>CM040910.1:35661288-36393788 GCA_023029165.1 Gobiocypris rarus
TTTTTAAGTGGGAGAACTTGCAATTGGTGGCTGACTAAATACTTTTTTGCCCCACTGTATATATATTATTTTATAAAATATTTGAATAAAGGCAAAAAATCCTTGAAGCCAAATAAAGAAGGTATATCTGTATTCTATGGAAGCTGAAGTAAAATTTAGCTATGAGTTAAAGATGAGCAGTAATTTAAAATTACAGACGTGAAAATTTGCACTTATTTGAGAATTTTAATTATGAAGGTATTGAATGAGACCAAAGTCGGCCACATTTGTTTTTATTTTTGTGACGCAATAAGGCGACTCCGTCAAATAAGACTTTTTCTTGAATCAACATCCTTGTCTCAACCTATAAAGCAGATTTTAAACTCTGTTTTGCTACAGTAAATCGCATCAGCCATAAATATCCACTGCGTATGCAAATGCTTTTCAACATAGTCACTCACACACTTGAGCACTGCCTTCATTAAAATAAACCTCAATCTGTCATTAGGAAACTTAAACCACACTGAATATAACCTTTATGGTCATTTATGTCCATCAGTAACAGAGAATCTGAGCTAAGTGGCCCTCGTGGGCTTTCCTTAGCTTTACGGTAAGTGCTACAATGGTAGGTGAAAGCATCCGTACTTCAGAGTATTGATGACCTAAGTGCAGCTATAAACAAAACTCTGAATTCAAGCAAATAATAAGAGTGTGTTTATAGGCCCTAAACACAGAATGGGTTTTATAGAGTTTGGAGAGGATTTGTCACAGATGGCTAGCAGCTGGCACGGTGACCTTAAGGTGCTACAAACACAAAATACGGCACTGATGACGGTTTAGTTTGCCCCAGCTGATGTCTAGACAAAAAAAAAAACGATCAGTTTTGAGAACAGCATTTCATACAAATGTATGTATTCAGGTGCACAGTAACTACAAGTGTTAGTGGCACTTTTTCGCTTTTTTCACCACCTGTTATTCAAAATAGAATAAAGATAGGATAGGGGAAAAAACAACCTCCTATGTTTTTTATTGTTAAGCAAAAAGAAAAGCTGATATATTTATATATTGCTTTGAATAAGGACGCTATGCTATATAAAGTGGTGTTGTTGTAAATGCATTTTCAACCACAATGTATGTGTTACAAATATTTAAATGATCACAGAAGTACTGGGATAAAAGTTTATAGATCCGATATATAAACACTAATGTCTACAGAAGCAATCAAAAAGGAGCAAATCACCATTTGAAAGTAACTTGGTGCTTCAAATAACGATTGTACTGATAACATTGTTATGCCATCACATGGCGACAAGTGACTGTTAAAAATGTATGTGTCATTTTTTTGTTAGATTTATTCTGATTCATCCAGTTATTAAAAAGTAAATACATGGGATAAAAAATAATTTTGAGGTTCACCGGTTTTGAGGCACTGAGGTTCACCGTATTTCACCAAGGTCCACACGCTTTAAAATCAAGAGAAGCTTGAATCCTACATCTGTTTCAGTGGATAAGAGTGTATTTGTCACAGTGTAAGAGGCAAAGGGGTGTGTGTGACTGCAAATAAAACACAGGGACGCAAAGTTCATTGAGTTGCTTTTTTCCTGCACTCAGAGAGGAATAGACATCAGGGTTTTCATTTTAATCAGAGTCTCATGGGTTTTACAGTAGATTCTGAAATACCAGCATGAGTGTGTTCTCTCCCACATAGGAGGAAGACAGATGGGAGGTGGGCAGAGTGTTTGCCGAGACTGTGAAACTCAGGAGAGATGAGACAGAGGTTTAGCAGTGGACTGAGATAACACAAAGCCCTCGGCAAAGAGCTTTTTCTCACATGCACACAGACTATTTAACATCCTACCCCCAAAAAATACTCTCTTCAGAGAATTCAATGTACAGCTATGTTTCCATGCTTACACACACTCTCACTGTTATAGAGGAAGTGCTGTACAGTGAATCCATCTGTCTAATTTCCTCAAAGTTAAAAGAGACTTGCAGACTCTAATTTCAGTGCAGCACAGATGGAGTCTACCGGTCAGTGGTCCTGTTAGCTGACTAAGTTTGGACGGTCCACTAGCTATTCAAAAAAAGGTAACGTTACTTCATTAACTCCATCCGAATTAAGTCTATTTATGTTTGTGTGGTACTCCTGTCATTATATGGACAAGCTTCACATTGATCTGCTGCCAAAATGGAGCATTGCAAAGTGGCAGAGAAACAGAACAGTGAGAAACAACCGTTTAGTCCACTATAAATGAAAAAAGGATGAGAGGATGAAAAAAGGTGTGACATCCTTAATTTCTTCTAAATAAAAAACTGAAAAAGCAGTACTAGTGTGAAATATTATTACTACATTATTGATACTTTTAAAACGGTACTGGTGCCTAAACAGTGCCTTTACCGATACTTAAAATAAATAAAAAAGCCACAAAAGGACAGTGGATGACATTAAAGAAAGGATTTTTAAAACAATCTTTAAATTGAACAATTTATTAAAATTTTAAAGTATACTTAATTATGAATATAAGTGAATAATGCAACACATTTACATAAATTGACAATAAAGCCTAAGCCACCTAACCCAACTACAATAATTTAACACTAAATAACAGTTACAGTACTAATTAGAGCAAAGTAGTCTGTATTCTCCTGGTATGCTACAAACCCGATTCAAGTTTCAGCAATTCTTTTACAGAAATATGACCATATTTGCCTTCTCTGTAGACAAATAATAGCTTGAAAGGATTATTATTGCCGCTTCCATTGACATCAGTGTGTATTTTACAAACTATAAATGTATTTTTAAAAATTTCTATAAATTGCTAGTACTTATGTACATTTAAATGTCTGAAACCTAAAATAAACATTATGTGGTTGAAAACATTGAATAGTTGTGATATATGACAAGCGCTAATTAAATATATATCAAAGCTGAATTTCCAGCAGTCATTACTCCAGTCTTCAGTGTCTGATTTAAAAAGAAGAAAAGAAAAGAAAAAAAAAAACACGAGAATATCTAACATCTAGCCGAAGCAACACACACACAGAGCAAAACTCACATTGAATACACTAAACCCTACTGTTTCTAGAGGCTCCCTAAGGTGCCGTTTAAGGTGAAATATGTGATCACACATCAAGCATGCTAAAAAGTGTCACCTATCAAGATTACTCTATCCCACTGCAATGTACTGTATGCTCAGCAGGCCTATCTCAGCAAAACACACACGCTTCCCACTCATGGTATTATGTATATACGTTACAGCCAAGAAACATTCTGTCTATTTTCACATCAACATAGCAAAGCTAATTCCGCAGTAAGTTTTGGACAGCTGTGTAAGTTACTGTTACCGCAGATGTTTAGGAGGCGAGCTGGTGGTCTAGACTGTTTACTTTGCATTAGAACAGGATTTCCTATCCAAAAGTCCTGATTAGAGAGTGGCTGATCAAATCAACACAAACACAGACAATCAGTTCGGTTCATTTCCAGCCATAAGATAAAGAAAACGAATGTAATGATTATTCATGAAAAAACACTGAATATGTATTCTGAGCTCCGGAAAGGTCACAGCTGATGAATTCTCCACACAATCATCACCTAAAGAGGAAAATGGTTGAGGATAAGAGATATGGCGTGTTTTACCCTCTGTGCTGAGGCCAGGGCTGGAGGTGAATTTGGCCACATCCACAATCTTCACTGCAAACTGTTGACCCGTCTCCCTGTTGATGCATCTTCTTACCACGCTAAACGGCCCCCTGGAAAGGAAACAAACAGGTAAATTAGAGTCCTACATATTTGTTTTTTTTTCCGATGAAATCAATATCATGGCAGGATGAGCAATGGTCATAATAATCCTGATATATGATGCCATTAATGATGATAAATGAGGTGTTTAAGTTGCTGAAATAAACAAACACTTATTTTATTCATATACTTAAAAATAAAATAAAATAATAGAGTGCATCCTCCATTGCCAATGCTGGCTACAGATGCCAGCAGCAATAACTACCTAATTCTGTAAGTGAGCTAATAACAATAATTGTCAGTAAAAAATCTAGATCTTTTCCAACAGAACAAAAATCCTAATTGGACAGTAATACACAAGCCTGGACCTCCAGTGTGAACAATTTTTCATTTAGTTGGCCCCAGCATTGCCTTTGTTTCCTCTACTCTCAAAATAATTGAGCTATTGCTGCTGACTTACTGTTCTGACCCATAAAGCAGTTAAATTGAATCTTTAAATGGTGAGATTCAACAGCCATTATCCATTCAACAAAAACTATTCACACTGACAGCGATTCATAGAAACAAAGTGCCCAGAAGTCATTAGTTTTCAATCAATTTGAGGTGGCATTATTTGTTAACAAGGTAACAAAGTTCAACATTATGCAAATGAGCAGTGAACCGCAAAGAATTTGACAGTTATTACAGCTAATATATATGCCTCGTATGAAAACATTTTTGGTTGAACAGTGAGATTTTCAGCTTCAACGCTGTCATTATTGAGCCGCACTGTACGTGCTTCAATAGCCACAAGTTGAGCGGCTGAAGTGAGAAATCTGTCCTCTTTCTAGGAATGAAGGAATGCTCACAGCACCGATGAGAATGATGGGAACACTCTGCGTGGGCTGAGTGTTTGAGGAACAGCGGGGAGTAGAAGAGCTGGGGAGAGGTTGGCTTTCCGTGAAGAGCTGTGATAAGATTTCCTAAAGCCTTTAACCCTCCACAGCATGAGCTCAGAGTGTTTCTGCAGGTCTGAAGAGAGATGGCAGCAAAGAGACCTCTGGAGGCAAGTGTTGCTTCTGTTTGTGTGCAGAGGTTTGATTGCCGAAAGGTCTGTTTCTGTTCTAGAGGTAAAGATGATGATGTACAGTCAGTCATTACTCCAAATAGACAGAACCCAATGCGAAGGGGTATTGTATCTTCTTAAAGTGGATTGTTTTCTTTTATGACCATCTAAATGTACATTATCCCTGTGGCGAGGTGGACGAATGAGAGACGTGGGAGGAGCGAGTGAGACCAGTGTGTGACTGAGCGTCACCTGCGAGTCATACCGGTCTTGAGTCCTCTCATGAGGGACCAAGGAGACATATAAAGACCAGCGACACGAATGAAGGATGAGAGAGGACCAGGCCTGGACTTTACGTTGTGTTTTGTGTACGGTTTGTTATGTGTGTGCGCGGCAGCCATCCGTGAGGGGCTGCCCACGGTTTACTTTCAGTTTGTTTATTTGATTAAAGTCTTTTAAATGTTTGCCGGTTCCCGCCTCCTTCCTTCCCATAACAACAAACTTTGTTACAATCCCACTTATTTGCCTACTTATATTGACACTTCATCCAAGACTAGGACTTAGCTTCAAGCTTGTCAGATCAGATAATCTCCTTTCATAATACATTTATAATAATACACTTTTCCTCTACAGTGAGGGAAAATGTGCGGGTATGATATTTAAATACAATACACTAAGCTCAGCGTGGCCACATTTTCAAACTTGACATTTATTCTCTATATTACTGCTCGCAAGTCTGTAAGAATTTTCACCGTCCTCCTCAGGTATGCGAGTTACATTTCATTACAGACACCCCGTTTACTCTGACCCACAGATACCCAGACAGATATAAAAATAGACAAGACTTTATGAAATATGTGTTGTCAGAACCTCTCTGTACAGCTCCCAGGTCAGTGCTCCGGAGAGAACACTTTCTGGCTGACTTCCTGTCATCTGAGTTCTCTGGCTGAACTGTTAACAAACTGCAGGTGCAGTGAACCTGTGGAGGACAAAGTGTTTGGAGAGCAGCAATACTAGACTGTGGCTTCAAACGAAAGCTGAAAATGCTGCTTTTAGAGGACGCATTCCAAGGTAGGAAGGCATCTAAGCACGTCCAAATCCAACGTTAGCTTCACTTCCTGTCTCCTGAGATACCTTCATCTGATCATTCCATTGCCAGTAAAAAAAAAAAAAAGATGGCATCTGAAATGTGCAGTGTATGCTCAGTTTATGTGTAAATGTACATGGTTGACCAACGTCAAGGCAACAAGTCAGCTGCCTAAGATTTAGGATGGAGCCTGTGTCCGAAACTAAAGGCTGCTGCCTTGCTGCAAAGTCAGTCAATGAATTAATAGAACTTTTTAAGATAATATCACAAGAAATAATTTCAGACCAACTTCATACACTATAACTATGGCCATAACTGATGTAGAAAAAGAAAAAAAACAGCATTAGACGCAACCAAGAATATTCAAATGCCAAATTTAGGTAAAATTGGCTTTGATGTGACCATTTTTCTGATGCAAAGAATGTATACATGTGTGTATGTGTCATTTTTATGAATGTAATTTATTTCTGCAATAACAAAAGCCAGAGTCACATGATCCTTCAGAAATCATTCTAATATGCCGATTTGGTGTATTAATCATTATCAATGTTGAATACAGTTGTTAATATTATTGCATAATTAATACTGCTTAATATTATTGTGGGACATTTTTTTTTCTGAATTCTTGAATCAATTTAATGTGGCCTTGCTGAAAGAACCATATTTACTTATTTAAAATATATATACACCTGATGAAAGGACCTATAAAGCAAAATTTTTCAGATAGAGCTGTGCTAAAACATACAGGAAATCTCCACAACTACATTTTAAAAAGCACACAAAAACAGAGGTGTGTTGGGGAGTTTTGTCCTACGAGTCAGGAGTAAATGAGTTTTAAAACAGAGCATTGGCTGAGATTTACTAAAGCAATAAGCCACAAGGTTAAAAGGTCTTGTTTGGCACGTCACAATCAATGTGAAAACCATCAGTCTCACATAACGTAAGATTTTGAAATGGACATAGACACAATGAAATTAGCTGAGCTAGGCAAAATTAAGCGTTTTGTATGACCTTTACATGATAAAACAACATGGTATTAAGGTGTTAACATGACCTTACACATTATCATATTGTTATAAGCATTACTGCTTTGAGACTGTGCATGTAAATGATTAACGTAAAGAAAATCGAATCTCATGTCCTTAGTTACACCAGTCTGCTGACCTTCAAGACTCTGAAAAAACAAGCAGATGGTTCTTAATAAATAATGCGGTCTGCATTTAAAGCACAAGTCTATTCTGATTCAGCTATAAAATTGCAATGCCGGCAAACTGGAGAAGAATGCAAATTGAAGAGGTGGTTGAGAGCTTATTATTATCACTATATCTTGCTAATACGGGCGCGAGAGGGGCTGTGTTTTCCCCAACACAAACTGCAGGAGCAGATGGCGTGTAGCGTAAAGCCGCTTACTGGCAGAGAGCCGGGGAGTGTCCACGCGTAGCTCAGCGCTTGACTCGACCAGGCTAAACTGCTAGAACTGAGGATACATGACACTGAGAAGCACCATAATATCTGAATGGGCTTTATCTACTCAATCTGTCATGGTCCTCATGTTGTTCTTAGCGCAAATGTTGCCCAGACGTTATGTAAATGACATTATGTATATAACATCCACCAAAAATAACATTTAGTTATACTAAGCTGACTCTTTAAGGTATCAGGTCTGTGTGCATCTGCACTTTCGGGAGTCCTGAAGGAGTTCGTTGTGGTAGAGTTAAATGGCAGAATAATCAGACTGACTGTTCCATTTGTGGAAAAAAGTAATGAAGATTGTGGAACATCTTGCTGTAATATTCTGTAATGTAACAACTGAAATTACAAGATCTGAACAATCAATATTTCAAAGTTCATCAGGAGACTTTTCATCTCGACAGTCATAATAATACCTTGTTAAAGTAAGAAAAGTCATGACAGTCTCTGAAATTGCAGTGTTTTTCAGTAGAATCTCATTTATTTTATTTAATAAATCAGATTAATTATATTTATTTTATATAGAGATTTTCATTATACTAGTATCTCCAAAGAAGCTTCATACAGAGGGAAAAAAAGCACTTGTCAGACTATATGAACATGATCCCCGCTGTAAACCATGTCACACGGGAACTCAGTTGTCATTAATGTCCGACAGTCAAGACGCCTTAAAAATAGACAAACATATGAAAACTCATACTTTTACATCAATCTGTGACACGTTCTGTGAATGTGAGCTGCACTGCATGCGGGATTGAAATTGTGGCTATCAAACAAAAAGTCTTCAGTGTTAATTTTGAACATGGCTTATCTTGAAGATAATAATGGGGAAAAGTCTATGTCTTAAATATGTAATATGAGCCTCATGCATCCACTGTGGGGAAGAAAAAAACATATGGATTGTCATATAGATTTATTTAGAGAAGTACTATTTTTCTTATTTTTTATCCAAAAGTTTCATTCATACTGGAAGCCAGAGGGCGCCCTCGAGCGGAAACGCCACATTTGCCCACAGGGAAGTAATAGTTCTCAGGAAATCCCTAATGTGAAGCTAGCGCTGTAGGATTAATAAAAAGAAGATAGAAAAGCTTTGACTGATTAAGAATCAGTCAAATGAAGACAAACACAACTGCATCAAGATATGGTGTATTCGAGGTTCTTCAAGCCTTCTCGGTTATGTTCATAATAATAAAGCAGTTCTGATTGACTTCATCACTGTATAGAATACTATAAAATAACGCATGTAGGCCTCCCTCTGTGATAAGAAGTCTCATCAGCTCACAGACACTCGACTGACGATATGAAGTGATTTAAAACGTGTTATCAAACGTTTTATTTTGTTGGACAACAGAACGGGTCGCACTACTAGTTTGTGAAGATGTTTGACACGTGTTGCTTTTTCAAACTCAGGTTATAAGCATCTCAACCTAGTGCTGCTTTCAGATGGAGCAGCATTTTATACTGATCACAAAGGCGCTCTTCAGTAACACGCTGGGCATATATTTATTTAATTAAAAATCGCAGCCTTAGCTCATAATCACACATAACCCAAATCGTGATTGCGGTTCGATTTCGATTAATCGTGCAGCCATACTCACTAGTCTCGTGTAGCCAGACCCTCAGAGTGCCTTAAATCTTCTGACACTGCCAGAATTTCATCTGAGGTCAAATTTGATTGAAAGGATCAATCTGCTGTCGGCGGACATGTCAAACTAGCTATCAAAGACTTCAGATTTTGGCATAGGGTCTGAGGAATTTTATAGGATTCTCAACATTCTCAAATGGCCAAATTGTTGCCAAAGTCGTACAGTGTGCACTCGACTACTTACGACTAAAAGCTTTCTTCTTCTTTTTTTTTCAAAAAAAAAAACAAAAAAAACATTAGACATGCGCAGAGAGGAACCTGTGAGGTGCCCTCCTGTGCTGATTTATCATGGCATCATGAAAGTCTTTGTGAACCGAAGCGGTGCAGTAAGTGTGCATCGGCCCCTCGCTCCCAGCAGCTGCTAGAGATGACAGGCACAAGCAGCGACATGCTGTATCACGCAGCAGGGATGCCGTGTTTGGTGCCAGAAAGAACCAGGCAGATTAGATAAGACTAGTGCAGACATGAGAACAGTGGGTACAGGTCACATATGCAGGATAAACAAGCCTGGGTAAACCACTTTACAGTAAGTTGAGCAGGTGAATATTTCATTGAAGTGTCTTTCTGTGCAAGAGTGCTGAACGGAGGGATCATAAATAATGATGGACAGGGAAGATGTCCTCTGCAGCAGTGTATGACAGGGGAAAATGTGCTGGCAGGCAGAAATATGAGGAAGGAAGAAAATGCAGAGTGAAAAACAGGAAAAGAAGCACAGAGGTGACACAGGAAGATGAGAGAGAAGAGAAGTAGAGATATAGAGGAGGATGAGAGAATCGGTCAGACAGACAGCAGGCAGGCTGGCAGGGGAAGAACGCTGGTGTTTGTGGCAGCTGGTATCGGTTACAGTGAGCAAGAGATGATGGCGTAGGTGTAGGGTTTCTCCTGCGGAAGATAACTTCTCAGACAGCATGTGTGCGTGGGTACCTGCAGGACACCTGACAGCTCAGGGCTGTATGCTGGTGAAACTTGGCCACACTGCAGTCAGAAAATGATAAATCTGTACAGAGGTTTGTAACAGTACACATATCTGTACCGGAAATTTTAAATATACGGGTCTTGTGCAAGTATACTGAGCAAAAGCATCATCTTAACCACTGCACCAACTTGTGAGGAGAATGTAATTTGAAACTCAGTGTCAAAGAATAGGGCCCCCAAAGAATGAGACAATATCATTTATATTCTTTAATGTTGCAAAAGCATCTGAAAAATAACGGAGAGTGAGCTGCTGCAGAAAAAGTGTTGTGACGTGATTTATTTGAAGGCTTCAAACTAACTCATAAGCGCACAATTTAAAGCGGCTTGACCTCTTGTCAGATAGGCGTGTTGAAATTAATCGATGCATCGCAACGCGGACATGGACGATTCTGCATTGATGCAGTAATATACCATAATCGATTATAGCCTACTGACGTTTCTCTGACCTCAATCGTCACATACTCGCTTCTAGCACTAGCGTAAAATTGCTGAGGGAGGCACAAAAGCAAGTAATAAAAAACGCACCCACTATTTTAACATTTACAGTGTGTGAGCTTTGAGTGTGTGCGTGCGAGGCTGCGAGCGCGTGTTCGTGAGTCAAGTGCAAGTGTGCGTGCATGCGTTTGTGTGAGTGAGCGCTATTGTAGCAAGTACACCTGACAGTTTCATACCCTTTTAGTATTTACTAGTGTTAGCTCTAAATGGTCCTGTCATCTGCTGTGTTCAGACTTGTGTTGTGTTTGATGCTTGCTACATTCAGGAAGTGTACTTTTTTTGGAGAAGATCAAATTAAAAGAAGTTCATTTATCTGATAGCTTGTATTTATAGACGAAAATGTAGGCATGTGCAATAATATTGAAAAGTGAAGATGCAACTCATCGTGATATTGAATCGAATCGTTGACAATGATAATCGTAATCGAATTGAATTGTGAGACCAGTGACGATTCACACCCTTATTGTCTGATGCGTTTGCTGTTTAATGCATTTGATGAATGAATCAATTACATTACAAATTATATTTTTAGACTCAAAACACTGACAAGTTTGCAGCACTGATAATAATTGGCCTACAATAAAACCTCATCTTTTTTCAAAATCAGTTTGAATGGGAATGGTGCTGCTACCTATGTTAAAGTCCATCTTTGCCACTTCAAAAGCACAGGATCAGGATGTCAAGACAAAATAATGTTCATTTTACACAAGGCAAAGGCTCTGTGTGTGCACAGGTGTGTGTACATTTGTCAATATGCGTAAATAAGGTCAATGCATAAAACAAAAATGGTAAGATCTCACTGCAGTAACAGGCAAATGTAGAATCTTGAATGCTAGTTTAGGCCTTGATTAACGTTCGCATTACCCTCTCAAAACAAACACCATAAATGCCAAGCTGAGTCAACTCATCTTGTGTTTCAAAGAGAGAAGTAAATATGGGCACTAGAGTTAGTAAAACAGAGGAAGAGACAGGAAGAACTAGCATTCAAGAAAAATATGTTCATCCAAGCATGAGAGTGTGTAGTCTAGCATACATTAATTTGAACCTCTAACAAGATAAAATTGTGGTATTCAGCTGCAGAATTTAAAAAAAGGTAATTGCTTTACAATAAGGTTTCTATTTTTTTCTAAGTTTCAAATTTTTAAGTATACTATTCATTATTAATTCATGTTCATCAATGTTCATTAGCTAATATTTAAAAAAAAACATTATCATTCCATTTTGAAGTTATATTAAATACCCAATTCAACAATCATGTTCAATCAAGAACAAGAACTCATTTAATTGAATCAAATGAGGTTTAGAGTTACAAAACCACTCTCATATGGCCTCAAGGAATTGAGGCCATATTCATTATTACCAGATATGAAAAGGCTGTGTGTTCAACAGTGTCCAATTTCTTGCACTTTTGTTAATAAACTGCACTGCGCTGTACTGCACATAATTAACACAAGAACTCACTCCAGCTCTTTATGGCAGAATTAGCTGGTATTTAACTGATAAAAGGGTTGACTGATTGTGTTCGCTGACAGGGCAGTAGATATTTCATTAGAGTGAGATGTAAATCTAGATGATTACGACACTGACATCGCTCCAACACTAGAGTTTGAACTGCTGTAGACTGTGAAAATTATCTCCAAAATTGGTTGCCAACTAGGAGACACGAAAAAGGGGGAAAAAGTGGAGTTTAAATAAAAACCAGCTCAAGTGACTAATTCATAAAGGAAACAGAACTAAAAGGAAAGGAAATCTGCATCTCAGTGGCTAATTTTATAAAGATTCGAGCCACTGAAACCACAATGGAAAGCGGATGATCTGTGGTAGCTGGATGCAGAGGGTGAAAAGGAGGCCTTTAGAGAAAATTATACTGCTCCGGCTCTCCATGGAACATTCAGGAAGTCTCGGAGGAGTGCAGCTGCACGATAGAGCGACCTGAACTCATCTGCTCTGTGGATTGCTTTTTGAACAATTGCATTGGGCCAGGGTTTTTAAAAGTCAAACTTTTTTAACTGACTTGATAATAAATAATAAAATATAATACAAATATAATAAAATATTAAATAAATAAATGCAACTATAATGAATAAAATAAACAAATAAATAAATGAAACTAAAATAAATAAATAACAAAAACGTTAAATATTTATAAATAAATAACATTTCAAAGCAAAATTGTTCATTCAACATAAATGCTTATTTTTTTAATTATTAATTTATAAAACGTTCTTTAATAAATAATTCACAATTAACACAGAAAAGATATTTCTTTCAAAAAAAAGCCAAAGAGTGAAAATGGGTTAAACCTTGAGCACTTGCTGTTCACAATGCATGTTATAATCGACCCATACCACAGTTTAAACATGGTTTGTTTTTGTGTACCCTCCCATAATGCACTACAATTGTCATACTTTTTTTTTTTTTTTTTTAAAAAAATCTTTTCTTGGCATTGCTATATTCATTTGAAAATTCATGGCAATATGTGATTCGATTTTAAAGTGCACCCAAGCGTTACCAAATGGTCTATTATGTAATCATGACAGGCCTAGAGGCAACACGGCCTTAAAGAAAAGAAAGGGGACTGATATTCCAGGACCTTAACAATTATTTTCAGCCCTAACAAATCAAAACAACAATGTCAGCCTGGATACAAACACCCACACACGTTAGAAAGGTTTTTAGAGACATGTCCACCAGGGCAGGTGAGATATGTGAATCATAAACCTTGCCAGTTGAGAAAAAGAAAAGGTCCCTCGTTCTAGAATCCCCATCTGTCCCAGGAATGTGATTTAAAGAAAGTCCCTCTGTGTCCTTACAAAGGGAATCCATTACAAAAAGAGGTCAGTAGTACTGTAAATGTCATGTGTTTTACAGCATGCTCGTCCATGGCCCAGCGAATGGATATAATAGCCTTCAGTGAAGTGGAGAAAGAGGAGGGGTGTGAGGGGACAAGCAGTATTTCTGCTCCCCGCATCTCTGACAGCACACAACAGTCAATACTCACATACCGCCTGCCTGCAAAAAACACACGTCGGAAAACTGGAGGGAGTGTGGAGACAGTTTTTACTGACTGCTCTATTTGTGGTGCTGGTACAAAGAGTCAGAGACTGAGCAGCTATGTTTTAAATATTTGAGAGCTGCCTCCCAGTCTACAGGCCACTAGCTTCTACGACAGTCTCATAACCAAAAAGGAAACATAATGAGTGATCGCTTCTTTAAATAAAGCGAATTAAAGAGTAGTCTAGCATTTACAGTGGATTTCAATAGTTTAACAGTGCTCCTCCACTTTTTCAATAGCCTTGGTTATGGACTTTTTTTTACCCCAAAGAGATATATATATATAAAAAAGTCCTTGTTTAAAGAGTAATAACCATGAACCCAACCAACCAGCTATGAGACCATACAACCTGAAGCTAAAACTTATTTGACAAAAAGAGGTGCAAGACTGTGTACTTGAAGGGTTTGTTCACACTAAAATGCAAATTAAGCCAAGTCATCATTTACTCACCCTGATGTTAATCTAATGCCATATGTCTTTCTTTCCTGTTCATACCACAAAATTTTTTTATAAAAAATGTCCCGCTCATGCTGGTCAATATAATTGCTTTGAGTGCAAATAGCGACCAGCATCAAGCTTTAAAAAAAGACGCAAAAGTGTCACAAAAGTGTTCCGATGTTAGACATGTTGTGTCTCTCACATGTTCTGGGGGCATATAATAAATATAAAAAATATATATATAACCACTTTATATATATATATATATATATATATATATATATATATATATATATATATATATATATATATATATATATATATATATATATATATATATATATATATATACATATATATAATGCAAATCCTGACCTTGGCCATTGGTCTTCTGGACTCAACTGAGCGGCACGCTCATTCGTGAGACTAATAGCGCTGAAGTTGCGTTTAATCTGTTTTTAACTATGTTTTAACTTACTAAATTGTGACAAATCAAGAAAAACACGATATGAAATACAATCCATGTTTCTACTCTGAGGTGAATACACTCAGACTGGCTGTAGGCCAACTTGTAAGACTAATACAATGAAAAGTACAAAATAATGAAAGCAGACAAATAATATTAAATTATTTGTGTATATTGGTATTGTCATCGGCCAAAATGAGTTAAAAATATCAGCATATCGTAAAAACATCAGCAATGGGATGAGTGGGATTTTTACTTTTCTAAACCCCGACTGTTATGTTAACATATGTTGCTATAAGCAACTTTACACACACAAATAATGACATGAAACATTGTAACTCTGTCAAATCAAGAACATGCTTATGATGACTAAAAAACTGTTTAACAAGATAGTGAGGTGGTGTAATATAAAATGAGTGTTCCAGGACAACTACTGCTGACAGGAGAAATCTAATGCTCGGCAGCTGATGCATGGAATGCAGCAAATCACATGCACTAAATTCAAATTTGCATTGACACACAAATCTAAAAAGTGTACAAAAAAAATCAGTTCATGTCAGCGGCAGTCAAATGCCCTAAGGCAGAATAACAACAACACAGGAAAGTTCCCCCCAAGGAAGGAAAAAAAATGAATCAAACGAGAGAGCAAACATTTGGGAAATGAAGCCTAAGTGAATTTCATTAGCATATTTTCAGCAGAATAAAGTGGCTTATTTCTCTACTCCTCCCCTCATTCTCTTATCAACAGTCTGCTGAGCGCAAGCACTCACAATAGGGTGGGCAATATGGTAAAAATATAATATTCACGGTTTCATCACAATTTTTTCATGTTGGTTTTACTAATTTGCATGTGACTGAGCAGTACAGCCAAACTAATTTCCCTTTTTTAAAATGTAGACATAAAAAGAATCACAGAGCATTTAGGCCAAAGTAAGGGTGGATGAAGAAGAAAATCTTTATTAAATTATTTCATCTTTGTTATTAAAGATAAGAACAAAGACATGCATAACAAACCCAATATAATATACAAATGCAATAAACAGAGCTACAGTAGGTGTATTTAACAGTAGTATTCAAGAAAGAAATAACACACTAGACTTCACTGTGTAAATGATATATGGACTGATTCTTATTAAATCTACTGAAGTTATTCAGTGAAGGAGAGTAATTGATTTCATTTGTTTTTTTAGTTAACATTAATGACAAGCGGCAGCTGGTTGGTCACAAGACCTCATGCATGGATCTAATAAACAGACATCCTGTCTACGTTCACTGAAGACATAACTGACTGTGTTTATGTACATCTTGTGTGTATTTAACAGTTTGTGCACAAAAAGACAAGAAAGATAACTTAGTTTAGTACTTGTACGCCACCTTTTAGTGTGTGTTTCAGGTGTACACGCTCAGAAAAGCGCATGTCAGAACAGCATGCAAATAAAATGTTTAACCACACCAAACTTTGGTGATTGTGAATGACTGCAATGTCACGTGAGGATAACCCCACCTCTGCTTTTACATGTGTGTATGTTGGGTCTGAAATGGCAGAATTAAAACTGATAGAACGCACTGTAGAACGATACTACGATCATTCTTCAAAAGCAAATCGTGGAGAAATTGTAATCATTCGCGATAAAAAAAAGTGATATCACACACCATACCGCACGATAAAACATACGTCTTTACAGTAAAAGGGATATCACACGCATCACGTGACAGGTGTTTCATACAAACACGTGCATTAACGTACTTTACAGAGAACAAACAGAATGCTTTCAAAAACTGCACCACTCAGTTATAGTCAAAAGAAGACCACCTAAGACAGTTTGAGATAGATTACATGGCATCAGATCAAACCCCACTGGTACAAAGAACTTGTTTATATTTTTTTCAAATGGAATACAGTATACGCTCACTGAATAAACACCAGTGTAAGACCACCACAGATTTAACACTTCCCAATCTTAAGGGAAAAAATTCCTGAATGTCATTTATTTAAATGCTGTTTATCGCTGTCACCCAAAAACAAGATCATTATTTTGAGATGGATAAGTACTAATCAAATAAAATAATAAATATAAAACAAGTCTGTTAACATTATTTAACTTGAACTAACATAATACTTCTAAATACTTCTAAAAGCATGAATTAATCTTAATTTAATTTCAACAAATGTTAAAAAGCATATTGCAGTATAGAGCCCCCACCCCCCAGTGAGTCAATGTATAGAAAAATAATGTAGGAACTAGAAAATTACTTCCACATCTGAAAAATGCCAGATAACACGTTTTTGTTTCATAGGTGCTTTGTGTGGGAAATGCAAGGCCATGGTCAAGCCGTTCTTCAAAATTTCAGCAGAATTACTCCAGTCTTTAGTGTCACATGATCCTTCAGAAATCTTTCTAACATCATAATTTGCAGCTCAAATAACATTTACTATTATTATTGCCGCCTAATATTTTTGCAGAAATCGTGATGCGTTTTATTTCAGGATTCTTTGATGAATATAAAGTTCAAAAGACCAGCTTTTATTTGATTTTTTTTCGCTCACAGAACAGTACTTAATTTGTGCCTAATTGTCACAAAACAATATCAATTAGGATGAAAGTCTGTTATGAGTTATGAGGAAAGCAACATACACTATACTGTTAAGTTCATTATCCCGTGTGTGTGTGTGTGTGTGTACCTAGTGATGGAAAAGGGCTGAGAAAGGTTGTTTCATGTTCACTTCATTACCTGCTGCTCTGCATCAGCTCTCCTCTTTCCATCTTAATGTTTGAACTGACCACAAGCAATCAGAGCTGCACAACATCATCTCACACAGCTAATGCTTCCCTCACCACACAGAACTCTCTGCCTAATATGCTCTTCACCGTATTATCAGTACAGCTGAGGTCAAGAGGACCTTTCTGATCTTATAAGTCAATGTGTCTTGCACCAAAACAGTAAAACTGAATACTGCTGTCCCTAGTCTCAGATTCTTATGACTAAACACACTAGTTTTGCTACTGACCGACTTCTACATGGCACGATGCTAATCTGAGTGACCAAAACAAATTGTAAGCAAATTGCTTTTATTAAAAAAGTGCCAACAGCTATAATGATTTTTGGGGAAAAAATCCTCCCTTTTAACCCTATAAAATAAATAGAAGTCAGAAATTTATATATATTTTAAATGGATCAGTTGGAACAGACAAAAAAACATTTATAAATGTATATATATATATATAATAATGTATATATATATATGTGTGTGTGTGTGTGTGTGATTTATGTGAATTATATATAAAACATTTTTTAAAAGATATTTATTTATATAAAATGCATAAAAATATCAGTTGTAACTCTACATCTCCCAATATGTCTTAGTAAGAGGATATTTACATGCTTAGTTTTATCGATACTCAAAACCATGATCAGCAATGCAGCGACTGGCTGGCAGAAACACAGCAATGTAATGATATCATATTAAAAAAGAACATCACACACCTGACGAAAACATTTCTGGACTTTTATAAGGAAACAGCCAAGCAACCAAAACGATATAAAAGTTACATAAATAAATGTAATCTGTACCGTTTGCTACATGATTCCTAATTATTTCCATTATTTCACGATTTCTAATATTTGTACAGGCGTAACATTTTTATTTCAATGCTGTAATTAGCAATTCATTTCATTTTACCTGTGAAGCAGATTTGTTATGTGACCGCATTCAAGTTTGACAGCATCTCCTGTTCTGCATCAAGCCATTATTATCTATTATGATAGACTATACACAACATTATAATATTATTTTCAATTATTATTACTATTATTTTCAATTCAATAAGGTTCATTAAGGTTCTCTTGTAAGTATAAGTTTACAGTTTACATTAAATAAACCTGCTCCCGAGGTTTGAGCTTACAGACCTGTTGCTATAACCGCAACTCCAGGATGAGCTTCGAAGAATCTAACAATCCTGGATCATGTCAAATCACATGAAATCAAACGGAAAAATCCAGATAATTGAGTAATCCACGTACAAAGAATAGGTCCCTGGATTATGAAGCACTGAACTAAAATAAACAAGATTCATTTAAAACCAACTGTGCTAATCTGCATTAGCACGATAAGGCTGCCTATAGAACATGGAATGAACCATGAAAAGCTTAAATTTGTATGAAACTGAGAAGCAAATCCAAGGAAACAATGACAGCAGAAAAAGGACTATAATCAAAAAAATACTGAACAAGATAAAACGCTTTTAAAAAGCAGATAGCAAAGAAAAACTGCAGACATCAGCTGTGGAATCAAAGATAAGAAATGCCTGGAAAATATATTTGTAATTAATTCAATGCAAATGAACACGCACCTTCAGTAACAATACAACTTCAGTTAAGAATTATCAACTTTATAACCTTCCTGTTTTGTGAAATCTGTGGGTAGACATTGAAATAGTCATTCGGTGTTGTGGAAGAATATGAAAACAAAAGACCTGCCAATAAAGATACTGACCAGTTGTATGAATTATTGATTTCCTAGAGAAAGATTAGAGCTACTCCAGTAATATGTATGTGTGTATATATATTGATCTTTGCTGACATAGTCCAAGTAATCCCTGTCTTCTTTAAAACACAACATTAATCTACAAATTTAACAATTCAATTCAAATTCGATTCACAAGCTTGCAATTTGATTTGATTTTGAAAAGATTCAATATTGATTATTTTGGCTATATATCAGATTTGATACATGGCAAATTTTCTCAAGGAAAACAAATCTCTTGACTAATGCTGTAAACTATGGAAGTCAGCCTACTAGGCTACATTAGAATTACATATTGAAGGAAAAAAACAAACATATTTCTATACAAACATTTAAATTACACTCAATTATGTTTTTTTATAATAATAAAATTATAATATTAACTTTACAAATTACATAATCATATTTCTACTCCAATTCGTTTTTTTTTCTTCAGATATAAACATTTAAATGGTGGCTGTCATTAAAAACTTGCCAGATTTATTCATACATGCAATAAATATTGAATAACAAAAATATATAATGAAAATGTAATACGGTGCATATATTCTCTCTGCAGTTAATTTTTGACTAATGAGTTTATGGACACTGGATATGGTTTTTCTGAGGTAAATGTGACATTACATTGTTTACAAGCTGTTTTACTGACGTCTTTCCACAGTTGAAATGGAGCGATTCCATGTGACATGATATGGATTTCCTTAAGTTGTACTTTAACACACTTTAAGATGCACATTCATGGTTTATTTTGCGCTGTAACTGGTATTAAGGCAGAAGAGAAGATCATTTCCTCTTCTCTTGAGCTGAGCTGCACCAGAGCGATCTCACGCCACAGCGCCAAAACGATGTTTATGTTTTTTTAATTTCGTTAAAAAAAAAATGGACGCAATTTGAAATCTGAGACTTTCATATCAATAGTAACAAAGATTATTTTGATTTAATGGATGGTAGGTTCGCTATAAAGTTCAGTTCATTCATAAACTGAAAACAGGATGACTAATCGATTCTTGGGATTTAAAAATCGATATTGGTTCATAAAAATGAGAATTGATTAAATTCAAGAAATCTATATTTTTTATCCAGCCCTATCAAATATACAGTAGCATTATAGGGTTAATTCGGTTTAATACAAACTCTCAAATTTGACACGGAAGAAAATAAATCTTGCAGTTTATTCAAATTATATATGCTAGTTTTAAGTAGGAGAGATGTGTCTGCAGGGGCTCTGTCAAGCATCCTAACTGGCTATAAGCATAAGCTTGACAAGGAAAGATTTTATAACCAACAGCCTGATATAAAAATCAAACAATACACTGTTATGCTGTTTCAAAGAGATATTTTCAAAGAAATTAATAGAATTTTCTGGAAAAAAAAGTTACAGAATAAAAAATTAAAATAAAATAAAAGTTGTAAATATTAGAGATGTCTACAAGAATTAATGATCTCAATGTTTCCCCCCGACTGTGAATGATTCCTCCAAGGTAATGTGCACTTTTCCTTGTCTCTTTGTTTTGCTCTGTTCTGACAATCTCCTTTCATTGGCGGTTTAAGAAAAACAATACGTTGGCAGCATCACAGGAAGAGACGATTGTTTAAAGACGTGCTCACCCTCGCTAACACACACTGCTGCTGAGATTCAAGCAATAATAAACTGCCAAACCACAGAGGTACAGAGCAATAACCGCACACCTGTTTAGCTCACAGTAGGTGTAAGACCTGCCCTGTCTGGCTGTGCAATCTCCAGATGGAGTGGAAAACCTGATTCTCAGGTCAGAAGAAGTTTCGTAAAATAGACAGCAATGCCTCAAGACATCCAACACCAAAAACATCTTGGTTTTCAGCAGAAAATCAACAAACTAGCCTCAAGGTAAGCAAAGCCAAACTGATGTGAGATTACAGTGACAAGTCACTAAACTAAAGAAAGCTCCAGCAGAAGCGGAAGTCATGGTATCTGAGCTCCAGAGAGATGTGTATAAAAAAGCCAGGGACAGACGAAGAGTGAAGGAGCAGGAGACAGGCAGAGAGCAGGGGACAGCAGACAGACAGGCGGATGGATGCTCCAGGCGCTCCCCAGGGGTCTGTGGCAAAGCAGACAGCAACCTTAGCTTCCATTAGAGCTGCGTCACTCCGCACCTTTCCTCCCAGACAGTGCTAATGATTTCCTGTCAGCGCTGGCCAACACACACAAGCAACTGCATGAGCTGTAGAAAGCACTTCCCACAGCAAATAACTGAAGATGACACATAAGCTAGAATGGTGAATATTTTCAAACTTAATTTCCAGAGACAAGAAGAAGTGGAAAGGCACTAGAAAATATGTCCAGTTTGTCATGTCCTATCACAGGCATGAAGATATGTTTTTTTTTCTCTCTTCATGTTTTCGGTTATATTGAACTATATATTGGCAAATTAAGCTCTCAATTTTTGTCCAATTCTGATTACAATAAGATACAAAGAGAATTCCTCTGATGCAAATGTGTTTAATTTAACAAACACTGTTGCTCGTCGTTATTTAATTTTCTTTCTAATGAAATGTTTTTCCATAAAACAGAAGTATGATAATAAACCGTGTGCAGAATTATTATGCACATTGATTTTCTGATCATATTTTTTTACAGGCACATTTGACCAATTCCAAACTACATTAATCCTAATAACTACTATTCATTTAGTATTTAATCATTTATAAGTGATATATGTTCATGAAGGCTGAAATGAACAAAATCTTAAATTCAGATACAGAATTATTAGGCACGTTTTCTTTAACAGATAAAATGAGCCAAAAAAGAGATTTAAATCAGACTGAAAAGTCAAAAATTATTAAATGCCCATGAGAAGGATACAATACTAATGCAATACTAGAAATTGCAGTTAAGGCAGTGAAATGCTCATTGGGTCAGCAGGGTCAGGTGGTGAAGAAAAGACACGTTAACAGCAAAATAATTAAGAATTAAGGTGAAGAATTAAGTGTGAAACCTTCAGGAACCCTTTAGTCTCCAGCGCCACCATTTTCCAGAGCTGCAACCTACCTGGAGTCTCCAGAAGTGCAAGGTGTCAGGATCTCAGAGACTTAAGTTAGATAAAGAATCCTAAAAAATGATTCCCACATAATAAAAATCACTTGCTGAAGTGTTGTAAATGAATGAAGCAGTGTTGTGAATACAGAAGACTGTTTTTTATAGGCTTTATAGACAGAGAGGGTGAGAGCGATCTTGAAGGACCAGCACCACATCCTCTTGGACCACTGTTTGAAGAATTAATCTTCCAGAATCTGGCAGTAAGTTTTGGGAATTCATTTTTAGAACATCTCTGAAAAACAAACTTCAGGATAGGAGACTAAAAATTATCTTCCAAAACTTACTGCCAGATTCTGGAATTCTTCAAACATTGGTCCAAGAGGATATGGTGCTGGTCCTTCAAGAGTCACTCTCAACCTATCTGTCTATAAAGCCTATAAAAAAAAATATGTCTTCATGTATTTTACAACACTTCAGCTTGTGGTTCTTATGAAGTAGGGGTCATTTTTTTAGGATTCTTTACCTAACTGAAGTCTCTGAGATCCTGACACCTTGCACTTCTAGAGACTCCAGGTAAGTTGCAGTTCTGGAAAATGGTGGCGCTGGAGACTAAAGGGTTCCTGATGGTGTCACACTTAATTCTTCACCTTAATTATTTTGCAGTTAACATGTGTCTTTTCTTCACCACCTGATTTTGTCTGACCCTGCAGACCCAATGAGCATTTCACTGTCCAGTGGTCATGCCTTAACTGCAATTTCTAGTATTGCATTAGTATTGTATCCTTCTCATTAGCATTTAATAATTTTTCACTTTTCAGTCTGAGTTAAATCTCTTTTTGGATCATTTTATTAGTAAAAGAAAACGTGCCTAATAATTCTGCACTGGAATATACAGTGGGTACGGAAAGTATTCAGACCCCCTTACATTTTTCACTCTGTTATATTGCAGCCATTTGCTAAAATCATTTAAGTTCTTTTTTTTCTTCCTCATTAAATGTACACACAGCACCCCATATTGACAGAAAAACACAGAATTGTTGACATTTTTGCAGAAAAGAAAAACTGAATTATCACATGGTCCTTAGTATTCAGACCCTTTGCTGTGACACTCATATATTTAGCTCAGGTGCTGTCAATTTCTTCTAATCATCCTTGAGATGGTTCTACACCTTCATTTGAGTCCATTTGTGTTTTATTATACTGATTGGACTTGATTAGGAAAGCCACACACCTGTCTAGCTCACAGTGCATGTCAGAGCAAATGAGAATCATGAGGTCAAAGGAATTGCCTGAAGAGCTCAGAGACAGATTTGTGGAAAGGCACAGGTCTGACCAAGGTTACAAAAAAATGTATGCTACACTTAAGGCTCCTAAGAGCACAGTGGCCTCCATAATCCTTAAATGGAAGATATTTGGGATGACCAGAACCCTTTCTAGAGCTGGCCGTCCGGCCAAACTGAGCTATCAGGGGAAAAGAGCCTTGGTGAGAGAGATAAAGAAGAACCCAAAGATCACTGTGGCTGAGCTCCAGAGATGCAATCGGGAGATGGGAGAAAGTTTTAGAAAGTCAACCATCACTGAAGCCCTCCACCAGTCGGGGCTTTATGGCAGAGTGGCCCGACGGAAGCCTCTACTCAGTGCAAGACACATGAATCCCTGCATGGAGTTTGCTAAAAAACACCCGAAGGACTCCAAGATGGTGAGAAATAAGATTCTCTGGTCTGATGAGACCAAGATAGAACTTTTTGGCCTTAATTCTAAGCAGTATGTTTGGAGAAAACCAGGCACTGCTCATCACCTGTCCAATTCAGTCCCAACAGTGAAGCATGGTGGTGGCAGCATCATGCTGTGGGGGTGTTTTTCAGCTGCAGGGACAGGACGACTGGAGGCAATCGAGGGAAACATGAATGCGGCGAAGTACGGGGATATCCTGGACGAAAACCTTCTCCAGAGTGCTCAAGACCTCAGACTGGACCGAAGGTTCACCTTCCAACAAGACAATGAACCTAAGCACACTGTTCTTGAATGGCCCCCAGCCAAAGCCCTGACTTAAACCCAAGTGAGCATCTCTGGAGAGACCTGAAAATGGCTGTCCATCAACATTTACCATCCAACCTGACAGAACTGGAGAGGATCTGCAAAGAGGAATGGCAGAGGATCCCCAAATCCATGTGTGAAAAACTTGTTGCATCTTTCCCAAAAAGACACATGGCTGTATTAGATCAAAAGGTTGCTTCTACTAAATACTGAGCAAAGGGTCTGAATACTTGAATAATTGAAGACCATGTGATATTTCAGTGTTTCTTTTTTAATAAATCTGCAAAAATGTCAACAATTCTGTGTTTTTCTGTCAATATGGGGTGCTGTGTGTACATTAATGCGGAAAAAATGAACTTAAATGATTTTAGCAAATGGCTGCAATATAACAAAGAGTGAAAAATGTAAGGTGGTCTGAATACTTTCCATACCCACTGTAAGGCATTTTTCACTTCCAACCTTCATGAACAATTATATATCACTTTTTAAATGATTAAATACAAAATTAATAGTATATTAATGTGGTTTGGAATTAGTAAAATGTTCCTGGAAAAAAATATGATCAGAAAATCAACGTGCCTAATAATTCTGCACAGTGTTGTGTGTAAACTAGTACAAGATATCATCTGCCATTTTAATGCATTTTATTTATTATTTTATAAGTCTATTCATTTTTTTCTCTTAGATTTTTGTACTATTTGTATTATATGACATTTACATGTTTTCTGTAAAGTATTTTGCAAATGCTATAATTTTTCTTAAGAAGACATAGAATACAATACTTTCATTTGTAGATTTCACCATAGATTTTAATACAGGTTTGGAACAACATGAGGGTGAATAAAAAAAACAAAAAACTTTTGTATTCTTGTTTGTATTCTGTGCGTGACGGTCCGTCTGTGAGAGTTGAATGCCAACAGAAGGGGAGATCAGCTTTACAGCAGATGCATGATCGACAAACTTTAAATCCTTGATTTTTAAACAACTCAGCGCTTTATCCAGTTTTCCACTATTCATGTCATTTTCACTGTGCTGTAAAAGTAGTTTTCTTTAAATAAAAAAAAGATGTGCACCAGTGTGCACAAACTTACCAGATACTGAGTGCCCTGTTAGATACAGTGTTTAATTTTTTTAATGAATTTATGAAAATACTGTAAAAGAAGTAAATTAAAGGATTACATAATTGAGAATTCTGTTTATTTTATAGATTTATTTTAAACAAATTCTCAATTTATTTATTCTTATAAACTATAGAAAGTAAAAATATATTGACTTTATATAGGCAACCCTGCTCTCAAAGATATCAGCATTCAAAAAAATCAGTATCGGTTAACCACTAGTGATCATGCTGTCTAAAGGCTCGTACACACCGGGACGAATATCGGCGCGCGTTATTCGCCAGCGTTTTTCAACGCGTTTTTTGTGTTCACACCCAAGCGAATTTCGCTGACGATGAGCCGAGTGAACATGCAAATTCATTCCCTGACATTCCCTGAAGAGAGCAAGTATTTACGCGCTTGTCAAAATCATACAAAGAACGAGACCAGCAGCTCTACATTCATCTTGCCTTGCATCTTCCTCGTCTTATTTCTTCCCGGCAGTGTAGACGCTAGTATATCTTCTTCGCCGTTACGTATGTGTGCTCGGCAAGACCGTTTTGTGTTTGAGAGCCAGTTGTGTTTTACTGCAACTTCAGAAGCTCCAGACACGTGAGCAAAAGCGTCAATCTCTAGTTTTTGACGCGGCGCATCAAACCAAAAAAACGAACCCGAGGCGTTTTTTAAAAAATGACGCTTTTACGCGTGGCGTTTTTCGCGTCAGTGTGCAGACTCACATTAGCGCCCTTTGTTTAGTCACGGGGCGTTAAACGTCGGCGAATATCGCGCACGAAATTCGTCCCGGTGTGAACAGGCCTTAACTCTCTCTCTCTCATTTGCCTTTCACTTTCCTCTGCTTGCTGGTCCTCTAATGGCCAGCTGGTGTCAGAAGCTCTTTATTGAGAGCAGCTGCCAAATCAGGTACCTGTGCCAGCTGGGCACACCGCCCTGTTGGCCACAGCTGCCACGGCTAATCAGAAAGCACTGCTGCCAGGGCAAATCTTGATGGAGCAGACGTGGAGAGATCTGTTGTCCGTGTGGCTAGGAGCCCTGGGCTGCCCAATGCAATGCCTGCTGTGCCTCTCTCCGCAGTGGGCAGAGCACACAAGATCAATGCAGCCTCCAGCTGGCATCAACAACCTCAGTGGCGAAGTGTAGATTAAACACTGACGCCCAACTACTACAGAATGGTTCAACAATACAAATCAGTAAAGGTGGTAGAGAAAATCAGTGGATAAAAGTGCTATGTAATTTTTTAATAGGTATGATAGAAAGAGTCAAATTAAACAAATGTCCTCCATTTGCCCTTTTACAAAAAGGAAGTGTCATGGCAGGCACTGTGGGTGATGAGCAGTAAGTCTGTCCAACCCTCCGTGCCAGTTGGGCACAGTGTAACAGATTTAACGGGAACAGGAAACAGGAGAAAGAGACAGTCCACTCCACTGGCAATCAGAGACAGGTAATCTGTCTCAACCCTTCTCAATGTAATCAGACTCAAACTTTCAATTTTCACTCTCCATGCTACACTCAGTCAGTCAGTCAGTCAGAGACAGAGCAGAGAATTAAAAAAGACATCATGACACACAGAAACAACCAGAATGCTCACTCACTTCAGTGTTTAAACTGTAAAATCCAACAGTTGTTCTTACTAAGACTTTTTAGTTAACTTTACTTAATGTCCAGTAATTTACTGAACTTACTTAAAATAATTTAGTAATCGGAACTATTTGCATGCTATGTATTTGTTACACAGAAAATCCTTGACATTACTTGACTGGTTGACCACAATAAACATTTGACCAAAATAAACATTACTTGACTGGTTTGAGTACCATTTTCCCAAAGCAAAAAAATAATAATAAAACGGCACATTGTTTTTGAGGCTAGCCAATTCACTAGACTTTTCACTAATTACCTCCACTTCTGCAGTCATTGTTCTTCTTAGTTGCATTCACTCATTTTCCAGTCATCTTGAATGTTACAATCCTAAACTAAAACCTTTTTGGGAGAAGTTGACTTCATAAATTCATGTTGATTTCGAGAAGTTAACTAATCAATTCTGTTGCTGGGACTGCATGCATTGTATATGAGGTTGCCATGGCCCAGATCAGACACTGATGACAGAACTAACGGCTCGAACCCTAAGACACGAGAAGTGTAATAATCTTTCCAGGGAACAGATGTGATAAATGTGAAGTGACAAAAAAACCCGACTCGGATTCGGAGGTGAGGTGAACTAACATAGCCTGAAGACCCATACTGCATAGCCTGAAGACCCAACTAAGCAATTAATTAATCATTTCAAGTTTAGCCTTGGCTGCATTAACTTATAATAAAAAAAATGTATTCCAAAGGTGATCAACGTTTGCTCAAATACTAGATGTGTTGGGGAACTTAACGTGACATTTTAATTATATTCTGCTAAAATGAACAAATTCTGAACGAGATTCCAAAGATCCAAGTCCGTAAAATGATCCGAACTTCCCACTAATACAAAAGAAAAGACACAGACGCACAATATAAGAGTATCGCAAGTTGACGCCTCTCACGGTTCAAACAACTAGGCCTGCTGGGCAACAAACTCAAGCCCCTCTTCTCTTATATCGAAATCCTCTGGCATTTCAAACTAATTCATAACTGGTATTTTGTTTTGCTCCATCCTCTGTGCTTACATTCACGCGTGACATTCACTTCACAACAGCCAGGCAGCTCGTCTCGTTGGGAAATGGCTGACATGGATTATTTTAAAATACGGCGAATAAGCTCAATTTGCCGGCTTTAACTAGTTTGTAATCTAAATAGGGTGAATTCAAGGTGATTGGGACACTTTTTCCAAGTCATCTCAATTGCAAAGTGTCCCAATCACCCTGGAATCACCCTATGTATAGCTCAAATTTAGTAGAGTTTTTTTAACAACTTGCCAGACGGTCCGACTTCCTCACTCGCATTCTTCCAAGCAAGATCCTTTTTATTCCTGTTTCTATAAAGTAAGACGATATATCATACAGCCCAGAGTATCCACATATGCTTTTGTCCTAATTATTGTCACTACTAGAGCAAGCTCCTAATATATATCCGCCAAAGTTCAGATTTTTCAACTTGCGCAACTCGTGTCATTTGCGCAAACCTCAGAATGTTTATTCGCATCTTTACATTGACTTAACATGTAAATCACTCGCGCTTAACACTGCATTTGCGTCTGGTGTGAACACACCATTACTCTTTCGCTGTCAATTGATGTGTACATCCGTCTGCTGGAAGCTAGTTACTTTACTTTATAAAGTTTTAAATATGGTTATTTTTCTCACACAATTGCATGGCTTCGCTTCAGAAGGCCTTTATTAACCCCCTGGATCCGTGTGGAACACTTTTATGATGGCTAGATAGTTTTACTTCAAAGAAAATGCCCATTTACTGCCATTAAAATGCTTGGATTTATCCAGGATTTTTTTTAATACAACTCTGATTGCATTCATCTCAAAGAAGGCTTGAGGGTGAGTAAATCATGGCAAATTTTTGGGTAAACTATCCCTTTAATGCTGGTGCCATCAATCAGGCAAAAGCCTGAGACACGTCGTCAGTCTACAGGAAGTGTCATTTTTTTTAACACTCTCTCTCTCTGCCTCTCTACACTTGTTTACTTGATTGGGACTCATAGGTCACAAAAGAGAAAATACAAAATACACCAAGATAAAAAAAATATTTGTCTGATAATATTAATTTTATAGAACTAATAATAGAAATATTATTAATAATTATTTTGGCCACAATATTCTTATATTATAATCTTATATCGTGCCCTATTATTCTTATTGAATTGACTTATTCAATTTAAAGATACACTGTGTAACTTTTTTCGTTTATTCTTAGCTAAAAACACTTAGTTCTTTCAAAAATATATGTGCTCATTAATGTATCTTTACTTCTTTCAAGTTATAAAGTATTCTCGTAAGTGTATGCCATTGAAAATATATACGGGTGAGGGGTTTGAATGCCGGTCGCCATGTTGCCCCTCCATCTTGAAAGTAAATTAGCCAAAGAGGGACATACCAGTAAATTCAAGCTTCGCCTTTCGCGTTTTAACACTCGATGGCACTGTGTCGAATGTGAAGAGTGTGAACTTTGCCTTACGCTAGTGATGTCGTACAATATACAGAATAACGATAGCACCGATAAAAGTTACTTTACTAAGATTTGCTTGCATTCGTCTGGGAACCTGATCGCTGATGTTAGCAATGAAATGGTAATAAATAACGAAAACGTAAAACTATTATTCATTTTACATAGATGTCATAACCTATATGTTAACTGACAAATTAAATAACTGCAAATTATAACACTTTTCTAAAGTAACCTCATCACTTGAAGGAGCACTCATGGACGAGGTCGAACTGGAAGCCATGTTAATCTTGGACTAAATCAGCCACCGTAGGAGTTAAAACGAAATCGGAATTGAGAGTAACAGAAACTAATATTCACTGGATGGTCATATACCTTTTCACCGCTATGGGGGAAAATATCACACAGTGTAGCTTTAACTTCTTATTTTTCACGTCAATTAAGCACATTCAATTAAATTAAAGTATTTCTACTACAGCATGGTTCTATTTGTTGTAGGCTGCTGCATTTACCTAATATGAAAAAGATCTCAAACCAGCATCTACTAACCTGAAGGGAAAGCCGTTACACTTTAGAGCTTCATTATTCTAGCACTATTAGAGGTCACATCTGTGTCAGAACCAAAGGCTCAAAGTGCTTATCAGCTCGCCAGGGGGCGGATTGACCACTCATCGACATCTAATCAACTCCTCTGCACTGCAATTGAGGAGTAAATGTGAAATAATAACTGTTAATACTGCACTGAGGCCACTCTAGTTATTCCATTATTCGTAGTACAATACTACATCAGTTATCCAGCCCCACAGCTGCCCCTCCTTTACATGAGGGCATAAGGTCAGGTGCGTTTGTGTGTCAGTATCGTTGCCGTATAAATGTGGAAGAATAGAAGCATAAAAATATACCCACACAGAAACAAAAAAATAAATAAAAAATAGCAATAATAAAGAAGTATGTGTTCAAATGTAAAAATACCACATATGCATGTGAACGTGTGACCTGCATTGCCATGACACAAACAAGCAGTCTGTGTTATCCCATAAAGCCTCCACCAAGGAATATTTATGAGACATGCTACTCCATTTCGAGCATTACCATCCGTCTGCTCACCGCCCTGCTGACACTCTAATCACATTTCCAGCCCTCCACCACCTTACCACTCTTCACTGAAAACCTGCTTCCTTTCTTCTTTGGAAGAAGGCCAGAGGAACAGCATTTCATCCTGTGCGGAGGCCTGCATGTGCTTCAAACATGCTCAGTGTGTGTGTTTGGCTCGGTTATCTGCCCGAGTGAGAGGTTTGACTCAGCACTTTTACCGCACACACATTCACCGTTTTTATGCTATCTTGTATTAATCTCACAAATCCCATTACATCTGTCTTCCTGTTATACACAAGTGTGTGTGTGTGTGTGTGTGTGTGTGTGTGTGTGTGTGTGTGTGTGTGTGTGTGTGTGTGTGTGTGACAAAAATCTAGTGCACTGTCGACCAAGGTGGCTTTTTGGTGCATCATAAGTGTGCTAACATCCAAAATGCTGTCTAACTCAGAAGCCCACTAGGTTTTGAAATGCCGCAGACACTCTCTGATCTTCTAGAGAGATAGAATTAGGAAGGCAAAGATTAAATCAGTGATGCATATGTGACTGCTGAGAGTCATAATGCCCTCCGGTCATTCTTCACTCTCAGAAGACTTACGCACAAGGTTCCTCAAACTGCATTTAAGATAGACCTAAACTACATTCCACTGGATTTATAACAAGACACATTTTCTACAATAAATGCATAACGTTGAATTTTCAGCATCATTACTCCAGTCTTCAGTGACATATGATCCTTCAGAAACCATTCTAATATGCTGATTTTGTGCTCAAGAAACATGTCTTATTATCAATGTTGAAAACATTTGTGCTGCCTCATATTTTGTGGAAACTATGATACTTTTTTCATATTCTATGAGGAATAAAAAGTTCAAAAGAACAGCGTTGACTTGAAATAAAATAAAAATTGTAACAGTCGAATTTGGATCAATTTAATACATCCTTACGGAATACATGTATTCATTTAGTTCAAAAAGAAATCTTGCTAACCATACCGTTTTGAACTGATGTTAATGCAAACATCTTTATTGCAAATACCTGAATGAGAATATTAGGCACAGAATTACTATATTTAGCAAAAAACACAAATTATCAAATACTTGTGTGTGTGTAAATGTGTGCAACCCACATCAGGGGAGCAAAAAAAGCTCCAAAAACACACTGAGAAACCATGTCTGATACGAGTCACACATATGATTGATGACAGAGCATGTGAAGAGGCCCACAGTGCTGTATCAAACACTCGTCGGGCAGAGTGAAACGTAAGCAAATGTATGAACTCCCCATTGATGCCATCGATCAACTGTGTGTGACCTATTGATTTAGTTTTGCCCTAACTTTGCCAAGGTACTTCAGCACTGTACACCAAGAGCTGCCAGCACGCTAATATCTTCTGAACATTATGAATCAAAATGAAACAGTAGAAAAGGCCAATTGTGACATGAGGTCTCATTCAGATCACTAACTACTATTCATCTGCAAGCGTGTTGTATCTTAAGGTGGCCCCACTGTGGCGGTTCTGGTCTACTAGAGCAGACAATGATTCCTACTATCACAACCACCACCTACAAATTCAATTAAACGGCTGACGTTTTCCTCTCCATTCCACTAATAGCCGTTTTAACGCATAACAGGCGCTTGTCATGCGGTGGGTAAATGGGTAGGATTGTTTGGAAAAAGCAGAGAGAAAAAAAACAGTGATAAGAGCTGGACTACCCCAGCATTTTCACAATACAGCCTGTGTGATATGCTACGATCTGCTCAGCAGTGATGTTTTCTATCAGTTTCACTGCTGCACCAGGATTTAGCTTTATTTAAACTAAAGCCCACAGAGGGATGCCAGCTGTAACTTCACGCATGTATATTATAGAAGAGGAGGCAAAAGACTCTGAAACCTTAAATAAAAGTTACACAAAAAAAGGAGTTTTGAAGTGAGCAGGAAAGGAAAGTGTTACAATGAATAAAATATCATTTGGTATGCCTGTATGGAGGATGAGTAACACTTAAAAGATTGAACGAATACATTTAAATGATTCAATTTACAACAAAAAAAGTGAGAAAAAATAAATAATACACTGTATAATATACTTAATAAACATGGATGCTGATAAAATAAACTTGCCGCTTTAATGAAGATTTGGTATTTAAGGTATTTATGGTATTTATATATGGTATTTAAATCTTCACTTGCCTCACAATTCAATTACGATTCAGAGGGTAACAATTAGATTATAAAGTGATTCTCAATGCATCACGATGCACATTACATAGTTATATTTGTAGTTTATTTGTATTATGTTATTATATAACAATAGTTACTGCAAATAACTTACAGTAGAACAAATACAGAAAAAACTAAGAAAATTTTTATTAACATAACTTTTTTTACAAACTATTTTAACAGCATTCAAGTAATAAATAATAATACATACATTAAATATATCAAAATGAATACAAAAAAAATTAATATTATATAAACAAAATTTTGTTGATTAAGCTTATGTATTCAGTCATTATTCAATTGTATACTATAAATCCATGTGAAAAAATTACTTCTCACTGTTCTCAGGTCAAATATTTATATGCAATTAAAATGCGATTAATTTCGATTAATTAATTACAAAGCCTCTAATTAATTAGATTAATTTTTTTAATCGAGTCCCGGCCCTAGTATTTATATATGATATTTAAATCTTCACTTGCCTCACAATTCAATTACGATTCAGAGGGTAACAATTAGATTATAAAGTGATTCTCAATGCATCACGATGCACATTACATAGTTATTTTTGTTATTTGTATTTGTTATTAATATATGTTACTGCAAATAACTTACAGTAGAACAAATACAATATAAGAAAAAACTAAGAAAAATTTTATTAACATAACTTTTTAACTCTATTTAACAGAAGCATTCAAGTAATAAATAATACATACATTAAATATATATCAAATATATATATATATATATATATATATATATATATATATATATATTATATAAAATATATATAATTTTTTTTAAAGCTACAAAATTTATTGAGTCAAGGCCAGTGAGTAATTCCATCTTTTCTTTTGTTGTTTGATTAACATTAATATATATATATATATATATATATATATATATATATATATATATATATATATAAACTAAATTAAATAAAAATATATTAATTTCATTTATTGGGAATTATGAAATTGATTATATTCCCTTCATTCCAAAGTGTCATAGAGTCCTACATATGTCTTGCTGTGAAAATGAAAGCAAAAAACAAAAATGCAACAGGTGTTCTGGAACATGATACATTTAGAAATATTGACGCCCATTCCAGAGATGCTTTTGATACCATAGAGGAACTTCTCTGAAGCCCTGTCCTAACAAAGGGCCCCCTAAAACTTCAGGGCCCAAGTGCATTAGTATACCACACAGGAGCCGAGAGAGTTTGTGTACTATTAAATTACTAGTTTATTGTTTAATGTAATTTTTAAAACATGTATTAAATTGTATTAAATATATATATATATATACACACATACATACATACATACATACATACATACATTATATATATATATATATATATATATATATATATATATATATATATATATATATATAAACTAGAATTAAATAAAATATATATTAATTTCCATTTTATTGGAATTATGAAATTGATCACTTATTCCTTCATTCCAAGTGTCACCAAGTCCTACATATGTCTTGGCTGTGAAAATGAAAGCAAAAAACAAAAAAATGCAACAGGTGCCGTTCTACAGACATCGATACATTTAAAATCATGAACGCATTCCAAGAGATGCTTGCAATGCCATAGAGGAACTTCTCTGAAGCCCTGTCCTAACAAAGGGCCCCCTAAAACTTCAGAGACGGTGCATTAGTATGCCACACAGGAGCCGAGAGAGTTTGTGTACACACAAATCCTCCATGAGGGTCTCCTGAATTCCAGTCAGCCACTGAGACATGAAAAGCGGGCTGGCACATATTCTATAATTATTCAATTAGGCAAAAAGAATTAATCCCTATGTGTTTGAAACTCACTGTTTTCCAAACGGCTGTCGCAACGCATCGGATCAAGCAGCGCTGGCGGCAGAAGAGCCTTGTTATTTCCTGTGGTTCTGCTCTGTGCATGGCTGGGCATCAATGACCTGAGCAAACAGCATTAGCGTAGCAGAGAATACTGCACTCAGACACAGGAAACATCCCTTCAAGACATGCATGTTCCACTCTCCTCATTAACTTAACAGTCAATACAAGAGCAGTTCGACTGTCCTCTAAAAATCACATGAAAATTAAGGCTCAATAAGGTCCTTGTGTTTTTGCATTGCCAAAGCTTTAATTATGTGTTTCAATGAAACAAATAAGATGCAATATCATGATGAATGCCGGAAGTTTTCCTTTTGAAAAGCAGTACTCCAGCGAACAAAAGTCACCACCATAATTCTAAGGTGTTGTGGGCGATTGCCAGGGAATTTTCTATGTAGTTGCTAATGGCACTGAATCTTAATGATATTCATTCCTTTGATAGAAGATACAACCACACACACACACACACACACACAACTTCTCATTAGAATTACAAAGTAATCTCTGCCAGGCGGGTGAGAAGAGCCTTCGGATCAAATGTCAATGAAATATTTATTTAGCTACATCAAGTCACCAAAGGCGGGTTAACAGTTAAGTGAAAATATGCCAAAAAAATGGTGGATTGCATGAGGGATCGTTTGACATGATAGAGCAAGTTTACATAACCATGCTGACTCGCTGCTAAACCTTAGCACCCGTGCTAACCACCCAAAAGCACTAAATGAATGCTGTTTTATTAGTGTGTTGTGGACACGCTGATGACTCTGTTGGAAGTGTTAATTTTGTTGGGGAGAATGGATTCACCCAAAACTCAAAATTATGCTAATTTACTTATGTCATTCCAAAATTTGTTAAAGGAATAGTTCACCCAAAACTCAAAATTATGCTAATTTACTTATGTCATTCCAAATACATGTATGTTTTTGGGTTACCCAGCTCCTGGGTCAAACATAACTCAGCGGCTGAGTCATTTATTGTGGTGTTTTCGCATCCTCTTCAGGAGAGAGCAGTTCTCTGCGACATCGAATTGGTGCATTTCTTCGATAAAATTACATGTTTGTGTACATTTTAATTATCTATAAAATTGTACTGTGCTGTACCCAGACCTTGGACTAAAAACAGAGAAAAATAGAATGATTTAGAGTGTGTGAAGTTTAACGAGACAAGCTTGTTACTCACAATGGAAATACTTGTGGGACTTTCTATAATGTACAGATAAAGATATAACCTTGAAATGTACGTTTTGCACTGATGCATTAAACAGAACACACATCTGCCAAAGCACGACCACCGTAAACGTTTATGCTTAAGCGCTTATAGATGTAAAGCATTCTCATATTTCGGGCAACTTGGATCATGTTCCTTTCCCGCAGCAGCTGAATACTCTACTATTTTCCATATGCATTTTGTCCACAGAAATGCTCACTACTGTAAAGCTATGTGACTGGTGAATGTTTCAGTCCACAGTGCGCAAGTGCAATATTGATAATCAAATCAGTTGATTATTTTCATCATTGTCTTTCTAGGGCTGCAACAACTTGGGGATGGGACAATTACCGGTTTTACAACAAACCACGACTAAAATGTACTGAAAGTTAGTATTATCGTTTAAAATTTAATAATCATTAAAACCTTGAAGGAAATCCAGTCTTAATCTTAATCAAGGATGGTCACCCTGTCTGCAGAACATGCAATCTGACGAGTCGTCTTCATGACCATCACCCACTGTTGTACAGCGAACGCAAGGCAGACCTCAATACCAAAACTACATCTGGGAAATAATTGGACACGAAATGTATTGAAATATTTTATCTCACTCTCATGAAAACGGGAAGCTTCCACAAAGAAAAGTTTGCAGCAAGTGGATATGAGACGAATGAACAATTTCAAATAATACTATTAAGGGGGAAATGTAAGGGATACTAATATATATTAATTGTACACTTGTTACACAGATTATTTTTTAATTTTTATTTTTTTAACCACATAAATAATTTAGGGGGAAATAATGAATTGAGATTAATGTTTTAAATCTTACCTGTTTATAAATCCTTCTAAACGATAAAACGATTCGACAACTCATCAACAACAATTCTCATTATCGATTAGTCGGGTCTGCCGTCTGAGCGCGGAAAACTTCCACCAGTCGTGCACAGATAAAGCTACCCTTACACAAATTAACTATGGTTTTATTATAGTAAAAACTTGTTTTATTGTCATATCGATTACCATTTGTATAACCACACAAATACTATAGTTAAACAATGGATTTGAAGCAAACCCATGGTTAATTTGTGGTTACCATGAAATAACTACAATTTTATTTATTTTTTATTTGTTGTAAAACCATGTTTAACGTTTGTAAGATATATTCACCATGTATGTTTTCATAGCACTCAGCTGACACGTTTGTTTGAAAGACATCATTGGGCAGGATGTGGAATAGTGTGTTTTGTCAATAAATAAAAAAAGAGGCTTTTTATCTGATTAATCAATGAATCAAAAATAATCGGCCAACTAATCGATTATCTGATTAATTGGTTGCAGCGCTAATTTTATCGATTAGCTGTTGCAGTCCTAGCTGCATCTCAGAAATGAGACCTGTCCAAATCATGACTTTACTCGTAAGAAGGCCCAGATGGAATCTTTTTTTGCATTTTCTGAACTTATTTGGAGAGAAAAATAATTCTGTGGTATGGATTTAGAAACATGACAAAATGTGCTCAACATTGCTCAGAGTCTTATTGGTAGCTGAAAGCATAATGAAATCAGGCAAAATATTATTATAATATTACATATGACACTGGGGATCTTTACAGTTGAATGAATACTGTGAGTTTGGTTGAACAGTGCTGTGGGCACAGATTCTGTGTGGGTCTACTCATGAGCTACAGAAGGTGAGACAACTGCAGGCACCTTTATTTCTCTCTTTCCACACACATGCATCCAGAGCCCCTCTCTCAGAGAAAGCATTCAAGTTCTGCTCAGAAAGACATAACACTCAACAGAAAGGCACAAGGTTATTCCAATTAATGGATGTCAATGGAGGAGATGCTTCAGTACAATGAATAAACCACTGTAGTAATCTTTGAAATAAAATAATAATTTACCATGAAAAATGTATTTGGGATAGATCTATATTAAGACCTCAGAATAGTAGTTTGCTATTTAAATCACAGACAATTTGTGACCCATAGGGAACACATTTCCATAGTCTTTGCTGACTGTGACTTGTAAAACTCCAAATTTTTCAATGAGAGCCGAACAATTATATCATCTGGATTCCAAGGTGCATGGCAATCAATGTAACTGCGGACTAATTTTTCAAACCTTTTAAAGGTTATTTCCTCATTAAGAGACACTCTTATTCATGTGTCTTATTAACATATCATACAGACTATAAAACTATTCTCCTCATCATATAGCCACTACTATGTGCTTAGCAGAAAATCAAAAGCTGCTTTAACAGTGAAACTCCCAAACTTTAAAGTCTTAGGCCATGTCCACACTAATACCTTTTGGTTTGAAAACGCATCTTTTTCTTTCCATTTTGGCCTTCCATCCACACTGAGAGTGTTTTTGTCCTGCAAAAACTGAGCCGTTTTCGCATTGTAGTGTGGACTGTGAAACGTAGGTATTTAAAAAAAGATGACGAATGTTTAGCCATGTGACTATATTGAACCGATTGATGTGTATGTTTACACTGCTATTGTGCCTGTTATGTGCTATTCACTTTCAAACTATTGCTAAAGATGTTACTTTGTACACTCTTCATATCACAGCCCTGCAAAGACGACAGTAAACTTACTCACAATTGCTGTTCTGCGGCAAAACATGAGAGCAGTTTTAGACCAAACATATAATGGTGACTCGAGTGCGACTTCGACACATCAGTGAATGGTGAGAGCATTTTGCTAAATAAAATTATCCTGCCAGAAAAATAGCATGAGAACTTATTATGACTGTTCCATCAGTATCATCTCAGGGAGCTTTTATGAGGTTTAGCACATGTGCAGTAAGGTGAATTTAGCGTTTTCAGACGGTTCAGTGTGGATGAGATATGGACTGAAAATGCTACTGTGGACTAGGGGTGTTGAAATGAATTGTTGTATTGATGCATCGCGATACAGACTTGGACGATTCTGCATTGACGCAGTAATAGACCATAATCAATTATAGCCTACTGATGTTTGTCTGACGTCATTCATCAAATGGCGGAAGGATGCAAAACACAAAAGCAAGTAACAAAAAAATGCACCCAGTTTTTTAACATTTACAGCATGTGTGAGTGTGTGTGTATGCGAGTGTGTGTGCATGCAAGTGTGTGGTGTTTGAGGCTGCATGTGTGTGCATGCGAGTGTGTGAGCGTTATTGTAACTTAAGTACACAGTTTCATGCGCTTTTAGTATTTATTTACTAGTGTTTGTAAGTTCAAAATGGTCCTATTGTCTGCTGTGTTCAGACTTACGATGTGTTTGATGTTTACTACATTGAGGAAGTGTACTTACTTAGAGCAGATAAAATAAAAAGGGAGTTCATATATCTGACTGCTTGTATTCATTTTCAAAAATGTAGGCATGTGCAGTTATATTGAAAAGTGAAGATACAACTCATTGTGATAAGATTGCTAATCGAATCATTGACATGATAATCGTAATTGAACTGAATCGTGAGACCAGTGACGATTCACACCCCTAGTGTAGAAGGAGAGCACTTTGAAACAAAAATGGAATGTTCAAATGTATCCGGATTAATGTAGACGTAACATCAGTGTGACAATGATTGTGTTGAGATTTATAGAACCAGTTTTTATGTGTTAAATATATTATGAAAATCCAGTGCATTACTTTGATGTTTTGGTTGTTTTTTGTGACTCCTTAGCTCTGCTTGTTGCAGTTCTTGAGACAGTTTCATTAAATGAAAAGCTCTCTTATGATTGACTATCAAAGTACTTGATTACAATGGCACTTTTACACTGCTAAGCGCTTTAATGCCACAGCTCTGATTACAGTGCTGATCTTGCTAACAGAGAAACATTGTTTGTCTCAGTGCTGCTTTACGTCTACATTTCTGAGCCAGTCAAGTCACCTTTGTGTCTTTTTACAGAGAGGCAGAAAGACACAGAGGACAAGTGTTATGCCCGCTCACAGTAAGTATGTATGTCATTCAGCAATAAAACAGCATGTGAAACTAATAGAGGACAATACACAACACGGCATCTGACGTAAGCAGCTTTCATTTCAAATTCTACTTCCGACAATACTATACAATACCACTTTATTTTTCTCACAATCTAATCTCTAGAAAGACTGTGATGAGCCCCAGGGTAGAAAGAGAAAGAGAGAGAGTAAAAATGTTGTTTTCATTGTCGGATACAGCAAGCTAAACTGCATCCTACTGGAAGCAATGGCTTTAGGGATTGCTTTGAAATCCTGTCCTTTAGATATCGCCCATCTGAGAGGTTATCCCACAGCTGGATCAGTAACAGACTCTGATACACATAGTAAACACAACTAAACTGCACGCAGTCTCTCACTGAATATTTGTAATTTGTACAATATCACTGAATATAAACAGGTTCTAAAAAAAATCTAACCGTACCAAAAAATCTAACCGTACCATTCTTGACCCACGGTTTAGAAAGCACTTGCACCATGGTTCATGTTAAATCTGACGAAACATCTACAATATGGTTTACTGAGGATAATGTGTAGATGGACACGTATTCTGGCTTCCCACTTTAAACTTTGTTCAATAGGAGTTCCATATATGCCCTAATAATGCTCTGACTTGAACTGTTGCTTGCAGTTTGATTTTGTGTTATTTTTATTATATTTTTTGGACAGTAGTCCTTTTTTCCCCTGAACATAGCACATACCGAACCGTAACACCGCAAAAGTGACCCCAAAACCGAACCGTGAGTAATTTGAACCATTACACCCTTAAAAAACATCTGTTGGTGCGTGTTAATTGGCCTTAATAAATAAAATTTTTTAAAAAAATAAATACTAAAATTAGCAAAACTGAAGTCAAATTAAAAATAAAATAAAAAATAATAAAAGTGACAAAAGCACAAAACATAGCATTACTAAAACTTATAAATAAAATTACAGAAATAAAAGCTAATTCTAAATATTAATAAATACTAAAAATAATAATAATAATAATAATAATAATAATATGTTATGGATAATATGGATATAATATTTTCAAACTCAAAAGATCTATAAAATCTTTATGACATGTCTTATCGATACATGGCCATCTCACTTATTATATTTTTGTATTATCACCTATAAGACAAAAAGTCACTGTGACTTGCATACAAAGTGGATGGTTTTACAAGTATTTTCTCTTTTTTCCATAATCATATAGTCAGAGAAGAGGAAGAGCTTGTAGATTTATGGGCTGGTTGTCATGTCTTCCGCCAGGCATGAATAATGCAAGCCTTCATCCTGTGATCCTGATGAGAGGAGAAAGAGTGTGCAAGAGGGAGAAAGAAAGATTGAGACATAAAGACTGTGTTTTTAACAGTGTAGTGTGTAATTCTCCCAGTGTTAAAATACTATAACAGTTTATTGAGACTTCCTGAAGAGTGTGAACACATGGCGCTTTCAACACTGCTCTTTTGTTTGAGCAATCTGAAACCGACTCAATCACGTGACTGAAAAACAGAAAATAAGCATTGAAAAGCATTATATAAAAAGACTATCTTTAAATCAAGCTTCTCTCTACATTACCATGAAGCTAATCGTGCTAATCGCCACAATGATGTCTTAAGACAAAACGATTGGTTTGTAGAAACCGAACAGTTTTTAAACATTTTTTTAACCTCTAATACACCACTATAACAGCCTTGAGCGCAAGAGATCATTTCCAGTGCGTGAGGTCTGGTGTAGTGATCTCTCGTTCTCAAGGCTAAGGTAAATTATGTAAATACTGTTCGGTTTCTCGGACAGACCTACAAATATTTTCATTTTGGGGAACTATCACTTTAATGGGAGGGCGAAACACTCAGTTTCAGTCAATCTCATGTCAATCTTGAGTACCTTTAGAGTAGTATTGCATCCTTCATATCTCCGTAAAGTCTTTAGTTTTATTATATTTATAAAAGAAAGATACTTATTTGCGAGTCTTTCTGAAAAAACTGGAGGTGTATCGTGTGGGCAGAGCTAAAGAATCACAGTGAGCGCAGCTCTTGTGTTTAGAGCGTCTGAAAGCTGTGACATCCTTAAACGTGGAAAACAATAGTTATCCTAAATAAACCATGGCTATCAATCAGATTCAACCATACATATATGAACCAGAATCTGATCCGAGGCTGAAATTAAACAGAAGCAGCAGCAACAGCAGGACGTCTCTATGTGGTACTGTAACTGTATTTGCTTAGCGGCTTGTCAACATTTGTGTGTGTTTACTCACGGTTTATGAGGACATTATTGATTATTGACATTATTGATTTATGGACTATTGTATGCCAAAGGTTAGTAGTAGCAAGTGGAACGGTTTGCATGTCAGACTACTGCGTGTTTACATAGAGAAACAACGGCATAGTAACGGCCTAGGTTTAATATGTTTGGGGTAGTTTTATAATAAACAAACAGACACTTATAGTGGTCAGCTAAACAAATGTATTTAAACACACCATACATTGCATGCTCCATTGATAAATTAACTATATACGATCATGTTGTTAACTGACGTGTAACTTACTTACGAGCTGATAGCCAACAACACAGACATCGGAAGCAGTTTTAATCACCGCCTGCGATTACAACGCTCGACCGTGAACCATTATCATTGGGACCGCTCCATCTTTCAGCATTAGACAAGCTACAAATCCAGCGTCAAACTAGGCCTTGTTTATAAAAACAAATCGTCGCTGAAATGCAGGGAACAAACAAAACATCTGAACAACTCCTGTTGGAGCTATTGTCTTGTTTTGTAAGTTAAAAATTAAATTACTTTATTTTGTTTTACTTTAACTTTCTGAATCTACATCAATAAAATAATCATGCAAATTAGTTAATGTTATTATTTTCATTAATGTGAGCCATTTTTGGGGACTCTTATTTTGATAGTACTGGGCTCCTGTTTGTATGTATATATTGGTGATTACACTTAGGACAAGCAGGCACTGGGAAAGGTTGCTGGTTTTTACCAGGGAAAGGGAGGCTGCAGACACCATATTTTTGTATGCTTGCTCAAATGGAAATAAACCACATGATCGATATGATAGCCTGGACATTGGATTTATTGTGTCCTGCATAAGATACGATCTTTAGGTGTAGTTTGATTTCTTGTTTGATGTAAGTTAAGGACAAATCACCACAACAACTCTGTTGCTGCTCTGGAAAAACAAACTCCATCCATTGTCACATTAATGCTGGGTTCTTTGGGAAGTTGTACAGGGTCATCTTGCCCTGACAACCAAAAACACACTTCCTCTGTGACATTGTTGATTTGGTGAAGTTCTGTGACTGCAATGCAGCCGGCTTCCCTAAATCTGAACAAAGCGCGTTAATGGGCATGCATTTGCTCTCTCGTTTTGATTGCGCCCTTGGGAGAACCCTAACCCATGTTTAGCATGGGAATCCAAGTTTTTAAACAGAGTAAATATTTCATAGTCATGCCAACAACTCTATGATCAATACGTTTGAACAAACTGAAGTATATGTCCAACCTCAGCATTAATTTGACAGTAAAAATCCCTCATTTTAATACAATCAGCTAAAACCTTGACTGAAACATCAGCTGATGTCCTTGTTAAGACTGTGGAAATACACAGTCTTAAATGTTACAAAAAGAAGTCTTATGCTTTCCTCTGCCCTGTAAAATGCACAGAATATGATACCCTGGGGCCACTCAGTGGATTTGTGTGACCCTGCAGGAAAAAAGAAAGAAAAAAAAAAAAAACCACCCATTTTGTCCAACCTAAAACCCATGGAATGTGACAGAGCCGCTGGCCATTAATTCGCCTGTATGCCTCCTGTTTGCTGACCTTAGGATGGACATCCTGTACTAATAAGATGTTGCTCTGTCCTGCAGAATTAATCCCTTCACATTAATTGGCAGGTAAACCATCCAAAAAGTAACATTCTGTCGTCAATTCCAAACCAGTATGATTTTCTTTATTCTGAAGAATGGTCTATTTTTGTCTATACAATGAAAATAAGTGGTGTACAAAACAACACTGGGTAACATTGTTAACTCTAGGGTGTAACGGTATTCGTACCGAATTCGTACTGTATTCTGTGTTAAAAGCGCAGAACATGCATCATTCCGAGTTCCCACACGAACATATTAAGTACTCTATCCATTTTATCATGAAAATCAAATAATAAATGCCATTTTGACGCTCTTTAATGCAAAGTGACTGATCACTGTTTAGGCACGTCAGTTCAAGCGGCGGCGCAACGCAGTGAATGTGATCCTCTCTTCCTAAAGAAAAAACATGAATTCATATCTTTAGGTACGTTGAGGACGAGGATACATTACAACTTACTGAAGCGTATCATATGTTGTGTAAACGCTCAAACAATGTTTCAACCACAATAAAAAGTCAATAAAACAGCTTGTAAACAATGTCAAATTACACTGGGTAAACCCAGCCCAAACTGTCAGCGATTTGATGTCACCCTGCAGCTCAGGCTGGAAACCTGTACAGTCCCTGACAAAAGTCTTGTTGCTTGTGTACAAATTTAACTGAAGTGCCGCTGAAATATATTTCTTATCAAGATTTTTTTACAAGAAATGGCTCATCCCAACAGCTTTTGTAATAATGTTTCAGTGCAAAATGAAACTGTCAAAAAATATTCTAATATTCACAGCTTGGTAAAGCCCATTGAGTCAATTTTTGTAAAGACATAAGTGTTGTCGCCTTGTCATATGAGCTTCACTTGTGACTAATAATGGATCAATTAGATCTGTGTATAGAAGTGTGTATATAAAGAACCCCAGTACACTAGACACATTTAAAAAAAAGTTGGGACAGGAGCAATTTAGGGCTAGTAATGAGCTAAAATGGTTAAATAATGATGTGATTTGAAACAGGTGATGTCAACAGGTGATTGTAATTATGATTTGGTACAAAAGCAGCATCCAAGAAAGGTCTAATCCTTTAGGAGCAAAGATCTCCGATCCCTCAGGCGGCACTGCATCAAGAATCGTCATTCATTTATAAGCGATATCACCACATGAGCTCAGGACTACTTTGGCAAACATTTGTCAAGTACCACAATACGTAGTTACATCCACAAAGGCCAGTTAAAACTGTACTGTGCCAAATGAAAGCCCTATGTTAACAGTGTCCAGAAGCGCCGTCGACTTCTCTGGGCTCTGAGGCATCTGGGATGGACCATCACACAGTGGAAACGTGTACTGTGGTCAGATGAATCAGTATTTCAGGTATTTTTTGGGAGGAATGGATGCCGTGTGCTCTGGACCAAAGAAGAAAAGGATCATCCAGACTGTTACCAGCAACAAGTCCAAAAGCCAGGATCTGTCATGGTATGGGGTTGTGTCAGTGCCCTTGGCAAAGGTAAAGGTTTTTATTTTAAAGGGTTGATGAATTGAGAAATGAACTTTTTCTTGAGCCTTTGATATATAAAAGTTAATCGTGATATAAGAATATCCTGTAAGTTTCAGAGCTGAAAACTTCCTTGTTAGACAAACCAAAACTTTTATTGACACCAGGTCCAGAAAACGCTCGATCTCAGAATATGACCCTTGACGTCATCGTATGCTGAAACGCCGCCTCAACAGATAAATATGTACGGCTGATTCTGTAGCCCCGCCCACCGACTCGGAGCTAAATGGATTGTGCTACCGAGCAATAAATATGCTCAAGAGAGTAAGATATTGTGCTGTGCCTGGTTGTGGAAGAACACAGTCCCTGCATAAGCTTCCTTCGGATTCTAATATTATGAATGCATGGATGAACTTTATTTTTGATGAAGTTCCAGCTCACGTGCATAAGACATTGCACATTTGTTTGCTTTATTTCACCGTGGAATCATTTGTAAACAAGATACCGGTCAAGACTGGATTTGCAGACATATTGCGATTAAAACAATGCTGTGCCGTCTATATTGGATCCGACAGGAATGGTGCAACACACTTGTGTACTTAAATAAAACATGTTTTTATATGTGATAGTATTGCATTGTTACAGATTGTTTTGATAATCTGTACGTGTCTAACTGAACATTACATGGCACGCTGTCAGAGGCTGGAGAATCCTTTGTTTGTGGTATTGTTGGGTCATTGCAATTCGGGATCAGACTCGGACATGTATGGGCAAGGGCTTGCAAAACCCAACATCCCGGGGCTGTGTTTTCCAGACAGGCTACCAAAACGTATCACCGGCCTGCAGACAGGTGATCTTAAATAGTGAAATAACATTCCTTTCTTGATGTGTGTTGTTCACTCTATTGACTTAATATTTGAAGTTTGCGTGTGATGTCTGTTAGCGGTTATATTCACGGATCGGAATATCCAACATTCCAATCAATTGCGGGTGGATGAGATATGAATCATTGTGTTTTGTTTGATAAAGACATTTTGCAAGCCCTGTGAGCAAATCATTCTGGTTGCTGCTTTCAAAACAATTCCTCACGTGAATTGACAGGGGGAGCAGAAGCTCATTAAATATGCAAATCTTATGCAATCCTAGCCATGGGCGTTTACTTCCAAGTCTTCAATGCAGCACGCCCATTAAAACCGAAAGTTTCTTGAGAGAGCCTCAAAACCATGGTAGAAAATAGCCTATTACTTATTCATTATGATGTTTTTGAATGTAAAAACCATGCAAACATCATACGTGGACCTTAGACAACAGTATACATTTTTTTTTAAAGCCAGTTCATGACCCCTTTAAAAATGCTGGTGGGGAAAGAGTTAATATATTGTGTTCCACATGAGAAATAAAGTCATGCAAATCTGGAACGACATGAAGGTGACAACTGCATTTTTATTTTTCAGTGAACTTTCCAATCAAATCACTGGCACTGCTGCCTGGGGTTTAAATCAGCATTCAGTGTGGATTTAAGGTGCTTCCTCAGTTACAGACTCTCTATAGAGGAGAAAAAAAGCACAGAGCCAGCTGTCATCACACAGAGGTTTCATCTCAGATGACTCCATTGCTCCAATCATGTCACTGTGTATCAGAACATTTCTGCAACCTAGAACAAAACACAAACCTCCTATTGACATATTAAGGCCTTGGTGTTAACAACCATCTGGGATGATCCGATCACGCATAGGTTGACAGAATGATGGGACTGTTCATAATTTTTTTAAACAAATAGACAAGCCTAATTCACTACTACTTAGGTCAGAAGAGTGACAATGATGCAGGCCAGAGCACTCAAATACTACTTTTCTCAAGATTATGTGGGTGGCATCCAATGACACGCAACTGTGAATAAACACACAAAGTCATGAAACTGATATCAGAGGTTGAGAAGCTCTGCCAGCCATGTGTTGCCTGCCCTCTATGAGTGGATAATGTGTAAAGGGCCATATGGCAAACTGAAGGCAATTCCCTTAGATAAATAGAAAACATCACACTCAACTCCTCACCTTTGACCTCTACTGCTAGGTGACATGCAAGCTAAGCATGCCAAAGCTCCCCTAAAATGTAAATATTAAATAAAATCATTAAAAAAAATATCTTGAATAAAATGATTCATTTAAATTTAAATGCATCTACTATGTACTCAATATTTATTCTACTGGAATATCAAAACAAATCCTGTAAAGCTTGAAAAAAAACTTTTAAAGGAGATTTTTTTAAATGAATGAATATAAAAAATAAATAAAATCTTTTGACACAAACAAACAAACAAACAAACAAATTAATTAATTAATTAATTAAAAAATACAATGTCTATGTCTATTCAGACATTTTCTAAACTTTGGTGTGTGGGTCAGAGGACTGAAATTAAAGGGGACCTATTATGCCACTTTTTACAAGATCAGCTGTCCCCAGAATGTGTCTGTAACGTTTCAGCTAGAAATACCCCAACAGATAATTTATTATACCATGTTGTAAATGCCCATTTTTGAGAAAAACATGGGGAGGTCTAATGCAACTTCATGCATTCAGACTTATTTACACTGTTAAAGAGTTGGATGCTCATGCTGAACATGGCCAAAATATAAAAGAAAAATTAGTTGGATGTATGAAAAGGTATTTCTGTTCCAAATACACACCTTCAGGATTGCATATCAACCAGAGCACCCATCAGCAAGTCGTTGACAGCGCTGTCATTTTGTTTTTAGACCACGAAATCAACAGTCACTAAAGAAGTGCTTTTGGTTATGAGGGAAAGATAACCTTGTTCAGCTTCCCAAATGACCCAGCATTAAGGATGCAGTTTGTTTTTCCAGAGCAGTAATGGAGTTCTGCAAGTGTGTTTGTTTGTTCCCGGTCATGAGTCGAAACCGCAGGCGGCAAGTGAAACTGCATCAAATGTGTTTTGTTGGCAAACGGTGCGTAAGTGCATATAATGTTAACAACACAAATGTATAGTGAATTGAAAGTTATCCAGGGATAATGTGATGATGTATTGCGTGTGTGTATGTGCTTGTGACGCTTGAGCTCCGCCCACTACACGCCCTCACGAGCTAGCTGTTTTCGGTAAGAATCGGTACAGCGTATCTGTCTTTCATAAATTGATAAAACTAACGATTTTTCGGAGATAAAAAGAATGCAATATTAATATATAGGTATTCAAGATTAACATGAGGCAGAAACTGTGTGTGTTATGTACTCTTTTAAATGCAAACAAGCTGCTGCTCCCCACCTGACTTTCCAGAGGAGCATGTACAGCTTGTGCTTCCAGTTCTCTGCCAAAAACTACATCATCTGTTTGGTTTTCATTTTTCATCTCTATCCCGGTCATGCTCACGTGACATTGCAGTTCTTCATCATCATGAAAGTTTATTATCTGCATGCATTTCAAAGCCATATAAACTTCTAACATACGGTTTTCTGAGCGCACACATCCGAAGACAGCGCATCCCGTGAGTATTAAACTAAGTTCTCTTTCACGTCTTATTGTCCTTAAACTGTCAAATACACAGAAGGTTATGTAGAAAACACTTGAAGTTCAGAGTCGGTTAAAGAAGAAATCGCATGTGTATATTAAATCTGTGTATCAAAAATAAAGCTGTGTAATATACAGGTCCTACTGCTATATATGCTGTTAATTAAGAAACAAAAAAACTAAGAGAAAAAAATGAAAATAACCGAATGCTCTTGACTGAATAACTTTAGTAGCTTTAATAAGAAAAGCTGTTAAATGCTCTAGAGAGGAGATAAACATGGCGGACTGTGTACAGCTCTCTCTGGGTGGTATCTTTGCTAATAGGGCAGAGTCCTTCAGCATTTGTGGACAAGGCCTAAGCATATGTGCTAGAATCTGCAAACAGCTTGTTCTGAGACGGTGCTTATGATTTATGGGGATTAGAAAAAAGAGTGGGTGGATTTTTACCATTATAGGGTGGTTGTGTACACACTGCCAACACACATGTAAAGGTGAATTTTGCATAAAAGGTCTCCTTTAAAATCAAGCAAAACACAAGATATTCTATGCCGGTAAATACTGAAATAGAACAAGGATTGACAGGCAGCATAAGTGATGCACAGGCTCCCACAGGGCAGAAACAATAAGGGAGAGGTGACATGCTGTTAAGCCAACTAATACAACAGCATGTTGCACTTCTGATGCCATAAAACATCTGAAAACATGAATATGGCTCCAAGCCTACATCATACTTGAGGTGCATGTCTTCAGAAACTAAATGGTCAAATCATTATCTGCCAAAGCTGGATTACGGAGCATAAAAGACAGAGCCGTGGGTGAAAACAAATGCCAGAGAATGCAAACCTACAATACTCTCGTACACGGCCCCTTAGATCTGTTGCTTACGGCATGGTGAGGATTGGTTGCTTGTTTTTCCAGCATGCATTCATTCAGCAGCTCCCACAGCATGCAGGCCTCTATGAGATCAGCATAGAGATTTGATACAAACGTTTGCCAAATACCTTAACAATAGAATTGCACAAATATATATATATATATATATATATATGTATAATTAAAATTACAATTGATTACTTAATAAATAATTAAAAAAAAAACATTAAATGGTATGATTTAATTTGACAGGAATGGAAGTTGTACTTCTACTTCTAAAGTGAGCTTTCAGTGCAAACTGATTCATAACCGGCTGTGCGAGACTTCACAGGTGTGACATAGCTGAGAGTAAAGTGTAAAACGTTTAGCTAATACAGAGATGTCGCATAGTGTGACATCTTTTGGGCCCTCGCTCTTAAAAGCATTAGCGTTCGTTGTTATGTAACATCGTTGCTAAACAACTGAGCAACATCTTTCAGTTTAATTCTTTTCAGACAATTGAGTCTGAGGTCCACTGAGATGAATACATAAAGCAGTAGCTTACTAATGGGATCCGATTAACACAGCTCTGAAGAGCACATCATCTGTCTTGTTGCATCTCCCGCTCGTTCCCAGCGAGATCGTCAGGTGGGGGGAGGGGGGGCGCAGATCGTCATGTGTCGTTATTGTGGTAACAGCAGGAGCGAGAAAAGACTTTACAATGTCTCAGGGGAGATACTCTATGGCTACACTCACACAGCAGCAGAATACAGCAGTCAGTCTTGCTTGAAAGGGATACATACAGTTCTGTTCACACATAAAGAGACAGTTCACCCAAAAATTACAATTCTGTCATTTACTCACTGTTCCAAACCGACATGACTAGAATTTTAATTAGAACTTGTTCTTTTTTTGAGTGAACTCTGTAATTTCCAGACCCATTTGAAGCCACTGTCATTTAATTAAGATTGGACAGAGCACTAAGCGCCAACGGCAGCCTTATGCGTTCTGACATAACCGGTCTCCTTTCCTCATTACAGCTCTTTTGTTTTCAGAGCCACCCCATCCACCAGGTTTCTTGATGTCTTTTAAATGTACAAATGTGCACATTATACATAAAAGCCGCTTGATTATAATGCGAAAAACCATGCATGTGCGCACATGTATGAGTCAAAATCACACAGGGCTGCCTTAAGCAAACAGGACTGCTGCCAGATTCCCAGGCCTAATTGTGCCGTTCTTCTGACATTATGAAGCAGCTGTCTTCTGGCAACACAGCCTTACATGCTAACAACACAACTGAAGGCATTTCCCCCTCTGGCGCTACACTTGTTATTTCTCTTTGGCCTTTACGAGAGATTTGTGCAAAAGGTGAGGAGTGATCATAAACAAAAGGCAGGCTTTCTCACACACCAGCTGGATAAAGCAGGAAAGAAAATATAGCATGAGAACAGTTACTAAAATGCAACTAAACAAACCAATTAGAAAAGTAGCAGTGTTTCTTTTCAAGTGAATAATGAAGGTCTAAACAATAATCCAATAATGTCAAACAAACATTAGTCATATTCTGCATACGCAAACACATGCTATGGGGTAAAGCGCATTTTAAATATAGCAATGCAAATACTGTATTTCTCCAAAGGACAGAAATTAAATCTCACAAGTAGTAGCAGGACAATAAAGTTGGCCAGTGTAAGAGTATCAGGCCAGCTGACTGCTGATTTGCCATGAAGACAATGTTATATATAAAATTATGTTAAATACAGTAATATGGTTGGTAAGAAATATATACGGGAAGTGTATTTTTAACTAGCCATGTGGCAGGTGTGGCAAAAAGTTAATTTTGGACTGCAACCGCGGAAGACTGGAGTGCATAAACAGGGCTTGTTTTGATTTAAAGCAAAAGGGCTTTGGCTAAGGGGAGCAATTCCAACATATGTTGAGCAGAAATAGCACATCAGCAGTGGTTTAAATCTTTTTGACAGGAGTAGTGATGACCAACAACAAGCCAAGCAGCTGTGTGAACTCTATAGTGCAGGGTGCTTGTCTTTGAAGAGCATCTTAGCGCCCTTGTGATTCAGATTACAAAGTTTGAGCTCAATTCCATTCAGATTCAAAGCCAATTCAAGGCATACACAAAACATTTCAATTCATGATTCAATATGATTTATTCACTGTCAGTCTGATTTTCCATGCAAATGAATCACTGTCACTATAGGTAACAAGTAACATACAGGCACATTGGACTCTTACTGCTTTTAACTACATCTCTAACACTGCTGTAGCAGTAGCACTTTGAATAACATTGACCATTAACTCTACAGATTAAAGGCTTATCAAAAATCTCAAATTGAAAGAATAAGGGGGTGAATCATTAACTTAACATTTAAATGTGTGCCACCATTGACTATAGATAAATAAGGACAATTTTGCCACTGCGATAAAGAAAAGCGGCCGTCTCACACAGCCCCCATAATCTAAAAATCAATTAGTCATTTAGTCACATGATATCCTGTCCTCTGACAAAGTCCAATTAATAGGAAAATAGTCTGGGTGTATGTTAGGTGATCAGAATATTGGCCTGCAGATCTTGCCACCCTGTAGTCCATAAACCTTAATGAGGGTAAAATTAGGGGTGAAACGATACACTCATGGCACGAGTCGACACTATTCTTAACGCACAATTTTTCAAGCCAAAATAAAGAAGAGGGTTATTTTATTAATATTATTATTATTAGTAGTAGTAGTATTACTACTACTAAGATGTATGGTAACGAGTTTACAAAAATGTACTGTTGATTAAAATGCTAAATTAGGTATGAACTTGAATAGGCTTGGACTTCCTGGTCCTGGGTTCCTAATGCACAGGGCAATGGTGACACCAAAATAAAAATAATTATGATTCTGAAAATGCAGAATTAAATTAGACACATATACTTGCAATCTGTCACTACATATAAATAATGTATGCCTTTTTACTGGTAAAATCAGACATGTGGCATTATCAGAACCCACAAATATTAAATATAATATACATTATATTCAACATTAAATATAGTAGTTTAATGTAGTACTGTTACTGAAACACTCATATTTTGTAACACAGAACACTCGTGCTTTTAATGCAGCCATTCGTTAGATCTCTTTTACACTGACTCCCCAGGTGCTCACTATGTCCTGTCTCTTCCTCTATTAATGCAGTTACATGATAAGTATAAACCATCTAAAACAGTTTGAATCATACTACCAAAACTAAAAACGTGATATGGTGAATTAAATTATGCCTCAACTTTGTGCCGCTTCAGCACGTATGTGCTTCAGATGATCAATGACAGTTATGATCAGCAAAGCGCATGAAAATAACTATTCCCAAACTTTATTAGTTCACTCATTTACTCACCCTCATGTCGTTTTCATGTGTCACGCACACAAATACATTTAAACATCAGTGTTTACTACAGTATGTGCGTTGAAAATCTGTTCATTATATTAAGCCATCATGGCTCTTCAGAAGACTTGGATTTGGATTAGACCACTCGATTATTGAATATATTTACGCTGCCTTTATGACATCTTTTGGACCTTTAAAGTTTTAGAGGAATTTACTTTAAATGGAGTGACAAAAATCTCCCAGGTTTCATAAAAAAAAAAAAAAATTAATTTGTGTTTGGAAGTTGAATGAAAATCTTAAAACGAAACAACATGAGGGTGAGTACATGCTGATAGAATTGACATTTTTGGGTGAATTACACTTTATAAATACAGTAAGCGGAGCCCTTCTTTTTCCCCTCAAGATATAGCGACTAAGCACATTCTTTTTTTACTCCATCACTCTATCATGGCAACATTGTGAATCCGAATCCTCATGTTGTATCTAAAACCAACTACAGCCGGCTATTGCATAACATTCTCATTTATTTCATTCTGCAGCCTTCAGCAAGCAGATGAGTATTTACTCTTTGTAAAAAAATAAATTAAAAATAAATAAAAAAAGCTTATTGAGGCATCATGTTCCAAAAGTAAAAAAAGCCCTGTCCCATTGGGGGTGAGAGACCATTGTGCTAGAGTGTCCATAATGTTAAAAACATTTCTGTATGGCCTATTAATATGCAAGATGCTTAAAAAGCAGCAAGATGAACAAAGACATCTGTCTTTGACATATATGTACACAGACCATCTATTAAAAAATTGTACAGATACTGAAAGCCATTTCTCTTCTAACAAAAATCCATAACTAAGAGGATGCTAGGCAACATATTGTACATTGAGACCTAAAAATGAAAAGCAAAGTACTAAATGAATGCACATTATTAATGTGCTATTTAATGAGCTCTATAATTTACAAGAACACTTGCACAAAAAAGGGAAAAAATAAAAAACTTATTAGCTCAATTTCATTATTACAGCTAATGAAGTAGAAAAGCAATCAGACTCAGGTTTTCCTGAATGAGAGGTAAATGTAGGTGCTTGTTACGCCTGTACCACACATGAACATGCCTGCCTACACCCAAACATCACTACACCACTGCATGCTGTCAGACAGTGGGGTGGAAGAAAACACACACTAAGCCCATTGGTTCTGCTATCATGTCAAGCCAGTTACGTAACTCACTTGTGAGTCACAGGCAGATGTGCTGGCCGCAATGGTTTTCAACATATTAATGGAAAAAGTGTCATTACACTGTATTCAGCACAAACTGGGCTACAATAATATGCCAGTAGTTTCTCTTCATATGTGAAGAGGTGTCAACTATCATGAATAATGCTGTGATTTACACCTGAGAGAACGAAGGAACACATAATGAGCCGCATAATGAATGAGCCTTTAAATCAGGCATGTGACAGAGGGGAACAAATGTACAAAAGAAATATATATTTTTTGTAGTTTTTAAAAAAAAAAAATATATATATATATCAGTATATAACTTTTTTTTAAAGAACACACACTCCGTGGGCGTGCCTGCATTAGTGGATAATGAGACACTCGCGAATGACTGACATCTCTCTCTTTTTAAACAGATTACATAAAGTATATGTTGATTTACAATATTTAAAACCTGATATTTTAATGTTTCTTTAGATATGTATCAGTTCACTTTCTGAAGAGAATCAGATTAGATGTCATTGACAGAATCACGCATCGTGTTTGTTTTCTTTATTTTGCAAAAAGCACAACATTTTGTTTTTATTGTGACTGTACACAGATAAAAGTAGATACTTAACAGATTATAATAATGTATAACACTTCCCTGATTTATACAAATCGACAGTTATTTTAGTCTCTTTGGCATTGACATTGATTTCTTTTTTCACGCGGCGTGATCATCGACCTCTAGGGGTTAAACTCGCAGCACATGCATACTTTCTAAGTTGTCAATCTCTTCCTCCTTGAACTGTTTCTGACCTAACCCAGGCAAGCCCTGCAGACAACAGAAAACGTGACTTGTAGAGATAAATAAGAACAGAATCTTCAGGGCTTAGTTAATTCATCCAGATCTGTTAATTAATGAATAAAGAATGTGCTAACAGGACAAGGATGTTTGGTCCAACTAGACTGTACTCATTTCCGACAGGCAGTCCTGGTGGATGCAACTCTGCTCTTATGATCTTACACACTAAACTGCTTCTTTATTAGATGATGAAACATCTGACCAATTTAGCACATGATCCATTTGCACTAAAACTCCTCCTATGAAGTCTAAATATTTGTTTGTACTGCTAACACCCCTTTTTTCCACTCTTTTAACTCTTAACCTTTCGAACCTTATTTATGAGAGCATTTCCGTCTTCGTCAGTCAGCTTTCCTTTTGCTGGCACCTCTTCTGAGAGGGCACCGCAATAACACCACCATTACAATGGGCGCTGCACTGCTCCTTTTAAGAGGAAGATTAAGAGTTTTAAAGAGGGCAGGAACAAGGCTGGGGGAAAAACGATCCAGAAATTAAACCTCACAACTCGCTGAATGCATTATTCAGTTTTTCTCTCTCTCGCTCTCTTCTGCTGACAGGAATGGATGCCGTAATTTTCACAGATGCTAATGAGAGTGTGCGGCAAGAGGCATAGGGAAACATCAGGAAAGGGAGGGGATGCAGGGTCTGCCTAAGGAGAAAGAGATCAAATTACATTCATATTACACCACAGTCATTTCAATTTAAAGAGCCACATGCAATAGCACGCAGCTAGAGCCTTAAGGTAAGCGTGCAAAATGGAGACATGAAACGTGTATATAAATGTAAAGATAATCAACACATTTACAAAACAAACATGCTGATTGCAATATTGCTACAGTACAGATGTATAATCTGATGAACACAAACATCTTCGTAAATCTCTTACTGGCAGAGTTAAAATAAACATTTTGCCAATGGTAAGTGAAAATGTAGTGTATATTACGTCTGAGTCTGAGTTAACTCAGTTTCATTGTCCTTAAAGTCAATTCTTTGTGTAGACAGCAGTATACATACGCGTACGTACAGCAACACAATACACATAAAATAGGGATGGGCAACAGTGGTCGAGTACTCGAGAACTCGAATTTGACAGCGACGATCCATCATGAAGACGATGATCGTCCTGACTTTAAAAAATATATTTGTCTATTTTTCTGATTGGTTATTGCGAGATTTTGGGCGGTAACTGAGGTCTGATTGTTTAGCGTTAGAAAGCACGCCATCCAGACCGGCGAAATAAAGTGAAACTGAAGCACGCACTGCAATGATGCCTGAAATCCCTGTGGTCATGAAATACAGTGCAAGATGTGCAGCGCCAATCTGTCATTTAGTCCTAACATTATAATGAGAACAAGATTGTAATAGAATGTTGTAAATACCTGTAGAATATGGCCAAGTTCATGTGCACATTTCGACCTTTTGGTCAGATTGTAATCGGCATACGTCTGATTAATTTAATATAGAGTGCATTTGGTTGAGTTCATTAAACCGCTAGCAAAGCTCTGCAAGGTGGTGTATTCACAGTTTCAGCTCAAACACAATGCCCAATATTATTGACTGGGTTATTTGAGATGGTTATTTCTAGGGATGCACCAAAATCAAAATTCTTGGCCGAAACCGAAAACCGAAAAAGAGGAAACCAAGGCCGAAAGCCGAAAACCGAAACACAGAAAGAAATTATGCCAATTATTAGTACCATTGCATTTACTTTACCAAAAATCAAGGCATTGCAATTGCATAAATTAATATTAAAGTTTCAAATAATAAATCAATTACAAATTATGCAAATATAATTAAAAATGTTTAACTTGACCTCACTCATGTGTACATTAATTAATAATGTACAGGCCTAATGGCCTGCAGAAAGCTACAGAAATTTAATAAAGTAATGAAACATAAAATAACTGCATATTTAACTGTTTAAATGAAAGATTAATCAAACTTACAAAAGCTATTCAATCAAGAGCAGTGAGTGATGTCCTTGTCTTTTGTTGACATTAAACAGACCGCAGTAAAGGCTACTGCCCCTTTAAGACCTAATGCAGGGATTTGCGTCGTCTTTCTCGACTGTATACAGTTCACTTAAGGCATATACAGACGATGCATGCAGGGATACTAATCAAGATGGACATGTTGACATACTTTTTGTGTGAGTTTGTCCATTTAAGCGCAAGACTTGATAGAGAACTCAATATTTGCGCACTGTGAGGCGAGTGCGCGCTTTGGATGATTGCACAGAGACAGATCTTCTCACAGCGCGTGAGTTCTCATTCGCATCTTCTGGCTCTACACCCGGTGATGACGGAGGAAACCACTGGTCATATTCGAACATACGGCAGCACTCGCATGCATTGAACAAAGTTTACAAAGAGAGACCGTTTTGCCCACGTTTTTCTTTTATTATCGCTGTTGTTGTAGTGTATCACTGAGGAGCCAGCACGTGTATCCATGTAGATGCGTCATCAGATGTGATATGAACCACATACGTCCACACCGCAGACATGTTGCTTGTTTAGACCGTTTATACAAGCACGTGCAGGTCGCGGTTTCTGCTAGCGTCATCACAACATTTCGGCCGTATTGTTTCGGTGATAAAAGTCTTTCGGCCGAAAACCGAAAATGCTCTTTAGGGCCATTTTCAGCCGAAAATTTTCGGTGGCCGAATATTCGGTGCATCCCTAGTTATTTCGTTTTTAGATGTTTCTTTTTCAAAGACATTTATGCATCATAATCTAGCAGTTATTTTTTTATAATCATATGTTCATGTTTTCATAGACATGTCAACTTTAATTTTCGTAACAGTCTTAAAATAGTTTCATATCTCCATGACGGAGACGCCTCGCCCTCTGCACAAGCCCCGCCCTCGAGTACTCGTTTTTGAGACCTATCGATGATCGAAATGAGAAATTGACAAAAATTCCCATCCCTAACATTAAATAACACACATTTATAATAGATCATTTAAAAACATGATTGCAGCAGGAATTAAGGATTTTTTTATTTGATTTGCACAAAGGGAGTTTAAATCTCCGACCTGATGGAAACAGTTGAAATTCAGTGCACAATGGGAGGGTAACATCAGAAAGGACTTACTGGCCCTTCCTAGTCTCCCTATGTTCATAAATTTGTGTAATGGTCCTTAAGTCGGTTCCCACTATCTTGCTGCACAAGAACTTATGATAGTACATATTCTGAGGGAATTATTCAAAAAGATATTAAAGTTGAAACAGATTTTTCTGCAGTAGGTTTGTTTTTAAATCGCTTCTTGTGACTTTCATCAGTGAGGGCCAACTAGCGAGAAAATCTCAAAAATGGTCACTAAACTCAACAAGCAGTTTTTGCTTTAAGGAGTAAGGTTGCGTGACCATCAAAGCATTTTAGCCAGCTGAAGACGCTCTGCGCTCTGCTAAAACGCCTCGCTATGGACGCTTGAGAGCGTTTTGGCAGGGCAGCATTTTTTTCAGTTAAGACTCTGCTTATTATGATATGGAATATCCCCAGAAGTGTTACTAGTATCTCATTTCAAAGCTGGTTTGTTTCTGTATTGATTCTATATAAAATTGCCGATAGATTGCTTGTTTTCATCTGTTGACGTTGTACAGTACAAGCAGAATGTGGCGGTTGGTCTGTGTTGTATTTGTCCCGCCCCTCCTCCACTGTGATTGGACGGCTGGGTGAAAAGTGAGTGATGAGCGCTGCGTTTTAATCAAAGTTGAACATTCTTGCCGACCAGTAAAAAACGCTCAGCGCTTGAGCGTGAAATACTCGCTCAGAGCCTCGTTACGCTCATGGCGTTCTAAAAAACGCGGCACTCTCATTGAAAACAAATGAATACGCCAGTCAGCTGCGTGAAAAAAACGCTTTGGTGGACACGGCCTAAAGACAGAAAGGAAAAAGGAGAAAGGGAGGATGCAGTAGATTTGTAATTCGACAATCATGTGAACCTTTCAAGCTATTGATTTGATCTTTTCAACTGTACACAATTTAATATTTCTCACCTACATGCAAGCTAAATTGTCTGCATTCTGAATGTGGGATGTGTGCAAACGATTACAATTGTGTACAATTCCTGCAAACTAAATCTGAGGACCGGAAGAGCAAAGCAAAAAACAACAGCCATAAGCTAAATACGCCAGCAATTATATTGCAAGGTTGAGACTTTTTTTTGGCTCAGTGATGGAATACAAAATTAAGTGAGCTAAAATGTTTAACTCATTTTAATATCAAATTAAGCACATAAACTGTGTGACTGGTCTGAAGCTTTTAAAAAATACTGCTTTTGTCCTGTTTTACTCCAGATCTAGTTCATATCCTACAGGGACATGAGCGCTAATGGATGAGAGCATTGAAATTGGCAAGATGCACTGTAACAAACAAACAAACCATCCATGAGATCGCAGCAATGTAATGGTCGCCCACTTTCAGTAAAGTCACACAATGAGTCATGCCGTATGTCTTCATACTGAATCACCCAGGGACACGACTGGCTTCTTGACCAGGCTCCCTTTGAGAGAAAACTAATTAAATGTTGCCTTTAAGGAACGGGAAAAACATAACCAGAAAAGGAAGGTGTTTTTTGGCATGTGCACCAACAGTGAAACAGGAGCGGAAAACGCACTTTATGGCGCAAAAAAGATAATTTTCAGTAACATATTCTTGGCAGGGGAGAGAAAGGCTTGAAATCTTCTTAGGGTTTCAACAGCGTCAGGCTGCGAATGGCTGACCGATTGTGTATGGGTATGAAAGCGTGTAGCGTTAGGCAGACTTCAAAGGGAGAAATACAAGAGTAGACCACGGCTATAAAGGTAAAGTTTTCTGACATTGAGACGAATGGTGTGACTGGAAGGAAGGAACCAGAACAAGACAATAAAAAAACTGGTAAAGACAGAGGACATATAAACACTACAGTTCAAAAGTGTGGGCAAGAATGCATTCAATTGATCAAAAATTACTGCAAAAAATAATTCTATTCAAAGAATCCTGGAAAAAAAGTATCAGTTTCCACAATAATATATAACATTCATAATACCATCTAATGTTGCTTGAGCACCAATTAAGCATATTAAAGGGTCAGTTCACCCAAAAATGAAAATTATGTCATTAATGACTCACCCTCATGTCGTTCCACACCAGTAAGACCTCCATTCATCTTTGAAACACAGTTTAAGATATTTTAGATTTAGTCCGGTAGCTTTCTGTCCCTCCATTGAAAATGTATGTACGGTACACTGTCCATGTCGAGAAAGTTAATAAAAACATCATCAAGTCCATGAGACATTAGTGGGTTAGTTAGAATTTTTTGAAGCATCGAAAATACATTTTGGTCCAAAAATAACAAAAACTACGACTTTATTCAGCATTGTCTTCTCTTTCGGGTCTGTTTTCAATCCGGGTTCATGACTCCGCAGTGACGCTGCTGTGGTGTTATCTGGTGCGCCGGAGTTTTGTTTCTAGTCTGAGGGAGACGCACGCTTTAAACAAACATGTCTAAGGATTTCGACACAGAGGAAGACTTGCATTTTTTTGCTCAGCCACATTTATTTGAATCCGAATACTCAGGCGCACAAGATAACACGTCAGCAGCGTCATTGCGGAGTCATGAACCCAGATTGAAAACAGACCCGGAAGAGAAGACAATGCTGAATAAAGTTGTAGTTTTTGTTATTTTTGGACCAAAAAGTATTTCTGATGCTTCAAAAAATACTACCTAACCCACTGATGTCTCATGGACTACTTTGATGATGTTTTTATTACCTTTCTGGACATGGACAGTGTACCGTACATACATTTTCAATGAAGGGACAGAAAGCTCTCGGACTAAATCTAAAATATCTTAAACTGTGTTCAGAAGATGAACGGAGGTCTTACAGGTGTGGAACGACATGAGGGTGAGTCATTAATGACAATTTTCATTTTTGGGTGAACTACCCTTAAAAATGATTTCTGAAGGATCATATGACCTGAAGACTGGAGTAATTCAGCTGAAAATTCAGCTTTTCCATTACAGGAATAAATTACTTTCTAAAATCTATTAATTCATAATTCAGTGATTGTTTCTGAAGCATGAGCCTCACACATCGTGCTGTGTGAAATACAGTCTGAACAGAACGTCAAAACATCCCACCTCTGTATGGCCAAATGATGCTCAAACTTCGTTTCTCAGCTGAATAAAGCAAGGGGTGGACAGTAATGAAGTATTTTTATTTCTTTACTGTACTTAAGTACATTTCAAGTATCTGTACTTTACCAGAGTATTTATTTTGAGAAACTTTTACTTTACTACATTCCAAAGTATAAAATCATATACTCCTTAACATTACAAAAAAAACATATAGTTCCTCAATACTTTGAATTGAAGCCACCCGCAAACCCACATACTGGACTGATCCGACTGCAGCTGTTCTTGAGTCAACAACTCACTGATTCAAATGTGTGAGAATCACTCTTCAATCTGCTAATTTACTTATATTATAATTTAATGTTAAACAAGATAAATGGTGTAAGCAAAATTTCACGGCAAGTGTGTAATTAGTCACAATTAATCACACAAAAAGGGTGCGATTAATCAAAATTAAAAATTATCTATCTTTATCTAAATAAAACTGAAATACTCCTATGAGACGGTTCTTTTTAAATAATTTTAAAATAATAAAAGAATTAAAATACACACATAAAAATATGTTTCACTTGAATTGGTCTAGTGACTCACTGAATTGGTCAAAACAGCTTCTACAAATGTACTAGAAGAATCTAGATGGTGACTGGGAAAGGACATGTTGGAATGCAGACAATCAATGAAAACTCAATAACCCGCTAGAACAAAGAACCTCTTCTGATTGTCATTTGAGCACCTGCAAAACACTTCTCAAGCCAAACTGGCGTGATAGGTCAACATGATACAATCAAAAACATTTGGACAGATTATGTCTTCCTAGCAAGTGGGAAATGCAAAGAATAAAATGTTGTGAGGGAACTTAATTTGTGTCATACTAAGAGCCTTGTAGAATCGAGCTTTGAAAGTTTAGTAGCAGAATGTGCCGAGCCCATGAGCTCATGCAGCAGTCTGTGGCATTTGGCTGGTGTTTGAAAGGTTGACCTTTTTTTCATGAACAAGAACAAGTCGACAGTAAGAAGACTTTGATAAGAGAGTGTATTTGTTCAAAAAGGCTGGGCACGATGCTTAGCTCATCAACTACTCCTCTCTCTGTTTTTTTGGTAAAGATCTGCAGCGACTCTCTGAGCTCTCTTTGGAAGAATGCTTCTGTATAGAATCCCATTAAGTGCATACAGTAGAAGAGCTTAATAGGGATTAGCACTATGGAATTCTGTATAAAGGATGTTGGCAGTAAATGCATGCATTCTGTATGAGAATGAAAACACTAACTAGACAATATTAGGCACAAAGCACGAGGCACAACATGCAGAGCTCAGACGTATCATCTAGTCAGTCCAAACAGATGGTTGGCTATTGGAGATATTATCACGTGTCTGAATCAGGTTTTTACAAATTCCAAGCAGCAGCACAAATATATACAATATAACAGTGATACAAATTAAATAAACAGTGCATACTTTTTTTTTAGGTAGGTCTGAAGCTAGTGTTACACTTTCTGGGTTCTGCATATTCGAGTGCGCGAGGGTCCACGTGGCGTAAAAATTGTCATCGGAGAGTGTACGCGGAAGCTCTTTATGGACATCCGCGTACCTCCCATTTTTTGTACACACAGTCACTAGGCTACAAAAGCACCAGTTCTTATTCGTGCCTGAATATGTTTACTAGGGGTGTGACGAGATCTTGTGCCACGAGATCTTGCGAGACTAAACTGTGACGAGCTTTCTCGTCAAGGGTGAGAGCTGTCTCGTGTCATATTGTAATGACAAGTGTGAGGGTGAAGTTAGGATAGAATATGTCAACACTACGTTAACATTACTTCTCTACTCTAGTTTGGCTTTTTATAGAAATAAAAACAATTTAATTCAGGTGGATAACAGTCACTTCAATTCCATCAGCTCATCCAACACAAGCGGTTTGAGCCGTACACAGTGCATAGCACTGACCACGTGTCGAGAAGACGAGCGCTCGCATTGAGCGTGTGTTACGAGTGTGTGTTTCATATTAGTGGACTCTGCGGCGAAGGATTTGTTGCGCAGCAGCAGCATCAGACTAATATTTGAAAATGCGTGTTCAGCACCACCAGTACCCCTCACCAAATGTGGTCTCTATTTGCACTTTAAATATTGAGTACTTTGATTATGGTATTATGGTTATATATATATATATATATATATATATATATATATATATATATATATATATATATATATATATATATATATATATATATATATATATATATATATATATATATATATATATATATATATATATATATATATGGTATTTATGGCTCATATATAGCTCATGTGCAGTTCTAAGGTCTGAAGAGAAAGTCATACATGAGAGAAGCCAGTCAGTTGACTTTTCGGCAAAACCTTTACAGTGCTTGAGTATTGTTGTCTTTTACTGCATATGATAATTCATACTCAGAAAGTAGAACTGAAATGACATTCATTACAAGATGAGTTAAAATATTTCAAATGCACCTGCAAACAAGTCATGTATTTCATCATTGAGGATTTCTTAAAAATACTATGTAAAAATCTTGTCTCGTCTCGTTCTCGTGAACCCAATTTCGTGTCTCGTCTCGTGAGATAAGTGTGTCGTCACACCCTAATGTTTACACTAAAAAATCTGGTGAAAACAATACTCAATACTCTCGAACTTACAAATGATCTTATAGCCTAGCTGTTTTTAATAGGATGGACAGTTGAATAGGAACCCAACCTCATTATACTTAATAAATATTTTTGCTTCTTCTTAGTCTTCCCTGCCAGGCTGCAATTGAGTATTCTCCGTCTAGAGAGCACAACTGCATGAGCTTATATGGAAGAAGTGCATGCCTGAGCACCTTTAACACCGACTATCGCAGCAAGCCTATTACCTGTTATCATTAATATACTGTAAATGAATCTACTGTGAAATATAGGAGCTTGTTACTGGGACGTAACAGACCTGTGTGTTTTGTGTCATTAGTGCAGTGTCCGTTCTCTGAGCATAAGTCCTGCCTGTGTGAGGCATGCCGCTTCTCGAGATTCCTGCCTTCATTAGAGAGAAGAATATTTTCAGCCCCCTTCCCCTAATGAAGCTCAAAAAATGGTATTCGGACCAGCCCAACCAAACCCTACAACCTAGGCTTACCTAAAATGTTAGCACTGCATTCTTTTGCAGCAGATGTGTCTTTTAAAAGAATGCAAACCCAGTTTTTCTTTTTATTTAGGTGTTATGTCACTTCTTTGGGTAATGCAGTATTAGTAATTAAACAGAGGGTTCCACAAGGTTTTTCCAAGCCTTCTACAGTTTTTCATGATTACTAGAAATTAAGATTAAAACAAATATTTAAAAAAAAATACATTTAACAATAGATTACAGGGATTAAAACATTTAAAAAGATAAAGTTTGCATGACCTTTTAAGATTTTATTCATTTCCATAACTCTATAAAGGCCCTTTCCCATGACCACTACAACCAAGTAAAAACTAATACCTAAAGAAACTCTTTGAATATTTGACATCTGAATCAAAGACTCAAATCTACTGGTGATCTAGAATTCTGTATGAATTGCAAGCTCAAATCCCATAGGAACTGGTCAGATAAATCACTCTTCAGGGGGTCAATGCAGTCCATTAACTAGTAGCACAGAAGCTGGTGCTGTGTCAATATGGGCCATTGAAGAAACGCCTTTCCTCTCACATAAAGGCCGTTTTGTTTAGCCACAGACCGTTCCCCTGGCTAATCGGACAAATGCAGCCACAGAAAAAAGGAGGAGACAAAAAGTAAGTGAAAATGAGACAAATGAGAATACGAGAATAAGAGCACGACAAAAGAAGTTCCCGACTACAGCAAGAGAGAGAATATATCCCTGACTGCATTAACAAAAGAACTTCTTCCAAGAACGAGCTGTCTTTTCCATCTGAGGTCACCCAAGCTGTGCGGAAGGAAGGCCCACTTCCAGCAACCTTTATTAACTTCATAAATAATGAACTCTGTGAGGCCTGAAGAGGAACTCTGTAACTCTGCCCCACAGCAATAAAGCAGCAGGACACTGCTCTCAAATGCCTGTCAGACAGAAGAGCATAACGAAGCAGAGACAAGGTATTCTGGTGTGCAACCACACACGTACATCCCAGCTCACCTAAAACATTAGCCCTGAACCCTCGGATTACAGCTAATACCCAGATGCAGCACTTTTCACCTTGCCTTGAGCTGAATACTGAAGTGGAGATATAGTTAAAGTGAAGGTACATCATATTAAATTGCATTTTATGTTTTCCCAAACTCTGTTTCTGGATTCTGGTCTTTAATTAAACAAAATTGTAGTAATCAAAAAGCATGCTTAACTGATTGAAATTATGAAACCTAAACAATTGTATCTTTTACAAAGCAATAAAATAAAAATGTAACATTCAATTCAAGAGAGAGAGGTTTACTGTTTAAATCACAACCTGGAAAAAACACTCCAATCACATTCTACTGTGCAATTGAAGTTTATTTCTGTCACAATTTCTTTAAGTTAAACTGAACTTTTATTTTAAAGGGTTATTGTTTTTATTTGACTTGTGAGATGACTCTCAGAGCAGCTGGGGATGAAGTTCATGTGGAGTGTCCTCATATTAGTGAGACGGACACAGTGAACAATGTGCTTGAGTATGTGCAGTAGACAAAACCAGCACACAGAGACAAACAGAACATGCAGACTTCATATTTATATAAAAGTCTTTCTGTGCTTTAATATTTCACAGACACTAGTGCACATCGCAAATTAAGTGTACAGCCCAACTTTCGCTGCATTTATCCAAATTTGGAAAAACAACGAGAAATTGTTTTATACTGTAAATTCAATTTTTATGACTTGATCCCACGATTTCATCCACATATTCCCCATAGGAGAAATCACCGGGCTCTATAGAATCATGTCTCCTTCTAAAGCTGGGGGCTGAGGTGTATGCCAGCATGCAGAGTGGACTAATCCCGCTTTACGCATGTTTACACCATTGTAGCTCCATGGATTTAGTCCCTGAATGGATAAAGGTCATGGGTCGCTTGGGTGATCATGGTCATTACGCACGCCGAGACACACAAACGCATTTCTGTTGAAACATTTCCTTAAGATCTCTTATTTACAGACTGGGCAAATCTATTGGGAGTTCTCTGTGTGGCTTTTCTAAAAATGCACTGTTTGCAAACTGTGGCAGTGACTAACAATTAAGTCACAGAAGTGCAAGTTAAGGCAAGCGTAGATGTAAAAAGTTAAAAATGTAGTCTGGAAGGGCAGGAAGTGGTGCGGTACAGCGCCTGCAGTCCTAGAGCAGTGCCGAGGCAGAGGCTTACTTATTTCTCTTTAATCCCTGGTGGTTGGCTAAAGCTAAGATTAGCCCACATATACACCAGATGGGTCACACCACGGCGAATCAGGACGGTCTCAACCACAACCTCGACTTTTAATGAAACACCAAGGGACCCCTGGCCCGGTACCCATCTTCCTGCGACAGATCAAAGAAAACGTTCCTTTGTTATCATGAGTGAAATGCCACATAGTTTGGCACAAAGGTTACAGAAAGGGATACACTTTCAGCTCGATCTCTCAAACAAATCAGAGCAGCAACTGCTTCAATCAGAGGCTTAAAATGAAGACTGTGGCGGATTAATTTAGGGAGACTAGCTTTTATATTGTTCTTCTGAAGAAACACATCTGACTGAGACTGCAGTCGACTGAGGTGTGGCCTTTCCACACTTACTATTGTCATTAATATACTGTATATCGATGCATTGCCCCAGTGAATGGAGAAACACCCATCTAGTCCTGTCCGCCCTCGTAATCATAACACCTGGTAAAGTAAGAATAGATACTACTCACAGAACACATCATTATATTCAGAGATGAGTGAGGAGAACAGAGTGTACATGTCCAGTCAGGTAGTCAGACAAAAATGTGTGTGTGTGATTGGGGAATGATGTCCAGTCGCAGTCACAGCAAATCAGTGTCAGTATGAATGCCCCTCAGGCATTATATTGGTCATTGGGTCACACTGCTCTCTAGATATCAAAATCAGATTAGACTTATCATGGAGAAGCTTATCTCCAGAATTATAGCAAGAATTAAAGACGAGGGGAGGGTAAAAAGCCCAACGCACAGGGAAATAATTCAGATGAGAACGAACCTGCTGTTGACATGTGGAACTGTACACAAACTCATATGAGCTCAGCTGTACGTTGGTTACCAACTTCATTCAGCCTGATGACCACAGCACGTCTGTCAAACACCTAATGCCCACTGACAAGAATGAATGTGCCTGTGCACATTAGGCTTGCTGCGATAGTCAGTGTTGCTGGTGTTACCGGTGTTCAGACACAACACCGGTTACATCCCTTGCCCACAGTGGAACCGCCCCCACCGTCGTTTAGATTTTTTATAGTAATAAAATTATGTGGTTGGGAAACACTGTATACACATAAATTATACTGATTTACAAGACCATTTCAGAAAGGAGATAAAAAAAAATTCTAAACTGAATTTTTTAATTTGTTGGAGCCAATTCCCAACAATTTGCCACATGTACAGTATTATTTAAGGACTTAGCATATAAACATTTACAGCTTGTTCATTTTTAAGAATTTGAGAATAAGTCTTGAGAAAATAATAATTCAATCATAAAAACATATTCATATATATTTTTTTAATGCATTTCTTGATTTGGAATAATGCAGTTTAACTGTGCTTGTATTGTGGTAAATTTTATCATAGTAAATTTACTTTACAATTTACAGTTACTCATTTTTCACAGTAACAGTAACTGTTTATTTTTCATCCAATAATGACAACTGACTCTCAGACATCTGCCCAATTACCACTCTGACAAGATTCATAAAATATTTACAACACGCATAGAAATATTCAACACACATTTAACATATACTGTACCAACCTGAGTGCTATAAAGAGGAGCTACAGACAGGCTGCACAGTGAGGTATAGTTAGCTATGCTAATTACGGCTGCACCAGCACTTCAGTTTGTGACAAGCAGGTGTCAGTTACTTTACGCTTGGCTGTGTTCACACCACTGTGATGTGCTCTGACAGGTGCCTGACAGCCTATCAGAATGTGTCGAAGACACCGTGACAACATCTGCTTGCAGGCTTGAGGAAAGGTCTCTGCGAATCTGGACACATCATAAACAAACAACCAAACACGTCCTGCAAATCCTCATTTATTTTTTACATTCACAATGGTTGCAAATCAGCACTAGTCTCAGTCACAACCTGCCTATGAGGACTAAATGGATTTTATTAACTCTTTCCCCGGCATTTAAAAAAAGTTGCCAGCCACTGCCAGGGTTTTTGACCATTTTCACCAAAATTTAATAGCTCATAGAATATTTTATTTTATGAATATTTGAGCATGCAATATATCAAAAGAAAGACCCTCGTAGCATCTAGTAAACAAATGAATTACTTTATAATGATTTGGCAACATGTACTTAAGTGTGCTGTATTCATACCGTTTCCCTGTCGGTGTTTCAAACGTGCATCTGATGTGTCAGCGCTCTGTGCAGCGTGTGCTTTCCCAGGGCGCAGCCTCACGTGTCAATGTAAACAACGTCAACGTTTTTATTTGGCCTCTAGAGCCCTTGTGCTATACAGGGAGTGCAGAATTATTAGGCAAATAAGTATTTTGACCACATCATCCTCGTTATGCATGTTGTCTTACTCCAAGCTGTATAGGCTGGAAAGCCTACTACCAATTAAGCATATTAGGTGATGTGCATCTCTGTAATGAGAAGGGTTGTGGTCTAATGACATCAACACCCTATATCAGGTGTGCATAATTATTAGGCAACTTCCTTTCCTTTGGCAAAATGGGTCAAAAGAAGGACTTGACAGGCTCAGAAAAGTCAAAAATAGTGAGATATATTGCAGAGGGATGCAGCAGTCTTAAAATAGCCAAGCTTCTGAAGCGTGATCATCGAACAATCAAGCGTTTCATTCAAAATAGTCAACAGGGTCGCAAGAAGCGTGTGGAAAAACCAAGGCGCAAAATAACTGCCCGTGAACTGAGAAAAGTCAAGCGTGCAGCTGCCAAGATGCCACTTGCCACCAGTTTGGCCATATTTCAGAGCTGCAACATCACTGGAGTGCCCAAAAGCACAAGGTGTGCAATACTCAGAGACATGGCCAAGGTAAGAAAGGCAGAAAGTCGACCACCACTGAACAAGACACACAAGCTGAAACGTCAAGACTGGGCCAAGAAATATCTCAAGACTGATTTTTCTAAGGTTTTATGGACTGATGAAATGAGAGTGAGTCTTGATGGGCCAGATGGATGGGCCCGTGGCTGGATTGGTAAAGGGCAGAGAGCTCCAGTCCGACTCAGGCGCCAGCAAGGTGGAGGTGGAGTACTGGTTTGGGCTGGTATCATCAAAGATGAGCTTGTGGGGCCTTTTCGGGTTGAGGATGGAGTCAAGCTCAACTCCCAGTCCTACTGCCAGTTTCTGGAAGACACCTTCTTCAAGCAGTGGTACAGGAAGAAGTCTGCATCCTTCAAGAAAAACAAGATTTTCATGCAGGACAATGCTCCATCACACGCGTCCAAGTACTCCACAGCGTGGCTGGCAAGAAAGGGTATAAAAGAAGAAAATCTAATGATATGGCCTCCTTGTTCACCTGATCTGAACCCCATTGAGAACCTGTGGTCCATCATCAAATGTGCGATTTACAAGGAGGAAAAACAGTCCACCTCTCTGAACAGTGTCTGGGAGGCTGTGGTTGCTGCTGCATGCAATGTTGATGGTGAACAGATCAAAACACTGACAGAATCCATGGATGGCAGGCTTTTGAGTGTCCTTGCAAAGAAAGGTGGCTATATTGGTCACTGATTTGTTTTTGTTTGGTTTTTGAATGTCAGAAATGTATATTTGTGAATGTTGAGATGTTATATTGGTTTCACTGGTAAAAATAAATAATTGAAATGGGTATAAATTTGTTTTTTGTTAAGTTGCCTAATAATTATGCACAGTAATAGTCACCTGCACACACAGATATCCCCCTAAAATAGCTAAAACTAAAAACTACTTCCTAATAAACTACAAAAATATTCAGCTTTGATATTATTAAGTTTTTTGTGTTCATTGAGAACATGGTTGTTGTTCAATAATAAAATTAATCCTCAAAAATACAACTTGCCTAATAATTCTGCACTCCCTGTATAATGCCAGCAGACCCTTCTCAGAGCTCTAGTACTGTGTAATGACAGCACACCATTTTCAGCCGCTCCGAAAACGGACGCAACCCGGACAAACTATCGGTATGGATTTTTGCCGATAACCGATTGTTCCACCAATCAGCTATCGGTGCTGATTCATCGGCAAAACCTATGATTTGGTCGACCTCTAGTATCACATGTGAGGATGCTGCAGGTGGTGAATCATTTATAGCCTTCACAGCAGCTGTTATAAAGTAAAGGTATCATTTTCATGGAGGATTGTATTCCAGAAAGTTCCAAAGGACAATCATCAGTGACTGCTGGAGATTCACCCGTAGTAAAAAGCAAAAGATTAAGCTACAGGTAATGCTTATACACACAAAATGCATGTAGTCATGCAATACTGATGTTGTTAACATTAACAATTTGAAAACAAATTATAACAATAATATGCGATTTTTAGATTTAGTCGCCATTGGTAGCATGATTTATTGTAATGTTGTTTATTTTTTTGCTCAGTTGGTTAGAACAAAAGTGGCAGACATGTTACTTACTTGTTCAGATGACATTTTGTGGGGAAAATTATTTTGGTCATAATTCCAAGACGTAGAATCTGTGATTCCGAAGTACAGTATCCACACCAGTGTGGTGACTGACAGCCAGCCGTGCACACACACACATCTCAAAACATTAGATTAATCCGCTCTGAGGAGCTGTGTCGATGCACAACCCACGTTAAGGTGGTAATTCTGCAAATAAATTCTGCAATTATTTTCAAAAAATAATTTCAGGTTTCAAACAGAGATGGCGGCAAAAAGGCAAAAACTACGGACTGCAGCTTTAAAATATAAATCTTTCCTGTCACTTTTGATCTATTTTATACATTCACAAACTTTTAACGGTTTAGAGTATGATTGATGTGACCTGAATCTCCACCGGCCACCCAGAGCATCATATACAACTCATCTGATCAAGGCAAGGTAGTATTTCACATTTTTTTCAGACAATCCCACTTGGAAGTCAAAGAGGACAAAGCAAGCTGTGGGTAATAATGCAGCTTGCTTCACAAAGTCAGGTAAGGATGAGAAAGGTTAAATTACAACTGATAAGCAGAATCCACATCATAAATTTCAGGCAGTGGAACGACATTGGCATCAGTGCAAACACACACACACACACACACATGCAAAGAGCCCAGTGGGAGACAGGGGACGTGTAGCCTGTTGTGTTTAGCAATGCAAATGAAATGGCGAAGAATCTGTAACGTTTGAGTAAACAAAACATCAGTCGTTCAACAGCAGCCCTAGAATGCCTCAAACCTCCTTCACTCTAAACAACCTAAACACAGACATCGCCGCCTGCTTGACTCTCTGGAAGAACAGAGAAGTGTTTGTCTTCATAAATAAACAAGTCAAGGATGTATCCTTCAAGTAAAGAGATTCCACATAACAGCAATGAAACAATCACTGACCCTGGTGTAATGCTCAGCAGTTTTTTCTGCAGAATGTGAGACAAACAATGCATATCAAATATTGATGTTTTTATTCTATTAATTTCATATGCCTATGCTGGAAGCATATTGGTAAACAAAGACATACGGAAATTATAAGGCATTGTAATTCTTGAAGACTTTTGAGACTAAGGTTATGCTTGTTTGTCCATTTGCAGAAGACATTTTAAAATACAATATCAACATCAAAGCTATATTAAATTACTAAATAAATAAATACACAAAGTAATAGTAAAAGTAAATGCTTTGCTTAGTCTGCTGCCACAACGACTTGTCGTGGATAAGTTACAAAATATGTATTGGTGGATGGAAAATAATATAATATACTTTGAAACAACTACATGAAATCCTTTGTTCAAATATTTAATAGAACATATAAAATTGTCCAAGGTGATACCTTTCTAAAAACATCCATGAAATTGATCAATTAAATTTCTGAATAAAACCATTGCCTAAAACACGACATTCCAGCAAAATCTGCTGTATATCAAAGCCAAAGTTCAAGTTGAAGACAAAGAAAAGAATGTGTCACAGTTAGCTGTTGGTCTGAATATTCATTTAACATGAAGGTGCTTTAGCAGTATACATAAATGTGTTCAATATCTACACTACACCCATGAGTATTTGATATATTTTCTTTGTTATCTATACTGCTAAAAATAACTTACTCATCACCATATATTGTTTAATATAGCCTATCAAGTTAAATCTGACATCATTAGCTTTTAATCTAAATCACTACCACGTGTTAGCTTTTCGCTAGCCTGGTAGCTTTCCATCCCGGCACCCGGGTCTCCTGTTTTCTGAGTTCATTAGACAACTGTGGTGAGTTGGATTATTAAATAGACTCCATCAAACAAAGTAAGTGGAGTAAGTTGTGTGGTAAGTTTTGGATTCATCAACAAATACGGTAAGCCATGTCTTCTTCTCCTGTCATTGTCACTTGCACTGCATGCTACATGTTTAGCATATCTATCTCCGTTGGCGAACAGGGCTTCACATGTGTTAAATGTAAGGAATTAATCAGGCTGACGGAGAAGATTTCAGATTTAGAGACACGCATCCAGACTTTATGTGAGAGTAGTGAGAATGGTACAGCTTTAGATACTCTTTTGGATGCGACTAGCTTAGTGAACACTCATTGTTTGGTTCGGCTGACAGCAGGGCAATTGGGTGACTGTGAGACAGCATAGTCGCGGATCTAAAAACCACTCTGCCGTTCGATTAGAACATCAAACAGGTTCTCCCCACTCAGTGATGCACCCACTGAGGATCCTGTTGAAAGTGCCTAGTTATTGGCGATTCTATTACGGGCGTGAAAATAGAGACACCAGCCACCATAGTCACATGTTTACCGGGAGCCAGGCGCCTGACATCAAAGCAAATTTAAAAGTGCTGGCTAAAGCTAATCGTAAATTCTCTAAGATTATTATTCACATCGGCACTAATGATGTTCGACTTCAGTCGGAGATCACCAAAATTAACATTAAAGAGGTGTGTAAACTCGCAAATGCGATGTCACCGGCAGTCTGTTTATCTGGCCCCCTCCTGTTAAAAGGAGTGATGAAATAGTTAGCAGATTATCATCACTCAATGGCTGGTTGTCTAAGTGGTGTCCATAAAATAACATAGGGTTCATAGACAATTGGAAAAGTTTTGGGGCAGACCCGACCTGTTGAAGATAGGCGGCATTCATCCTACCGGGCTGGTGCTGCTCTTCTCTCTAGTAATTTGGCACATAATCTTAGAGCTAAACCTTGACTCACTGGGGCCCAGGTCAGGAAGCAGACAAACTGGCTAAACCAACCGTCTGCTAGCTGTCTCACGTCACCAGAGTCAGCTAAATCCCAGCACATAGACGCTTTCACCTAGATATTATCACATAGAGACTGTGTCTGTTCCCCGAATCAGTAAATACAAAAAACCATCAAAACCATTCAACAGTAAAAATTTAATTGATGTCCAACAAATAAACAACAGATATAATACGGATGAACAATTGATAAATCTCGGGTTGCTGAATATTCGATCCCTTTACGCCAAAAGCGCTTATTGTTAATGATATGATTATAGATCATAACCTAGATGTGCTGTGTTTGACAGAAACCTGGCTAAAACCTGGCGACTACATTACTTTAAATGAGTCCACTCCCCAAGATTATTGTTATAAACACGAGCAGCGTCTGAAAGGAAAAGGGGAGGTGTTGCTGTAATTTATAATGATAACTTCAGTATTACTCAGAAGTCTAGTTTCAAATATAATTCCTTTGAAGTTTTGGTGCTTTATGTAACATTGTGTAGTGTAAATGATAAATCCCGTTTGACATTTGTGTTGGCTACTGTATACAGGCCACCAGGGCACAATACAGACTTTATCAAAGAATTTGCTGGTTTTCTATCAGAGTTAGTACTGGCTGCAGATAAAGTACTAATTGTTGGTGATTTTAATATCCATGTTGACAATGAAAAAGGCGCATTGGGATTGGCATTTAAAGACATTATAAACTCTATTGGAGTTAGACAACACGTATCTGGACCCACTCATCGCCTTAATCATACTTTAGATCTAATACTGTCACATGGACTAAATGTTGATACCATTAAAATTCTGCAGCAGGCGATGACATCTCAGATCATTACCTAATATCATGTATACTTAATATAGCTAAGGCTGCAAAGCCATCCCCTACTTCAAATATGGCAGGACTATAACCGCTGCGACTAAAGATTGCTCTATACATAATCTTCCTCATCAGTTCCATCTCCTCAGAATTACAGATAGCCAAGAGGAACTTGATGTTGCAACAGAAACTACTGACTCTCTCTTTACTAGCACTTTAGACATAGTTGCTCCTCGGCGCTTAAAGAAGATTAAAGCAAATAATCCAACGCCGTGGTACAACGAGCACACTCGGGCCCTTAAAACAGCAGCCAGAAAAATGGGCGCAGCTGGAAGAAAACAAAACTGGAGGTTTTAGCAATTTGTGGAAAGAGAGCATGATTGCATACAGAAGGCCATAAAAACTGCTAGATCTGCTTATTTCTCAACTCTTTTAGAAGAAAACAAACACAACCCTAGGTATTTATTCGATACAGTGGCTAAATTAACAAAGGATAAAGCTTCAACTTCTGACGTTTGTAAACAACACAGCAGTAATGACTTTATGAACTTCTTTACTAGTAAGATTGATAACATTAGGAATAAAATTATAACCATGCAGCCGTCTACTACAGTATCACTTCAGACAGAACATTGTAGTCTCACTGAGGAAAAATTACACTCATTCACTGCTATAGGAGGAGAAGAATTGGCTAAACTTGTTAAATCATCAAAATCAACAACATGTATGCTTGACCCTATACCGACTAGGCTATTAAAGAGATGCTTCCAGAGGTCATAGATCCTCTGCTTAATATTATTAATTCATCCTTGACATTAGGATATGTACCAAAAACTTTTAAGTTGGCTGTAATTAAACCACTTATTAAAAACAACTTGATCCTAAAGAATTAGTCAATTACAGACCAATCTCGAATCTACCGTTTCTATCAAAAATATTAGAAAAGGCAGTGTCTTCACAATTATGTTCCTTTTTAGAAAGAAATTGTATATGTGAGGATTTCCAGTCAGGATTTAGACCGTATCATAGTACTGAGACTGCTCTAATTAGAGTTACAAATGATTTACTCTTATCATCTGATCGTGGTTGTATCTCTCTATTAGTGTTACTCGATCTTAGCGCTGCATTCGATACTATCGATCACAATATTCTTTTGAATAGACTAGAAAATTATGTTGGCATTAGTGGAACTGCATTGGCATGGTTTAAATCTTACTTATCTGACCGTTATCAGTTTGTAGCAGTAAATGAAGAGATGTCACACCGATCACAAGTTCAGTATGGAGTACCGCAAGGCTCAGTGTTAGGACCGTTGCTTTTCACCCTGTATATGCTACCACTGGGAGATATCATTAGGAAGCATGGCGTTAGTTTTCATTGTTATGCTGATGATACTCAGCTCTATATTTCTTCACACCCTGACGAAACTTACCAATTCACAAGATTAACGGAATGCATAGCTGATATTAAAAATTGGATGAATAGTAATTTCCTGCAACTTAATTCAGATAAAACTGAATTTTTAATTATTGGACAGAAAAGCTCCACAAGTAGTGCCCTAGAATACTGTCTAACCCTCGATGGCTGCTCTGTCAAGTCCTCGCTGCCAGTGAGGAACCTGGGTGTGCTCTTTGATACCAATCTTTCGCTTTGAAAGCCACGTTTCTAGCATCTGTAAAACTGCATTCTACCATCTTAAAAATATATCTAAATTACGCCACATGCTTTCAATGCAAAATGCTGAACAATTAGTACATGCTCATGAGCTCAAGGCTAGATTATTGTAATGCTCTACTGGGTGGTTGCCCTGCTCGCCTAATAAATAAACTCCAGCTGGTCCAAAACGCAGCAGCTCGAGTTCTTACTAGAACCAGGAAGTACGATCATATTAGTCCAGTTCTGTCAACACTGCACTGGCTCCTATTAAACATCGCATACATTTTAAAATCTTGCTTATTACTTATAAAGCAATAAATGGTTTAGCTCCCAGTACTTAAGCGAGCTCTTAACGCATTATACTCCATCACGTCAATTGCGGTCTCTAAACTCTGGCCAGTTGAAAATACCTAGAATATCTAAATCAACTGCAGGCGGTCGATCCTTTTCCTATTTAGCACCTAAACTCTGGAACAGTCTTCCTAGCATTGTTCGGGAAGCAGACACACTCTGTCAGTTTAAATCTAGACTAAAAACACATCTCTTTACTATGGCATACACATAGAACATTTTTAACTTTCTTTATTCAAATCAAATGACTGATTGTTAGGCTGCATTAACTAGGTCAGCGGAACCGGGAACACTTCCCATAACACCTGATGTACTCGTTACATCATAAAAAGAGTGGCATCCACACTAATGTTAGTCTCTCTGTTTATCCCGAGGTTTACTGCAGTCGGCCGGATCCAGGCCGTGTCCGGATCGGATGGTGGACCTGCATCTGGACATGACCAGCTCATCCTGGAGTGTCTACTGAGACCGTGTCCATTAGTGTCTCCTCTGAATTCGCCTCACCGGAACGTCATCCTCAATTAACCCGTCTCCAGCGCAATAACTCCGATCTTTCAAGTATTCATATTCTTGTGTAATCTACGCGCCATCCTAAATGAACCCGTCTAAGCGTCATACCCAAAATTTCGAATATTCCTATCTAATATGATTTATGACCTGCAAGGTTGCCAGAGTAATAATTATACACTGTTAATAATAGGCCAGAGGAGAACTGGCACCCCGACTGAGTCTGGTTTCTCCCAAGGTTTATTTTTCTCCATCATGCTCTGATGGAGTTTTGGTTCCTTGCCACTGTCGCCTTTGGCTTGGCTTGCTCAGTTGGGGACACTCAAATTATGATTCAAGTTACTCAACTAAATATACAAATAGAATTTATTAATTTGGTCATATATAATTCTATAAACTATCCAAATTAAACTAGCCAAATCAAATTTTGTTGCAATGTTGTCCTGTTTAACACTGTGAAGCTGCTTTGAAACAATCGTCATTGTAAAAGCGCTATATAAATAAATTTGATTGATTGATTGATTGATGAGTGTTTTTATTGTTTACTAAAACAATACTGTTTACTTAGCCTAAAATAATATAGAATATAAATAATAGATCAAAACAAGCACAACTAAATGATAATGACAAAACACACAAAATTACCGAAAAGTACTTTTAATTAAATTTATAATATTAATAAAAACTAGAGCAGCACAATTAATCATTTGCAGTCTCAATTCAAACACCCATGGGATTTGATTCCTATATAACAACAATTCGCCTGCGTCTATTAAACCTTTGGCAAAATCATACCGGAATATTCAAATCTGAGTCTGATACCAGAATACTCAAATCTCGCTGCCACTGACCCAGAGAAAGCAGTTATCATGTATCGGTATGAAACATCTTAAACCACACAGCATAGTAGAAATATGCAAATGATCTCAGAAGTACTGAGATAAAAGTGTTTTTCAGATATAAACACTGATGTCTACAATGATTGTATCGATTACATTGACTTTGACCATTTAATCATTCAAGACTGTGGTTCTCAAACTTTTTTGGTCATGCCTCCTTTAAACTTAAAACACAAAAAATTATAAAAACTGAAATATTTTTTTAATTGAAAAACACCCGCAAGAGTTTCACTTAGTAATGCCACTGAATCATTGAAAAATATAACAGTAAGATAGAATAATAGTTCATTTAAATAAAAAAAGTAAATATTTCAGTGATGCTTTGAACAAACAATATATAACAGCGCCAATTTTTAACAGCTTTTGACAGCGCCTCACAAGCTCAGCTTCTTCTATGTCGTCTCAACGAAACACGTACAGCAGTGGAGCAGAACATTTCAGAACCACTGATTTAAGAGATTCAAAAACACTGATCCAGTAATGAAACAAGTAAAGTATTTGTGCGTGAATCATTGAATCAATCATTCAAAACAGATTTTTTTCAAAATAATTAATTCAAATTAATTAAACATTTTTAAATAGACAGCAGAAATTATTATTTTGTCAGAACCTCTAGTAAATGACATGCGGTTTTGTTCAGTTGTCTGTTCAGGATCGTGGGAGAATCATGATCTCTATTTGAAACAACAACAAAAATTTGATTCTCAATTTATCCATAATAATAAATAAATAAAAAAAAAACGAAAAATAACACTGCAACTGCCTGCTTGAAAATGTTCCATTCCATTGATTATAGAGGATAAAGCAGTCTTTGCATTATTGCTACATGTGGGGAAAATGCAGCAAAGAAAAACGATAAGCCAAAGATGGAGCACACATTGTGGAACAGTCATCACTTTGCCACCGGGAGATCTTGTCTGATCTCAGAAGAGGATAGTAAGAACTGCTGAGCGGGCCTGTTATCACGGTGTTAATGTTGCTGAAAGTATTAAAATTCTGACCCAAGCACATTTCACACTGCCCTCATGCCAAAACTAGTCTATTAAAATGAAGTTAGCCTCATTTTAAATATGCACTATTGCGTAATATTGAGCTAAAGCCAAGATGAGTAAGTAAATTCAGTGGCTTGGTAAATATCACAGTAATAATGTACTTTATCAACTTAATAAAATCTCTGAATATCATTTACTTGATGGTTTGAGTTGAACATATTACTGTTTTGTATACACTATTGCCAACATTTAAACTCAAAATCAAAAACATTTAAACTCAAAGCAAAAATGAAACATTTATACGCAACATTCATTAATATTACAACTTCAATCTATCTACACACAAACAACTAAACACATAATTCACAACAGCTTGGAGCAACACATTTTGCACTTACAGGGCTCCAGATTGCCACCAAATGGTTGCATTTTGCGACCAAAATTTGAGAGTGTGCAACTGAATTTTACATCCAGTCACACATGTGCGATCAGTAAATTTGGGCGTGTTCATTCAATAGATCACTCCAATGACATGCTCTCTAGAATGCTATATTTGAGATGTATTTAACAAATACTGTCACTTTTTTTATTTGTTTTACAGTTTTTATAGAAGTACTAGGGCTGGGCGATATATCGAATATTAGCGATAATATCGCAATAATTTTGACGACGATGTAAAATTTGAAAATAACGTGAATATCGAAAATTTCAAATTCTACATGCATACTTTCCCAAATAACATTACCAGATAACGTAGAGGTCTGCTTCCACCATTCACTAAACATTGGAAGCAGAAGAGTTAAATATATACAATTTATTTGCGTGTACAAAGAAAGCAACAGAAACATGCGCGCATGAAAGAGATAATAGCGCGGCGCGGGACATGCTCGCGGTGCCGGACTCTGACCTGAAGTGCGCGCACACGCCTTTCAGACAACATACGATCGGGATTCAGTTCTTTCTTGGATTATTGGGTTTCAATGGTCAAACAAATGTAAAAATGCACGTCCTGGCGAATATTCAGGTACACACAGTAGTGTATGTCTTTAGTGAACTTACTCAGAGTTATGTTAGAAATCGTGTGAGCCAAGTTCTACCTGTTCGCTATCAGTATTGTTCAACAACTGGTTCATTTCGTTAACTTCACGTACAACATGTAGCAGTTCGTTCAATTCAATCATGAGATCTCTTGTTCAGACTCAAACGCATCTCGGTCAGTAAAGGGCATATTTGTTCAATGAATTCAACAAATCACATACTCCGAAACATTATTAATTAGCTCAAGGTTGTCGTCATTCTTTGAGCAGGCTATTTATTAGTAATAAAGCGGAAATTAGAATGTTGATTTACGGTGTGTGCCCCTAAATTTTCTGGTTGTGCCCCTAAAATTTTCAGTTGGGGGCCACTGTGCTCCTGGTGAAAAACATTAGTCTGGAGCCCTGACTTAACTGTATTTCAAACTACTTTATCAAGTGTTTTCAATGCCATGACTAGAAAAGATTTTAATTAAAAACATACTACTGATGAAAATATTATGAGAAGGAACAATGCTAAATTATTAATAATGTCTAAAAGGAATATGAATGAGAGAAATAACCTGATGTCTGTCAATAATGTTGTGCACCGCTGTAAGACAACTCCAAGGTATTTTTTGCCTTTTTTGAGAAGGTAGACAAACATGATTATACAGCAAACAATACTGTATTGACATTCACACATAACGGGGCTGACCAAAAACCACAGTAATTAAAATGACTACTTCAACTTCACACCAAAGTTCACAAGCAAACCTCATACATTAAAGTACCAGTGTTGACATCCCTCACCTTGTTTTTCTGTGACTAGCGAACCCAAAGACAGCCCTATGCCTGTTCATCTGCTGGTTAATAAAGCCTGAAGCAACTGACTGCAGGAGATCCATCTCGACTGATATGTCTAAAAGCTATGTTTTTCTAGGTCTCAATGACGGAGAAAAAGAAAGAGAGGGAGTAAGTGGTTTGGAAATGAGAAGCACACTCTCTTCCCTACTCTCAATCCCATTTGTAAACAGATCATCTCTCTATCGGCAGAGGGAGAGGAGACTGCAAATATTTGACAGAGTCATGTAAATACTATAATGCAGACGAGGAAGTCTGTATTCGCCCATGTGGTGGACCGGTATAAGGAAAATGAGAAGTGGTGACCTCATCTCCCATCCCTTTTGAAAAGAATGAGAAATTGTGTCTGCGTTTGCAAAATATCTCTGAGGCTGTGTTTACATCTGGTATTAAGAAGCATTTGTGTCAATCCGTTCACAAGTGGACATCGCTAAATACAGGTGTAGAGAGGGTCTAAAATGTTTTGAGCTTGTCAAGTTTCCACCACTTTCAGAGGTAGTCGAAAACTAATTCGACCAGATTGCTTTCGTGGTGTAGATGTCATGATTGCGTTCAAACAACCACAAAAGACCGCCTACTCTCCACTAGGGCTGAAGCGATACACTAAGATAAACGATATTCAGCTCCCGGTACAATAAATAAATATAAATATAAATATAAATAGAAAGATTTAAAGGGGACAGAGTGATTTTGGTGACTTCTTGTGAGTGTTCCATTGACTTGGATTGAATTAACTGAACTGAAAACTAAAAACATCAATTACACAATCTATGTCTCTGACTGGACAGAAAGTCTACAGCTTGCAAATGCTAGACAAAATGAATCAAAGATGTGTTGAGAAAATTAGTTCCATTTATTGAAAAGTAAATAAAGTGCAGTATTGCAATTAACAATGGAGTTTTATTACAGCAAGTGGGCTGTTCTGAATTGTTTCTTTTGACAGGTTGGAATACGATAACGGGGCTCCAATGCGTTCACCATGCGCCTAAAGCTAGCATTTTACACCACCGAAAACGGTCTCAAATCCTGGCAAATAAAGTAGGCAATGGACTCTTTAATTTTCTGCGACCTTAGTGAATCAGATGGAAACTTGTGGGAACAACAATCATCGATGTCCAGCATGGTTTGTTTTGGGTCACGCGGCCGCAGCTTCTTGGGGTCCTTGTTTGGGTGGCGACATTTTAGTTGGGCTCGTAGGTTGTTGGTATTTCCAGAGTATTTCACGTTTGTGTCACAAAGCTTGCAAAACGCGATGCTTTTGTCTAAGTCATCGCTTTCCTTCTTCTTTTTAAACCCAAAGTGCTCCCACACATCTGCTTTTAAGCTGGAGGTGCTGGATTTATATTCGCCGCCATTTTCTTGAATCTCCTCGCTCTGACTCCGTAAACAGGAAGAGGTAGACGTCAGCATCTGTGTAAAGTAAGTAGTACAGGTAACTTGCTCTACAGCGACACTAGCAGCTGGCTGACCAAATCGCTTTTCCTGCAATGCGAATGGGGGTAAACACGGGAGATTTGAATGGGACTTATGTATCCATACTCGCAGCTTAAAAATCGATACTTTCTTGGGAAAAGAAATATAGATTTATATAGCAGAATTGATAAAATTGCTAAGCTTTACTCTCCACCTACTGACCATAGACATTATGGGAAACTTGCTTGCCAGATGGGATTTAAACATTTGTCGGATGAAGACCGAATTTTGGTTAAGATGAAAAACTACCAAGGAGAATGTTCTCTCACCATTCCAGAATTCACACTCCGTGTTCAGCGTGGTCTAGCGGCTATTAGAGCAAAAACAAAAGCTGCAGCTGCTCTGCATACATTTTTCTGATGTTTCCAATTCACGTTCATGTAAATTGCACAAGCTTATTTCATCCATTAGATCAAGAGATCAGAAAAGGCCCACACATAGAGCCCTCCCCTCAAAGAAATCAGGATAGAAATGGTTAAAGGTGGACAAAAGAGATGGATTAAAGCACCAGGTGTAAATGGGTAAGTGTCTCCCTCATCTACTTGATTTGATCGACCAAAACGCCACTTAATACCAGGTGTATACAGTGTCTAAATGATATTGATATGGATATGTTCAGAAGAGAGCTGATAATTACATGATATCGCCCATTACATTCAGTATAGTTTTCTTCTGCATTTAGTAAGCAATGCTTTGTGGTAAGTGTGAACAGCTTTTTATTGCAGATCTACAAAGGACAATCATTGTACTGCGGTCATGGCACTTCCTGTCTTGTTCAGGAATTAAACCCTTGTGTCTGACCTTTTACATCCTACACGCAATTGTGTTAAACAGATGGAGGACGGAGGCGTCTTATTACACCCTCTACTCCATATGGAGAACAGACACAGAGCTAAAGTGCTGTATAATCATAAGCACATCAAAAGCCTGTAGTATTAGGCCTGCACAATTTGGGGATTTAAAATGTTATTTTAAAAAAATGCATGTTATTTAATAATAACCATTATTAATTATGATTATAGACAAATATAAAATATAAATATTAAAAGCAAGCATTAAAAAATAAAGCAAAATAAGTAAAATAAGCATTACTATTTCAATATTTCAAAATTAATTTCAAAATTTAAAATTGTTTTTAAAAATTTTGCAATAAGAAAAACAATACTATTTTAGTTTACAGTACAATTCTAAAATTACTAGCATTAAGGCTGTCTTAATTTCTTTTATTTTGGCGGAAACCTGTAGGTGTGCAGAAAAACCGGAGTGAAATCTTGCAGTTTGAATTGACAGTTGACAGTTTAAATATTATTGTTTCCTTTCATTTATTTTCAAGATCTGAGGTGAATTATCCATTGTCGCTTCCAGTACAGCTATAAAGGTCACACACACACAAAAATCTCACATGTACTGCAAAAATACACACATATGCTGGGAGGAGATGAGAAACAAATGGGGGGGCTACTCTGGACCTGTCGAGACACGCTGAGCTCCAGATGAGAAACACTTAATTACTACATTCACAAGCCTGCCAGCACTGACTTAAACACAGCTCGATTGCCTCCAGATAAGTGTGCATTTGGGTCGAGGCGATAAACCCTGCAGACTTTGATTGGGTTTAACTCAACAACACACTGCCATATTTACTAAAGGTCAAGGAGCCTTTCATACATTTAAAAACAGCAAAACGCAGCGCAACGGAAACAAGCAGAAAGAAGGTGTCTCCAGGAGTGTTAAAGTTTTTGAAAAGCACAGCACTCGAGGCACAAGACATATCGCAATGGTCAAAGAAGCCAGTCTAGTGCATGTTCAAACATAAAAACAATTAAAAAAAACAGCTTGGGCAGACACAACAACACATTCTGTGTGATAGAACAACTCAGCAAAAGCTTTCACTTAAAGACTTAAGGAAAGCTTTCTTTACCCAAGTAATCCTCACCTTTCCCTTCCTGGGATTGGGTAAATGTGGTTACAAGTCTATTTTCACGTCCCTGAAAAGATAAATATAGGTTAGAGTTGTCTATTTCTTGCGATAAGCTCTCTGTTCAAGTCTCTGGCCCTGTTTACACTTGGTATTAAGAAGCATTTTCGTCAATCCGATCACAAGTGGACAACACTAAATACAGATGTAAACGGGGTCTAAAACGTTTTGAGTTTTGTCCATCTTTTACCACTTCCAGAAGTAGTCAAAAACGCATTCGAACCAGATGGCTTTCGTAGTGTAGACACTCATGTCATTAAATGTGTTTAAACCGCCAACTCTCCACATACTGGCTTCAAGCGTAAACATTTCGGGAACCGTAATAGCCAGACGGGATTTAAACTTTGTCGGATTAAGACCCAAGATTTATTTGAATAATGTTCTCACCATTCACACTCACACAGCTAGGGCTGTGACGGTGGCAGTTATTTACCACCTCGGTGGTCTTGGTCTGTGCCGGTGAACGTGATGTCCGCACCACCGCGGTGGTATAGCACCAATGCGGTGGCTGAGTAGCACCGGCGGCTGTCAGCCAAATAAATGTTCTGTATGTGAATGCTGTTTTACGTGATTATTATAACAGGAGTGAAGCACAACGCTTTATATACAACATAAATAATAGGTTCGCAATTAAATGTTACCTCGCAGCCATAGAGTCGCAGCCATAACATTAACGTACGTGTGTATCCACCACTGCCGGAAGTTGGTCCATTACCACCGCGGTGGTAAAAAAACTGCCACCGTCACAGCCCTACTCACAGCACGCGAATATTCACACAAAATTAGGTCAAAATGCCAGACTTGTTGAGTATCATCGTAAACATAGTCGGTTATGTCTTAAGCGAATCGCCACGCATTGCATTCAATAACTTTAGACAGTTTTTATTTATATGCTGTTTAATGTTGATGATCATGTTATTTTATATATGCATCTGAGAGATCGCTCATTCCTGCCTCTCCTTCGCCTGTGTTTTGATCAGATTCTGTACTCTTCAAGGAGATGAGAAATAGCGCCCTCTACCGTATATAAAAGTTAGCCTGGATGCCAGCCGAATTTAGCCCCGCCCACAAAAATTTTTGCTCTGGCAATTCGGTCTGGAATCGCTCCATAGAGGAGTAATTATGCCCGAACAGAAACTGTTCGGACCAATGAAATTGTCAGGGCGGGTTTTAGATGATGATGTACAGATGATCAATAGTAACGTAATCATCCACGTCATCAAAGGCGCTTGGGTTGAATTTGCTCTTATCCTAAACGGAGAACTTGTTCGTATATGCATTCACCTTCACTATTTCTCTCAGAAACTATGATCGTGTTGGTAAGTACTCTATGTATCCTTAAATTATTTTATTACAATACTAGCAAAGATCGTTTACACTCATCTTTTTCTTGTAACGTTACTTAATCCAGCGCGCCTGCAGACAGGGTTGCCATGTTTTTTTGCAATGTCGCGCACAATTGCTACTCAAAACTATAGCCCAAAACAATAACTTTCCGGGGGGTTCTCCAGAAAAAATTGTGTTTGGTTAGCAAAATACGTTATTTTGGCAAGGTTGCCTGCTAAAATTCATATTCCTGGGTTTATATAATCACATAATTGGGGTCGCTTCAACCCGCAGAAAAAAAACGAACTTGGCAACAATGCAGTTGAGTTCTGTTGACATTTGACAACTAACGTTACGCTTAGTTGCTTTAATAAGCATAACTTTAATAAGGGTTCATCTATATTTATACACTGAAGATTATGAAGTGATATTTTACATTTGATTACTATTTCTGTACCTGAAAAACATGAAAATACAACAAATTGTTTTTCATGTGTAGATTTTTTCTGTTGTATTTCTGTATAATGTATGTATATTATCATGTCTATACTGCATTCTATATACAGTACCAGTTAGGGGTGGGCGATATCTCGATATTTAAAATATATCGAGATATTTTTTAAACACGATATGGATTTTGACATATCGTATATATCGATATATTGTTTATATTTAATTCTGGTTCCGCCACTTTGCTTGTTTGCCTTCTCTGTGCTGTGCACTCGCCGCCGCCGCCGCCTTGCTTTTGTTCCTCCTCCTCGCGTGTTGTCTCATTGAACATGGCGGCTCGCAATCAGCCCGGAGGCGACAGAGCTCGTCTATAAAAAAGAACAATTGGCTACATTATATGGAGATACTTTGGTTTTAAGGCGTCGGACTAACAGCAGACAGATGTCCACTGCCGTGAATGCCGAAAGTTGGTGCCAACCAAAGCTAGCACCACGAACCTTTTCCACCATTTACAGGGCGCAAGCTCGCATACGAGGAGTGCAACAGACTAAAGGCCGCAACATACTCCGCAAGAACAGAGAAATTTGTTCGTTTTCGAGGTGGCAAGAACAAGAACAAAGTTCGTTCTGGCCAGGACATTACATACTTCACGAGAACAGCAGGTGCGAACATCTCCGTTTCTCCGTTAAACCCCGCCCACTTTAAATCTCTGACAGTTCTCGGACACCCACAAGAAAAAGTTCTGCTCAGGCGATGTTTCGAGAACGAGCTGCGAGAACTCCCAAACCATGGCTCCGAGAACGAAATGACGCGTCCACTTGTTCTCGCAGCCCTGGGAACTGGAACTTTTTCTTGGTTCTTGCGAGTATGTTGCGGCCTTAAGGATCCCGGCCACTAAACCCACTAACTTTTTCTTTAATTTTAGTTAAATTATTATGTAATCAGGGATATTTTTTATCTTAAAATATCGCAGAAGCACTTTGTTCCTGCACTGCCTACCTCGAGTTGAGTTTTATTTTTGAATGAAAAGAAGGCAATAGGTATTATTTCTTCCTTTATTTTATTGTTAAATTATTTTTTGTATACAGATATATATATATATATATATATATATATATATATATATATATATATATATATATATAAATATATATATTTTTAAATGTTGCAAATGCACTTTGTTCCTACATTTGCACTTCAATAAAAAAGATTGTGGTATTTGGCATATTTGTTTTGCGCAGTAGTTTTGGGGGTTATTTTTCCTGTAAAGATATCGAGATATATATCGTATATCGAGATATAGAAAAATATAGAGATATATTTTTTGATCCATATCGCCCAGCCCTAGTACCAGTCAAATGTTTGGACACATCACTGGGAAAGTGTGTCCAATATCGTTATCTGCCCCCAAAAACCCATATAGATCAGGCTCTAGTATTGAACACTAGTTGTAAATGGGAACGCGTCTCCCTCGTCTATTTGTGATCCGAATGACCAAAACAAATCTTAATTTCTAGAGAGATCTTGATAATAAGAGCAGTGAAATTTAAAAAACAGATTGTACTGGGAAGACAGACTGGGAGCTTTGCTCTTATACACATGACATTAATTAGCACAAGCTGCTCTGACAACAAACACCTTTTTTTTCGGTAAATCACAAAGGAAGATCTTGTTTTTTGAGTGAAAGAGTGCAAAAAATAAAAAGCTATAGAGGAAGAGAAAAACTGATGCACTGACAAAAGAATACCCTAATGCAGAGCACATTGCTCCGGGATAGGAAGTGACATTGTGTGGGAAATGAGCACAACTGAGCGGTTAGGCATATTTTTGCTGCGGTGAGATGCTGATGGCAGAGAGCAGGCCAAAAGACCTCTCTGTTACTAAACTAACCTAGACTAAACTGTGCAAATATGTCTGCAGCTGTACCTTTGGTGTCCATGTCCTGAGAGAGAAGTAACAAACAACAAGGTGAAAATAATCAACAGGATCGAAAGATGCAAAATGGCAACAGCTGCAGCAGGGACTGAGATCGACAGTAAAACTATACAATCAAGAAGTCTTGCTCAGAGGAAAGGAAGATGAGAGAAGAAGAGGAAGAGGAGAAAAATGATTTGTGAAAGATGAATGAGAAGAAGAGGGATATACTTATAGAGGAATGATAATAGGAAGGGGTTAGCCAAGCGTGAGCGTGATTTGTGGGCAGAGTGGAGTGTCGCAGAGCTATTTGTCTCTGAATTTCTTGCATCCAGGCAGACTGCAAGCAGCACTCCATCCGCTCAATCTAATTATGCACCATGAAAATATGGTTCACAAAAGTAGCGACAGACTTCACAGCTGAAGAGTATGAATTAAGAAAAAGTATTACTGCAATAATATTTACATGTAATATTGTAGTAAGAAAATGTAACCTTTTTTAATTAGTGGAGCACCCAAAAAGCCACCAGCAGTCAAGATCCACATGATTTGTTTCCTCTGCTATTTATTACAAATATGCACAAACTACAGATTTTTATAATCCACTAGTTGGTGGGTTGCCTGAACAATTCAATGAAGATAAAGTTATGACGTAGTAAGTTATGGATGCATTTATATTAATATTCCAGATGATAAAGATAAGCAGAATTATTTTTAATGTTCAATACCAATAGCCAATTGAAAATTCTATTTTGTATAATTTTAAAATAAACCAATCAAAACCAAAATAAATCAATTTAAATGCTACAGAGGAATTAATGGAATCAAAATAAATAAATAAATAATGTACAGTATAAAATGGATATTCATTTTGAGGTTTACTAAAGATTTTCATTGAACAGTGCTATTAAATAAGTGTTTTTTAAAGACTAACTTTAAGTGAGCATTAGATGATGACTAGGGTAATGTAATACTATATATGAAACCCAAAATAACTTATCATCATAAAAGAAAATAGATAATTTAAATAAATTATGTTGGTCATACAACCCACCTCTATCAGTCATCAGCTTGGATGATTTATGAGGAAAAGGGCACAAACTCAAATCTTTCAAGAACAGAGCTGAGCTCTGATTGTGGCGATAGCAAAAGAGACAGGAGATTACAGGCCATTTTTCCTGAACAGGAAGCAAGTGCCCAGAGGATCAGTGGAAAATAATTTCAGTCCGCCCTCCCCGTAAGATATCTAATTATTTCTGCGGGCACTTTCACAATAAATAGATAAATACTAGTGCTTTCAAAATTATTTTTCTCAGTTTAACGCGTTAAAAATATTTAACCCAATTAACGCAGCATCCATTCCGTTCAAATACATGATACTGTCCTTTGTTTCTACATTAATTTGGAGATCAAATGTAAAATTAAAACAATATAAAATATATATAAAACAATTTTAATGTTAGGTGCTATTAATCATGATTAATATTTGATTTGTAAATTTTTTTAACCTATTGCGCCAAGGATAAAAGGAGACTGCAAAACTGTTCTGTTAGGGCTCTTGGGAAAAGACTGGAGTTTCTGTACTTATTAAAAAAACTGTTTTAGGAAGTGTTAGCAAAGGTGCTGATGGAGTGAGATAGATAGTCTTTCTTTTAGTGTGAAAACTTCTAGCAATTTTCACATTAAACTCAATTTGCTGTCGGTTTATGGGGTTCTGCAAGAATCCTCTGTTATCAGCTCTGTTGGAGTCAATGTGGTCACCGAATGGGATTGGCTGAACATTACATAAGATCAACTATCACTCTTTCGATATAACCATCACAATCTGCTCAGACTGGAGGTGCCTAAAAACATCAGCTTAAATGTATTGAAACTTCAATGGCTGCAATACAGCAAAACCTGAGTAAACCTCGGCACGGACATCTCAAGTTTATCAGAATGAAGAGGGTATGATTATCTGTTATCTATATAAATGTTTATTGCATCTCCAAACCTGGCAATTTTTGACCATGGTGGGTGTAGTGTTTAGGGGTGTTGATATAGTGCAAGCGCAGATGAGGCCCAAACCGAATAGAATTTTCTTGGCTGATTCTGATTTTTTTAAGTGTGACCTGCCGATTTTTGCAGATTCCTCTTTTCTTTCTTAGAACTATAATTTACAGCATACAAAAACTAAAAAAATCTACTTTTCTTAAATGGTAGAAAAATCTAATATAGTAAGAACAAATAAACAAATGGCAAACAACAGCACAAATAAATTCAATAGAATAAAGAGAGATATGCAATAAACACGGCTTGAAGTTTTTCTGGTGGCTCTAACAGTAGGTTAGTATTCAGAAATTAAAGTTATTCATAGCAGAGAGTGATTGTCTTTGTCTTTTGTTCTTTGATTAACACAATTAAGCGCATCTCCTTCTGTGTTTAAACAGGCAGGAACAAAGCGCTAACTTGGACGGGCACAAAACAATAACGAAAGTACTGGGCAGGGCTTGAAAATAAGGACTCCCCGATCTCCCGGGGTCAGCATGTAAGATTCGCGGGACAGATGACGGAACCCAATCGGGACACTGCTGCATTATTCAAAAAGTTTAGCATTTGCACGCGTTTTAAATCTTGCCAATTTAAACATCCAAGCGGAAAGGAATAGTGGAACTGTGTAACATGCACTGTGTGAGAAGTTTTGTGTGCACGCTCGAAGCACGCACACGTCTCAGTCTTAGCGTGTGGATTTCTAAAAGTGAAGATTATATGCAGTGTTATTTTACATTCTCTTTACAAATTAGCCCTACCAGAAAAAACCTGAAAAGCTCTGTTTATTATATTTCTATCTGTGCTCTATTGTATTTATTATATTACTTGGGAGTATGATTATTTGTTCTTATTTTCTTTATTTTAATTTTTTTATTTTTTCCTGAACATAATGCAGACCGAACTGACCCCCTAAAACCTAACCCTAAAACCACTATACAAGCAGAACCGCAAGTAATTTGAACTGTTACACTCAGTGATGTGATTTTATTGAAGCTATAAAAATCTTTGAACACATGAGATCAAGTGTGTGTGTTTTGTACATTTTGTGGACGCTATGGAAACCTGCAATCTTAAGATTTACACCTTAATTACACAACAGTGGGAGTTACAACAATTTCCATAATGCACTATTCAACAGGAGAATGTATGAAACATCACAGAACATCAAACAATTAAATCACATAAACCTTCATCAAATATCTGTCAGGGAATAACATGCAAGTCATGTTAATATAGACTACTTTACAGCACATTTGTGGTTCAATATTTATAATTTTTCTGTATTCAAAAATTATGCATTTTCCCATAATCCACTGCTCAAGTTTGCTTGGGTTAACAGCCTGCGAATCAGTCAAAACAACCCAAAAATAACATGATTGTGTAACAAAACACCCAGAGTGATCAAAGGGGTCAGACGGATGCACTGACAGAGCGATATAAAATAAAAGTCATTCATAACAAACAAAAAAAGAGTACAACTGTTGTCTCACAGCAGGTGACAAGGGTATTCACAATTACTGTACAGCATTTTTACAGAATGCTTTGTAACGTTATTTTATATACAAATAATCCAGGGAAAATACATAAGTAAAAAGTATTATGACAGACTCACGACAAGACAAAATACACAACACAACTTAACGTCAGTTCAAACATCCTTTATCTGACTTTCCGAGTTCAGAGAAGCATTCCCTACCCGACTGAATATTTTATTCAGCTCTTTACCAAACTGAAGTCTCATTCTTCGTTGTCAGATAGAGCTGTTTATCAGCACACGGCATCAGTTCTTCACAATTATCATGAAGTCTGAGCAAGCTCTCCTTGAAAAGAGGACACAGGGGAGGAAAAAACTATATTTGCTGCAATATAAACCTACAAACTTTAAAGTAGAGTCATCTGTTTGGGAGCAATTTCAGGCCTTCACAATATTTGAAAGATGAGCATTTAATACTTTCAGGACGTCAATCAAATACACAGTACACAGAATACTGTACATTAACAGATACAGTGGGGTGGCAAACTGCACAGCCTGTTTTTATGGTGCAAAAAAGTAATACGAATGTGCATCTTCTGTATCATCTGGTGTTTAACAGCCTATGAAATAACTACGATCAGTTTAAGTGCTAGCAAAGTGTGCTTATACGCGCAAAATTGATAGAGATGGATGGGGCTGGGGTACAGACCAAACACACATCACATGATCAAAAAACACTTGATGAAAATGGAATATAGGGTGGGAGAAAGGGGACTGTGAGATAGGTGGCCTGAAGGGAGGAAAAGAGGATGAGAAGACAGGGGGATAAAAGAGAGACAGACAGAAGGACAGATGGGAGAGAGAAAAGAGTAATGGGGAATGATAGGATCTCCTCCACATGGGATTGGTGGCATTCTGAGTTTATGCCAGTGCCCAAAATCTATTATTCAAGCTACATGAATGCCTCTATAATTATGAGTAAGCCATGATCTCTTAAAGCAATAGGCCTAAGCTACGAGAGGCTGTTGGGATTTTACAATGCTCAAGAGACATCAAAAATGCTCTTTAAAAGTGTTTTAAAAAAAACACACTGACAGTGTTACTGACACAGCTTCAAGTGGACGCTTTTGTAAAAAAGCAAACAACAGTATGAAAAAACAACAACCTTATATTCAATAAAACACTACATTAAAAGTAATCACAATAAACAATCCTGCCAAGCATGCAGACCCTGCAATATCTTCTGTCCTTTCTGATTGATAATAAGAGCCACCAAATCAGTGTAATTAGAATGAGTTCTAAAGGATCATGTGACTGGAGTAACGAATGCAGAAATGTCCTCTTTGCCATCAGAGGAATCAATATAGAGTTTTTTGTAGCGCTATTTCAAAATATTACTGTATTTATGATCAAATAAAAGCAATCTTGATTAGAATAAGCTTTTTTTTTTTTTACATTTTGTAGAACAGTAGTATACATTTGATTCATATCTTCACATTCACATTGTGATATTGGTAACTTCCAAAGGGCACAGAATTATTATGCTTCCATAGTTCACAAAACAGCTGTAACTGTTGTAATATGATACGCACATATAGAGGACAAAGATCACAGAGTGCTTTCACTTTCTTTATAATGTGCGAACATGAAGTGTTACCCTCTTATAGAACCGTTCCCATTATAGATGCCCAACCGTTCACACATTTCACATTAGTTTGTCACTGTGACACCTGATCAAAGCAAGCACCCCTTCAGGTCAGGGACTACAGTATGCACTTAGCCTCTGGCTCACCGCTACACTAAAATAGTGCTGAGTGGTTACCTAGGAAATTTAAGCTAGCCCTTTTTGAGACACATACCCAGGCAGCTGTGTATCTTGGCAAAGCAGCAGGAAATGACTTCTGTTCAAAAGGCCCACCATGAAAGAGGGAAAGGGGAAAAAGGAAAAGATGTTTATAAAAGCTGAAAATGGTAGTGTCTGCCTCAGCAACTCCAGTTGGTCCGTTTGGCCCATCTGTGTAGAGTCAATAAGGCAAATGTCGTGTGTAGCATCCAAACTGAGATAAAGGCTGGGATCTATCAAAGAGCAGTTTCAGGGGCAGCAGACACAGCAGTGATTGACAGGGTGAAAGAATGGGCCTAAAACCAAGACTCAGAGAGAGACTACAGGCCTTACAGGTGAGCTAGAAATATCCTCTACAGCAGTGGTTCCCAACCCTGTTCCTGGAGGCCCACCAACAGTGCACATTTTTCATGTCTTCTCAATCAAACACACCTGATTCAGGACATCAGCTCATTAGTAGTGACTCCAAAATCTGATGTTGGTGTGTCAGACAAAGGAGACATGCAAAATGTGCACTGTTGGTGGGCCTCCAGGAACGGTTGTGAACCACTGCTCTACAGTAATATAATAGCAATGGCTTTGTCTAACCAGTTGGAGATCATTACAATCAAATAAAGGGATGTGAAGCCAAGTTTACAACACAGATCACAAGGTCTTTCTAAGGAAAGTTAAAACAAAGCAACAATAATAAAATAAATGCAATGAAATGTTATGAGCGCAAGCACACAATAACAAAGAGATGTTAAAAAAAGGATGACTGTGCAAACTATACCTGAAGACATTTTTAACATCAGTGCATGGCTACATATACAAGCGCACGAAAAATGCAATTACGTTAAGAGTTCTGTAAACAATACTGTATGTTAATGTGTTAATGTTTATAATTTACAATAATCGCACTAAAATATACTGTAGTTTTAACTACACTATTCTATACACTATACTTTGATCTAGGGGTGTGTGATATCATGATTTTATATCACGATTCACGAGCGATTAAAATGTCTCCATGATCTGCTTTTGATGAGATTGTAGTATATTACTACAGTGCATGTTAGCAGGTGCAGTTCTGGCGCGGCACCTCCGTCCCAACATACTGTACAATGCCACATCCAGTCACATCACTTTTAGCAATGCAGTGGTAAAGTGACATTGCAGTTCTACACCATCAGTAAAGTTTATTTGCATGCGTTTTGCCAGTTAAAACTTTTCATTGCACACTGTTCTGACCTAAGCTTTTCTGAAAGCGTACACCCGAAACACGTGCACACTAAAAGCCTGTCACACAGCATGTTAGTACTAAAATAAGTTCTCTTTCGCATCCTATTGCGCCTAAACTGTCAAATATGCACATGGTAGGGTGGGCGATATACCGTCAGACACGATTAACCAGTAGAAATTTGTGGTAGAGATTTTGGACTTTTATCTCTATGGTTATGCTCATGTGACACTGCTGTGCAAATTTTCTAAGAAGAGTTTTCATGCTTTGACCATTACATGAACCCTGACTGGATGAATGTGTTTTTCACATGGGTCAATGCTGTATTTTGTGAGAATGCGTAATAGGCAGCACCTGCAGTTTACAGAAGAGAAAGAAGAGCACCGTCTGCATACCTCATGGTCTCAATACCTCACTGGGTTGAGCAGAGGAAGTTAAGGATGGAAAGCACGCTGTGTCCTCTGCCTATTGCCAAAGCATTAGCTTTCAGAAAGGGAGAAATTATTAGCACTTCTGCTGCCTATCCATCAACTCAAATGGCACTTTTTTGTACACAGGGGGCATCTTTAAAGTCCATGAACAGTGAGAAGGCAATCAAACAGCATCTGCTTCTGGCTTTAATAAGGTAGCAGGGTTGGTGACCTGAAAAGGACTGTCAGTGTCATTTGGCTCTATGCATCTCCTCTTAAACAGAAAAGAGGGCCAGTTGTATTCTCAATGAGGCAGAGAACATTAAGGTTTAGAATATGGCGTTCTAGATAAGGGCTCAATCCGGGTGGCATTTATTACAAACAACTTGCAACTTATAAACTATGCAAACAATATCCCCACTGTGGCGAGGTGGACGAACGAGCGACATGGGAGGAGCGAGTGGAGACCGGTGTGTGAGTGTTAATGAACGTCACCTGTAGCGAGGCACACCGGTCTCGAAGTCCTCTCATGAGGGAGCTCGGAGACATAAAAGGACGGGCGAGTTCAGGAGAGGACGAGAGAGGACCAGGCCTGGATTTTATGTTGAGTTTTGTTTATGTTTTGGTATGTGTGTGCGGGCAGTCGTCCGTGAGGGGCTGCCCGCGATTTACTTTTGTTTTGTTTATTTATTTTGAAATTAAAATCTTTTGAACGTTCGCCGGTTCCCGCCTCCTTCCTTCCACGAGCTTTACTACACCCACATTAAAAAGCCACTGCTGAACAAAAAGAAATTGTCTAACGGTTTTACCACTAAAACTTGGTGGCCGATGCTAAAAATCAAAATGTAACCAATATTAGTTTATCAAATTTTTTTCATCATTTAGCTGATACCAAAAGCCACATTTCAGTCACATTCAAGTCATGTGACCTCCAAATTGATGATACCATTGATGATGGCAGAAAGTGTCAACGTGAGTGATCACAAAAATAAAATTCCAATTCCAATTTAAATTAAAGAAAGCAATATTTGTTACAACTATTTGTTACAACCTGACTGACACTGCCTTCAAAATAACAACCTGCTGTCCGCATCCACCTCCTTGGCACAGATTGCCAAAACTCAACTCATAGCAGCACAAAGCTGAAGGAAGTCACAACACTGTCAAACTTAATCACACTCGCCACCTTTCGCTCAAAGCTAGATGCTCAAACAAGGCGATCTTGCCCTCTCATCTGGGTCAGTGTGTCAGTCAGCCTCGAATCAAAGGCAGTGACACACACTTTTACTGACCTAATTTACCTCCCCTCCTACGCTCATCAAAAAACACTATTAAAAACAATACGGTAAGAATGCTGTTAATGAACATGTTAACAAATGTTTTGAGGGGTTGAGGTGAAGTGAAGGGGGAGCTTGCCTTTATTAACAACATGGTGGAGATAAATGAAGGTCGGTCACTGTTAGTTCATGGTGCTTTCACAACAGGACCCAGAATCCTGGGGGTTTATAAGGCTGGAGGAAGGTTTGATTTGTGCACATTGGGGACTAACCTGCAGGAGGCCATGTCAGAGTTATCTACGGCTCTCTGTGGACAAAAGAGGGCTGTGTGAACAGGTTTTGGAGCACAAATGTGTTATATATCACATTACATGGGTGTCTGAAAACTTTCCCGGTCTCTATCACACTTGAGTCTTTGGATTTAAGACTTTTATACACTTTATTTGTATTTTGTTAAACTGCACTGCCAGGTCTACATAGCTAAATCTGCTATGCAGCAAATTGTGAACTAAAACTGCTAGCTGACGGTTTCATGCATCAGCAAAGCTCAATCAGACTGCTAGGTCACTAAAGCACCATTTTGAGACTACTACAGCATTAGTGCCTAAACAACACAATCCTTCTGGACTTAAAGCCAAACACTTGGAAGTAGCATACACTGTATCTGAATTAGGGATGCACCGAATCCAGGATTCGGGTTGGGGTTCGACCGAATATTGGGCTTTTTGACGGGGTTCGGTTTCTGCCGAATCTCAGAATTTTTTTGACGCCGCCGTTGAAAGTGAAAATGGAACTCATGAACAGAAAACGTGGCAGTAGGCTACTTTAAGTTTTTAAAAAAAGGCGATTCAAGTTGAGCTACATGTTCAATTTGCAATGCCGATTTGTCTCGTGATGACAAGGACCCTAAACAATTAGCCGCTGCTAAATCATTTGCGTATGAAACATCCGAGAGAATACGAGTTGTGTAGCCTCGGGAAGCGCCTTTCATTTGCTTTCCAGCAGTCAGGAGCTTGTACTACTGCTGTATTTTTCTGTCGAAATGGTCCCACACAGTAAGCTTTTCCATTGCTTCATTTTGCGAGATATATCTGGTTTGTGGTTGCACATGTCAACGCGCTCTGTGAGTGAACAAATAACGCTATACAGCATATTGTTCTTAACCATGCATCAAAAAAACAAACAAACAAAAAAGCGTTAAAAACATTTAAACCGTTTAACGGGTAGTATTAATTGGTCAAAGTTCTTACTTTCGGTTAACGGTTAAATGGTCAATAGCATCCCTAACGTTACACTGCTGTGGACGTTTTTTACTTCGTTAATGTGTTTACTGTGATGATGGACTGAGGATGGGAGAAGGATTCGGTATTCGGTTTCAGATTTGGCTGAATCTTAACCAGTGGATTCGGTATTCGGCCGAACCCAAAAAATCTGGATTCGGTGCATCCCTAATCTGAATAAAACATTAAGCTCCTATTCCATCTCCATCATTCACTATTCAGAAAATCCAGCTCTTGGCTTTGACATACTACTAGTGCCCATGCCTAATAGTTAGTAAAGCCATCTGCCATGGCTGTGTGAGACTCAAGCAATGAATAGATTTCTCAAAACATTGGTCCTGAACAAACATAAATATGTCAGTTCTGCTTTGAATAACACATTACAAATGTCAACATGGAGGATAGCAGCTTTAAGTGTTTTACAAACAGACTGAGAGGCCAGACAATATTACAGTGAAATATGGCACTGCAGGCTGGCTTGGTCAGCTATCCTGACCCTGTCCTGTGCTATATTAGCATTCTGTGCCGTTTATAATAACAGACTACACACACACACACACACACACACACACACACACACTTATTGAGCTAACAGAACTTGGCCTAGGGAGAGAAGCAGTGTCAGTGGGAGTGTATCTGCTTAATGGACAGCATCCTCTTTACCTCCAAACACAAGCGTGAGGCCTCAGGGTGGGCACGAGACAGCGACAAGCCACACAGACAGACAACAACATCTTGTGTTTGTGTGTGTGTGTGTGTGTGTGTGTGTGTGTGTGTGTGTGTGTGTGTGTGTGTGTGTGTGTGTGTGTGTGTGTGTGTGTGTGTGTGTGTGTGTGTGTGTGTGTGTGTGTGTGTCTGGAGAAAAAATATATATTTTTACTATGTTGAAACAAAATAAAGGCCATGTAAACAAAACTTACAATACCATAGGTCAAAATCAATCTAGAAAATATATTTTTATAAAATCAAGGCAGAGGTAAATATGTTCATGTATCTACACGTAATAAAAAGAGTTTCCATCTTTTGCATTTCCTTATTTTGGTTGGCTGAATATTTCTACCCCCACATTTACATAATGTGCCCCTAAAACAGTTTGTTGGGTAAAATCCACCACCGTTCGTATGTTAACTATATGTTGTTTTGTTATTATGAGACAGCTACACATAGCACACCGCTTTTAATTACAAACTGTTGGGATCTCTAATTACATGTTATTAGAAATGTATATGCACTACTGTCTTTACATTGAAACTCAGGCAAACACAACAGTGACAGCTGGAGAAAAACCTGGTTATATAACATAATATCATGAGATTGTCTCAAAACAACAGTACAGTTGTGTGGTATCTGTCAGGAATTAGAAAGCAAAGAAACACACGAGACAGGAGTAACGAACTTCCTCCATCTTGTTTACGCATTCACTTCTTGGTTACGCGCACATTACGTCAGAACGCAACACTTTTCAAACTAGTAGTCAACAATACAATTCTTCTCATGAACACAAAAAACTAAAATCTGAAAATGGTACGGTAACTGTGTTTCAGTTTAATATGAAAAGCTCTAGGCCTGCTGATACGTGTAAAGGCTGTGCCCTTCACCACAGCAAAAAGTCACCAAACTCGTACAATGTGGCTTAACAAAGCATTAAATCAGAAACAACTTTAATCTCCATGGTGTAAGATCCCTATAGCTTTATTCCCTAAAAGGTTCAATTCTTATTACTTTAATCCTGTCTACAACTGTACTACTTTGATGTGACATATGTGGTTCAACTAAGTGCCACTACAAATATTTTATTATATATAAGAAAGTGTTTCTAATTGTTAAAGATAACTGTTATATTTGTATCTTCTGGTCTTCCAATAAATGGCACCAAGTAAGCGTATCAATGTAAAAAAGTATATAAAGCTTAACAATCTGCATGGCATGCATGAAACAATCATGATTATAATTGTGACCATTTAAATGGGGACTAAATCAGAATAATTGCATATTTAATAATAAACTAATAATTAAATATTTCAAATTTACTTCATATTTTATTAATATTAATAACAGACCTACTCATAATGTATATTATTTTTGTAGCATAATGATGATGTAGTAATTGCGTCAAATAGTAGGAATACAAAAATGAAATCGATTCTGCATCAATCGGTCAATTATAAGAAATGTAAAAATAATAGTGATCATATCGGTCATACAAAAAGCAGTGTCTATCGTGTCTCTACTGAATTTAGGAGCAAATCTCAGGACAATGAGTGAAACATCCATGTCCATTTTGGGCCTTTATGATTTTATATTTAAATCAAACAACTGAACTAATTATAATAGCCAGAACTCAAATGACATCGAACACTGACCACTCAATGTATAAGGCATGCAGTGACCATTACATTAACCACAAACTAAAATGACCGCAGTCACACACCTATTAATATTTTCTAAATAGCACCTCAAACCCAGTTGACAGATTGATCTGCCTAATGGTCCCTCGCAGACATCGTCACTGTTGATAGCAATTAAGGGGGAAATACAAAAACGCTCGTCTTGCTCGAACGCTAGTTGTGAACAGCATCTACCTGCATGAACGCTCAAAGTACAGACTTCTCTCATCTCGCACACGCCACTCCCATTCCTCTTGTTCAGACAACATGCAGTTTTTGAAGAGTTACGACTGAATGTTCAACAGCAGCACTGCACCACAAGTCTAAAATGCAGTAACATCTATGACACGAGACAATATGCAAAAGACGCAGCTCGAGTTACAGATGGGCATTTGCCCGTGTCTCTTTATCAAAGTGATCAAATCGTAACACTTACTTGCCAATGACCTCGCACAGCTCGTAAACATCTTCAAAGAGCACGTCGTCGTCGGCCATGGTCCAACAAGACCGGGGAATTTACACTCCCCTCCAAAAATCCGTCCAAATGGTAAATATCAGAGGATTACAACGTAGATACTTCAAAGTACCTGGAATGAGCGGCGAAAAGAACCGCTGACAGGGGACGTTATCCCTCTCCAAATTCCGATAAACAAAATAATGATCGATTCCTCTCGGTTTTAGAGAAGAAGAAAAAATATCCGTTGGTGGTTCGGTTGAAGCGGGCGGGCGGACAGTAGTGAGCGCTCGGTCCGATTGACTCACTCTGCCCCACCTTCTCCTCCCTCTCTCCCGGCCCCCTTAATCCCGCCACTCGAGGCTGAGGTAATTCAAACGTTAAAAACAACTCCACGATAATCGCTGGTGAAGTCTCGGAACCGAGTGGGTTAAGTCGTCTAAACGCTAAACTAACTCATTCGACTCTGACGAGCCCCAAAACAGAAATGCACACCGTTCAGGGATACAAATGTAGGCTGTTATTAAAGTACGCAGTTCAGCTGATTCTACCCACGCGCATGGCTTTAGTGAAACGCGCGAGGTTTTTACCTATAGCTCGCTCACGCTGGCTGCCCCTGTTCGCTGCCGTTGCTCTAGTTTCCACTCATAACTCCAGCTCTGCTGCTCCCAGCTTCCAGAAAACCCAAACTCCTCCCACTCAAGGTTATGAAACTGGATTGCCTCACGCCATAATGGCTCCGGCAGGACGTTTGTATTCCGGAATTCCTGCATAACCCAACACGACGGTTGAGCCAAAATGACACCCAGGCGTCTCAGAGTTTGTCTGTCTAACTTACAGTTTCTTAATATGTTGGTGGTGTAAGGTAAGGAGCTAGATAAGAAGCGTTAAACAAATTAAGCAGCTTTTGGAAACCTTTTCACTTAATGGCCTGGAAATACGTCAATATGTAGGCTACATTATGTTATCTGAACAGTGATCTTTATCTCAATTTTCAATTCAAATTCAAAGTAGGCTACTGGCATGACTTTTGTACATACATTATTGCCAAACAGTGAAGACATCTTTATGTCAATTTTCAATTCAAATTCAAAGTGCTTTATTGGCTTGACTTTTGTATAGGTCAATGTACAATATTGCCGAAGCATGAAAATAAAACACCATAATAATAACAAAATGAATATGCTAATAAAAAACATTAATAATAGAAACAGTATAAATCAATAGGCCTACATAGTAGGCTATAAACAGTTTTTTGCCTAATTAAAAGGTTGATCATTAGGCTAACTGCGTGTATGTCATAATCACATGTATTGTGCAGAAATATACAGTATACTTAACATGAATACATTTATCAGTATAGTTCTCATCTGCCTCATTGTACCAACAAGGTTCCAATTAAATGTTTGCACATTGCTAGACTGTATGAATCCAGCCAATGTGGATGTGATGGGTTTTCAGTTAGAGGTCATTGTAGAATGTCTAATAAATGGTTAAAGCCACTGCATATCTTTACAGGTACACATCCAAGCAGCTTCAGCAGTAATTGAAGGATTTGAATGAAATCTTGCAGCCATATAATCCAAATTTAATCTTGTATTTGGTTTCCTTGTATTTATCTTCCCTTTGGAGTTCAGTCAGAACCTTTGCTCTGTCTGACTTGGACGTTAATTGGACCTGGTTGACGCTTGACAAACACAGTCTTTTCTTTTCTCTAGCAGTCTAACTTGTAATATTAATCACACATTAATTATATTACATGAATTGAACCTACATTGCATCAGCTGACACCTGATTTCAAATAGTTGTTCCTAAATTATTAAGTGCTAGTCTTTAAAGCTACGTTCATGCCATGTCGTAATTACCGATTCTGAACAGTAAAAAGCCTCATCTGCTTGCAGAATTAGTAATTACAATGTTTGTATCACATGGCCGCTGTACCACCTGACCACTGCAGATTTAAGGTGTTCGACTTGAAGCGGCACTGTGCAGACCAATTATTGTAAATAAAGCCCTGTATGCTTTCGAATTACTCTTGTACTTTGATATCATACACCAATTGGTCTGTGCAGCCGCAGCACTGCTTCAAGTAGAACACACCTAGCTTTTGTGAGATACCTTCGTACGCAAATGCTGCTTGCAAAGTCACTGCCTGATAGAGCAGCGAGGCAACAAGTCAGATGCCTAATTTTTAAGATGCAACCCACAAATCTGCAGTGGTCAGGTGGTACAACAATGTTGTAATTACAAGCTCTACAAGTATGCAAAGGCTTTTTACAGTTCAGAATCTTTACAGTACTTACGACATGGCATGAACACACCTTCCAACTCCATTAATTTATGTTCCTCAATGGAGGCAACAACATATATTATTAATATTATTTATTTGTACTTAATTACTTAACTGCACTTACTTAATTGTATTTTGTAAATATAAACACATTTTGATTTTGATGGTTGCAACACACTCCAAAAGAGATGAGACAGAGGCATGTTTGCCAGTGTCACATCACCTTTCCTTTTCATTTTTAATCTCCGAGGTCATCATTTTCTAATTCTCCTTTTCATGATGGGCCATACATTTTCAATAATAAACAGATCTGGACAGGCATACCAGTCAAGAACATCCACTCTGCGGTGCAGTGTCTACAAAACCACTCTGTTATAGCATGTGAAGAATAAGGCCTGACATTGTCTTGCTTCCCAAGAAATATGTAATCTTGATGGCAGTGTATATAGCCTCTTTCACACAGAGATTCCAGAAAATACATTGATAATTTGTCCCGGGATCATTTTATTTTGGTTCATTCACACTGCCAGTGATTTAGTGGAATCGATGCCGGGACGTGTTTGCCAGGCACTCTAACAATTTTATGGCAATTTTCTGGGATCAACAGTGTGGAACGGGCTTATATCTCTGCACAATCCCAATTCCATGTCAATGGTATTTTCACACATATGCGACAGGTGTTTGTTGCTGATGAAGTCTGGATGGTTCCTTTCGTATTAGGGACTGAGAACTCAATGTCCATTTTTCCCAAAAACAAGCTGAAACATATCTGACCACAGTACACATTTCCACTGTGTTTTGGACCACCTGAGATCCGATTGGGCCCAGAGAACTCACCGCCATCTCTGCATAGAATTGATGTATAGCTTTCTCTGTGTGTAACAGAGATTTGAGTTACTGATGCAGCGGAGGACTTTTCCAAGGTTCTTCCGAGCCCATGCGGCTCTTGCAATGCCATCTAAGGGCTCTAAGGTCACAAACATTCAACAGAGGTTTCCTGCCAGGTTCTATACATACTGAGATTTCTCTGGATTGTCTGAATCTTTTCAAAGTATGGTAGATGGTGAAAGACATACATACTGAAATGACCATTTTCTCATGGAATTTGGCACAAGGTGATGAGTCATCTTTGCTTGCAATAACCGAGTCTTTGGTAGACGCTCCTTTTATACCCAGTAACGATACCCTCACCTATTACCAGTTAATTGTGGACTGTTTCAAAAGAGTTTAAAGTCCATGGTTGTAATACACTGCTAAATATTACAAAAGTCATTGGGATACCAAACTATATTTGTGGAAAGTGCCATCCTAAGGAAGCTGACTTAAGGTTGGCAATGGAGAAACATTCCTCTGAAGTGCATTACTCTGGGTTTTGTCTGCACTTTTTACATTAGTGCCTTTGAATTACTGCATTGATTTCTGTAGCTGATGATTGGTGGGATACACTTGAGCTAATTGGATTTTGTGCATTGAGCCCACTTATTCAGTCTAGAATTCATTCAGTCACTTCTCATTGTAAATTTATAGTCTGAGCCCTTTAAAAGAAAATGTTGAATCATAGCCTCATTGATGTTGGCGTAAAGGCAGCTGACTCAACTGCAGTGATTTTCAAAGATGAAACTACTAATTCACACAATGACCACATGACTGCATGTATCTTTCTGTCCACATACACCCAAGAACCTGAAATATACCTGGTTTTACTACCATTGTTTCAGGGTAAATGTCAAATTGCTACCTTTTTTCTATGGACAGTGAGTTTGAAATGGTTATACATCAATTTGAAAGGGCTGAAAAGGCATTATGAGTTAGATGGTCAGAGGACATTTGGTATCCTCAGGTGCATCTGATATCCTCTCCTGGCTAATGGCAGCAGGTGAATGGCAGAGAGAGCGACATTGTGTGCCAGAGGCTGGTTTTGTCTGAGCTCAGGAGTGACTTTGCATGACATGTCTAGACCTGTCTCCTCTTGTTCTATTTTCAATTTAGTTTTAAATGCTTGTTAAAAATCTCATAAAACAACCATATATTTTGTTTGTTTGTTTGTTTTCAAAGTTTAGCTTCAGGACCCAGACTTAACATTCAGTCCAAAAAAAAAATGATTCAGTGGACATTGGTTCCACATGTTTGAAGTGAGTTTTCCTAACATAAAATAAGCTTGTGAACTCAACTCAAATACTCTGTAACTGAATTGAATACAGCTTAAAAGAATTAGATGTGTCTCCCGAGTAACCCGAGTGTCTTTCCTTTCACTACTGGCTAGCAATAACAAGCATTAGCATATTAAACAATATTTTTAATTATATGCAAATGTATAATGTTTGCATAGTCTGTAAGCAAATCCAATGATGTATATTATTAAGTAATAAGTATTTATTTTGTTATCTTAACAAATCACAATTATATGGTTATTTGCATTTAAGATAGTTTTTCCTATCAGCTGAGATTTACATCATCCTCTTAAGCCTGAAGACTGTCCAATAACGTATAATTAATCTGCCTCTCTGTTCATTTGTTTTTGTCTATCTGTTTCTCTGCCATTTCTCTCTGAGTGCCGAACAGATTCAATCTAGACTATTATCACTTGCAACCACAGTGAATGATCAGCAATTTGTGATGAAAGCCATTTTGTGACATGCAAAGATGTCAATACAAAGATTGCCTTTTCGCAGCAGTTAATTTAACAATTGTTACTTTGACGTGTCAATTGGCAGTGAAAAATGCAAACTCAACTACGAGTCTTCTGTTCGGCACATTTGAGGCTAATTGTATTGTTGTAATTGGGAACACACAGGGAACACAATTCAGTTATATGTTATTGCATTCAATGGCAAACACAATTCAACAAGTCTTTCCCAGTTATTCCTGTGGACGTTATCAAAGAAACAAAATCAATGCTGGTTAGCACTTTTCAATGCAACCTCTGAATACAAAATTTGAGTTACTAATGGAGTTATATTTGGCCTATCTGTCTTAGCACGTAGCTTTTTTACTACATCGCTCACAGAGAGTTTGTACTGTATGTACTGAATGGCAATATGCTCAAAAAATATATCATATCTATCCCTCTCGTTCTCTCTCTCAACCATGTGCTTTATCTATTAAGAAGTTGTAATCAGTGTTATTTTAGTATTATTTATATACTGTTAAATATGAATTCATATTTTTAATTAGTTACAGTAATTTTGTTATGTGCTGTAATGTTTTTTTTCTGTTTAGCTTTAATTAAAGGCCACCTAACATAAATGAGGCACCTAACATAAATGCGTGTTGCCCAACCTGATCTCACGGCAATTCGTACATATTTTACGAGGTGGCTAATTCGTACAAATTCGTATGACCTCACACAATTTGTATGATTTTTGCTAAATATTTGACGAGTTGGCAAATTTGGATGAACTAGTATGAATGATCTACCTCAAAACCCGCACCTAAACCTACCGGTCACTGCGGTTTAGACAAAACGTTCAAATTCGTACAAGTGAGGTTGTACAAATTCGTACGAATTAGTCACCTTGTAAAATACATATTGGTCATGAGATAGTGTTGGTGTTGGCAGTGTGTGAACACAACCACCCTATAATGATAAAAAACAAAAATCCCCATAAATCATAAGAACAAGCCGTTTGGAGATTCTGGGCAAAGTGATGTCACTTTGCACAGGCCCCTCCCATGACTGTTGACAGACACTGCCTTATTAGCATAGACCTCGCCCTGAGTGAGCTGTACACAGTCCGCCATTGTTTCGATGCTGGAGCAGGTGTAGACAAGAATGTCTCCTAAGCAATTGAGGTGTTTTGATGTTAGATGTAAGAATGAACATTGCAGTCGTCATTTACTCCCGACATCTGACTTTGTGTGTACTTTATTACATTTCATCAGTTGTTTTATGGATATAAAGTTTACCAGTTTGATAAGCCTCCCCCTTAAGGTCAGTATACATTGTTTACTGTTAGTTGTAACAAGTGTTTTTGTGTAATTTGTTGTGTAGTGTTTATGGACAAAACTTAATGTACGCTACTGTGTTTTATTCAGCAAGTAAAATGGACGCTTCCTCTATTGTGTGAGTTAAGTTACGATAAACTTCATAAAATTCATCAGTAATGTTTTGGCCATCATTCAGATGTGGTCTCTACAACAGGCTTGTACTAATAGTGGGTAAATGCAATAAGTTATAACTGCAATTAAACTAAACTGTTCTATCTCCATGCAGCATTTATTCTCTAGCTCTATAGGCATTATTGTCCTGACATTTTCATTCAGTGAGATGAGATTGTCCTGACACAGGAGCATGAGCTCTTGAAGCTCCGCCCTCTTCTTGAAAGGGGGCGGATTCAGTAGCTCTAACAAAAGTATCGTAGTTACAAAAATTACTTTAATGGCTTTAAGATGTTACGTGCAAGATTATATATTTCATATGAAAGGTCCAAATATGTTTTATAATTGTATTGTCTTTTTTGACAATACAAGGAAAGTTCAAAGGCCTTAAGATCTAGAATCATCAACAGGGAAAACAGGTCCTCTATCGCCACAGGGAAGACTTACTGACCCCTCTTTTGTTCCTCCACCTCCCCAGAGAAATGTCCCACAATGGGGCCCTCTGAATTAAGACCTAAAACACTGGCATATTTCAACATATCCAGCCAACCATGGCAACAAAAGTGCTCATGTAGCCAGCAGTTTTCATTACCTGAGCACCTCTCCAAACAGGCATGTTTGGCCAGTCTGAATAGTATTACCATAGCAAAAAAAGGGTGTTTATGTGTCTACACATACATAAAGCTCAAATTAGTCTCCAGAGGCATGGATGACCTCTTTTTCTGGTGCTTTGTATATCATGCTGGCTGGCGAGTGTTAAGGCCCCGTTTTATTGTCACAAGGGAGTGTTTCACACTGCGAAGTGCCCTAGGTATATGTTTTGTACTGCTCTTTGCTATCACTCAAGGAGACCATTACGATCTGATTAAACCAGCTCCAGACTCCAAAGACAGGGGATTGTGGGAAAATCACACCTTCTTAATATGCTCAGTTTCAGCTGCCCTCAAGAACAACACTGAGATAGTCAATTTAAAAGACAGGCGGTTGGGTTTTTTCAGACTTGATTTTGATGGACCACTGCACACAGTTGAAGGGAGAAAATGGAAAACAAACCCTCAAACCCATTATGCCTTCTGGCATGTATAATGAAGACATTGCAGCAATTATTAGTAAGCATAGTATTTCTAATTGCATTGAAGATGACTTGCAGTCATTTACTATGTAAATCCTGTAGCCTCGTGCTTTCAATAATGTTTCATTTTCATTTAGCTAAATGAACTTGGTGAAAAACGTTGGTGCTCATCATCATTCTCTAACCTTTTCTACCCTCACAGCCTTTACTTGAGTGTCTAATGTTAGAAAGCTTCAGGGTAGGCTGTGAATATCTCTGAAATCAGTGTCTGCAATATCGGACGGTGTTGAATATGAAAAGATTACCACAGAATATTTGTTGTCTTAACCATTCATTCTAGATCAGCAGTGGAGGCTCATTTGTCCCTATGATTAATTTACAGGCAAGGTCTACATGTTGCATCTAAAATGTTTGCGTAAATGACAACACAATATTAATTTGCGACATTAATCCAAAATCTAGGGCAAATTCCATTTGAAAGTGAGCGTCACTATATCCCCTAGGGGAGACCGGGTATGGTTGTAACACTTTTTTCTTCAGCACCTAAAACTACCCTTTTTTTTAGCTACACGTCTGAAACAAAGTACCTGCATTTGTCTACTACAAGTGGCAACAATTTAAATTTCTCCAACTATATCACAGACTTTGTGAGATGATGACAAATACAAATTGGTCCTTTGTTACAATCTACCTCACTACTACCTCATTAACAAAATGCACAAAAACTCAGGGTACTCCAAGTAATATGCCAACAGTTTTATTTTAAATTAATGGCTGCAACAATAAATAAAATGTATGTGAATATGGGGAGTGTATGTGCATATTGCATATAGCAATTAAGATTGTGACTTCTATGTGTTGTAACTTCTGTGTCATAATTTATGTAGGCTACTGCCTCTTCATGTGGAGTGAGGTAAAAACCTCCGTTACATGTATTAAATATTAAAGAAATAGTTCTCAATTTTGTTTAAAAACTTGTAAGCCTATTTCAAATGAATGCCTCAAATATATTACCTAATATTTCAAAATGTTGAATGTTTTTAGAGAGAGAAAGAGAGCGAGAGAGAGAGAGCGTATGTGAATTACCTCAGGCTCAGTCTGTGTGTCTCTTTCAACAGTGTTCGGCAGCAGTGTCTACTTATACAGAACTGTCAGAACAGCGCCTTTATTACCTAGCTTGTGACAAACGTCATGTAGCTTTTAAGTTGTGAAACTATTTTTCTGATTAAATTGTCAGAGCAGCGCTTACAACACGTTTCTTTGCGAGTGTGTGTGTCTGTAGTGTATAAAGTGGGAGACCAGAGAGAGCGAGAGAAAGAGAGTATGTGCGTTTCATACATAATTAAACATAAATTTTGTTGGAAAAATATGGAAATAATTTGACATTTTTATCCTATCGTTTACTTATTTTGTTGGTCAGTGTCACTGTGGGTTCTGGCTCTTTTGCTGTTGTTGGCTGTAAAGACCTTTGAAATAACTGAAATCATTTGGCAAAGTGATATGGAACAGTAATGCGGTCAAGACCTGCCTAGAACTAATTTTGCTGTGCAATTCCGTGAAAATTATTGTCCAATTCCAAATTTACATCGTTTTATTTTTTTACTGGTTGTTTACATGACAACATGCAAATAAAGATTCATGTTCGCAATAGGGTTCTGTGGGAAATAATTGATAATAGTATTCCAACGAACATTTATTCAAATACTTTACAAAAAAATATTTGCACCATAAGTAGTCTACCTAATACAGGCCTACCACAGTATTTGGTATAGCCTGTGTACTGTGAGTATGGATGAATAAAATATTTCAGATAAAAAAAAATATAAATATGTCTCATCCTGTGGATTTATTGAATAGTAGTGGGCAGTTCATACATCAGATTATCTTCCTCTGTGCTTCAAAATAGTCCTGTGGCCTGTGACCTAGAGGGATACATTTATTAGACTTGCTGTAATGAGATTATCCCCACTTTTGATGCTCCAGGTCTCAGGAGAGGTTGACCTGACATGTACTATCAGCGCCATCTTGCTTATGGTTTAAACAAAATACACCCCTTGACCATACAAACATTTCACCTGATAGATTGAGAATATTTGCTGAAATTTAAAGACTCTGCAAAATACAGAATTTTAGGTGTGAATGAGTGGAAATTAGCTTAGAATTTATCGCCTTTGTCAGTGACACAAAGGTTGAAATAATGAGGTGTCATATGGGTGCTGCCCCCATGTGGTTAATGCACAACTACATAATACTGGCTATACTTTCATTCCAATATAACAGCCATTCAGGAATACATTTTTGAAAGCTCTACAAACAAAAGATACTTTTATATTGGACTCTTCATATTTTACAGAGAATGTACAACCAATATGGAATTTTATTACAGTGCAAATTGTAGACTGGTCTCAAAAACTATAATTAATATTTAGCATACACATATTTACAATTTACTGGGAATTAAGCAAGAAATAAAATATTGATCACTTCTGTGTCTATACATCAAAATTTGTGATGCATAAACTCACAGAAGAAGCCTCACAGATGGTGCAAACAGTTTGGAGTACAAGGCACTAAGAAGATTCTGCACCCCATTGGCTCCATATACAGCACATCACACACAAAAATGTCTGAGACCTGCTGTGAGATCAATCACCAGTGTTTAGACATTAATCTGTGAGGAAATACTTTGGTGAATTTACATTTTAGCTTCCATCTACTCTATTTTTATTTTTAAATAAAATGCAATCACATCAATTACCTCATAAAAATAAAGATTCCAAAAGGGGGTTTTCACAGCAGTGCTAAGAAGAATCAGTTCAACAAAGATCCTTTCAGTGGACAGTTTTGAGACCTTTTTTCTTAGTGTGAAGAACATTTTAATTATCCAAAGAATTGTTTCTACTAAAGAACCTTTTGTACAAAGAAAAGGATCTGTGTATTTTTAAGGTTCTTCATAGAACCATAAATGTCAAAGAACCTTTATTTTATTTAAAAAAATAATTTTAAGAATGGAAGAAAACTAATAGTACATAATTCCTGTTTCAAAAGCATTGGCTATGGATAAAAAGCAACAGTTTGCATAAACAACGAGTCACTCTTTTATATAAGTAAAATAAATCTAATAGTAGAATAACCAGTTATTCATGATTTGTCATATTTCTCCTCCAAATACAGTGAGTGGTGATTCATTTGCTATGGGCTCTGGATTTCCTAAGGGAGTCACATCTTGCCGATTTGATTAAAACTTCTTAATTAGGAATACAATAGCATGGCTCATTTTATTATTTTATAACTTATCTTGAGCTATCTTTGTATTGTGTTGCTTAAGACAGAGGTCTCAACTCACAATGAATGTTTTAACATTTAACTGTAGACATTCTCCAATGGAGCAGGTTTTGGCTATGTTTGGCTCACAGCCTCAGGAGATATTTCCCTTTGCCAGAACATCTGGAGCATCGCGTATCATCTGTGTGTACTACCTCAGTGAAGCTCCAGCTCAAATGAAGTCAACAGAAGACCAATAAAAAGAATACATTGAATGTAGGAATTTCCTTCTGTTTTGACAACAAATTCAAAATAAGCAGTAACTGCATTTCCACTTACACTGACATCACATTAAAGGCAGAGCTGACAGCTTTGGGCAATTTCTTTCCGATCCTTTATAAAAGAAGGTAAAATTACCAAATTAATCTTTAAAAACAAACTAAAAAGGGCAGATCTGAGAAGACTTCTTTCATGCTGCATCAACACTGTAAAAAATTATTTTCATGATTTGTTATCACAACTTTTTATCTTTTTACACTTGACGCAGAAGTATAAATTGGGCAACTTACTTTTTTAAGTTAAACCAACAATAAATTTCTGCATATCTGCAACTGAAAGGACACGCAGAGATAAATACAATGTTTTATCCGAGGAAATCAAGTCACCTTTATTTATATAGCGCTTTCAATAGAAATTTAGAGGGATAAACAGGAAAATAATGATTCAAGGATACAAACAGAGTTCCATTTTTGCTGTAAAGCTATCCTGATGTTATCATACTCAATTCTAGTCAGAATATGAGTCTGATACTGCTCCATTGGGCTGTGATTATGGGGCGTGTTTTCGACCGAACCAGGAAAGACCCCGATTGGATAGACCTACAACCAATCAGAGCAACGGAGCAACACATAGTTGTCAAAAGAACTCAAATGCAAGCACGCTGAAAGAAGTAGAAGAAGAAAGGATCTTTGCTGGTGTTGTACAAAGAATTTAAGTACACAGAGTACTTACTAACACAATCACCATTTTTGAGAGAAATAGTAATGGTGAATGCATATAGGAACAAGTCCTCCGTTTAGGATTAGAACGAATTCAACCCAAGAACTCTTTGGTACTGTTTATCATCTGTCCATCATCGTATAAAGCCCGCCCTGACAATTTCATTGGTCTGAACAGTCCCTGTCTTGAACATAGTTGCTCCACAACGGATCAAGTCCAGACCGAATTTCCAGAATTCAAATGTTGTGGGCAGGGCAAAATTCAGGTGACATCCAGGCTACTGTAAAGCAGCTCTATAAAGAAAATGGTGTCATAGTTCAGCTGAGATCAGTTCAGAGTTGGGGTGTTGTGAAACAAAAAGTTTCATAGTAGAACCTTAATGTATGTATTTAGGGTAATAATATGCACATTTTAGGAGTAAAAAAGGTACAAAGATGTCCTTTTAAGGGTCCTGCCCCAGTGTAGTACCCCTAAAGGTACAAGACGCCTATAGGCCTAACAAAAGTTTGCTATTTTAATACCAAGCTTTTGTTAGGCCTATAGGCGTCCCGAAGATGATACTGGTTATATATATTACACTTCCATTGTTGATTTTTTGTTAAAGAAACTTGAATTCTTTTTAGCATGTCCTCAACTGAAGCACACACTCGACACTCCAACACAATGATAACCCCCCAAAACACTATCATAACAGAAATGATTTTAAATAGCAACGTAATAAAATATTAATTAACAAGTCTCTCCATTTTCTCATCTTGCAAACATGTTTTTTTTTTAATTCTACAGCATCAAGAGCATTTTCTGAGTGAAGGTTAGAGACCAAACAGCCCTTAACTTTTATTCAGCAATATAAAACATTGTTATATTCACATATTACAATATTATATGAGGGAGAAAGCAAAATTTTGAAATATAGTGAGAACAGGTAACACAATTCATTCTGCTTAACAAATGATTGTGTGGTGAAGCCATTAATTGAGTAATGAAAGCATGTCTGTGCAATGAATGAGGCATGGAGATGAAGATATTTCTGGTAATTTGATAGTTTTATTGTTGTTTAAATGGGGTTTTCTGAGCAAGAAGTTATACATCTGCAAGGAAACAGATTATTGTCCCAATGTGTTTCTGACATTCAAGTATATGTCATTAAGGGACTGTAGTTCTATGCTTGTCTTTTTATTGCATCTCAAAGTCAAAAAAATCACATAACATTTTGCATGTGTAATAGATCAAAATGACAGAGCAGCATTCATGCCAAATTATGGTGGGCAGCTGTGAAGAAGCCCATCTGTGTCACAATGGTACATCATTACATCTTATGGTGGAATTACACACCTCATGTCCCCTAACTGACATTCAGACGCTAAAAGTTATCATATGGTAGAGTAAAATACATTTGAGTGACCATCTAAAGTTCATCATATGACTGTCACATGTTTGGTCTGTTTTGGTTGTGTTTTTTTCATTTGTCACATGATCCTTTGTCTTAGTGTCCCGCCACTTGTCTATTTCCTTGGTTACCCTCATTAGTCTAGCGCTGTTCAGCTGTGTTTAGTTCATTATCATCTGTATCACCTGTGCCCTTCGTTTATTCAGTCATCTGTGTTTGTATTTAAGTTCCTCTTGTTCATGCAATCCTTGTCTGGGTCCTATTGCACAAAACTAGGATAAGGGATTAAGCCGGGATATCTTGGTGAGCCTGGCTCAATTTATCCACTAATATACAGTTATCTTTCGTTATCGTTATCGTTATCGTTCTTGGTGTGAGTGTGCCTTCAGGGTAAGTTTACACGACAACAGTGTACTAAATTTTGCATACAGATGACAAGATCATCAAGATATCCTGGCTTAATCCCTTATCCTAGTTTTGTGCAATAGGCCCCTGGTTACTTATGTATCTTGTGTATGTGCCTGCTTGTTTTGAAAGACATTCATCAGTAAACTTCCTTTAAGTAATATTTACCTGTCCTTGCCTTTCTGCCCGAGTGACTGTAACAATGACAATCATATGCACAATTTTTTTTTTTAAATATCACTGTATGAAATAGCGTACAACAAATTTAGTTTGGCAATTGCACTGCTAAAAAAGATTTCGCACAAAAGTAAGCTACATGTATACTGGACATTGACCATATACAAATTAAGGTACAAGCCCAAATCAGAAAAAGTTGGGACAGTATGGAAAACGCAAAAAAAAAAAAAAAGTGATTTCTACATTTACTTTGACTTGTATTTCATTGCAGACAATATGAACAAAAAATATTTCATGTTTTGTCTGGTCAACTTCATGTAATTTGTAAATATGCATTCTTTCCTGTCATTCAGACCTGCAACACATTAAAAAAAAGTTGGGACAGTAAAGCATTTACCACTTTGTAATGTTGCCATTCCTTTTCACAACACTTAAAAGACGTTTAGGACTTAAGACACCAATTGATGAAGTGTTTCAGGTGTAATTTTGTCCCATTCTTCCTGCAAACAAGTCTTAAGGTGGGCAACAGTACGGGGTCTTCGTTGTCACATTTTGAGCTTCAAAATGTGCCACACATTCTCTATTGGAGACAGGTCGGGACTGCAGGCAGGCCAGTCAAGTACCCGTACCCTCTTCCTCCGCAGCCAGGACTTTGTAATGTGTGCAGAATGTGGTTTTGCATTGTCTTGTTGAAATATGCATGGACGTCCCTGGAAAAGATGTCTTCTTGAAGGCAGCATATTATACTCCAAAATCTCTATGTACTTTTCAGCATTAATGGTGCCTTCACAGAAATGCAAGTTACCTTTGCCAAGGGCACTGACACAACCCCATACCATGACAGACCCTGGCTTTTGGACTTGTTGCTGGTAACAGTCTGAATGATCCTTTTCTTCTTTGGTCCGGAGCACACGGCGTCCATTCCTCCCAAAAAATACCTGAAATACTGATTCATCTGACCACAGTACATGTTTCCACTGTGTGATGGTCCATCCCAGATGCCTCAGAGCCCAGAGAAGTCGACGGCGCTTCTGGAAACTTAACATAGGGCTTCCATTTGGCACAGTACAGTTTTAACTGGCCTTTGTGGATGTAACTATGTATTGTGGTACTTGACAAAGGTTTGCCAAAGTATTCCTGAGCCCATGTGGTGATATAAACATAAATGAATGACAATTCTTGATGCAGTGCCGCCTGAGGGATCGGAGATCACGGTTGTTCGGCTTAGGCTTGCGCCCTTGTCATTTACGCACTGAAATTCCTCCAGATTCCTTGAATCTTTTAATTATGTTATGCACTGTTGAATGTGAAATATCCAAATCTCTTCCTATCTTTCTTTGAGGAACATTGTTTTTAAACATTTCAATAATTTTGTCAAGTATTTGTTGGCAAACTTGCTCCTAAAGGATTAGACCTTTCTTGGATGATGCTTTTGTACCAAATCATAATTACAATCACCTGTTGACATCACCTGTTTCAAATCACATCATTATTTAACCATTTTAACTCATTACTAGCCCTAAATTGCTCCTGTCCCAACTTTTTTTGAAATGTGTTGCAGGTCTGAATGACAGGAAAGGATGCATATTTACAAATTACATGAAGTTGACCAGACAAAACACAAAATATTTTGTGTTCATATTGTCTGCAATGAAATACAAGTCAAAGTAAATTTAGAAATTACTACTTTCTTTTCTATTTGCGTTTTCCATACTGTCCCAACTTTTTCTGATTTGGGGTTGTATATAAATATTGGTCAATAGCACAATTTAATATGTAGCCTACTTCTTTATGACCCACAGAGTAACATTAGATCATTTGAAAAATGTATTTCCCATTTTAAGAGCCCAAACAGCAGATACATTATACACTGACAAACTCGGTCCAATATCAGTTTTGAACATCATCGAAATAGGAAAAGTTTGTCTCAAGTCCTTATTAGTCCCAGAAAATATTTATGTTCATTAAAAAGGTGAGCAGGTAAAAAAGTACAAATAAACATAACAAACAAATCTTGTCTGTGACATCTTAAAGCTTCATCTGTGTCGTAATTCGCTCAGTAGCCTATAATTATCAAAATTCATATATGTTCATCTGTGGTTGTTGTTGACATTTTGTTTTGGCATTTTTCTTGAGTTTGTGCTGTTGGCAGTGCAGGTGTATACGCTGTTATCATGCTTATTCCCTCAGGTTTGCCATCAATGTCAAAGCTGAATTACTCATCAAGATAAATCTATCCTGCCAAACTGGTCTCAGTCCAAATCTCATGTTGTCTGAGTCTGACTAGCACAACACATATTAGAGTTGAGTGTTGAGAATCTGCTATAAAAGAAAACTTCAATTGTCTTCAATCCCAAAAAAGAAGTGTTTTCAAACCCTGAAACTTCCTTTTTGAGAGTGGGCAGAAAAAGAGGAAACAGAGAGAGAGAGAGAGAGAAAGAAAAGAAGGGGTATCGATGGATGTCCACTGAAATTTTTTTTAATTAAACATGAGGGATTGAGCAGTGAGCACACAGACAGGCATAAGAAATTATCTCATGGGAAAACTGGGGATGTTTTAATAAATTCTACTGGGCATCAGCCCAAGCTGTGTTTTATGTGTTGTAAGTTTAAACAGGTGGAAATATTTATTTTTGGCTTAACACTAACTTAACTGATAGTGCTGCCCTAGAAATCCTTTTCCATCTCTCGATTAGATTCTGATTACACTCTCAAAAGAAAAGTTACAAAAGCTGTAATTGGTGCGGTACCCTTTAAAATACTTTATTTACAACTGAAGGGTCAGGGTGCATATAAGTATGACTACCTCAAATATTATATATAGTTGGCCGACCCTTTGCTGAGTTGTACAACTGAAGGGTCAGGGTGCATATAAGTATGACTACCTCAAATATTATATATAGTTGGCCGACCCTTTGCTGAGTTGTACATTGTTCCCAATTGCTTTCACTTAGTTATAATACCACTAACAGTTGACCGTGGAATATTTAGTTGTGAGGATATTTCATGAATGGACTTATTGCACATGGCAACCTATCACGGTACCACGCTTGAATTCACTGAGCTCCTGAGATCAAGCCATTCATTCACATATGTTTGTAGATGCAGTCTTCATGCCTATGTGCTTGATTTTATACACCTGTGGCCATGGAAGTGATTGGAACACCTGGATTCAATGATTGAGTATCCCAATACTTTTGTAGATATAGTGTATTTATTTTGAATGTCAGACAGAGGAACTGGTATGTGTCATTGTGGGTAGTTATTAAAACTGTATAACTGTCCACCATTTTCACAAACAAGGCTTAAGCCTAGTCCCAGACTAAAATGCATGTTTGAGTTGTTTTAACTGAAAGCAACTTGATTAGATTGATTAGATTAAGCATTCTTAAAATATGTCAATGCCATTGTTTTGTCTCAAGATAGACAAGCACACAGTAATGTTTTTTCTAAGGCATCAGACATGTATATAAAAGCTACTTAATGTACTAATTTAACTAATGCCTAGTCCTGGCTTAATCTAAATCCTGTGAAACCGGGCTTTTAAGTATTTACAACTAAATAATAAAGCTTGTATTTTTTTCACTTTTTTCAAACCACAGAAAACCCAACGCTATCTCACAACCAATTCGTATTTTATGAGGTGGCTAATTAGTACGAATTCATTCATTCAACATCACTGATACAAATTTGTAAGATTTGTCTAAACCCCATTGATGGGTAGGTTTAGGGTCGGGGTAAGGGGTAGGTCATTCGTATGAATTCATAAGAATTGGCCAACTCATAAAATACATATGAAAGAAGTTCGAGTGAGGTCATACAAATTCGTACGAATTAGCCACCTCATAAAATACGTATGAATTGGTTGTGAGATCGGATTGGAAAACCACACTTGTGAAAACCAACCCCGCCCCACACACACACGTCATTATAACTGTACAGCAAATCATCATCACTTATTCGATAAGCTTAAACGATAAGTGTTCTAAGTGACATAAAACTTCATGATATAGCGTCTGTTTCGTGATGTATTTATCTTGCATATGTTTTGAGAACACAGCCTCAGGTACACCAGTGTAGCGATGCAAGATTCATCCAAGGCTCAATTCCCACTGATGCTGTTTGTAATAAAACACACGGTCGTTCTCATCTTTAAAGCTTCATTTTCATGGAGTGCTAATTAACGGAAATTGCCTGTGTCTGCTTGGCAGTGACTACTGTGTACGGTAATAGGGCTCTCTGAATGCTTTCTTATTGGGTATAATGTGCTATTAGCATAGATTTGAATATGACAGAGGAGCATGTGGGGAATTTACTGCAGAGAGGGAAAAGCCCAGTTTTGAAGCCTGATTTGGCAGCTTAACAGATTATAATACAATTAAAGCACATGTCAACAGGCCTAATTTGGTCCGAAATAATTCTCTGTAGTGTTGGATCATGCTCCAATTTCATATAGAGAATGTCCTAATATTCAATGGGGTCCAAAAGCCTGAGATTACATTTAAAATCAAGGTTTAAAATAAGTTTTTGAAAAATGTAAGACAAATAAAAGCTGGTGAATATGAAAAATGTTATGATTACTGAATACTAAGTTATGTGAATTTCTTTGTACAGATGGTCAGATGCACAATATGCGTTTGAATCATTCTCAAATCATGCTGGAAAAACATCAGCCTTTACACAAACTTATGGAGTTCATGCAGTTTGAGATCTGCTGTCATTTGACATGCCAAATAATGAATGGAATGTGCTTCAATACATGTGCTGCATGACTTTAAGAATGAAAAAGTCATTTCAAAGCATTTGCATTTGATAACAAAGTGTGGTAACATTTGCTCTCTTATTTCAATTAGCAACTTATCAGGTTCAAATCTTCACTAATATTGTAAATAGTTTTAAAACAAAGAGAGTGGTGTAACAGATGGTGCTGTGGAACAATATCACACAGTACCTTACCCATGAGATCTTATTTCAGTCTGTTATAAAAAAAATTGTCATGCTGTAAACTAAAAAAGTTATGCACCACTGTATACAATATTGTACATAGGCAAGATACATATGCTATTTGTTAATGTTTTATTTTTGCATTTGTGGAGTGAATTCATGGGCAGAACGTAGAGGGACAAATAGTAGACCTTATCCCACATGCTGAATGTTTGAAACTAATATCAGAGAGAAAAGAGAAAATACTTCTATACTTCAACCTGCATAATAATGAATCTTGAACACTTACATTTACATTTATTCATTTATTCATTTAGCAGACGCTTTTATCCAAAGCGACTTACAACTGAGAAATACAGGAAGCAATCCATCATGAAAAGGCGAAAAATCACAAAAAGCTGTCTTTTGAATGTTGTCAGTGATTCTACATTCCGGATGGAGGTGGGAAGATACTTCCACCAGCAAGGAACGGTGAATGAAAATGTTCCGGAAATTTCTACTGTACCCCAGTTTCAGAATCAAATCATTGAGGGTGCTTCTGAAATGAGTGAGGGTACTCAGAGGGTGCAGATGTAATGTGTAACTAACCGCTCCTAAGCATTTATATCTATTTTAGTTTTGGGAGTCTCGAAATTGCAGTGACACAGTGTTAACCATTGCCACAGCCTTGTAGCAGCATGAAAAAAAACATTTTTCTTCTTTGAATTGATTATATATGCCTAGACTGTAAATCCGAATAAGCTGGCAAAACTAAAAAAATTGAGGTAATCAGGTAACCACACCACCCCCCACCGGAAATGTTTTTATGGGCGTTCCCAGTAATGCTGGCCAAGTCTATGAACCACTTATTTACACTGTGTCTACACTTATAATGAGAGGATTCACGCACACACAGAACTCAGCAGTGAAATCTGTTCTGCCAATATTCTATTACAGTTTCAACTGAGGGTGCTATTGCTTTTGTTTGTTTTATTGCTCCCTCTAGCACCCCTGTAGAACTGTCACTATTCCACTTCAGAAGTTCAGCTCTTTGATAGTGAATTTATTTTGGCCTGGCAAAACCTTAAGCTTTCCAGTTGCAATTTATTGTTGTGGTTGTTACTTATTCATTTGCTCTGATTCAGACACATCAGAATGTACACAACTGATACAAATTAAATTGCACTTCCATAAAAGTTGTTAGGAAAAGTCTTTGTATATGAATTAATCAACACTCTACATGCAGCAGGAAAGTCTAAATGTGTGAAGCTGAGGCGAGTCCTCTGAGATCATTTCAGCTCACAGCATTTCACTGTAGGTGTGACAGGAAAGTGTGGTGTATCTCCCTAGCAGATCATTTTTTTTACAAAGCTACAGTTTGAGAGATAAAAATATTAAACATATTACATTACATTACTTGTACAATTTATCAAACTTTACATTAATCATGATTAAAACCTAAAAGCTTTCAAAAAACCTCTCTAAAATCTGAAAGAAACATTGACTGACAGGATATTCTGCTTCTATATGTGAAGCATTTTATTAAACATCTCACACTTTCAAATGAAGTAGCTTTCTGTTAGTAAACTGCAAATGTGTGCGACCTGTTGCAAAATGTGCATACTTTACCGCATCTGAAATCTCTTACTCTCATGTCAACTGAAATGACTTAATTCTAGTGGAAATTAACCTATGTACATTAATTATGATTACTTTAGTAAAGCGATGTCCTGCAAACACAACTGGTACTTCAATAATTGACAGCCGTGCATCTCAATTATCGAGTGTAGTGAAAACTACATCAGAGGACCTCAGTAGGCTATTAATAGCTAAGCAGAGTTTTGTAGGCTGCACTGTAAATTGACTTTTCTTTTTCTTACATAATTTAAAGGGATAGTTCACCCAAAAACGAAAATGACCCCATGATTTACCTATCCTCAAGCCATCCTAGGCCAGTATATTCACTTCACTTCAGAAGGCCTTTATTAACCCCCTGGAGCCTTGTGAATTACTTTTATAATGGATGGATGAACTTTTTTGGCTGCCATTCACTGCCATTATAAAGCTTGGATTAGCCAGGACACTTTTTAATATAACTTGTATTCTTCTGAAAGAAGAATGTCATATACACCTATGGCTTGAGGGTGAGCAAATTATGGGATCATTTTTGATCAACTATCCCTTTAACTTAAATCCATTTAATGTTCACAAGTTCGGTGAGCAGTCGTGTAATCTATCAAATCAAATCAACGCTCAAATTCAAATCAACAAATGGGGAAAGCCTAGAAAACAAGTCGGTTTGAATATTTGTATGGTTCACACAGGTTTATAGTATAACGAAATGCAAGGTGACAAAAGACCACTTGTATTCTGACTCTCTTTGTCATTTTAACTCCCTGTGAGAACTGCATGGCTGGGTTTTGTTGAACTGACTTTTGATGGATTATGTGGAACGTAAATACAAAATGTCAAGAGCTCTACATTGTGTGCGTGTTGAGGGGACATTTCCAGCGCTAGTCTGGTGATTGTATGCAGAAATGTCAGAGCTCCCCAAGTGGTTTTCACCTTGTCAGTGGCAACAATGGCTTCTGGAATATGGAGACAAGATCAGCTCAGAACAGTCAGGCCAATGACATGGCCTTTGAAACGGCTAGTACAGATATTTATTCCTCTCTTCCTGTTCTGTACACAATCTGTGTCGTCAATCCTAACTTATTTCTTTTCTCTGCCTTTTTTAAGTGGAAGTTGTAGGTAAAAAGACAAAATAATGGAATAAAAAAGAAGGTAAGAGGGATATAAATGGGGAAAAGAGAGGAGAGCAGTTTCCATAGCAACTCAGAGAGCAGTTGAGTAGGAGAACGGTGCTGGCAGTCAGCCAACAGAAAGTTTCAACTCAAATTTAATTGCTGCTCAGTGCTCCTGCAGTTCAGCCTAATTTCAAAAAGTCTCAATTAATCACAAATACAATGTTTTGGGAAAATCACAGTTGATGAACAGCAAGGATGTACTGTGTACTCTTTGCTGCTTACATATACAGACTATAAACAATAACTGCATATCATTTAAGCCAAAAGTGGACTAAACCGGTGTAAAAATGTGTGTGCTTCCCTATTAGTATCCAAAAAGTGAATATATGCAGTATTCATGGTGCAGTAAGCAAATTATCCCAGATGACCCAATGCATCAAGCGGGATTTGCCATCCCATAATGCCACAGGAGCTGAGAAGAAGATTACAAAAGTTCACACACTTTCAAATCTAAAAAACATGATTTATCAAGGGTTGAGAAATAAGTTTTTGAATAATTTTGAGTTCAGTACATAATTAGAAAGTACACAGTTCAGGATGAATGCAAAGCAAATCTAAGATTTTAAATTTTAATGGAATGTAAAATAACTTTGTGTCATCACGTACTCACCCTCACTTCATTTTTTTTTTTTTTTGCAAAATGCACAAGTTGTTTTTCCCCAAACAACAAGAGCACACTTTCAAGCTCCAAAAAGGACACAAAATAAAAGCTGTCCAACTTGTGCTTTCTTTTCCAAAGTACTCTCACCAGTAGAGTGTGTCGCCACTAAAGGCCTTGTCACAGTCAATAGCACCCTAAGTTAAGGCAGAGAACTTGAGACTTCGATCTCTGGTCTACACACAGCAGATCCACACACTTGCTTTCACTGCTGACATTTCTTACCTGCTACTTTAATACGTTCTAGCACAATGGCATCTGCAAACACATTATATTTATATTGCCCATATATTTATTCTCAACCTCATGGCAAATACTGAAGATTAGACAGCCGTGATTTGTCTTCTTAATTATAATTTGTTGGGGTACCAATGTGTTGGTGAATTGTTTTAAGGTAGATCATTTATAGTTCTATTGTTGGTAACCTGAGTAAGATATAAGCGTGTGGGACTTTGATGAGTTATCTTTAAAAGTAAAGTACTACACTACAAACTAACACAAGTAGCTAACTACACTGAAGATATAAATTAATGAATGGAACTAATCTGATGGCTTCAAACTAAATAAAACCTTAAAAATAGAATAGATAATTAAAACTGAATAGGTAATGAGCACCATTTAACTAATATTCCACTATTAAAGGTAGGACATTTAAACACTATTTGTTATACTGATTGAAGCTCTTTAACAATCAATAATATAAGCAAGTAAAAGTAAAACATGTATCTTCTGTGGAAGTCTCAGAACCAAAACAATTTCGTCCAATCATTGCATTCAGTATGATGTCCTAACAGCCTGTCAAAGTATTTCCATACCTCCGCACACCCTGCTCATGCAGACATCACACATCATCAGCACGTTCCATAAGGCTATGCAGAGCAGCCACCTTTTACAGTTCCTCCTGAACCAAAACAACAGACGTATGCTGTGTTCACGCCAAGTCATAACCAAAATTAAGAGATGGCATCCTGTGATGTTCTACCCAGAGCCGTTCATGTCCTCAGACTTGTATGTTTCTAGGTCAACACTATCAACGGCTAAATGAATCTGTAGCAGCTGGTACAAGTAATAGCTCTGTAAGTTGTTTATGTTCATTATTATTGTAATATTATGTTCTTTGATACATGAGATAATTTAATGGCGTCTCATGACGCTTTGCAGACTCTGCTATGAGCGTTCATGTGTTTTGGAGGTAGCGTAGCTTTGGAGACGCTCTGAAGGGAGGGATCCAATGCTTTTTAAAGCTGTTATTGCTAGGTTCTCCGAAATTGCCAACCCTACATTTAAGACAAAAAATATAAGTTGAATCAGTGTCCAATTACATGAACTGCCTGCACAAACTAATTCACTAAATGAATTGGACTGTCCAAAGCTACATATCATATGAGAGACGGTCATTTAGGATGAACAAATGTATTAATTGATTGCTTTTAAACAATAGTTAAATAAACAAGAAGATAATATTGAGTATCATACATCTAAGACACAATATCCAAACAAAGACAAGCGTTGGAAACAAATTGTTGAATGGTTTACTGACTCACTCGTAAAGACAGTCACTTGTCGCCACCTACAGGCGGATCCATGTAACGTGCAATAAGACTCACTGATATAAGAGAAAGCAAAACCTAGGGCCCTTTTTTAATGATCTGAGCACATGGTCTGAAGCGCATGGCATAGGTGCACTTAGGGTGTGTCCGAATCCACTTTTGCTAGTTTAACAACGGTCAGTGTGCCAAGCGCATGGTCCAAAAGGGTTGTACCTAGTCATGGGAGTGTTTTGGGCGTAGCGTGAAATAAACCAATCAGAGTCTCATCTCCCATTCCCTTTAACAGCCAGTTGCACTTGCTCCATTGTGGATTCGCTAATTACATGTATGCATATTGCGCACCTGCCTATAGGTGCTTATTACTAATGTACCCTTTAAATAGCTCAAAATATACTGCTTTTTAGTTGCCTCAAAATAGCAACACGCCAACAATGGGCTTAAATACACCTCATTTTCAGACCAGCATGCGCACAGGCAAACAGATGGACGCGAGTGCACTTGCTATTTAAACAACCAAAGGGGCTGGACGTGAAAATTATAACTGTGTTGGGCTGAAACTAGGAAAAAAATATTGTGTCGTGCATGGCATGGCATTGCCCTGGGTGTATGATAGGACCCCTAGTATCTTATGCTTACTTGGGGTTAAAAATGAACCAGTGAAGGTTGATAATAAAAAAGGCTTCTAAGTGATTTAGTCCGGACCTGTAGCTACTTGACTGACCCTCAATTTGTAATTTTGTGGACTCAAGTAATACAAAAAAACTTAAGGATTAAGAACAGTGTGTACATGTGGAATCTTCTGGGTGAAAAAAAACAAAAACAAAAAAAAACAAAGTAAATTGCTCATCCACTTACAACTATAATCCTCTGATCTCTTACTGCAGCGCAAGAGAACAGTTGGTGAGGCTGCAGAGATTTCCTCTAGTCACTGAGCTGTGACTGAACTCAAGATTCAGAACCCAGCATGAAGACACCAACTGTCCTGGAATTGTGTGAAATGCAGATCTGTAGTCAACAGTCTTTTGGGTTTATTTCATAGCATTACACAACTCCTCTTCTGGGTTTGGATTTCATAACATATTAAATAGGCAGAAAGCTAAAGTTTTTTATATTACGCATTCTAAAGATTGTATCTATTTTTTTTAAAGTATATTTTTATTTTACTTATTTATATGTATTTATTAATAATACACAGTATGTTATTTACATTTATTTTGAATGGGGAAAGGTTGAACTTTAAGCATGCATATTTTCCTAATGGTCAATAAATAATAAAAGGGCTCCTCCCCCTTCTGTTAGGATAATTTCACAATTTGCAAGCTTTTCCTCATAAGCCTGCTTTTCAAAAAGTATTAATAACGTTACCTTTCTAAGTTAATTATGATGAATTAACCCTAACCCTAATTATGAAGTTAGAAATGATTAACATTACACATTCTAGTGTCAAACATTTACCTACTTTTCCTACTAAATACAAGACAGCTGTAATCATGTTCTCTGGCACTCCAGGGAATGCAAAATGATTATTTTTATAACTTGTGTAAATAGACCTACATAAATGCATAATGTAAAACTAAATTCACTATAATACAGCAACCTATACACCATGGACTTATAATTGTTTTTCATTGCAGAATGGAAACCTAGGCATCTCTCTATGAATAAATATGCTTCTAAAATAAATGGTTATTGAAAGTTTTGAATATAGCCATTACTTAAAAGAATGCATAACACTTCCCTGCTACCTGACAGATATAATTGAAAAAGGTGTCCTAAGAAATCACACCTGTGTCTTTGACAGCCTCTGCGTCCTAGCTCTGCGGTCACGACCATAGACATAATAAATACATTGACACATGTTCAGTCTGTTTTGCTTGTGTTTGATTTGTTCCTTTGTTCAGTTTACAGCTACTCCTTGTTTCCATAGTTACCATTATGAGTTCATTAAGTTCAGCTGTGTCTGTTTAATTATCTCATTTGTGTTCACTATTTAAGATCCTCTAGTCACTGTTATGTAAAGTTGTGGGCCCTGTGAAGTTGAGATTAAAATTTATGTTTGATTGTGATCTAAGTTTTCATCCTGTTATTGGGTCACCAACTGTGACAGGTGATTAGACCACAAAAAATGGATTTGTAGGCAACTCAAGAGACTGCTAGATCTCCAACAAGATAAATGAACTTTGGAGATTTATGTGGAGGAGTTTGTTGAATTGTCCCACCTGGTGAGCTGGAGAGATCAAATGCTCAATGCATGTTTTCGGGATGGTCTGGATGATGAATTGTATCACCTTCTTCCTCTTCAGATGCTATGTAACCCAGATTGACTCTCTTAACTATGTCCTCTGCTTTAATGGTTCTGCTTTTGTAGTGGATCCTGTTAGAGGACAATTACTATCATCCAGTCCCTGGCCGAAAACATATAGGCACTTCAGCTTGCCCCTAAGCCAGCACCCTACACATGCCTCATCAAAGGTTCCATTCCCTCCTGGCCACCCATGTTTCCCAGAGCCAGGAAGCTTGTATCAAACAGTGCTGACCTGGGAGTGAAGGTGGCGGATCCTGTGTTCACCTCCATAAGGGCTACTATAAAGAAATCGGTAGGTACCTGGCTAAGGCCACGGACTCCATGCGTCTCTGGCCCTCTGAGCTTCTGGCGTCTCTGTGGTCCCTTAAACTTCCAGTGCTGCCATGGTCCCCTGAATTTCCTGCATCACCATGGCCTCCTGAACTTCAGGCACCACATTGGAGGCTTCCCAACCAGCATCACCCGCTCACCTGCCTGTGGCCTCCAGGACTCCAGGGTTTGTGATCTTGAGTCTTCAGCCTGTTCCTGGGTCACCAACTGTGACATACATAGACATCTAATTGGCTGCTTTGGACCATTTCTGCGACACATCAATGAGTCCGGCATATTGGATCGGGCAAGACTGTTAAAAACAAATACAAGAAGTAAATGGGGAGCTGTGGTTTTGCTGGACAAAAAGCAAAATAACATTGATATTTATCAACCGATTTTTAACGGTTTATGATCTGCATAGAGTAAGAAAAAAAAAACTGAATCTTTCTAGTTAGAACTTGAAAGTTACTCATTGTCATAAGGAATTGTGAAAACTCAACCTTGCCAAGCGGTTGTTGTTTTTTGTTAATTGTGGAGATTATTTTCAAAATTCATGAACTGTGTATAATGTTTTCATAGTGAAAATGACTTTCTTACGGAGCCCCGCACATGACATGCAGTAAAAGACTAGTAGGCTAAATTGTGTGCACGATTTACTATTTCGTTCCCTCAATTTATAAATCATGCGAATTAGTAACGTGCGCATGATTTATAAATCGAGGGAACGAAGTGGTAAATCATGTGCACAATTTAATTTTATTTATTTCTTGCATATCATGTGCGGGTCTTAACACCGTAATTTCTGCTTTTTCTCTTGTGCCTTTAGCTTTTTCCGTCGAATCACGTCATAGGATGTCACAGGACAATTTCAAATGATTGTGAAACTAATTTGCAGCTTAACCTTGTTTATCTGAAGCATTTATCTTAAGGACATTTTCATTTTTATAATTGCCTCCTTTTTTTATTCATACCACAATGCCTTTTAAAGATATTTTATAGCTATATTATAAAATAAATGCATAAATGTCTCATAATTTTGAATGAACAGAATTGTTTAATCGTGCCTGGCAACTTGAAAATGTGTTTTAAGATCGTTCTTAATGGATCCAGAAAAACATTTACAGTTACAGCAGAAGAACATTGTCATTGTGAAAAGTAAAACTACAGTATAAAAGTACAAATATAATGTAATATAAAGTCAGATGTATTTGAAGCTCTATTCTATAGAGTATTATTACTAATATTATTTATAGCCTTAAAATACAATTGAGTATAATAGCAAAGAGTGTGTGTGTATAACATATAGGCCTACATTGATTGGATATAATTACATTGATACTACATATAATTTAGTCAATAAAATAAAAACTATAAAATAGAGTAATAGTACAATAATATAAGTCTTGAAATGTAATCAACGTTTAATACTCACTTGCAATTTAGTCAATAATACAAACTATAATATAAGCTGAGCCTTTAGGATCATGAAAATGTTATTATAAACTCTCAGCTTTCATAGCTAACTAGCCTTACTAGCTAATAGTCTGACTTTGGTGACCAAGTAAATGCCAACATAATGACAAAATACAACCAGAAACAACTACTCCGTCTTACCTGTGAAAGGTAATTGCCTCGAAATAGTCAGGAATCTTTTCCTCAGTCCACTTATGAGCATTATGGCAAGTTGCCTGGTCAAATATGGCGACGACGTTGACGATCCTGCGCGACTGCTGGATGATTCTTTGCCTTGTGGAACCTGTGGAATTTGTCAAGGAACATAAGATTTTAATCTTCTACATTCAGTCTTTAATAGCATGATTAGCAGTTTTCAGTGTGGGCGGTTCTACCAAACGCAGCAGAAACATAAAGCAAGACTTTATCGCTCGCATGTCACTGCTGGCAAGTGGGAAAAAAAAAAAAAATTATTGTCATCCACCATTGTTTCTCATCCGTCATTCAATACTTATGCTTATAGCTGCCTGCTTTAGTTACTCTCAATAAAGCTGACCAGTCAAATATCTCCAATTAAGAAAAGAAAGATGTGGAACAGACGTGTGTTTGAGAAATTATTATTCCTATCTTCAACAGTATCCAATTTACCGGTAATATGATTAAAGGAAGATATGATCTTTTTTTGCCTTATTTATCAGAGAAAAAGTTGTTGTTTTGTCTTGTATGCTAACTAAACTTGTTAAACCCAGTGTGGAGACCATGAGCTGAGATGGAGAAATGTAGTCCACAAACCTTAACTGATGATAATGGATACCGCTCTCATTACAGGCCTCCTTCAACCAGACCCTTACAAATTAATTTCATTGGTCATTGTGCTCATTTATTAATATTAAATTGTTCTTTGGCTTGAATAAAATCACTATAGGACTGCCGTATTTTCTGCAGTATTTTAATCCCCATTCTGAACCATTTTTAGACCATCAGGAATATTGAGTGCTCTGCAAATATTACTTCCCACTCTAAAATCCCATGGACTGAGTCAGGCTATTAGACTCTGTAATCTCGTATTGCTCTGACATTGTCAGCATGTTCAGCTGGTGCAGGAATTCTTTTATTCACTCTCGTCTCTGCTAAATTATTTTAACCACTTTAGCACCTAGAGTTCAAGGTGCTCTGTTTACCAAAGGAATGCTTCCTTGAAATTTTTCACAAAATAGATGCAAATGAATGAAAGTCACAGTTGCTAGAGGTGCTATACCATAGCAACGCTGCTGATGTGCTTTCCATGGACCTTTTTTGACATTTACGTTTTTGGAACAAGATTTAATCTATAGTAAAATAAACTTGGCATGGGAGGCCATAGAAAATTTGATCAAAAGACAATTTAATAAACAAATAAATAAAGCAAACCTCAACAGATTATGCCCTGAAAATTGGATTTACTTCAAATTCCTTTTTTTTTTAAAAAAAGCTTACATTTTTCAAAAATAATCCACATAAAGTCATTGTATAATTGACACTTTACCAGCACACCAAAAAATAGAAACCTGACCTGTTCAAAAGGAGAAAGTACGTTTTCTTGTGGCATTTTGGCAATCACACCACTCTGTAATATCAATGAATTGTGCTATTCCGTTTGTCCTTTGACATAGAAACCCATCAGCAGAAAACTAATTATCCACCCACTGATATCCTGATGCTAATGACTGAGAAGTAAATGAGACAGTCTGACACATAACCCATACTGATTGATGTTGATCATTTTTCTCTGATGATCAGAAGGGTCTCACCTACTGTTAGATCTAATTCAGGCTAAAAACATCTGAGTAATGGAGCGGGACGTAATTGCTTCCAAATGAAAAGCACTGCAACAACAGGCCATTCATATTAGAAGTCAAAAGACCTGAAATAGTTTATTAAGACAATATTTTATGCCTAATAATATGCATATATAAATTGTCATAGTTGCATGTTCTTCCATTTTGCACTGCATGTTGTTTTAAAGAGGATTTTCACTGCTTTTCTCTTTCAAATTTCAATGTTTCAGGCCTCTGATACTCTGTTTTATTGTTTGCTGCATGCTTGGAGACTTATTTTCCTCCTGAGCATTTCTGTTTCTTCAGTTCCTTTTACACTTTGATTACTTCTGTTTCTTTTTGCAGCTGCATCGTTCAGACTATCCAATCCCCTGGGAAATGTCACGATTTGTTAATTTAGATTCATCCACTCTATTTCAAAAAATTTTCTTTTTACAGGACACTTGACCCTTTATAAGTATTCTGTTTGATGTTGCAGTGAAGCTGTTTCGGTTCATCACGTGGTTTAACAGAGAGTGCAGATCAAACTTCATTTCACTCTCTTTCCTGAGGGTGCACCGCACATTTACAATGAGATTTGTTTTGTGGATTCATTCTGCTCTCTTTTGGGCTGCTCTCAAAGAGATGAAAAACAATCCAATGTTTCTTCTGAGAGGAGCATTTAGCATGAAATTGCCACAGTTGTCAGACAGCAGAGGGCACAAAGTGACATGGTCTGGGTGCTGTACCCTTCTCCATGAAACGATTGAAACGAGTCCTTTCATGACTGATTGAGAAACAAATGATCATTGTCATGTTTAATGGGAATGGAATGAGTTGTGGAATGGAATGAGTGGAATCCATGTATCGTGTTATGATACCAACTTTAATATCCAAGGTCAGCTAGCTTGCTTGCTTTTTGTGGGAATTTAACCACAAGTAGTCTAGTAACTAGCCCTGAGCTACTCCACACCAAGAAACTGATTGCAGGTTGAATTCACACAAAAAGCAAGCTAGCTGACCTTGGATGATGTAGGCCTTCTGTGAGGTGCTGGGAGCATTCCTCAGAGTTTTTGGTCCATATCAACATGATAGGATCCCACAGATGCTGCAGATTTGTTAGCTGCGCACTCATGATGCAAAATTGCAAATCTCCCGTTCCACCACATCCCAGGATTGAGATCTGGTGACTATGGACGCCATATGAGTAAGGTGAACTAACTATCATGTTCAAGAAAACAGTTTGAGATGAGTGGCTGGCGCGTTATACTGTTGGAAGTAGCTATCAGAAGGGATGGGCGTGGTCAGCAACAATACTCATGAAAGCTGTGGTCTTTAAACAATGATCAATTAGTATTAAGGGCCCAAAAGTTTGCCAAGAAAATATCCCCCACACCATTACACCCCCACCACCAGCCTGACCCTTTGATACAAGGCAGAATGGATCTATGTTTTCATGTGGTTTACGCCCAATTGTTACCCTACTATCTGAATTTCGCAGCAAAAATCAAGACTCTTCAGACCAGGCAACGCTTTCCCAATCTTTTATTTTTGGTAAACCTGTGCAAATTGTAGCCTCTGTTTCCTGTTCTTAGCTGACAGGAGCGGCACCAGGTTTGTTCTTCTGCTACTGTAGCCCATCTGCTTCAAGGTTCGGCGTGTTGTGCATTCAGAGATACTCTTCTGCAGACCTCGGTTGTAACAAGTTTTACTGATGCCTTTCTATCAGCTCAAACTAGACTGGCCATTCTCATGTGACCTCTGACATCAACAACGCATTTTCGCCCACAGAACTGCTGCTCACTGGACATTTTCTTTTCTTTTTTGACCTTTCTCTGTAAATCCTAGAGATGGTTGTGCGTGAAAATCCCAGTAGATCAGCAGTTTTCTAAATACTCAGACTAGCCCGTCTGGCACTGACAAACATCCCACGCTCAAAGTCACTTAAATCACCTTTCTTGCCCATTTTGATGCTCAGTTTGAACTTCAGCAGATTGTCTTAACCATGGGTGCATCTCAGTCTGTTCCACAGTTCAGTATTTAGGGCACCGATCAGGGAGTCGTCTATTTTACAAAGCATTTTACAAGTTATTTTCTCAATCGCGAAATGTGCACTAAAAAGTCTCACAATGCAACATGCTCAAAACAAAACAATGCTAACTATGTTCCCTTAACAGAAGTTCTGAAGCGTAAAACATAAATCGCGCCAGCCAACTCACCACAAGTAATGGCAAGTGATAGTTTTTTAAATTTTATTTAAAAACCTGTTAATTAATAATATTACATACATCGCTAGACAGGTACTGAACAGTCTTGCTAACATTTATAATTTAGGGCTGAAATGTTGCTAGCCTGACGTCGTCATACTCAGATTCTAGTCAGAATATGAGTCTGAGACTGCTTCATTGGGCTGAGATTATGGGGCATGTTTCAACCGAAAAAAGAAAAAAAATGCCTCTGCACCTACAACCAATCAGAGCAACGGCGTAAGTGACGTATGTTGAGCGAAGCATAGTTGTCAACAGAACTCACCTGCACGCACACTGGAAGAAGTAGAAGAAGAAGATTAGTGAAAATGATCTTTTCCGGTGTTGTAAAAAGGATTTAAGGATACATGCAGTACTTACCAACAGAGAAATAGTAAAGGTGAATGCATAGACAAGACGTTCTCCGTTTAGGATTAGAACAAATTCATCCCAAGCGCTCTTTGGTGACATGGACGATAACGCTACAGTTGATTTCTGTCCATCATTGAATAAAGCCTGCCCTGACACTTTGATTGGTCCGAACAGCTCTATAGTTCGAGCATAGTTGCTTCACAACTAATCAAGTCCAGACCGAACTTCCCGACCTCAAATGTTGTGGGTGGGGCTAAGTTCTGCTGGCATCCAGGCCAAAATGTTGCAGGTATATGTAAAAATCAAAGTATTTGTTCATGAATTTGTCATGTCATCATGTGTCTCAGTGTGTAGCGAGGGAGCTGATTGAGATGCACCCCATGTCTACATGCCTATGCATTACTGACAAGTGATTGGCTGATTAAATATTTGTGTTAAGAAGCAGTTGAACAGGTGTATCTAATAAAGTGGCCGGTGAGTGTATACTAGTTAGATTCACTCTGAAATGGCAGAGAGAAAAAATAAACACTTCCTTTGCAGGTAATTTGCTATTTTGTGTTTCACCAACATATGTTGATATAGATAGACAATAGCAAACCAATTTTTTTTAGATTTTTTTTATTCTTGTTCATATTGATACTTCATATGAAAGCTTTTCTTCTCTTTGCATTTGACGGTTTTTAACTAAATGTTTCTGCTTTAGTATTACACTTCCATTTAATTGTTTTCTCATACAGATTATAAATATGAGCTGATATTTGTCTTTGCTTTCAATGTTTGCATGTGAACGTGATTTCTTGGATCTATGCTCAGCTTCCTAATGGCCTGCGGGTTTGACAGATTCTGGCAACATCTTTATTCATTTAGTTGAACACTCAAGATGGCAGTCAAGGAAAGAAGTGAGGATCCCCCCTGCAGCCTCTGGCCAGTGTTTAGCTGTCTTCCCTCACACTGCGCTTGTGATTAACTCCTCACTGGTGCTGTGTTCACACATCTCTATCTGTCTTGTCTTGTCTCATCTAAACTCCCACTGAAAGCTCTAATCTGTCTCTGATCCACAGAAAGGTGATTCTCTACAGAAAGGTTTTTTTTTTATTATGCTGGTTGAGTCTCATCATATCCTAATAGCAATCACTATGTTAAGCAGACAAAATAATTTTTTTTTAAATGTATATCATGGAAGGTGTAGGACCATAAAATGTTCGGAGAGGTGTGGCTTTGGGTGGCGATTTGCAGGGAGGGTGGGATATGCTTTCAATGCTAGCAGGCTAAAGTTAGCATTTCCCAGATAACCCATTGCACCTTAAGACTTGCTCAAAACATTTGTGTTTTGACACACAATGAATGACCCCAATTTTCACTTGTGGACATGTTCAAATCCAGGAGCTAGCACTTTTGTACCACTTATGACCAACATTTTTTCTGTTTTTACCTTTATTATAACGCTTTATACAGATTGTTTCAAAGCTGCTTTACAGTGATAACAGGAAAATTATGCACTTTGTCTGTTGTTCAACTGGAGTCTATTCAGTGTTCATTTAGTTCTGTTGTAAAGATCATAAATTATTACAGATGTCTTCAACCCTGCTCCTGGGGACCCACTGTCCTGCAGAGTTAAGGCCGCAACATACTCCACAAGAACCGGATCACTTGTTGAAAATACACAGGCCAGTGTGCTGAAGCAGGTTGGAAATAAACTTTGCAGGACAGTGGGTCCCCAGGAGCAAGGTTGAAGACCTCTGAATTATTAAATTAGTTAATTTAATCTATAAAGCAGTTCTGTAAAAAAACAAAACAATGCCAGCTCAGTTCAGTTCTCATACAACAGTGTCAGTACAGTCAGATTAATAACATTGTTGAATATTAAGTGCTCCCACCTAAGCAAGCCAGAGGCGACAGTGGCAAGGAACCCAAGCTCCACCAGGTGACAGAATGAAGAAAGAAACCAGGCTCAGTCAGGGGGCCAGTTCTCTGCTGGCCAACGAAATAATTATGATTCAGTCTGCATCACAAGTCAGAGATTCAGGCTGCATCACAAGTCAGAAATGACCCAGAACATTCAGAATGACCCAGAACATTCATTTAAAGGAACACGCCGACTTTTTGGGACTTCAGCTTATTCACCGTATCCCCCAGAGTTAGATAAGCCTATACATACCATTCTCATCTCTGTGCGTGCCATAACTCTGTCTGACGCACACACCGCTAGCCTAGCTTAGCACAAAGACTGGAGGTAAACGGCTTCATCTAGTCTACTGCTCAATAAGTGACAAAATAACGCCAACATTTTCCTATTTACATGTTGTGATGTGTATAGTTACATTGTGTACTAAGAAAAATGAAAATTAGCGATGATAATTAATTATTTTATACACATATATCTCCACCTCCTAATTTGAATCAGGTGGTCTGCAATCTCTGCATCTCCACTGCCACCTACAAAACAAGGAAAAACAACCAACGAATACAGAGAAAAGAAAAACACACCCACACCCAAGTTTATCCAGGCATAAAATTAAAAGTTTAGATTTTCTAGACCGATATGGCTAGGAACTACTCTCATTCCTGCATAATAATCAAGGAACTTTGCTGCTGTACCATGGGTGCAGCAGTGCAATGATATTACGCAGCATCCCCAGCACGCTTCCTGTTTATGTTGACGGAAGTTTGCATATTTTCAGGCGCTGCATAATATCATTGTGCCTGCTGCAGTCATGGATTATTACGCAGGAATGAGAATATAGTTCCTAGCCACATCGGACCGCCGGTCTTAGTACACAATGTAACTATACACATCACAACATGTAAATAGGAAAATGTTGCCATTATTTTGTCACTTATTGAGCAGTAGACTAAATGGAGCCGTTTACCTCCAGTCTTTGTGCTAAGCTAGGCTAGCGGTGTGTGCGTCAGACAGAGTTATGGCACGCACAGATATGAGAATGGTATGTATGGACTTCTCTAACTCTGGGGGATACGGTGAATAAGCCCAGTTTTCCATTAGTCCCAAAAAGTCGGCGTGTTCCTTTAAAATAAAACCTGACAACATTATGAATGAATGAATATTGTCTGGCTTATATCTTGACAAAAAAGCCATTATTTAAGAGACACCATTGGTACTAAATCTTGCTCAATGAGTTACAAGCCTTTTATAAAATATAAATGAATGAGCAGGTACCTCCCACACCGCTTGCTGCTTTTGACACAGTTTATTCTAAGGCGGCACCGTTTATCTGTGCTGTGGCACGGCTGACCCTTTCCCAAGTGGTTATGCGCAGTGCCTGTGCTTCTGTTTTCTTTATTATAGACCTCACATTCTCATTATGGGCTAAATTATTAGCAGGTCACATTTGAACTCCTTTGTTTGCTTCTTTCATTTAGAATCACTCTGGAGACACCAGATTTGAATAGACTTCATTAGTCCAACAATAATGTGTCTTAAAATATGCTGCAGCATATCTCCAGTGGAATGGACTGTACAATATCGAACTATAGGCCCTGTTCTGTACACCTGATATTTTTCAATAAACCTGAAAAATGTATTTATTTATTCCATGTTCCCTTTTTAAAGATTAAATGAAAAATGTACTTTTCTAATGTCTTACTCTACTAATGCCTACTAATGCCAATACTCACAAAGCCCTAAAAATACTTTTCCCTTTTGTTACGTGTCTTACCATTTGAGTGAACGAAAACTGTGGCAGGCTGTGAGAAGACAAAATGAAATGAAACTTAGACATTCATTGGGACAGACTGCAACTGCATTCACATTGTAGATGTCTCTTTCATTCTATACTCAGCTGAAATAATTCATACACAGATAGTGTCATGTATGTTGGAGGGTATGGATAATTTAGGAGCCGTTGAAATGATGGATTGAACCACAACATTTAGACATAATATCCTCCATTTATCTCCGCAACCAGCACACAGTTAGATCCAACAGCAGATGGTAAATGTCACAATGTTCAGCATTGGGACAATTAGACAGCACTCTTAAGGCTCTGAATATTCACTTGGCATAAATTAAGAAATAGCCTAACCCACACATTGCATACACACACACAAACAGAGGATTCATATTCAAGAAGACTAGTGATTCACCTGGGAGATCTTACGCACAGCTCAGGCTTTTGTGGAAAATTATATTATTAGATTATTCACATGGTAATCTGAATGTGGGTGGCACGTTTTTAGTTCTTTGGTCAATCAGGACATGAGATGCATTCAAAATTGAGTCAGTCTCTAGTTTGTAGTCTTTCACAGTCCTAAATTAAATTCACTGTCTAAATAAAATCAATCCAGTGAATGTACAATTGAATTTTAATAAACCTTGAATGGCCTACAGTTGCTCACTTATTTAGAAAATAAATAATACATGACTAAATGGTGGCAGGATTCAGTTCACTTCTGTTTTCGGTTAAACTCTCAAAGATCACTTTAAATTCAGAAGTTTTCAAACTTTAGAAACCCTCTATATGAGGTTCCAATTGTGCCAAAATTGAGTTGTACTATACATTTGTCCTTTTCTACTTTCATTGCCTACTTTTGCCTGAATTGTTGACGTGTATGTTCTCTGTTTGTCATATTTTACTGTAGGCTTGCTCTATCGTTTTGTTGTGTTATGTTGTGTTTACTGTTGTCTTTCTGTCTTCTGTCATTTTGTTCTCATATGAAGAGAACAGTGGAAGATCCCAAGTATCCCTGGAGTCTGTCTTCATGCAACTATATTGCCTAAAAGTATTGGGACACCCCTCCAAATCACTGAATTCAGTTGTTATACACACGCACACACACACATGGAATTATAAGACTTTTGTATAAAACTTTTATTTTGTTTTATGTTTTTATATCAAGGCAAGGCAAGGCAAGTTTATTTATATAGCACATTTCATACACAGTGGCAATTCAAAGAAGGTCTGTCACAATAATTAATATATCGCACAATATATGTTCATGACCTCAATAATTTTGTTTGTATGATAATGAATGTCACCTACATTTTACTCGACTGTGCTGTCATCTTGTATGTTTTCCGTGACCGAGGCGAAAGTGGTTCTCGGGCAGTTCCTTCATACACAGAGTGGTTATAGACAGGTAAAAAAAAAAAAAGGCGCCATTTGACAACTACCAACATTTTGGAAGAATAAGCCCAAATGGACTCGATTTCAAAGCCGCAATTGTCACGCTGTGTGTGAAGCAAAGCAGAGGTGGATCCAATAGCGAGTGCAAAAATAATCTCTTTAATACTAGTAATGACTCAGCGAATACAGCAGTAAAGCTCAGCAGTCTCTGATAGTTCGTGGCAGGCAGACGGAGACAGGAGATCCGGAAACGGTGCAGCATACGTGACACAGGGACGCAATAGGCAAGGACCAGGCAATGGGAACTCCAGGACGGAAACACTCCAGAAGACACAGAAAGACGATCCACAACACCAGACATGGGAAGACGACTGCACACGAGGACACACAGGGAGAACTGCAATGATCGACAAACACAGGATGTGGGTAAGGCAAATATATAGGCAGGTGAGATGAGGTGCAGCTGGTGAAGTGGTGTTTGCAGTGATCAGTGACCACGCCTCCAACACAACCAAACTACATCTAGAGAGAAATGAGTCAGTGAATCCATGAACCGTGACAGTTCCCCTCCCCCTAGGGCGTCTCCTGGCGCTCTGGGGGACCTACCTGTCGATTGTAATCATCGATAAGGGAGTGGTCCAGTATGTCCCTAGCAGGAGCCACACCTTTTGACCGACGATGTAGACGGGAGGCTTAGACCGGTGGCGGTCGGCTTGGGCCTTGGGCCTTGGTGCGCCCCCTCACCCGAAGCAGAGTCTCTCGATTTCTGCTCCAGGTGTGACGACACCTCTGGATAAAGGCGTGTGCGGAGGGAACCGTGACCTCGGATTCCAGACTAGGAAAATTTGGTGGCTGGTAACCTATACTACCTTGAAACGGAGTGAGGCCCGTAGCCGACACTGGCAACGAGTTATGTGCGTACTCAACCCATGAGATCTGTTGGCTCCAGGAGGAAGGATTATTGGACACCAAACATCGTAACGTTCTCTCAAGGTCCTGGTTGGCTCGCTCGGTTTGTCCATTGCTCTGGGGATGGAAACCCGAGGATAAACTAACCGTCGCCCCCAGTAATTTACAAAACTCTCGCCAAAACTTTGACACAAACTGGGGCCCCCTGTTGGAAACCACGTCTATCGGAAGGCCATGTAAATGAAAGACGTGGTTCACGACAGTCACTGCTGTCTCCTTAGCAGAGGGTAATTTAGATAAAGGAATAAAATGAGCCGCCTTCGAGAACCGGTCTACCATTGTCAAAACCACAGTGTTGCCCTGGGAGGGCGGTAACAAAATCTAGCGCGATGTGAGACCAGGGTCTCGAAGGGACAGACAGCGGTTGAAGTAACCCATCTAGGGACGATTGGAAGTTTTACCAATGGCACAAACCGAACAAGCCAAAAACAAAATCTCGGACATCCCGAGCCATACCTGCCCACCAGAATCGTTGCTTGACCACTAAATTGGTCCGACTGACCCCTGGATGACATGCTACATTGGAACAATGACCCCATCGGATGACTTCGGGCCCTAACCCCTCTGGCACGAATAATCGACTCGGTGGACCACCGGGTGGGGGCATTGCCCCTTCTAAGGCTGCTCTGACCTTCGATTCGATCTCCCATGTGAGTGTGGAGATAATGAGTCTCTCGGGAAAAAGGCACTCGGGAGTAGACGGGCGTTCGGATTGGTCAAAAATACGGGATAAAGCATCGGGTTTGATGTTTTTAGAACCCGGGCGGTACGAGAGTGAAAATTCAAAACGTCCGAAAAAAAGAGCCCACCGAGCCTGCCTAGAGTTGGGTCTTTTAGCAGATCTGATATACTCCAAATTCTTGTGATCTGTCCAGACTATAAAAGCAACCCCCGCTCCTTCTAACCAATGACGCCATTCTTCCAATGCCAGTTTGACTGCCAACAGTTCTCTGTTGCTAATGTCGTAATTATGCTCGGCTGATGACAAACGATGGGAGTAAAACGCGCACGGATGCATCTTGTCATTCAAGGAAGAGCGCTGGGATAGAACCGCTCCTACCCCCCGGTTCCTCCCCCGCCGCGACTCGTAGATGGGGAACCCACTTATTCAGTCAACCGTATTCTGGATTCCAGGCGGAGGGGATGCAGATTTCAGTACTTGGTGGACTGGGAAGGTTACGGTCCGGAGGAGAGAAGTTGGGTTCCTGCTAGGGACATACTGGACCACTCCCTTATCGATGATTACAATCGACAGGTAGGGTCCCCTGGGAGCATCAGGAGACGCTCCTAGGGGGAGGGGTACTGTCACGTTTCATGGATTCACTGACTCATTTCTCTCTAGATGTTGTTTGGTCGTGTTGGAGGCGTGGTTGTAATGAAAAGAACACGGAACATCGGGTAAGTAAGGATCTACTGAGGTCAGGCTCACCCGCATATCTCTCTGGTGTGGGAATGCGCGGCTCAGGCTGGTAGCTGGTGTGGGGGAAACGGCGGGTGGGGCTGGCGCAGTGGGTGAAGTCAGCTGTTGTAGTGGTGAGCTCGGTCCTGCTGCTCTCGCTGGATCCATCGTGGTCGATCGTCATGTCACGCTGTGTGTGAAGCAAAGCAGAGGCGGATCCAATAGCGAGTGCAAAAATAATCTCTTTAATACTAGTAATGACTCAGCGAATACAGCAGTAAAGCTCAGCAGTCTCTGATAGTTCGTGGCAGGCAGACGGAGACAGGAGATCCGGAGACGGTGCAGCACACGTGAGGCAAGGACCAGGCAACGGGAACTCCAGGACGGAAACACTCCAGAAGACACGGAAAGACGATCCACAACACCAGACACGGGAAGACGACTGCACACGAGGACACACAGGGAGAACTGCAATGATCGACAAACACAGGATGTGGGTAAGGCAAATATATAGGCAGGTGAGATGAGGTGCAGCTGGTGAAGTGGTGTTTGCAGTGATCAGTGACCACGCCTCCAAAACAACCAAACAACATCTAGAGAGAAATGAGTCAGTGAATCCATGAACCGTGACAGCAATCCCCTGTTCCAGTGCGCATATAAATGTCAATGCAGAATGACGAGTGTTAAAGCCGTTTCACAAGGGACATTTTTTATTTACTATTTATTTATTTATTCAGGGTAATATATTTTTTACTCTTAATTTCCATGATCTAAAGAAAGGTTGGATCTAAAAGGTTGTCATTTGAAAGTGTGTGTGTGTGTGTGTGTGTGTGTGTGTGTGTGTGTATATATATATATATATATATAATCCTCGCAGTATATCACATAATGGCCAGGCCAAACACACTTTTTGAAACAATCTTCCATAAACGACAGAATTAGACTACAGTAAGGACAACAAAACAATACGACATAAACAGAGAACATACACATCAACATATACTAATTTATGAACAAGCAGGTAATGAAAGTAGACATGTATCGTACAAAGCACAAACTCATTTTTGGCACAAATGGAACCTCGAACTCTTAAGATATTAGAGAAATAAATCAGCAACTCACCAGTCACTTTCATCAATAGTTTATGATCAACTCTCAAGAGTCGTTTGTATTATTTGTATTCCTCTGAGAAAACTATATAGCACAACCGCATACCTTAATAAAGTTTAGCATAAACACTAAATTCATAAGGACCCAAGGTCATCTCAAAATTGTGTCTTCAGGGATATTTTCTTACTCCTTTAATGTGGGATTTGCTCGCCCTCATTTGATGATGTTTGGTGAGGCAGCTTTTGTTCTTTTTCTCCTCTTTGGTCCGGAGGAGTCTTATCCTATGCTTATCGCACAAATTTATTCGAATTTTCCCCCACTCTCTGCACATCAGCCCATTTTCAGAATCTACAACTTCAAAGTGTCATTTGGCGATATGATATCCCAGCATCCCTTATCTCTACACAACACTGATGCTTCTTTTGAACATTTAGCTGGGATGTTGAGAGACATTGTTGGGAGTGATGACAGGGGGGTTAACATTTGGCAGATTCATGAGGTGACGTTTCCAATTACTCGCTGTGTTCTCATAGAGCAATTAGTGTTGGAGTTGGAGTCAGTGTTGGATTTATTCGCCCAATCATAAAAAATCTGAATTGGCATTTACCTTGCCATTGTTTAAAGACAAATAAGACTAAGGACACACTCAACTCAGTGATGCCATTTTTTCCAGATCATGCTCAGTAAGACATTTTCAGAGACATTTTCAACAAAAATTATGAGATCACTGTATGTTTAATGTTTTGAATACTTTTTTTTCTGATAGATGGTCTGATGATACTATGTATTTTCAGTAAATTTCAAAGTGTGGACGACTATAGCCTAAAGGCTAATATTGCCCACAACCCATTGCACTTTGAATTGGATTCAATTGCCCTGTCCAACTCACACATGCGGTCTTGGCCAATTGACAGAGAGTGCACGGGACAAGAAGTAAGTGCGCAACTACCATGTCTTAAAAATGCCAAAGTAGTGCAGTGCCCTTAATGCACACTAAACCCACACTATCGAAGCATAGCCTATCCCATGCATAATGTCCGGGAACTCACGTGCCTCGAAATTGCGAGATGTCGATGAAAATGTTCCAATTTAACTTAAATGAATTAGAGATTACATATAATTTGGTTGTAAAAAAGTCTTGCAAATTTTATTGGTGCAACATTTGCAACTGCTTTTTATCACTTAATTAAAAGCATAAAATTTGTCTTCTGTTAGTTACAGCAACTATCTGAACGACATTTAGACCCAGTCTATAAAAAGCTCAGTAAACGTATAAGTGTGTCCCATTGGATTATTAAAAATTCTTTACACACTTGCAGTCTTCATGCCTACTTGAACACTTGGGCCAAATAGCTACAGGAAATACAAGTAAGTAGACAAGTGGTCAAGTGCAAAGACTGCAAGTGTAGGTATTTGGCCAGGGCAACTTGCACTGAGCTTCGTGACGAGCTTCTGTTTTTGAAATAGTGCATCTCGCTTATTTCCGGTTATATATACCTAAAGGATTATTAGGAACTCCTGTTCAATTTCCTGGTCAAGACAATCTCCTGAACTCCAAACTGAATGTCAGAATGGTAAAGAAAGGTGATTTAAGCAATTTTGAGCGTGGCATGGTTGTTGGTGCCAGACGGGCCGGTCTGAGTATTTCACAATCTGCTCAGTTACTGGGATTTTCACGCACAACCATCTCTAGGGTTTAATAAGAATGGTGTGAAAAAAGTATGCGGCAGTCCTGTGGGCAAAAATGCCTTGTTGATGCTAGAGGTCAGAGGAGAATGGGCCGACTGATTCAAGCTGATAGAAGAGCAACTTTGACTGAAATAACCACTCGTTACAACCGAGGTATGCAGCAAAGCATTTGTGAAGCCACAACACGCACAACCTTGAGGCAGATGGGCAACAACAGCAGAAGACCCCACCGGGTACCACTCATCTCCAATACAAATAGGAAAAAGAGGCTACAATTTGCACAAGCTCACCAAAATTGGACAGTTGAAGACTGGAAAAATGTTGCCTGGTCTGATGAGTCTCGATTTCGGTTGAGACATTCAGATGGTAGAGTCAGAATTTGGCATAAACAAAATGAGAACATGGACCCATCATGCCTTGTTACCACTGTACAGGCTGGTGGTGGTGTAATGGAGTGGGGGATGTTTTCTTGGCACACTTTAGGCCCCTTAGTGCCAATTGGGCATCGTTTAAATGCCACGGCCTACCTGAGCATTGTTTCTGACCATTTCCATCCCTTTATGACCACCATGTACCCATCCTCTGATGGTTACTTCCAGCAGGATAATGCACCATGTCACAAAGCTCGAATCATTTCAAATTGGTTTCTTGAACATGACAACCCAATAGAGCATCTTTGGGATGTGGTGGAACGGGAGCTTCGTGAATCTCCATCAACTGCAAGATGCTATCCTATCAATATGCGCCAACATTTCTAAAGATTGCTTTCAGCACCTTGTTGAATCAATGCCATGTAGAATTAAGGCAGTTCTGAAGGCGAAAGGGGGTCAAACACAGTATTAGTATGGTGTTCCTAATAATCCTTTAGGTGAGTGTATTTACAGTGTACTCTAGTCATTGAGTTGACTAAACGCCACCTAAAATGAGTGTGCAGGAAGATTTGCAAGTCTGGATATTTTCAGAGACAGGAGAAGAGATATGCTGATGATTCCTGTGTACAAAAAGTTTTAATCCAACCCAAGGCGATCTGAGAGAACAGTGCGGCTATTAAGCATACTGGATTATTTCACCACAGGTGTCAGTGCTCGTCTGAACTAGTGATTGTGATACTGTAGTGTGTGAGTCATTATGAACCTTTATTTATTTATATTAAATATTTTAATCACTATTCCGACATTTTACTGTATGTAATTTACATGTTTATGCCCCAAATGCTTAAATAATATTCAAGGTAGTTACTATTTAAGATTAATTAAATATTTCACATTGTTAAATTTATTTAAGGCACATACTGAGCATTAGTTCACATTAGTGCAATAATAGAGAGCGATGCAAGAAATCTGAATAGAAATAACATGTTATTTCTACAACAACATGACTTTTTCTGTCCTTTAAATATTTAAAGCACACATTGTGATGTGCAGCAGCATTACCATCTGGATGCTCTCCCCTCTTTTCTCAATTGTTTCTCTATCATTCTATTAAATTCCTCCAAATTCTATCCTTAAAAAAAAGGATAAAGTGGACATTGTGTAAAAACAATTCAATGTTCTACTCTTACCTGTGATGATAAAGTTATTAAAAAACAACAACAACAACAAAAAACAAGTTTATTTCATATAAATAAATAGACATAAATTAGGGTTATGTCTAAGACTTGAGCAATTAATTCATCTTTTGTCATACTTCTGCCTGCCCTGAGATGTGTCCTTGTAAGCACTTCATATAGAGTACAGTATAGTACATGGCAATCTAACACGTGGTATTTTAACAGTTATGCCTGACTATAAAAACGTCATATGTCTCAACCAAAATTATAAAACCAGTTCAAAATGAAGAGACATACTCATAACATGTATTGTGTGGTAACGTTAAACAGGCTGACTGTGAGCATGTGACAGCTAAAACATTAGGATTATTTTAACTTACTTAAAATGAAGAAAAAAACGAAAACTTTCACAACGAACGTAATACAGTTGTGTTGTGCAGTTGTGCTAGCCTGGCGTGGCCATACTCAATTCTAGTCAGAACATGAGTCTGATACCGCTCCATTGCAAGTACATGTCTCTGCAAGTTAGTAATAGGAGTAACCTCATCAGTGGGTGTGGCCATAAACAGAGGGACGGTTTCAACTGTGTTACCTGATTTGCCCACGTCACAGTGTGGGTAGGGTTTAGGGGTGGGGTCGGCTGAATGGGATCATTTTCATTGCGTGATTTATAAACACCCATCAGTTTGAAAACACCCACTAATTTAGAAACACCCACTCTTGTTGCACTACTTGCAATGGAGCGGTATCAGACTCATGTTCTGACTAGAATTGAGTATGGCCACGCCAGGCTAACACAACTGCACAACACAACTGTATTACGTTCGTTGTGAAAGTTTCGTTTTTTACTAACCTGCAGAGACATATACTTGGACCGAATTGCCCGAGCAAAACATTTTGTGGGCGGGGCTAAATTTGGCTTGCATCCAGGCTACAGTTGTGCTGTCACTAGTCAACACAAGCTTTCATGCAAGTTTAGTTTAACGAATGTGCTAACAATTCATTTACAGCACTATCTAACGTATGATAGCTGATGCATTACAGACTATTCAGCAAATTACGATCGCTTCGGCTACATTAAGTTTCCTATGAAATGCACCACGATTGTTTAAAATGTTAAAATAAAAACTGATTCACATGTGATACTCACATTCTGATCGTCATCGATCTTTGCTGGTCATCTAATTCGCTAGGTGGCGTGCTCAATAAAAACCTTGGGTCCTAGAAATGCGTTCCTAGGACTGCGGTCCTGAAAAAGCAGCCTCCAGTTATGCAGGCAGATGCTACTCAGCGCGTCAAGTATACGCCTAGTCCGTTTGGGGGAGGAGCGCGCGCAGTTAGCGGAGCTCGCGTTGCGGAGCCAGGCGCGAGTATAACAGGCCCTTAAGTGTTTCGAACCGTAGAGGCACTTCGAACACTTTTTTCATCAATTAAATAACCTCTTGCTTAGAGCCACAGAGCAACAGTCAATGCCATTATTAAGCTTGGAAGAGCCAGGACTTTTTAAATATAACTCTCTGAACTGTCTGAAAGAAGAATGTCATACACACCTAGGATGACTCGAGGGTGAGTAAATCATGGGTGAATTTTTATTTTTGGGTGAACTAACGTTATCCCTTTAAGTAGAGAGGTGTGTTTAGATAAATTTTGTTAGAGTGACTAGTTAATCTGATACAATATTGATTTAATGTTATCCGTGTTATATTTAATCTGCAACAACAAGATCCGTTTAGCCATCGTTATGTTTTAAAATGAGGAGTCTCAGCACGATAGACCATGTGAAAAACCACGGTAATGCTGCATTTCTCTCCGATATAGGAAATTTAATAAAATGAAACGTGAAGGATTTGTCAGTCATCTTATCACAGTCACAATTAATTTAACGATGGCAAGATGATTGACATGCCAGCAGTTTATGGTGACAGGATGCGTGTCAACCAGAAGTGTAAACTAAGCGACAGAGAGCAGTGGCCGTTAAAAAGACGCTATTTTATGACGTATAGTATGCCCCAAAGCTTGTCTACTGTTCTGCCACAGACTCAAAAGTGTACTTTATTCACAAAAATAATACATAGGTCTACTTTTAGGGCGTAGTATAAGTAGGCGAATTGGCACGAAGCATATTATTGTATCTGTGGTACACCGGCACCCCCTAATGGTTAAACCTCTTAAAAGCGCTTTCTTTCATTCTTTTTCTTTCTTGCAAAAAAATAAAATAATTTTGTCAACAGAGGGCGCCGCCCCCATCAGAATTCCAGAAATATACAAAATTGTATAACTAGTTATACTTCCATGTAGCCCAAGGAACTAAAATGAGTGTCTGAGGCGGTCCATGCCCTGCTGCGGCTGAAATGAGCTCTCCTCCTCTGCTGGAAGACCCTCATCTGTTATCTCCCCAGAAGGAGGACGTCACGCTAATCAATAATCTTATGACTTTAAAGGGCAGCAACTCGGATGAGAACTCTTTACACAAACAACAAAGTAACAGCTGGTGGTAAATCACACTTTTATTATCAGCTGGATTTGTACAAAGAGATCAAATAATGCAATTACAAGACTAGACCATTAGACATTTTTATACGCACACAAAATCAGACAAAGGGGCCTGTCTGTAGCAGGCCGGCTATGCAAACAGGAGCAGGCGACAACAGATTGGGTAAACAGGATCATGTTATGTGGTTTCAGAAGAGCATTAGCAGCAGACACAGAGGCACAATTCACTAGCACACCAGGTGACAGAGTTACAGCATCTACGACATGTCAGGACAAAAGAGTCACCACATCATCACTAAGTTCACAGTTGACCAACCAAGGTGTAGGTCATGGATAGTATGCTTTCTAATCCAACATTATAATCAACAGTCAAGAGTGGCGTTGCCTCGGATTCTGTCAGTCCTGAATCATCAGTGGCTTCTTCAGGAAGCTGCAGTGAGAGCTTTTGATTGAGCGCAGCACACAGCAAGTTTTTAAATGTGTCTTCGTTGCAGATTTATCTACCAAAAGATCTCCGTAGAGAAATTCTGGTTATGAGCTCGTTTTTAGAAACCATCACCTAAAGCAGCCAGTGACTGACCCAGGGACAATGTTCAAGAGTGGAGGAGCGCATCAGCATAGAGGCACTTGAGAAATGAGGAATACTATATCAGATTAAGGCACCACAAACAACAGTTACAACGCATTTTTGGAACAACAAAATGTACACACTTCAGGGTTACAAAAGCACGCACACACACAATACATTTTATTTTCAAATCTGTATGTTTTGGGCTGCATCACCGTTTCAATGAATTGTCATTTTAAACTATGAAATAGTCTTTTGCATTTCATGGTAAATTTGTTAAAATACATAATATTATAATTGTTCTGAAAACAATATTGTAATCATTAAAGCATTTTAAAAAAACTAGGAAATCCTTTATTTATTTTAAAAAAACATCTCTTACTATTAATAATATACTATGGGGTTCTTAGAGAATTGATAAACAATGGATGGTTGACTGAATGCATGTAAAAAAATATTTCAAGTATACACTGTTCTGTGTTACATAAAAAAAATATAATGTAAAAGTACATTCAGATGCTTTCATGTTTCAATCAGACACAATCACACACAGCAGCTTTAAACACTGGGACATCCTTTAAATCTATGACTGATAAGCTTCACTTCATTATACTACCAGACACAAAGCCAGTCTGTACTAATTGTCGTTTGACATTGTCATGGCATGGTGAGAAAAGTAAATTTGACATGAACAGCCTCTGCTTCTCTCATGAATGATATAGTGAATTGTGCTGAAGCTAATACAGCTTCTGTGTTGTGATGTAGAGAATATATTCTCTGTCACAGAGTACAACAAAATGCATCGCTAAATGCTAATCTAATCTCTGTAATGATACTTCAATATTTTGGAAGGTTACTGAATGAGTTCCTGAGAACAGCACCTGAAATTAGCAGAGGTAATCAATAAGACTGGTGATAAACACACACTTGCACGCACACATTGAATGGTTGTGGAATGTCACCTAGTTTGTGAACACTTTGACAGGGCAATTCCCACATTAACAATTAGTAGCTACTCATTATGCCATAATAATCACTTGGTTAATTTTTAACAGTGACTGAGCAATTGTTTCAAATCTCCACTAAGTAACTCGGCCACATAACCAGGCAGTTGTGGCTGTGATTAGAGGACTGAATGCCACAATCACAAGGCCAGGTCACAGAGAACAGGTTGCAAAAGTGGGAGGGGCTTTAGGTATGTGGGAGGAGCCCCTTCTTGTAGGCAACCACTCCTGCAGCAGTGGCCAGAGCCAGGAAGGAGGACACGCCCATAAACGAGAGGAATCCTCCAACGGATGGCAAGTTTCTTTCCCAGAATGTGGTGACAAAGGGCCGGGCTGGGACATCCTGAGGAAAGGGTTCAGAGAAGTACTTGTTGAAGATCCAGTTTTTGGTATATTGAAAATGTTTCTTAAAAATTCAAAAGTGAAATTCATACCAATGATTCAGGCTCTGACTGCCAGATCTGACTCGCATGGATTTTTCCCATTGCACACAAGATCTGGAAGAAAAAAGCATATAGTATTTTGAGTTTTTCCCTTCGAGTAACATGGTAATGTCCGAAATCAGAACTTTTACAATAAAGGTATTTTGCAGACTCTTTATCTACAGCAAATGACAAAAAGTGCTTTAGCTTCACATATGAGACTGTTGATGGACCGCAATTATGTGATGTGTGTTAAATTTGAAGAGCTTCCTGTCCACATGCTACCGTTCATAAATATGGGGTTAGCAAGATTTTTGTTGAAAGAATTTAATACTTTTATTCAGCAAGGTTGTATTTAATGAATCAAAAGTGACGGTAAAGACATTTATATATTTATAAAAAAAAAAGTTATTTTAAACTTTCTATTCATCAAATAATCTTTATAAAATGCATCAAGGTTTTAAAAAAATATTGTTGAGCAGTTTTTAACATTGATAATAAAAAATGATTTCTTGAGCACCAATGTGTTGAGCACCACACATTGGGGCAGGGCAACACGTGTCACTCCCAATTTCATTAGTCTAAATACTGAAATTTAGTTTAGTAACCATGGTCATTTTAGTTAGGATCTATTAGCTTAAGACACTGGTTTCAAACAAACGCTTGGTGACAGCGCCTCTGGCTAGAGCTTTTTTACATTAGCGCGTCATATCTGGTTCAGTGGATCAGCACAAACGCGGGATTTTACGCATATGATGATGACTCACTGTAATCAGTAACACATCAGACAAAGTTGAACACAAGCGGCTGATTTGACATTTTAAAGCACAACTGTTTTTGTTGTCCAATGCTTCACTTGCATTACTTAGTACAAGGTGCTAATACAATTTTTGGTGTTAATAAACTCCTTGTTTACTTAATCAAATATTTGTGCTTATATATTGGTTTTGCATGTTATAGATTTTAACGGTTCCTATTTTATATTAAATAAGTGTCAACAATATCTGTATATCAGATATTAAAAATCCAATTCTTTATTGTACCCCCTTATTGAGTGTGCGTTATTATCTGCTTGTGTATGGCATTAAATTAGTCAACTTTCAAAAGTGTAACAGAAGTAGTAGAAATGAATGTACAGGTTTCCAGACTGAGCTGCAGGGCGAAATCGAATTTCCGGCAGATCAGGCTGGGCGAATCGATGGGTTTTGGTAAGAAAAATACCCATATTTAACATGTTATAAAGTAAAATATCTAGCGTCCAGACTGTGCTCTGGGGTTATTACAAACAAGAACCAAACTAGGACAAAAAACCTAATAGACACAACGTTTTGTGGATGAATGTGTAGAACATGATTTAAACTGAACATGCTAATGAAAGTCAATAAACTTGATGATGTTGAAACAGGAAGTTTAGACAGAACAATTAAAAAAACGAAACCCTAATGTCTAAGAACCCACCTCTCTAGAGGCTCTCTCGCCCGCCTGCACGGCCCCCTCCATGTAACCGCTCCACTCTGTGGCCGTTTCCGTTCCTGCAAAGTACAGCCTACCTACCGGCTCCCGCAGGACCCTGAAATGGAGAGAAACATCTTCACATGTTGATTTCTGCTCTAGTCTACTAAACAAAAGCAGGCTAGTATAACGCTGAATCAGAGATTCTCCATTCGGAGGTACGATACACTAACCTGCCGTACTGTGTCATGATACCAGGGGGAAAGTAGGCGGTGTAGCAGCCACCAGAGTATTCCTCCTCACACCAGTTTTTCTCCTCATAGTGCACAGGCTGCGGAAGAGACCGCCATGAAAGGTAAGCATCAAAAAATAATGAGACTAAAGGATGATTTCTGGTCATGGAGACTCACATGTAGCGCTTCCTCTGAGCCGAGCACACGAGAATAAATCTCACAGATCCTTCTCTTTCTGAAATGGTTGACAGCATTCTGGTAAGAATAATCATTTCAGCTAAATAGTGACATGTTGTTCTAATATGAAAACATTTTACCTCTCATCTTTTGTCAGGCCTGCTAGCTTCCTAGATTTTCGTGCCAGGATGAAACTTTAAAATAGAAAGAACCAGCTTACTTCTTTCACCTCAGGCATCTCATTTATTTTGTGGGAAGTTTACGTTCAGCCTACAATAGAGAGCTCATCGCTTTACTTACCCCATTATAGCAGGCACAGACCCATCAGGCTTAGTGTCGTCAAGCGTGAGACCAATAGGCGCTTCCTCCTCTTCGATCACCATGCTGCCACAGTATCCTGAAAAAACAAACAGTGCTATTTTAGTATTATTTATATACGATTGTAGTTTTTAATACTATTACGTTTTATATATTTTACTGTAGCTTTAATTTAAATGTCATTTTTAGTTTTTCCGTCTAAAATGTATATATATTATATTATATTTTAGCTTTATTTCATATAAAACAAATATTTTTCATAGTTTTAAGCCATTAAAATGAATTCTGGTGCCATTGCTCTGTTTAGTGTGGTTTAGTGTGAACATTTCCATCCAGATCCGGGTGTGCACCAAACAAGTGGACCCCTGAAATGGTGGGTCTCGGTCCACTTCCTAATTAACTCTTGTGCGGTTCGATAGAATTATGAACGTAACACGGACCAAATACACTTAAACAAACCAAAAACACCCTAAAAAGGACAGAATGCTGAAGCATACAGTTTTTTCTCATCATAGGAGCTACGTTGCCAATTACAGTTAAGTACAGTGTCAGGAACGGCGTATCCTTGCAGCAGAATTCCTGACATTGTTACACATTTTATAAACTCTTACCTGGTCAAAATACCATCATATGTACTAATATACAGCAAGCATGTTTAGCCCAGAACACATCATTGTTTTGGATGTTTCTTAAGTTCCATATGAAAATATGTGTTTTTTTTAAAAAGGTTTTTAGGTTCAGTCATAAAAATGACAGTGTCATCGCTAAGTGAACCAGGACTAATTGTATTATTATCTCTTTATGGTCCACAAGTGTGAAAACCCTTAAATGGATTTAAAGTGATTTTATTTAAATGAGGTACAGACCCTTATTCCTCCAGAAGTTCTCTTTGTAGTACACCATGCATTTGATGACTGAGCCCATAGGCACTCTATGAATGAGCTGGTTCCTCAGAGGGGGCAGTTCAGGGTTGAAATGAATCTTCAAGTTCAGCCCAGGTGGTATGGCAAGTATGACATATTTGGCCTACAAGAACAGATTAAGAGAGAAAAGACTTTAAAACAAAAAGACCCATTTTACAAATACAAGTGATTTCAGATAGATTAGTGTTAAAAGACTGCTGAAGTTATAGGTGGCAGGATCACAAAGTCCATAAACCATCAACAACGTACTTAAAGTTGGCATGAAATGGAAGATGTGCTAGTCTTTTTCCCCCTATTGTAACATATATCCAAGTGAAATGGCTTCTCGAACAAGAAAAAAATGTAGGGTGGGACTTGATTTTGTCCATCCGCAATTGATTGGATTGTTGTGATTGGATGATCTCATGTGAGTGACAGGCTGTCCCGCCCTCACGCTAGTAAACACGTCATCAGAGAAGAGAAGAGGAGAGAAGAGAAGTCGGTACAAGATAAAGGGGACGCTATTTTGATTAAAGATTACGAGCAAATAAAAAAATATATATATATGTGCACAGATAATAAACATTGCAACATTCCATAAAAACATTACTTTTTTTTTGGGAATGCCGCACATAAAAATGTTCTTTCTATCTGACAGATTTCTGTGAAATCACACCTGTCTTTGTGTCTTTAATGGATTTACATGATCAAAACACCTAAGAAATGTGCAATTCATAAATCATAATCATTTTACACAACAAATTGGCTGAAAATTCAGCTTCGCCATCACCGTAATTAATGACATATTCAAATATATTAAATGGAAAATAGTTCTTTTAAAATGTCACAATAGCACTGCTTTTACTGTGTTTTTGACCTGATAAATGCAGACTTGATGAGCATTAAAAAAAACCTTACCCACCCCAACATTTTGAAGAGTAGTGTTTTTATTGCTGAATATAGTTGTCCACCCACTGTTCCTCCCCAGAGGGTTAAGCAGCTCTACAGCAGCCTTTAACAAGCTTTCAGCTCAGGAAAGAGGATGTGGCCAGGACAGGGGGATGAAGAGTGGCTTACTGATAACAATCCACCAAGCTTACACACATGCTGATACATAATTCAAAGTGGGACATTTGTCCTTCAAATTAGCCGATTTAGCATTAAGACACTGCCTACTCAGAAGGAGCTTCATCACTAGATACTGAACTCACAGACTAACATACTATGCTACTGCCATTTGTGCAGTATGTATATTGTGTGTATTATGCAAGTTTTTTGGGGGGTCTAATGCTATTTCATGCATTCTGACTTATTTACCATGATAAAGAGTTTGATTCTCATGCTAAACATGGCCAAAATAAAAATAAAAACCAGTTGGATGTATTATGATGGAGTATTTCTGAGTTTCTGAAAGTTTTTTTGAGTATGCCCCTGTATAACGTCATAAAGGGTGAAATTCCTTGTATGGGCACTTCTCCTGGATGAGCACGTGCGCACATCAACCAGAGAATTCCAAATGCACCTTCTCACCTTGTATATCTCTTCATTAATTGTCCTGACCTCCACCAGGTCTCCAGTCTGGTCAATGCTGTAGACAGCTCTGCCCATCTTCACACGGTCACCCAGCTCTCTTGCCATTGCCTCACTGATTTGATTGGCCCCTCCGGCAAACTTGCGCTCCTGTCATATGGAGCAGCAGATAATAGTTTTCCAGACTTAGCAATAGCTCACACATGCATCATACTAAAGTGTCAGTGCACTTTGGTTAGATATTGTTTGTAATAGGTATCATCAGTTTAATAGTCATCCACACAAACATGGAATGCAATTCTGTAATCTACCAATAGGTGTCTCCATTTCTCAGAGACAGAATGATGACAATTCTGAGTTGTGTAATACTATCCACCATGCACATACCTTATCAGACACATTAAGAATACAAAACAGGTTAAAGAACAGGAACAGGCAGACCATTACAGTTTATTGACAATGCCATCGTATAGGAAGTCCTTAATAAAAAGTTTGTTATTATCTTAAAAACATTTGTCATTTGGTTTATTTGTGCACCATCAAATGACACATTTGCTAGGAGGCTCCTGCTATATGTGTGACCCAGATACAGTGGCCACTATTTCGGTATGTTACACAATCAGTTCTGTGTCTCCGGAACGAATAGGGATGGCACAAGGTAGTCTCTCTTGAAAGTATTTACTATAATCAACTTACTCAATGGATAAAATTCATCTTCATAGATTAACAAATTGAATACCTAACCTTTATGAGGTCAGTGGCTCGACTGAAAAAATACTTGCCACATTGTGAGTGACAGAGAAATAAATTAAAAGAAATATGTGAACTAAAGGCCTCAACCAATCACTCTAACCTGGCATTATGTGTCATTTAAATACATTTTAATATGCATTGTGTATATATTTCGGGTGAACTAGCCCTTTAACCCAATTTACCTCTTTCCTCTGTACTCATGACAGCAAAATATATCTCTTTCTTCCACAGAAAGTCCGTTTTTTGCCTTCCAACTGGACCCATTTTGAAAGCTGTGGTTAGCTTAATTAGGGGTAAAGACTGAACGGTGACAGTGACTATTGGACTTGGCAGGAACATTGGATTTAACAGCTACTGCTTGATTTATATCACTATTTCTAACACCTGCTTTCCTGAACTGCCAATATTTCTAAAAAGACACTGTAGTGTAAGGACGCTAAAGCCCCCATTTCTCAGTCGCTTGCCCTGTCTTTCTCTCGCTCTCCCACAGATGGTAATTATACTGTAAACACAAGAGCTGGTGTGGTGAAAAAAGAGATGCACAAAAACATGCTGTGCAAGCGTGGATGTCATGAAGCTCATATGTTTGCCGTATAATTAACTCTGATCTTTAACAGAAAATTAACCAACTGAGATAACAGTGTCCAAACATTACACAATAGGCCTACGACTTCTATGAGATAAAAACTGTTGTATGAAGACTACCTGTCCTCCATTGGTGGTAGAGAAGATTCTCATTGTGCCTCCACACTGCTTGACGTACCAAAGGAACCACAGAGCAGACACCTCATGGGGCTCGGATGTCACGTTCACATTAACGAACAGAGTGGCAAAGTGGCGAGCGGCCCTGCAAGCGATCCATTGATGAAGGGATATGCCATCAACAGCCAATATGCACAACAATAATCTGATTTTAATTGGTCACTTCTCTGTACCTGGTCCAGCAAATCTTGTCAAAGAGTTGCTTCATGGTCATCTTGTCCCATTCTTCTGCATGAGGAGCCCTCCATGGAGCTTCTTTAGGAATCTGAAGTGCACATTTGCTATTAGGCACTCTGACAGTTTATTCACTCGACTAGTTCACGCAAAAATGAAAAAGATCCCATAATTTACTCAACCTCAAGCCATCCTAGGTGTTTATGACGTTCTTCTTTCAGCCGGAGTTATATTTAAAAAAATACCCTGGCTCTTCTAAGCTTTATAACGGGAGTTAATGGTACTCTAGATTTTAAAGCCCAAAAAAGTGCATCCATTTATCATAAAAGTAATCCATACGACTCCAGGGGGTAATAAAGGCCTTCTGAAGCGAAGTGATGCGTTTGTTTAAAAAAAAAAAAGTGAAGAGTGACCTCTGACCTGACGCATGCATAGTGATAAGTGCAGAGGATAGAGCAAAACAAAACACTGGTCACTAATTAGAAGTCTAAAACATGAATTTTTAAAGAGAAATATAGGAGGATTTCAATATATAAGAGAAGAGGGGCTTGAGTTTGTTGCCCAGCCCTATTTGTTTAAACCTCAAGAGGCATCAACTCTCACCTAAGGGTAGGTTTACAAAATTTACTAAAAAGAAAAACGTTTTTCCTTTACTTTTTTCACGTATAGACGTCAACTTTGTCGTTCCTCATATGACTAAAAACGCTGTGTTATGCATGCCAGGCCACGATGTCACTTTGTGTAGAAACACTAGACACCTAAAGACTGAACATACATGTAATACGCATACACATGATGTCACCATTTTCACAAATTCGCGTTTTAATTTTTTACGTGAACCTGTTTTCAAATGCTTGCGTTTTCAGGCTCCCAAAATGCAGTTGTTGTGTAAATGAACGGCCAAAATGCGTTAAAAGCTTTCCATTTTTAGCTGAAAACGGTGTTGTGTAAGCGGCCCCTTGGCTTACGCTACTCCTACATCCTAGTATGTCAGATCACTTGCGTACAGCCGTTACCAGAAGCCAGTAATTATAGTTTATAAAGTTATAAATATGGATATTTTTCTTACAAAATACATTGCTTTGCTTTGCTTCAGAAGGCCTTTATTACCCCCTGGAGCCGTATGGATTACTTTTACGATAAATGGATTCACTTTTTTAGGTGTCAAAATTATAAAGCTTGGAAGAGCCAGGATATTTGGCTAAAAGAAGAAAGTCATATTCACCTAGGATGGTTTGAGGGTGAGTAAATTATTTTAATACAATAAATTGTTAATACAATAAATTGTATTAATTATTTATAAAATACTACTGAAAATGCATATTTGTAGAAACAACCAGATAGTTTTAGGTATGAGGTAAAAGCTGTATGTGTTGTATTCACTTGTGAACTGTGGATTGGATTGTAGCTGTGGCTGTATGTATTGGATTGTCTAAAAAGAACCAACTCAGAGTCATTCGTTCAGAAATGGGACTACTCTTGTTGTGCTGAGTGTATTCAATTTACATAACATTAGTCACTCATTAGAGGAATCGAATTACACTGGTCACTCTCCATACGTTTGATTAACTTAAAGGGGTCATGACATAAATACATTTTTTGGTGTTTGTATTATTAAAACATCCTACTCATAAAACATTGTTGTAATCAAGCTAGCTCCAAAAAACACTAATTTGATTATTGTGGGATTTGGGACATCACACGGGCAAACACATTTGCATATGGCTGCCTCAAAAACAAGATATTACGTAATTAAGACGTAGTGCTCACTGCAGAGCATCTGGAGCTCAAGAGTGGAGCTTAACCTGACAAAGTAGAGAATAAAGGAACGTTTGCTTTGACACATCCTGTTTAAACAGCTCGTTTGTGTCTCTGTACAGATTTCACATCCCAGCATCAGGAGCAAGTGGATGGCTTATTATTAATGTCATCCTGTAAAGCGCCAGATGATTATATGTTTTGGTTATAAGATTGGTTTGCTTGAATGTTGGACTGCACTGGTCACCTGTATGTGTTTGATTCAGCACAAAGAACCAACTCGAGAGTAATTGGTTCAAGAATCAGATTACATGTGTTGCAGTGTTTGTGTCACTAATAAGTACTAAGACATTAAAGCCATTCATTCAGGAATCAAACTACACTGGTCGTAATCTGTTCTGTAATGTAGATTCAGTAGCGGTGTTGTGGCGCCGGTCTATAAGTATCGCAGGAAAGTATCATGTAAACAGGAGAACACTTAACAAAACTTGTTTTTTTTAACGGATAAACATGGCCTTCACCTCCATTCCCATCTTGTCCATTGTCCTCCAGAGATTGTTGTAGTCCATGTAGGCGAGAGGGTTCCACACTGGAGGGAAAGGCCCTTTGAATGCATATGACTTCCCCTGGGAAACAAGAAACAATGTCTGTAAAGAACCTACTAGCTTATCACCAAATAATGAAAATTGTAATTATTATTTTGTCATTGTTGACGTAATGTCTTTATCATAGCCATCATGACCTCATTATCATTAGAAGTGTAACCAGTCTGGAATGGAAAACGGCCTTTGCTGCCTAAAATATACGTAACTGCATCTCGCCTGGCTTGGAATCAAATCATTTAATGGAGGGCCTCTGTACACAGCCTTTACAGTTTGTGTTAATACAACCAGAAGATCAGAAGAAAAAAACTTGACCTTATCAAGTCTAAGTAAGATTTTATGATCTTCACATAAAAATGTGACAATGTTCTTTATTAAGAGCAGGAAAAAGAGATGTGCTCATTTAGAGGGTTGAGGTGGAACATGCAATAATGAAAAAGTACCTATAAATAACGCTAATACAATAAAAAGGAAATTCATAATCACAGATAATGACAATATTAGTCTTTGGCAAACAGCAGCTATAGGACACAAGCTGTTCACACATCGCCTGCTTCCCACAGTAGTGGAAACGCTTAGTCAGTATGATCATTCTCTGTGGCTGGCCAATAGGGTAAGTATATGCAGACATTACTTCATACCTGGATTACTCTGTTGCTGTGGGGCTCTTTAATGAGCACCGTTGGGCTGATTGATTAATGTTTGACTACACATTAAAGACAAAGCATTGCGTTTCAATATGTTCTTCAAGATAAAGCCTCTAATGATAATGAAAATGAAGTCCCTGATAAAGGAGGATCTATAGACTGACAGTCGAAAATGTACTAAAGGTTACTGCGACATTGAATGAGGCAACCTAGTCAGAACTGCTGACAAAATCAAAGACCTGTCACCTAGAATGATTCTCACACACCCCTGGGTTTTATGTTCAGCGTTCACTTCAGAGCAGTTTGTCGTGTGTCATAATGACTTGTGCATTTTCAGTGCACCCTTTTGGAAAACTCTATCATTTTATTGCTTGCAGAAGGGGAACCAGAGTGTTTTTTGAGTAGGACTAAAATGCACTTAGTAGGACAGTTAAATGGTTGAACACTTCAAATGGCAAACCACCACAAAACACTTGTCAGGAATGTAGGGATGCCATGCTCCTATTGTTTTGAGCAGCCACTATAATAGTTCTGGCTCTAGACAAGATAAAACATGACCAAAAACAAAGAAAGAAAAATACGACTCAACAGTGGTACAGATTTCATTTAGCTTAATTATACATTTACATTTATGTATTTGCCAGAATTATCCAAAGCATCTTCCATTGCATTCAAGGTATACAGTTTCAGACCAATGACTTTTGAGTTTGTTAGCATCATGCTCTGCAGTTTGAGCTACAGGAATGATCAAATATTTGTTTTTAAATCTGAAGGGGCAGATGGATGCCGTTTCTCCAGCAATTTCAGTTTAACCTATCTATTACAATGGTCTTTGCGGCCTAAGGCTGGGTTTAGAAAAAAATATTTTTTATAATTTATGATCTTTTAACATAACTTAGCCACTTGCATTTCTGAGCTAACTAACACTACAGGAAAATATGTTCCGCTAAATAAGGGACGATGACATTTCCATATCATTTGTGAGGCTGCCAGACCAATGCAGGAAAGGACATTAGATCACTCAGCATCTAGCAACAGGTCTGTTCCCATAGCGACGGAATTGAGGTGGAGAGATGGAGTGCATCTTTTATGATATCCTTTCAGCCAGAGCAGAATCTAAGCCTCTCTGCTATTACTAACCTCATACTGCTCTAAATCGACACTGCCGCCCACCATGTCAGTCTCGTTACTAGCAATGAGACGAGACCACATCCTGTCCAACGCAAATGTACCAAAGTAACATTCTATTTGTCTGTGTGTTACAGTACAGACAGAGATAAACAGTTGTTTGTAAGCACTGTTGTTGTGCGCGGATATTGTTGCAATGATATTGGCCCTGATACGGATAAGCTTATAATTATTTTCATTTTATGGCCGATAATAAAATTCATTTTTAAATACAAACATAAAAACTAAAAATCTATCCTTTAAAATGCTACATGTGAATTTAAGCATCACAACATTATAATGTACAGTACGAAAAAATACTTTGATTATTAGTGCTCTGATGATTAACTTTAAAGGGATAGTTCACCTAAAAATTTAAATGTGATGTTTATCTGCTTACCCACAGGGCATCCAAGATGTAGGTGTCTTTGTTTCTTCAGTAGAAAAAAGATTTTTAACTCCAACTGTTGCAGTGCGCCAGTCGTATAAGGCATATCAATGGGGTGTAATTCTATGAGAGTAAAAAAAAACAAAAAAACATGCACAAACCACTTCATATCACCTTCAAAATCAAAATACAGTATTTATATATATTTTTTATACCTCAAATACAACATGTCCAACAGCCACAAGCGTGCCATCACTTCCACTGTGTTAGGTCAATATACACAATATGGCATATGATACGCGCAAGACATCACTTCCGCCGCTTGTATCCCATTGAGATACGCCATATTGTGTATTTTGACCTCACCCAGCGGAAGTGAGAGCATGCTAGTGGCTGTTGGACATGTTGTATTTGAGGTAAAAAATTATATAAATACTGTTTGGTTTCTCACACAAACCGATCGTTTCGTGTCTTAAGACATCAATGTGTCGTCTTGAGCCGCAGAGTTTAATGTGAAGTTGTTTGTGCATGTTTTTTTATACTCTCATAGAATTACACCCCATTGACATGCATTATACGATTGGCACACTGCAATGGTTGGAGTTACAAATCTTAATTTGTGTTCTACTGAAGAAACAAAGTCACCTACATCTTGGATGCCATGTGGGCAAGCAGATAAACATAAAATTTTCATTTTTGGGTGAACTATCCCTTTAAGTGAGCTTTAAATTACATCAAAACTAATGTAAATGTAAAAATAAGGAAAATGAGCATGAACAATGAAATATCCAATATATGTTTAATTAAACTAATACAATATAAAAACGTCAAATGTCAATAACCAATATGGTACCGATATAGTCTCCATTCCTATACAGCAATTATTTTTGCAAGTCCGTTTGGTGCTGCTAGTTCTGTAGAAATTACAAATTGCACCTTAAAATGTGGAAATAAATACCTTTAGGTAAAACTTGAGGCATATTACAGAGTGCAATAGCAACAATAACCTTATGTAATTCCCAAATATTAATACACAAGTATATGTGGTTTATTAGTATTGCTCAGAAACCACTAATGTAAATCACAGTAATGCAAACACTGTAAACTACACTAGTATTCATTTTTAACAACACTGCCTTTGCACAACTGTTCAATCATAATCATATTATTGATATGCGAATGCTGCCTCAAAGTGCAGTTGCATGCGAGTTGCTCATAGACAGGGGCAGAGGAAACTGGGTCTGGCCTTTAGGATTATAGCTTAGAAAAGCTGATTACATGGGTGCCTTGGCTGCACGCTCACCTTAATTATAAAATGGTAAGGCCCTTATTGGCTAATACTGGCTCAAGGCCAATACGTGATTGCTGAGTAACAGGTGATACTATAAAACAGTCCAAAAATGTTCAACAAATCATGCTGACGCAGACTGACTACGTGAGGGGCTGATAAAACTACCCTAAGAGCCTCTTTCATAATACACACAGTTCAGCCAAAACAGAGAGTATTCTGATAACATCCTGGACGAACTCAAACGGTGAATACTTCACTGTCATTAAAGTCAACACAGCTGAGATGGTGAGAGATAATAATTTGTTTTAAAGCATAACTGTGTTAGCGAATAATCATGATTAAGGTTTGGTCACATTAGCAAAGCTCCTGCTGTTTCCGCAAAATTTTGCAGGTTAAAAGTTGTCTAAATGTTCTATTGTCAGAGAACAGAACCGTTTTCTGTTGGTCAACCAGAAATAGAAAAAGAGTAAAAAACAGATCTCATTGCATCCGTGTTATCTATGGGCTTTTAAGGTAATCAGCTAGCCGAGCTAGTTCTTTTTATTGTTGCCATTTTATTTTATTTAAATATGTAAATGTTAGCGAGAAGAAGAAAAATAAAAAACTTTTAGATATCAATAGACATCGGTTATGCTCATCTTTTCTCGCTCCGTTAAAGGTATCTTGAGGAAAACCGCTCTATATTGAACAAAGCACATAGAAAAGACCTGAACCGGAAGCGGTGCGACCTGTTTTACAGAATACGTTAGTTTGTCGCATAACTTCTTAATCTGTTCAAAATCTGCATGGGGAATTTTTTCACCCTCAAGTTAAATTCCTCATCTTGTGGATTCCTATTAAAATGACTTGATTTTGCCTGCAAAAATTCACAGAACAATGGTAAATGTGACTGCAACTTTAGCTAAAAAATCAACAGTAAAACAGCTTAGCTCAACAGTAAAAACCTGTGTGTCTGTGGGCTGAAATGAGAGGGAAACGCCCCTGATCCCAAACAGATGACAGAGCATGGTGCGAGAAAATGTGAGAGAGAGAGAGAGAGAGGGAGAGAGAGAGGGAGAGAGAGAGATAGAGAGAGAGAGAGAGAGAGAGAGAGAGAGAGAGGGAGAGAGAGAAAGAGAAACAGTGTGTCCCCTCAATCCTGATCGCGATTGTCTTTTGATGAGGAGTGCTGCCATGGTAACCCACAGGGATGCTCCGATCAGGAGATAATGGCATGAGGAGAGAGTGTAAGGCTCCTTCAGAACATAAACTAACACACACAGATCATTAATCATTAAGACAGACACATTCACATTCAATCTATTTAAATCAAAACACGTACAGAAAAGCAGCCTGTAGCAAGACAGACCATTATGATATTGGTTGAAATGCACAGCTCCGAGCCTCTCCTTTATTTTAAAGCAGTATCATCGTGCCTCTTAACAGCACCTCTCCTACAGATGCTGATGCATTCTTTACAAATGAAGCCTTGAAATCAATCAGATGTGCCTACATGTGTTCATAGTCTCTTCTTCTGCTCATTCTGCATTAGTGCCTTTGGGTATATTCTGTCAAAACCTGTTAAGAAACACCTGGCTTGACATTGGCAATGATTGCGCTGTCAAAAACTGCACAAGCCAACGAACACTAACCAATGGTCATTTTCAAAAATGTAAAATTCTGTCCTTATTTACTCACCCTCATGTTCTTTAGTGGAACACAGAAGGTGAATTTCTGAAACATACACTACAGTTTAAAAGTTTGGGGTCAGTAATTAAAAAAAAAAAAAATATTCAGAAATGATGCATTAATTGATCAAAAGTTACAGTACGCACATTTATAATGTTACAAAGAATTTCCATTTCAAATAAATGTTGCTTTCTATGAAAAAAATAAGTAGAAAAACTGCACAAGTTTCCATAAAAATAAAGCAGAACTGTTTTCAACATTGATAATAATAAATGTTTCTTGAGCACCTTGTCAGCATATTAGAATGAATAAAATATTAAAGACGAAAACAGATTAGACAGATTAATCAAAGATGTTAATAATAATAATAATACTATAACAGTATTACTGTTTTTTTTTTTTCATCAAATAAATGCATCCTTGGTGAGCGTAAGAGGTTTCTTTAAAAAAACATTTTAAAATCTTACCAAACCCAAACTTTTAAATGGTAGTGTTTCTTGCCCATTCTTTTCAATATAAAGGAGATCATAAAAATGGTGCATATGACGGTACGCTTCTGGTACCAAGTCTTCTTAAGTCATACAAAAGTACAACAGTGTATGAAAATCTTGAGAAAATGCTATGTCTGACTTGATCGAAACATTCTGTGGAGTCAGATTTTTTTCAATGAATCTAATCGTTATTCCGTTAAAAAAATACTTGTCCTCAAATTCAATTCACTGATTCAGTGATGTCGCCACAGTTAATAGACCACTGAAACAACACAAGCTATCATATGACTTGCATTATGGAGTTATTTGAACTTCATTAAGGATATTTGATGGTGTTTTTGCAGCATTCCGAAGCTTGAAAGCTCCATTCATGGTAACTGCGTAGAAAAGAGCAGCCAACACGTTCTACAAAAGTTCTACTTTTGTGTTCAACAAACTGAAGAAAGTCATACCGGTTGGAACAATATTTATATATTTTTTGGTGAAATATCCCACAGTTCTACTACTTCCACATTTTTGTTTTTTAATATTGAAAGGATATTGAGACCGAAAGCAAAGTTAAAGGTTCAGATCTTATAAATACTATACTTAGCCTCAACCAAATGTTTACAGTGATAATTTATAGATAAAAAGGGTGTTACAGAGTTAACTATTCTGCTAGGCAAAGTGAAGGATTATGGGAAACATGCCAAAGGGCCTTTTCCATGGCAACTGTAATCGGTTTCCATCCTGACATGATCTACAATGAACACTCCAATGAATCCTCACCATGACCTTTCCCTTTGTGCACACCGCCTTCCTGAGTATGTGTGAGCTTGTCGGTTTGCCGGTCTCCATCTCAAGAAGCTCTTTGATTTAGCTGGATAACTTTAAAACCACCTCATGTTTCTGTCATATGAAATATGACCACAGAAAGCAGTAAAGCTCACATGATAAACAGCAGTTCTAAGAATCCAGTGATTTATCCTGGTAATAGCAGGGTCAGAGCTGAGAAGGCACTGAATCTACAGCCAAATCTAATAAGGTCATGCAGTGTGCTAAGGGCAGTGATGTGTCTACTCAAATTGAATATGGGGCAGGAGGAGGGGAGGCTGGTGTCTTGAGTTCCGCCCTTCTTACCCACTCCAAGCATCTGAAACCATATTACAGATTTCCTTCAGGCAGCGATTAGCATCTCCAGGCTTGAGCACAGCACGCTAATGTGAAGGAGGGATTCTGTATTCAGCCCTGCTCAGCTGAGCGCACTGGGCCTAGCTCTGACTTCCTGTGCATTAAGACTTGAGTGTGCCTAAACAAATGCTGTATTATTAGCCGAAGCTCTGCCCTGAGGCTCTGAAGGGAGATGGATTTTGAGGCAGGGGAAAAATCTAATTTTGTAGCTGTTTTTCCTTTGATTCTGTAAATAGTCTAAGCTGCTGTGTGTGTAGTCCTTCCCTGAGGTTTACCTTCACATAGTGAATCAGAGACTCCTCCTCGTTTACTTTGTATGTTTTCACCCCGTACTGTTTGGCTATCCTCAGGATGCGGTTTTGAGTGGGCCCAATGTACGCTCCTCCCAGATCCACCCATTTGGTCTCCTTGTTCTGAAAGCACACAAAATTTGTGCAGGATTGACAAAGACATTTTCACTAAGCTGCACTGAGAGCAAAGAAAGCAAAAACAAAAAGGAAGTGGTAGAATATGCATGCAAAGACAGCAGATTCCCTTCCATGCCTAGGCAGCGTCCCACTAGGCAACTCCCTTCGACACACTCGGAGTGGTGGCAAGCATTTGAATTGACTCATTCGACTCCGTAATTTAAGTTCATGACTGAAAATTGGGTGAAATAAAATCATCCCTTTAGGCAACAAAGGAAAGATGTGACTAAGAGTCTGCAATATTGACTAAATGCCGGTACCTTGGCTTATTTAGGGATAACATAGACAGCTGACTCCAGAAACGTTTCTTCACATTCTGCACAGCAGTTAGTTTGCAGCAGTGACAGAAATGAACATTAAATTGACTTCCTGAGGCGTTTTACCTATATAGGGCTGTTACCAATCAAATGAATCCAGCATCAACTAAATCCGTTTATTTTCACTGTAGAAATGTCACAGAAGTTGCTTCTGAAATGGCATTTAGATGTATTTACAGATTGTTGAATGCAGCTAGGTGGCATAAATGCAATTACAATTATGTTTTAAAAATACACTTTTGATTGTTTTGAATATTGCGACCTAAAAATTAAATGATTTTTCTAATACAAACCAGATTCCAAAAAAGTTGGGACACTGTACAAATTGTGAATAAAAACAGAATGCAATTTTCAATTATTTCAATATATTATTCAGAATACGACACAGATGACATATCAAAGGTTTAAAATGAGAAAATGTATAATTTTAAGGAAAAAATAAGTTGATTTAAAAATTCATGGCATCAACACAACTCAAAAAAGTTGGGACAAGGCCATGTTTGCCACTGTGTCTTCTGGACTGAGTGCTAATAACAACTTGGGTTGTCCTTGCCCTATTTAGTTCGGATGACATGGTGTCCCAGTTTTCCAAAAAGAACTTTAAATTTTGATTTGTCTGACCACAGAACAGTTTTCCACTTTGCTACAGTCCATTTAAAATGAGTCTTGGCCCAGAGAAAACGCCTGCGCTTCTGGATCATGTTTAGATATGGCTTCTTTATTGACCTATAGAGTTTTAGCCGGCAATTGCGAATGGCACGGTGGATTGTTTACTGTAAGTATTCCTGAGCCCATGTTGTGATTTCCATTACAGTAGCATTCCTGTATGTGATGCAGTACCATCTAATGATATTATGATGATAACTTCAAACTCTTTGCAATTTTTCTCTGAGAAACTCCTTTCTGATATTGCTCCACTATTTTTCTCCGCAGTATTGGGGGAATTGGTGGTCCTCTGCCCATCTTGACTTCTGAGAGACAATGCCACTCTGAGAGGCTCTTTTTATACCCAATCATGTTGCCAATTGACCTAATAAGTTGCAAATCGGTCCTCCAGCTGTTCCTTATATTTACATTTAACTTTTCTGGCCTCTTTTTGCTACCTGTCCCAACTTTTTGGAATGTGTAGCTCTCATGAAATCCAAAATGAGCCAATATTTGGCATGACATTTCAAAATGTCCCACATTCAACATTTGATATGTTATCTATATTCTATTGTGAATAAAATATAAGTTTATGAGATTTGTAAATTATTGCATTATTTTTTATTCACAATTTGTACAGTGTCCCAACTTTTTTGGAATTGGGTTTGTAGATAACGTCACAGTAAATGTGTGGAGCGAGTTTTGTTTGGTTTTTCCAAAGTAAGTGACAACTAAATCTTAATTTAGGCAAAACATATAACACACCCCCTAGTTGTGACTATCGTCAGCAGACCCATGTTCCTACCACACGGGTAAAAGCAGACCCCTGTATGTGCTGCTAAGTAATTTCATTTGTTTCAGAATCCAGATAAGTATCTAACCTGAACAGTGAAGGTTCTTCCACCAACACGGTTCCTAGCTTCCAGGAGGACAGGATTCAGGCCGCTATCAACCAACAGCTTGGCAGCACTCAGACCTGTCAATTGTGGGTAGAAATGCAGAGTTAAAGATTTTAGTGGACATATGCATCAATATTTACAACCGGTATACTGGTCCTTGAGAAAACTTATTTTTTGCAAGGAGACAACAGGAAATGATGAGGAGAGGCAAAGGAATCTGAACTTTTGTCACCAGCATGAGCACAGCTCAGCACTTTGGTTAACCGCTAAGCCACAAAAACTTTGGGAAAACTTTAGAGTACATTTGAGATACCAGAAGCCTATGGTCTATCTGAAAATAATTAACATTTCCAAATGGTTCCTGTCCTTACAATATTAAAGGTTGTTCCTGTCTTGAAAACATAGGTCCTTTCTAAATACCGCTATACTATTGTCACTGTCCTTTTATTGTATGTGATATTATGAATGGCCTACATATTTAAACCATATTTACATAATTTGTCTCAGCCTACAATGGGAAGGTGCAAGGGTCTGGCTTGTACAATGTAAAACACTACAGATACATGTGAGCCAACATTTTTCTGTACTGATATTTGGTAAAATTAGTCAAATATATTCATATTAGTAACTGAAAGTATGATCAAATAAGCCAAAGCATTTAAAGAACACAAGGAGTGGGGGATGTGTGGAACTTTGTGAATAGTGGGTGTGTTCTTTGCTAGCATTTCACAGGAACTGCCTCAAACATGATTCAAAAAAGTTTTTGAAATCAGTCTCTTATGCTCAACAAGGCTACATTTATGTGATCAAAATACAGTAAAAATATTTTTTTCTATTTAAATAATATATTTTAACATTACCTGGTGACATACTTAATCAGCCCAATCTCACAATAACAATGTTCAATCCATCACAAAAAGCTTAATGTTAAAGTTCAAAGATGTAATACAAAAAAATGTAATACATTGCGATGACAGCACTGGGCTTATAGTGCAAACTACATAATCAACTGGGCTGAAACTCTCTCACAGACTCGGGCCTTATTACTGAAGCCTTTGAGTCATGGGTAAATGAGAAAAAAAAAAAAAAAATCTTTACATAATCTAAGATGTCCCTTGGGGAATAAAATTAGTATAAAACAGTTATATTATCTTTGCATCTTACTTGTAATCACTGGATTCCTGTTTAAACCCCTGGGGCTGTGCAGTGATTATGGTATCAGGGCAATAAACTGGAAGAAGCGAGAAGAAAAAAAAGAGTTTCCTGTCCACACACACACACACACACACACACACGACAGAGGAAGTAAAACTGCTTCTGTGATTTTCTGATGATGTAGTTTTTTACCATATTAGAAACAAAAGCTACAATAAAAGTGGTGGCTTATGTGGACATTATTTTTCAAACTGTATATTGTTCAACTATTAATTAAAAAATATATTTAATTTAATATTCAGTTTTTGTTTATAAAACCTGCATGTAAAATAATTACACAACATTTAGATAAAGCAGTTTAAAATAGATTCATATGGAGTATAGCACATGGCAATGACATTTCAAACATAAATACTAAATAAATACACAAATAGAAATAACCTTTTTTTAAAATGCTGTGTGCTTACAGCCAAAGTGATGTGACAATGCAGCAGAGGAGGTAAAAGCATGACCTTGGAAGCTTATAAAATACTACAAACTGCCTTTGATATGCGGAGAAAGTGGCAGACAGACACCCAAACAGTTTACCCAAACAACCAGGCCAAACATCTGAAACGCTCTCCATGATTTGGCTTTTGTGGCCAGTGACCCATATCATACACTGCTGCTAACACTCAGCAACAGCACAGATACTAAATAAACTGCAGAGGCTTACAAAACCTGGCCACAGCTGTGATGCCTTATACAGGTTTGAAATGATTGTTTTACTAAATTATGTTTTGGTTGAGCCACAGAGCTAGAAAGAAATCAAATATAAACCACTAAGGCTTTGTTCACACTAACACAAACTGCAATTTGGTTTTCAATTCTGATATTTAGAACTGACTGTTGATTTTGCAAGTGATGAAATTTGATCTGTTTGTTCAGACAGCACAGTCAATATTATGTGTATACATCGGTTGCTATAGATATATGTCAGCATGATGTCAAGTGAGTCTCATGCAACAACAGAGAGGAAGAGGATGAAAAATAGACATTTTGTCTCTGCTCATGTCATCCCATATATCAACATCCCACCATGACGCTGAGCTCACAGGGTGAAAATTTTACACATTCATGCACATACAGTGTTCAAAAACACTCACATATAGTTCAATATGGGCCGGATTTAACAAACAGGGCAAATTATCATGTGGCTGCAATTTATTAAAAGCGCTGATGGGAGCAAAAATTTCGGACTATGAGCAAATTAAATTATATGTCAAGTACGAAATCAGTTAAGACATGTTTTCATTACATTGCATGATACACCAATCAGCAGCAAGTGAACATTTTGTCCTTAGAGTTGATGTGGCAAAAATAGGCAAGCGTGAGGATGGCTAGACGGAATGGCTAGACAATCATGGGTCAGAGCATCTCATAAACTGCAGCTCTTGTGGGGTGTTTCCGTTCTGTAGTGGTCAGTATCTATCAAAAGTGGTCCAAAGAAGGAACAGTGGTCATGGGCGGCCAAGGCTAATTGATGCACAAATTCCCCAAATCTCAATCCAATCGAGCACCTGGGGCATGTGCTGAACAAACAAGTCCTCTCCATGGAGGACCTAAAAAACTGCTGCAAACATCTTGGTGACAGTTACCATGGCACACCTTCAGGGGTCTAGTGGAGTCCATGCCTCGATGGGTCAGGATTGTTTTGGCAGCAAAAGGGGGACCAACACAATATTAGGAATTGGTCATAATGTTATTCCTGATCAGTGTATATTTACAAATACTCTCCGCCCATACATTTAGCAGTCTGAAAGGAAAACTCATAAAATTGCATATACAAATGTTAGCAGCATAAACGAACTTTGCATCGCTAATTTCTAACTGCATGTCTTCAGTAAATCCTGAGTTTTTTAACACTAAAAGGTTTGCAGCGCTGGCGCAAGCTGTTAGTAAATCTGGCCCTTTATGAGGAAAATAAAAATGTATGTATTCGAACATAGCTCTGGGGGTTGGGGTGGAGGGAGGGGGGGCATGTATTTCCAGCATTCAGACAAAAAAGTTTGGTTTGGATCAGGTTTGTAAACATCGGATTGTAATGTGTTTTTGCGTTAATGTGTTGAATCTGTGCTAAGACTACAAAAAAATAAACATATGGGTAAGTTGAATACAGCAAAAAAAAAAAAAACCTGCCCGTTTGAAAAAAGGGGAGACACAAAACGACAAATGAGCTAACAGACAGATACACTGCAGTGAAACCTGATTATTTAACCAGGTGGCATGAGGAGGAGATATATAAGTCTCATCCCAAAGATACCAAGATTCCAAGAACCAATTCAACAAAACCTCATATTTATTAACCTCATTATATCAAGGACAGTGCAAACAAAGTCATGCAAACTCATAAACACACAGATCTGAAAGCTTTGTGATGTGTATAAAATATGATATGATCCATGTGTGGTGTTTATTTCTGTTTGTAACTGCTTGGCTGAACTGAAAATATTCTTTTAACATAAATAGCTCTCGTGAGAGAAAGAAGGCTGGCTAACAAGCATATATTTTCTTCTTTCAGAGACATAAAATGTTCAGGAAAAGATGGAAAACACTTAAAGTTGGCAGAAACACAATAGTAGCTGTGGTCTTTGTCATTCGAGTGCAGTGCTGAAGGGACCACACTGACTGAAAGTAAACACACACAAGTGAATACAAAAATGAAGCTCGCAGTTTGCTAAAAACAACATGTTTACAATAAATACTGGAGATATTAACAGTAACAACACACTTTGGGATATGACCACATATCCCAAAGTGTGGTCAAGCTCAAGAAAGTTTTGTGTTTGACTTAATTGTAGCCGTGTGTAACAGGGCACATTCTTGTGTTGTGATGGTCTATGTGCGTGCAAATGGTTACATGATTTTTGGTCATGTTTTTTCTCTCGGTGGAGGCTCACATCTGTGCAAATGTGTCAGTCATTCAACTGTGTCTCAGAGTTGGACATCCTGCCAGTTTATATATTGATTCAAGGACTTTCTCCATTCTAGTCCTCCAGCCTTATTCTTCAAGCCTAGCTTTCACTTCATCCCGTCTTCTGTTTATTGTTTAAATAACTATTAAATAACTAAATAAAACAAAATTGCTTAAATCAAATGCACGGTGTAAACTTCTTAACACAAATCAATACCTTTTCTAATCTTCATGAACACCATCGCATTATGGAGTATGATCAAGTATGATGACAAAAAAATGACAAGATAACATGAAAGTGAGTAAATGATAGAAGAATTGCAATTTTGGGATGATGATCTATACTTTTAGACTATCAAGTTGCACTTACTCCTTCCAAACAGAAATATAACCAAAAAGAACCAATTTTGGTCAAAAATACAGTGGAAATACAGACAATTAACTTTGAGCGGTCAATCTTGTTAAAATTCGCCAAGCCAAATAAAGCTTAAATGATCATTCCATCAATCATGATACTGCTACTGAAACACAGTCTGTGAAATAAGCCAAGAATGAAATACCTAGGACTAGCTTTGTTGCCAAATAATACAGTAATGACATAAATTACATACAATAGTAGCCAAAAGTGATGTCTGGAAGGGGTATTTGTTTTTACGGACCCTACAATTTCGATTAAACCATCAAAATATGAGGAAAATATTTAATATTTTTTCATTATTTTAAATATAAGAGAACAAAAAAACCCCCACTAAATCTGGTTCACACTTACACTGTCAAAAAAAAAAATTAAAAAGAGTACAAAATTGTACCTTTTAAGGTACAAGTGGCCGTCACTGGGGTGGTACCCTTAAGGGTACATTTTTGTTCCTCTAAGTCAGGGGTTGGCAAGTTCAGTCCTTTGATGTCCCCCAGAGTTTAGTTCCAACCCATCTAAGCCACCATAGTAAAAAACGCGTGGCTCCCAGCATGCATTGCAGCATTAAGTATGTTACCATTGTTGAGATTCATACGCTGATTCTTGATATCTGTGTGCGTCTAAACTTTGCCCCCTTTGAATGTGTTTAAAAATCAGAATTCAGAACATCTGATCTGTGGCAAGAAAGTATTGTTGGTGAATATTCTTTATTATTTTTATTCAGTGATGAGTTTAGTTAAACATTATTCTTCATGATACAGTTTTTTTATCATGACTTTTTTGTTTTGAACAATTATGTGTTTTGTTTACACTGTATCAAAAACCACAAACTCAAGTCACACTGACCAACTAAAGGAAACACTGATCTCCATAATGGTGACCAAACTTTTTCAATAAAACGTCAAAATCTTAACCTGTTAATTCTCAATAAGAGCTTCTATAGACGTCTTTCAGGGTTGGAGCCAAACTCTGCAGGACAGCGGCTCTCTAGGACTGAACTTGCCTACCCCTGCTCTAAGTAGAGGAAAATTGTACCCTAAGGACCGTTTGTGTACCTTTAAAGGTACAGTTATGCATTTTTTTCCCCAAGGAACAAAATTGTACCTCCAATGTACCTTTTTTTCTGAGAGTGTACATCAAACTATATAGAGTAAATATTATGCTGTCTGGGGGAGGGCTACGGGCTCAGAATTTTTGCCCGGACCCTGAGTTTCACTTGAGAAAGCCATTGACGGCCGTTTATGAGCGCTATTAACTCATATTAAAAATCAAACATTTATAAAAGTTAAACATTTTTAATAATTACAGTCTCAGTGCTGACACTGTCACAGACTTTAATATTTTAACGATTTATAAAAGATGAATCACTGTCTGGCCATCTGGAATTTTGGTATGGAGATAAAGGTTATGATTATAATTTTTTTTTAGTATTACACCACATTATGTGTGTTTATTAGCACCTTTCGTTGTTTTTCTTGTGGTATGAGAGAGTGCGCTTGGACCCGGAAGCGCTGCCGCGTGACGTCAGGCTTAACAACCGGATATGGATTGTGTTGATATCTAATAAGGGTTTATTAACACAAAGTGAGGAGATAGGGTGGTGAAGGGATGCTAAAATAAAAACGGTCAACGAAAGAAGGTAAATTTATTTACCTCTTATTGTTAATTAGATTGAATAGCTTAATGTGATCCAGTCATGTTTAATAAGGTTTAATTATCTGAACGTGCTCCTCCCGAAATGTGTTAATAGAGCATCACTAAAGTTATCATCTAAAAAAAATTAAAAATACAAAAAAAACACGTGGCAAATAAAAGACAAACTACAGATACATATTTTATTTTACTACATAGAAAAATAAAAAAGCTAATAGATAAAAGCATTTGACTAAATAACAAGCATATGACTACAACATAACCAGTTCTTCATATTTTGTTGTTCTCTCTTGTTTTTGCATGTGTTCACAATTTCTTTGTATTACCTGGCCAAAAATGTATTTGGTATGTTTCATTGTGTTTTGTGACTCCAAGCACAACTAAAGATGCATATGTTTAGCTAAACCAATTCAGTGTAAATATTAAACAAAGACTTGAGTTCAACTTTAAAGCATGCAACAGAATAACATTCACCACTGAATGGGAGAAATGAGCTTAATGGGATTGTCAAACCACTGAGGAAAAGGTCAAACTTTCTTCGTCAGACAATTCTGGGAGATCAAAGAGCTCGTCTCTGACTGGAAAAGTCTAAAGATATGCTGGTTCTCTTCTATTCTTGGCTTTTCCACCCAATTCGTTTGTATTTTCCCATTTAATTTCTTCATTTTAAGATGTTGCATCTAAACTAAACAATATGATGTTAAAATTAAATTAGAGTGGAATTTATACATTTGAATTAAAAACAAATACAATTTAAACAACATGTTCTGTGGATCTGGGATCTAACACGCTCTGGTAGCAGAAATATATCAATTCTAATGGTGATCTTTTACAAGCAGTGCTTCGTTTTTGAGCCATAATTGAGGATCTAGGGAACAACATGCAGCTTTGGTCTAAAAACTTCCTCTGACCTGGTTCAATATTATTAGAGAGACCAAGCTTATTATGATAAAACAACATATTTAGGATTCACTCCCTTTGCTGGCACCAGTTCAGGGGGCCATTTACTGGGAAACAAGAGTCTGAGGGTGGATGGGGTTTCCATGGCAACTGTACATATAAAGATGCAGTCGCTTGGCAAAGGTACATCTACACCAATTACCTTCCTGTATTCACTGGGAACAAGAATCTGCTGTGCACTCTTGCTCTAAATGACATGACATAACAAGGTTAGGGTTTTCAATAAGACAACAAACTAAAGGTTAAGACAATAAATCACACAGCATTTCAGTTTATACGCATGATCTGGATATTATGCAGCACATCAATTTGTTCTGTAAGAATAGGGCGACACTCTTCACATATTTTTTTTATAATGAGATGTTGCTATTGACCATCCATACTTAACCAAAATGAGCACTAAAACTAATCTTAAGAAATGTTTAATTATAAAGTTTGAATCCATATTTAAATCTAAAACCAAATCTGTAACTTGAGTGCATTCATGCAGGCAACATTCTTGAGGAAATCCAAACAAGTAATATGAACATCTGAAATATTTGCGTTTTTTTCGTAAAATTTGGCAAGAATATTCTTACAACGTTGGTAACCTGTAACTGTATAAGCACCTTTTCTATGAATCAAGATGTCTTTCCCAAAATAGGCCGGGATTAGTTTTAAAACTAGGTAAGGTCTAGAACTATATCAGATAAGAAAATGTGCTGTCCATTGATACCACAATCTAAACCTAATTGCTTTGTTTGCACTCTAACCAGCCCTGATTAAGCCTGATATACAGACCAAGAAGAATCACATTTAAGAGGCTATGTCTGACAGCTCTGGTGGTAATTGCACAATCACATTATCACAACACATTAACACTGACCAAGCCGTAAATTGGAGGTGACACTGGTCTGGGGTTCATCCCTCAAGGAATCTCTGCAATAAAATGCTAATGTCAGCTTCAGCAAGCAGCACATTCATCAATTAATCCACAAGACAAAAGTAGCCAGTACTTTGAGAGGGTTTTGTTGATTTCTTTAAAAAGGTAGGAATGGCCAATATAACAATTCTACCAAAAACTGATAAATAGATAAATATGTTCATGATATGCCAATAACAATATATGTTCAATATCAAAACTGTACTACTTAAAATAAATAGTTTTAAATGCTACAAGTGAATTTAGTGAATATCGATTTATTTTAATGATCTATGCTCATGATCTGAAGCGAATGGTGCAGGTTCACTTAGGGCGTGTTCAAATCCACTTTTACTAGTTTAATTACGAAAAAAAACAGTCGGGGTGCCAGGCGCATGGTCCAAAAGGGTTGTACCTAGTCTCTTAATCAGTCATGGCTGTGTTTTGAGCGTGACGTGCAATAAACCAATCATAGTCTCATCTCCCGTTCCCTTTAAAAGCCAGTTGCGCTTGCACCATGGCGGATTCGCTTTTTACATGGTGAAATTTGCGAGCGGAAAGACTGAACGCTTCCGTAATAAGAAGAGTGTATGCGCATTGTGCGCCTGCTTATAGGTTCATATTACTAATGTGCACTTTAGACCAGGTTTTTTTTGGTGGCGCAGTGGTTTTCAGTTGCCTCAAAATATCAACTATGCGCCTGAACGCGCCTCGTTTTCAGACCAGCGGGTGAACAGATGGGCATGAGAGCATTTGCTATTTAAACAATGTGGTGCTGGACGTCAAAATGACACCTGCGTCAGGCTGAAACTAGCGAGTGTTGCATTGTGCCGGTGTATGATAGTATATGATAGTACAATGTGCATTATGAAAATTATCATTATAATAAAGAATAATCATTCTGACATGAGCTAAAGATTATATTTAACAGCTTTATTAAAATTTGTGTTTTTAAAGATTAACTTTAATTGAACGTTAGATGATGGCAAAAATTATGTAAAAATAGTCAAAATGAGCATTAACAATTTAATATACAATATCAGCTGATAAATAAAATATAAATAAAATTAGATTAATAAATAAATAATTTGTTAAAAATCTGTATTATTGGCTGATAACCGTTACTGTACTGCTGTATTCTGCATTCCTATTAAAGGCATTAAATAAAATGTAGGAAATGTACAACTCCGTGACTGACCCTACAAGAATAGTTAAATATTTTCAAAGCATTACAAAGATATTTGAAAAAACCATACACTGTATAAAACATGTTTTCATCAGTATTTTTGTGTCATTGTCCAGTACAGATTTAAGTAGCCATAAAATGGGAGAAATTCCTTTTTTAGCAGTATTATAGTAACCAAGTGATTTGAAAGGAGCCTCAAACAAATCAGTTGCTCTCTAACCCCAGCTGTAAGATGCTTAGGCCTATGACATGCAAACATAGCAATCCATGTTTCTGTCTTCATTAAAGCATGTTCAGTCCCTTTATATAGTTTAAATATGCACCAAGACAATCCAATGAAAGGAGGTTTCCTTGAATTTAATGTGACAAAGAATCACTTGAACTGTTCTTGCTGTCACATGGATGTTTTTTCATGACGTTTCATGCCATTCTGGAAGCAATTGCTTTCTCCAATATGCCGCAACATTGACATTTGGATGCATTATTGAAAAGCAATTAGAGATCTGTGAAACAGCATGTTCTCCTGGCAACCCCAAGGACAGTTGTTCGTCTAAGAGAGGAACAGAGCAGTATTATCTTAAGTTGCATAACGAAGCCAGTCAAGCTGGAGTCAGGCTCTGCATGGCTCAGTGGGGGAAAAAAAAGGCCAAAGACGTTTGTTTACACAAACTAAGAGGACACGGCAAAAAAGCATCTGAGTATTTCCCTAGCAGTCTAAAAGCATTATGTAGACATATTTTTCCAAGTTCAGCTGTTTGTTTTACCACTATGAAAGCACTGTTGATTCTAAATGCATCAAAATGTGCTTAGCTCTAAAAAACCTACGTTTGCAGTTGTGTTTACATTGATCTTCAGAGATCCACAGCTGCATTTATTACTGGAATAATAGTTTTCTTTATTTTGAAGGGGTGTTTACTTATTTGCGACAAAGCATGAGAGCTGGTCATATCCATGAACACAAGTGACTACAAACACTGGCAATGCGGCCATGTTCTGAGGTGACAAAATTGTAACTTTATTTTGCAGCAGAATAAAATGTCAGTTTATTTACAGCTGTTTCTGTGCAAGAAAGAAAGAGAACATCTAACAGACAAGTTTTGCACTCTACCCTTCTACCCCATTTTTTAAAATCAAAAATACAGTAATACCATGATGTTGCAAAATATTATTAAACTGTAAAAAAGAAGTTGCTGCCTTACATTTTTAAAAACAATCAACTTGGATGTTTAAGTCATTACAACTTAAATTACATTAAGCTGACTTCAAATGAGCTGAATCTTGTATAACTTATTAAAAAAGTTGGAAATTACTTATTGCTAATTAAAGCAATGTAAAAACATGTTATCAACTTATTGATCATATATTTCATGGTGCAATTTAAAACAATTAATTTCTATTTAAATATATTTTAAATTTCCATTACTCCAGTCTTCAGTGTCACATGATCCTTCAGAAATCATTCTAATATGCTGATTTGGCGCTCAAGAAATATTTCTTATATTAGTAATGTTGAAAACAGTTGCGCTGCTTAATATTTTTGCTGTGATACATTTATTTCAGGATTCTTTGATGAATAGAAAGTTAAAAAATGTATTTGAAATACAAACCATTTGTAACATTATAAATGTCTTTACTGTCACTTTAGATCAATGAAATCACTTTATGAATTCTACATCTTTGCAAAGCCATCATTACACAAACACACTTGAGCAGGCATATGTTTGTATATGTAAAGAGTCAAGAAGTATAAAATACAACGTAAAAGTGGCCTGTTCTGACACACTACACAACTGGCCCATGAATCAACATGTTTTCTGTATTTTCTGGCTGACTTCCAAAGTAGCAATGCCGAAGTTCTTTAGCAAGAGCAGGGCACTCACCAGGAAGCGTTGGTGTCAACAGCCTCCGCAATTAGATGTGGAATTCCTGCCTTTCACTTGTACACCCCATGAGAGCTGCTGCTGAGACCTACTAGTTCTGAGCAAAACAACTCCCTAATGCTTTTGTTATTTAAAACACTTCTCAGTCTGTTCAATCGTACAACTGTTTCTGACAGCTATTTGTATGCAAGCACATAAAGGTGAAGTAATTATGTGAAAATACTTTCTGATATGAACATTCAAGTCACTGACTATCAGAAAGTCATTGGTAGGAGGATTTCTGTGAGGAATGTAAACATAGGTGCTCTGTGGTGCTATCACAGCATTACTCTGTTTATTTGAACATTTCGACCATTCCAACACATTAAAACTGGCTCAACCATTGGCTACCAGTTTCTCTGTAGCTGGCCAAGAGGGCTATTTGAGCGAAGTAAACAAGTTAATAATAGATATATCTGATCATGCTCCATAACGCAGTCGCTATTTACATCTCATACCATCTATAAACTCTTGCGTTATGAAGGTAATGATTGACACATTTGTATTACATTCCAAAGAGCTCTGTTATCAGCCCCACAATGGAAAATTAAACCATATCCATAACGGCTGGGCCGGATCGGCACGGAACAGTTAAACAATGAGAACGGGGAATGAGAAAAAACGTGCACAATTTTTGCTATGGACTTAAAGGATACTTCACGCTGTGCGACTTGATGAAGAGAGGTGTGATATTGTCTTGTCTAAGCAGCTTGACTTTCGATTTTTATTTTAAAATGGCCAACAAATCCAATTAACTTACATTATATATGGCTTGAGACTCTCCTTTAGAGACCAAACGTAATAGAGACTTAGGTTTTTTTGTTTCGAGCTAGAAATAGTCCACCTAACAACGTCCTAGCAACCAGAACACCTTAACAACCAAATGGTAACATCCTAGCAACCATTTAAAACATCCTAGTATCATGAAAGCAACTTTTGCACAGGAAAGTGTCACCCATTTTTTTTTTTTTTTATAAATATAGTTTATTATCCAATTTGGTTTGATACTAGTAGTGTGGAAATTACATTTTACATATACATTTAGTATTTGGCAGATGCTTGTTGTTTGACCTATGACCTTGGGGTTGCTAGCGCCATGCTTTACTCTTTCAGCTACAGAAAATTACACGCTTCACCTTAAAAGGCACAAAATGTAGTTTTTCACTACTAGAGGTCGCATTTTCAAAACAAAGGCGTAACGTGATGAGGCCAAGATTGAGAGCGGAATCTTGAGAGATGTCGTCTTCACTTCACAGCCGATGGAATAGAATCGGGACGGGACTCGCCATAAATCATGTTCATGGATGAGATTATTAACGTTACTGTAGTATAAAGCAGAGCAGTGTGATGTGTGTGCTGAACGAGGTCGCTGAAGCGACTGCTAAAGAGAGACGAGCGCCACACGGCTTGACAGCAGCGGAGCTTTTATAATGCCACAGTCGACCCTTCTGCTTCCGGTCAAGCGTATGTGGGGTAACACCGCGTATGTGGGGTAAATGGCGACTGTGGCATAATAAAAGCTCCGCTGCTGTCGAGCCGTGTGTTGTGCTCGTCTCTCATTAACAGTCGCTTCAGAAACCTCGTTCAGCTCCTGTTACTCTGTGTATACGCTCGGCGACTGCTATGAGACACTTGTTACACACTGCAGTAAGCTAAATTGATATTAGAATATCATATTAATAAATGCTGGATGGCTTGTGTTGCTAAATGCAATTCATTTGAAAACATATTATATGACGGAGAAATGCTGTATTACTGTACAATAAGTTTTCCATCTATGAATGTATCTAAAAAGATGTTCCCTTGTCTAATAAAACATAATATATTACAGCGTCTTTGTTGTTTCCATGGTTTCTACAATATCAAAATCAAAAGGAAATCGAGGGTAAGGAGGGTATGACATCACTGATTGGCGCCGCACAGACATGGTGCGTGTCCTAGTTAAAATTGCTTATTTCTCTAGATTTAAACATCCTTGGAAACATCTGGGATAATGCAAGCACATAAGTCAAGAAAATATATAACACTGTTCTGGTGGTTTTTGGATATTTTAATCCAAAAATCTTACATATTGTCCCTTTAAATAATAAATAAGGTACAAATGAAAACTGTATTTACAACAGGGACAATTTACAGTTTTAGACATGAAACAATAAGGTCACAGGAGTAAAGGTGTCATTCGCATTGTTTAGCTGAAAGGCTTCAGCTGTCTCTCCTCTATATCAAGCACAGCCCCTGTGGCACTTCACAACAGACACAAAAACACATTTGTCATCGCATTTTCTAGGATCCTGGGGAGCATATAAATGAGTTGTCAGTTTTGTTTACCACTTCTGCCAAAGTGCTGTCTCCCCAAGCACCTCCAGTAGCATTGCAAATAGTAATTACATTTACAGGGAAGGCTTGGGTTGTTATTAAAAGGTCCCTGAAGCAACCCATTTTGAGCTTTGGTTAGAAAAAGAAACTGATTTCCTTTAAAGGCCAACAGGTGAAAAACATCTGCATATTCAACAACTGTAAAAACACATTTTGTCTCTCTAATCCATGTGTCAAATTCACTCAGTCCTGGATCCTCCCTCTTAAAAACAAGCTGGGTTGTTTCAACCCAATTGTGAAAAACTTAAAACTTTTGGGTTTTGTCCATATTTGTTTGGGTTGAAATAACCCAGCATTTTTTTGAGTGTTCACATAAACTGCACTGAAAAAAAAGTGCAATACTGCACAAATCAGATCATGCATATCATGAAACATAACGTATGGCGTTGCAGAAATTGCACTGTAACTTTGACCAGAGCTTGAATGTGTAACTAGCCTCAAACTACGATGACGTGCAATATCACACACACGCACAAATGATAAATGTTTTACAGACTCAAAAGTGCAGTCTGTTAAGCATTGACTGCTAGAAACTTGGCAGGGAATCAAAGTTCTGATGATGATAAAAGGTTTTTATAGTAATGGATAGGGTGATACTGGGTCCATGGTGCATCATGTGTGGCCTTGTTACATAATAGTGACTGATTACATTCATTAGCTTTTGTTTCAATAATCAGTTTCAATAATCAGTAGCCTTATATTTAGCATAAGAGTGATTGTGTCCATTTGCAGCTTGAATGTGCAAGGATTCCAGTTATTTTAGCTGTACAAAAACAGTGTTTTTGTACAAAACACATTGCAAACTGGCATTTGTTATAATATTTTTTTACATACATCATAATTATAAACAATGGTTTGAGCAACAAATAGTTATATCGTTTACTGCACTTGTTATTCTTCTAGTTTTTTCGACAACAACAAAATATTACCATACTCACATAAAATAGCTCACTTCCATGTTGGTTGTGAGTTACTAAACTGTGAGAGACTTTGCAAACAGAAATATCCACATTTAACAATATAGACTAAAACATCTGACTTGATTCTGTAGTGCTCTTGCACATCATACAAAATAAACTGACAAAACCACCTCTATGACAAGAAATAATGTTACCAGCAGGTTATCAGGAGGACAATTTGACCCTGTTTTGCTTTTGTTTCCAAGAATACTGTTCTGGCACAAGTAATATTTCATACAGTATGCACTCCCTCTGAGCTGGGTTTAAATTGTCATGTCTATACATAATAATGCATATTCACTGTGGGAACAAGTCCGTTTACACGACAGGAATGGAATTTCCTGTTAGGTTATAACTGTAAGGACATTATGCTATGCTTTCACACTACTCTATACAAAATGGGTCACCGAACACATGCTAGGACCGAAAAAAAACAAAACAAGAATACTTATCACATAGTACTTTCTAATCAATTCTGCATCTTATCGTAGTGCAATATATTAATAAATCTCTCTACAATCTCTGTAAAATAAACTTGCAATAGAAGAGTGGGTTAAAACACTGAGATCTCCAATAGGGCCAATGCAAATTATTCTTCTCACTGGGTTTGTGATACCAAAGTGTTAGACAGGTTTAGGCTTTTCACTGCATAAACATTATTCAAAGCAATGTATCACACTTCCAATATTGTAAGGGTTAAAACTTAAGGGTTTACAGTAAAAAAAACATGCATTGCATGTATGTATACATTTAGGTATATTTTATGAGGCAATCAGAGCTGTATGCATAATTAAGAAATAATAAAATATAAAATAGTTTTTAATTGAGTATACAATGCCATGGATACCGGGATAGGCTTCAGAGGTTGTATAAGGAAATAAGACAGAGAGATAAAATGTCATACAAGACACGTCAACTGTGTGAAACAAAATAAACTTGTGTTAAATATGCTCTTAGTTATAAATTTACAAGTGTAAAAATGCCTTTATTTTGAGAACCTGTTGCATCTAACAAATTCTTTTCAAATAAATATATGGACATGAAATATTGATTTGAGTTAAAATATACAGTTCAAAAAATTATTCTCACACATGGATGAGTGATCAAAATTGCCGGTCCTTATTCACAAATATTTGATGAATGCAGTGATTAGCCAATCAGAATCAAGTATTCCAGAGCGCTGGATGGGCAGCGACATTGAACACTAGGTGTCTAATGTTATGTAGTTTGGCATAATTAATCTAAAATTATTATAAACAATTTCATAATGCATAATAATACAAATAATGGAATATTTGTACTTTTCAAAGATCCATCTGTCATATTGCAGGACCTAAATAAACCTGGGAAGGTTTAAAATAATATACACTTGCATTTACACATAGGCTATATGTATATTTTAAACTAAAATATTGACGTTGAGTATTAAAAAAAAGCTAATTGGCATGTTATATAGCAACTACACTGTTGCATGCCACTTTACTGTCTCTGCCTCTGGCGTTATGAATATGAAATAATCATGTCACGGAAGTGAAAGAGCAAGCTCAGGTGACATCGGGAACAAATTCACTTTAAGTCTGCAGAACTAACACCGTCCTTTCGACGAACTATCAGGGTCCTATTTAAAACGTAAATATGGATTATTATTTTTAAACGCAGCGATAATACAGGGGTTGTTATAAGGCGTCTAAGCTTCTTAGGAAATGGAATAGTCGTTCAGTACGAGTCAGTAGCGCGCCTTGTATTATTAACGATGATCATAACTCTGCATTACTATCATCACCCTGTAATCTTCATTCATACAAAGTTTCTTTAAGAGCGCGTTAATTGCAATGAGATTATAAGAAGTTGTATGTGCTATTTTGATGACACTAACCTGAGATGCCTCCGCCAATCACAATCACGTCGTATGCGTTCGCAGTCATGGTGCTGTTCGTCTCACTGGCGCTCAGAGCAGAAGAGCCGCTCCGCATCTGTGTTCAAAGCATTCGGAGCCCCGCCCCCGACTCCTATCATTGGGGATGACAGATTTAGAAGAGCACTGGGGTAAATGCAGCGAAGCGCCCTTCCTCATGCTATGCAATGATTGAGAAGGACAACTAAAATCCCTAAAATCATTGTGAAATTAGGAACAATGATGTAGAAGCACCTAAACCTAGATGTAAGCCTAAACTTGACATAAACTGTGCACTCAAATCTGATTGGTATGTTGTTGCATGATCAATAAAGATGATAGACCTGAGAGCGAACAATTCATCATTTGACAATTCTACAGAACATTATTGTGCAAATAAATATTTATAAAATATCACTGTCAATTCCTGTAAATATATGACTATTTGATTCAATTGCAGTAAAATAATGTATTTTGGATTGTACAAATTAAATATATATATTTAACATGTGCTGAAGTAAAGAATATTGTTATTTAAATAATATTAAAGCAATAAGCCCCGTGAAGCCATGGTTAAAGGGATAGTTCACCCAAAAATGAAAATTCTGTCGTTTACTCACCCTCAAGTTGATCCAAACCTGTAGGAATTGATTTCTTCTGCTGAACACAAAAGATGATTTTTTTAAAGAATATGAGTAACCAAACAGTTGATAGTCCCAAATGACATCCATAGTAGGAAAAATCAATACTATGGAAGTCAATGGGGACCATCAACTGTTTGCTTACCGACATTCTTCTTCTTTTGTGTTCAAGGCAAGACAAGATTATTTATAAAGCATATTTCATACACAGTGGCAATTCAAAGTGCAAGTTAAACAGTAAAATCGCAAACCTGACTCTCCATTTTTCTTCCACTCCCAATAGGGGTGATTCAGGTTATATTATTATTTTATTATTTGCTATTTTACTATTTACATTTGTCAGGTTAATGCATTTAAACAGTACCCTGCAGACAAATCTTCTTGGAACCACTAGGGCTATACCTATCTGTCAGAGCAGAGCTAACGAATCTTCCTCACATGTCAGGTAACTGTGCGTTTAAACAGTACCCTTCTGTTCAGCAGAAGAAAGAAACACATACAGGTTTGGAACAACTTGAGTGTGAGAAAATGACGATAGAATTTTAATTTTTGCGTGAAATATTCCTTTAACAGTGAATTTAGAACAGCAAAGGGCATTGTTAGGCAGGACGTGAAGCAGAGTGCCTAACAACCCTGTTCAAAATTCACTGTGTAAACCATGGCTTAATGGGGCTTATTGCTTTTTTTAAATTGTTACCACAATAAATATACTGTATTAAGAGCAAAACATATGTAATAACGGGCTATCTTAATTTTTTAAAGTAAAAAAATGTAAATGTCAACCTTCCACTAGCAAAATAGTTCCTGACAGTGAAAGTATGTTCTTCGGAGTAATGAAATAAAAAAATTTAAGGTGAACGATACAACATAACACCAGCAGGGGTGACTCATACTTAATTACATTAACGGTGTCATGAACTGGCTTTTTTATTTTTTAAAACTGTTGTCTGAGGTCAACTTATGACGTTCCTGTGGTTTTTACATTTAAAAACATCATAATGAATAAGTAATATGCTATTTTATAATATAATTTAATATTTAATAATTGGCAGGTAATTAATAGGTAGAGTGATGTTACAGAGCCCAAGACTGCACAAAGAATTTGTATGCTGGCGTAGTGTTTGAAATCAGTTTCTTGTGATAGGTGCTTAACCAAGAGTCATCCTTCACTGCCTTTGATATCCCACAATCCTATGCGTTCCATTCAATGACAATTGAGCTAGAAAAAGAAAGATGGCGTCTGAAAGTTATGGTTGCTGGTCAATTTGTGTGTAAATGTAGCCTACATTTTTTGACCGACGGTTTCCAATTCCAATGTAATTTCTGTCGAATTCGAAGTAAATAAATATTTGTTTAGTTCTCACCAAAGCTCGCTTTATTTTGCTGTAGATCATTAAACTGTTGCTATACGTTGCCTCAGAAGGATGTCTGAAATCAGTTTTGTGAGGTAACTTAGGCCTACCTTCGTGCGCTTACGCCAAGACAAGACAGCTGCCTATAGGTTTTCGGATGCAGCAAATAGCCAGCGGTCTTCTTTTGCGATTGGAAACAGCTGTCCCCCCCCAAGTATGCAGCGAGACGCGGCCTTTTGAATTTCGCGGTGTGTACCGCTCCATGATCACTCAGTGTTTCTCTCAGTAAGCCTCGGAGTCTGAGAACAGAAAAATAGAAAACCCGGAGTGCCTCTAAAGCCGAAAGCTATTTTCGGGAAGGAAAATCTCTCTCCACTACCGTTACGGTATATCGGCTTTATTTAGTTTGGCGTCCAGTAAACAAGATGCTTTGTTTTTATTTCCATTGGTGGAGAAGTAAGTTAACTGCTACGCGAATAAACTGGATATTTGGGTCCGAAATGTAAGTGCCTTGATATCAATACATTTTTTATAGAACTTTATCATCTGCTAAATTAAAAATGATAATTTACAGTGTACTAACCTATCTAGCAACTGAGGTAATTTTCACTACAATGGATAACTGAAACGCAGGTAACGTTACACGGTGTGATACGAGATGCATGATAGCTTTGGTTGAAGGTTACCCGGATGAGTGCGCTGATGAACTGGTTCAGCGCGTTTCAGTGCAGCGTAGCATGGACAACTCAGAGCCGTTGAAAAACTTTGTTCTATGGCTCTGGGACAACTTAAGTATTTCCAGATCACATCATAAGCGAGATGGTTTAGACTGAGATACTTAAAATATTTACTTGAGTAATTAGTATATTTTAGGCTCCTTCAAAGGGTTCAAGTGGATCAGTTTCCGCTATGCATGTTATGTGCAGCGATTTACAATGCCTTTAAGAAACTTTAGGATTTCAGAAAGACATATATATAGTCATACCAAATTTTGTGAGCAATATCATTTCACTTGAATTTAGTTCCAAATGAAAGCTTGAGTTACCACATGTTTAGTTAACGAAAACGGATTTGCCAGCTCAGCTAGGAAGTGTCCTGTATACCTTTTGTCTTTTAAAACCTAACAAATACTTAAAATAGTTGAAAATATCCTGAAAGTATGTATTACATGGTTTGTGATTTTGTTTTGTACCCTAATGGGTTTTTTGGTATTGTTCATGCACTGTATCTGAGTTTGCTGCCATCTGGTGGATTGGTCATGCAGGTCCTGCCTGTAGTCTCACACACACTGCTGCTGGCTTTGAGACATGAATACATCTTCTTTAAACCTCACTCTCTTCAGGACGAGGCTGTCAGTCCATACATTCTAATGTCAGTCTAATCCAAATCCATTATTGATCTCATCTAAGTAAGCATGTTACATCTCTCTGCCCTCCTTAGGGCTGGGGGTGCACAGTATAGATCTGTCACTTCTTTTCACTGAAATGTTTGTTTAAAAGTCCCTGAGAGTCATGAATAAGTCATTGTGCATACAATTATACAATGATATCCAAAAAAATACACAAAATATCATGTGGAATGCTGTTTGTATTCCTAAAAACTGGGAAGAAAATGTTCATGTCATTGGTTCCCTGTGGTATTCATACAATCCCTCTGGAATTCCTATCTTTTTTTTTCTGAAGTCGTAAATAAAACCAATATTATTGGAGTGTTTCGCAAGAAAGTGCTATTTCAGTGTTTCACTTAAAATTTTCATATTTAATTCAGTGTGTTACTTACCGTTACTGTGTAATTATTTGCGGAATTTACTATCTCTAATTGTTTCAAAGTAAAATAAAAATTGGATAAATCTGCAAGTTTAAGAGTTCATGTGATTGATGAATTGGTCTGCCACTGATGGACTCAAATGGCTACTATAGCAATTTAATTTACAACTTCAATTATGCAATAATTAATGTTTTAATGATGACTGTCTAATTTATGTTACAGAACAAAATGTGAATCTCTATATGTAATGTCACCACCACATATCTAATTTATTTTTTAAAAATACAATATGCTGCGTTCCAGGCAACTCACCTGCCATCTCCTATTTGAAAATAACATGAGGATATAAATGATGACATTTATAGGTAAACAATTCCTTTAGGACTTGGGATATATTTTAGGGTTCAATATGGACAAATTTTATGGTGGTTTTGTCATTTTGGACCTTGACACTCATATATCCTTTCATTGTAGAGAAAAGACCTCCATGAACATTCATGAACAAGTATCTCTTTTTGTGTCCCTGGACTCAAACGACTTAAAGGTGAGTAAATAATGACAGAATTTTCATTTTGGTTGAAATATTTATTTCAAGGGATTGAAGGGAATGTAAAAAAGGATAAAGTCCAGCTACTATGTCTGCCACAAGAGGGCGTAGATGTTACATTAGTTCATAGTGTGCAATAAAAAAGCTAAAGATGTTAATGAAATAATACTTCCTGATACTCCTAGTCATATCATAGATTAAATGTAAAAAATACATTTAAAAAATGAAGACAAACTCCAACAACTTGTTGAAATACAATAGCATGTTTATAGCTGAATGAGGTGCACATCCTTTTACAATCATTTGCTTGATATACAGTTTTTTCTTTTTGCTTTTGTATAAATAATTGTTTGTCTGCTTTTACTGACAACAGATTTTATCGCAATAACTGCGTGCACGTCTAGGGAAGGAGGATTGTTTCAAAGAAGAGTGAGTAAAAACAAAGAAGAGCGAATAACCATTTCAATTTCAGTAATTCAAAATTGCAGCTGATATTGGCTTCAGTCTAATAAAGTTAGAGGACAGAATACTTCATATTATGAGAGATCAAAAGTATATTGCAGTCATAATTATCACAATAACGCAATGGTGTTGGGCTTTTTCATTTAATCATGGCATTTTTGTAACTTGCTCCTTAACATTTTTGGCAGGAACAAACTTACCTTTTTGGGTTTTAGTTGGTTAAATGTGGATTTTTTGGGGGGCCACCACACAATAAGGAAAAGTCACACTCTTGAGCCAACTGGCTTCAATTAATAGTAATCAGGCGATATATTTAACCCAATTCTGTTTGAATCACATGTCGGTTTTGCTTGTGTTATCACTTGTTTGAAAGGGGATAAAGACACACACCTGGAACGTTCTGTTAGAATTAATGGTAGGTCAGAGAACAAAATGATGTGTCATTTGGGTGCCTCGACTCTGCAGCCGATCGTGTAGGGAGATGTCATAAAAATTACAGAGAACTCAACTGACAGCTATTATGTGGACTGTCTGTCATGCTGTCAAATTAGCCATTAAGTTAATTATAGCCCCACTGAAAGTCACATTGTATTGAGGAGCCAAAGTATGTGTAACAAGACAGCTAGCACAAGGCAGCCAGTCAGTCTTTAAAAACAAAAGGGCACTGTTTATTAGATTCATGTGCAGAGCCCAAAAAGCTGTCATGTTTGTAGTGGAGTACAAACCTGTCCAGCAAGCAAATTGTCATAATTTCCCATGCGGTACAGTTTCAGCAGTTTGTAGAGGGTGAATTTATTTCCACAGATTAGAGAAATTTGAGAAACAATACATTTTCTTTCAGTTTTTATATATGGTATTTGTCATTTACTGTACAATTCCACAATGCAAACATCATAGTTATTATAACTGTTCGTGATTAGCTTGACAACTTGCTGCTATTATGTGTCATGAGCCATTGCAAGACTTTGATGATGAAATAAACAGACTTAACGCTGACATTTTCCACATACAGTCTGGCATGGCAGATCGCTGTGAGCCTCACAGTAAAATCCTGTAGGTTTACAAAGTCTAAAATTGGCAATATGATTTTTACAAGAGTATTTTTCATGGTTCAAATATTAAGCCGGTATAATGAAGCAAAAATGTATGCCAGAACATGTGGGCAATTCCAGAGACAGCAGGGGTGGGGAATGTTGATCCAGAAGGCCCACTCTCTTGCAGAGTTTAGCTCCAACCCTGAAAAAAAAAAACACTCACCTGCCTGTAACTTTAGTAATTCTGAAGATCTTGATTAGCTTCAGGTGTGTGATTGTTGGAGCTAAACTCTGAAAGAGAGTGGCCCTTCTGGATCAACGTTCCCCACCCCTGCCTTAAAGGGATAGATCACCACAAAACCAACAACTTTCTTCTGTAGAACACAAAATAAGATATCTAAGTTTTTGTTTTGTCTATTCAATTAAAGTCAATGGGGTCCTGTGTTGTTTTGGACTACACTGACTTTCGTTGAATAAAACATTTAAAACTAACTTCTTTTGTGTTCTGCAGAAGAAATAAAGTCATGCAGGTGTGGAATGACAGGAGTAAATAATAACAGATATTTTTTGGGGGTGAACTATCCATTTAAATTCTATCCTAGTTATAAATCAAACTTATATAGTTCACCACTTGCATTGTCTGCAAACATCCAGTCTTCTGTCCTGGTCTGTGTATCAAATCTCTGATATCGTAAAATGTAGTCCGCCAAAGTGACCCCCTCAGCTTCATCAAATTTCCCTCAAGATTTACAGTGTTGTTGTCGGCATCCGCTATTTTACACATGCGGTGATCAAAACAATGGAATGCAATAAAAGTAAATTGACTGGCTGAGCGCATGCGTAGGTGCGACGGGCGGGCCAACATCTGGAAATCCGAGTGCATGCGTCGCTTTACATGTGATGTGATTCTTCTTGAAGTCTTGATGGGTTGTTGGCAGTGCTAATGAATCATAAAATGGTTGCTCTGAATCATCAGCAATTAAGCATACCTTCAAAACAATTTTTTTTAATGTGTTTCAGCCAGAGGGTCTTTCTCCATGACAAATTTATTCAGCTGCACTCCTCGCAGCTGCACGCAAGGATGTAACGGTAAGTAGCGGTTATCCGTGTCCCACCCGAGCATCGCAGACGTACCGCTTTCAGTTTGGAGGTGTGTGGACGGCAGCAGAAACACGTGCTTTTGAAAGGCTGCTTCAGGACAGAGCTGAAAGAGATCAGCGGGTCTGAGCGGGACGTATGGCTGCAGTGACCCTCACATCGAGCTAGGAGAACCATCTGCAGAGCATAAAAGGTTCAGTTATTTCCATGTTTGAGTAAAAGCGTGTCAATATCTTTCTCTTGTCACACATTCATTAAAATATCTATCTAATGGATATCTATCTATCTATCTAGGCTATCTATCTAGGCTATCTATCTATCTATCTAGGCTATCTATCTAGGCTATCTATCTATCTAGGCTATCTATCTATCTAGGCTATCTATCTATCTATCTAGGCTATCTATCTATCTATCTAGGCTATCTATCTATCTATCTATCTATCTAGGCTATCTATCTATCTATCTATCTATCTATCTATCTATCTATCTATCTATCTATCTGTCTCTGTCCGTCTGTCTTTCTGACTCTATCTGTCCGTCTGTCTGTCTGTCTGTCTGTCTGTCTGTCTATCTATCTAGGCTATCTATCTATCTAGGCTATCTATCTAGGCTATCTAGGCTATCTATCTAGGCTATCTAGGCTATCTATCTATCTATCTATCTATCTATCTATCTATCTATCTATCTATCTATCTATCTATCTATCTATCTATCTATCTATCTATCTATCTATCTAGCTATCTAGGCTATCTAGGCTATCTATCTATCTAGGCTATCTATCTATCTAGGCTATCTATCTATCTAGGCTATCTATCTATCTAGGCTATCTATCTATCTATCTATCTAGGCTATCTATCTATCTATCTATCTATCTATCTATCTATCTATCTAGGCTATCTATCTAGGCTATCTATCTATCTATCTATCTATCTAGGCTATCTATCTATCTATCTAGGCTATCTATCTATCTATCTATCTATCTATCTAGGCTATCTATCTATCTATCTATCTATCTATCTAGGCTATCTATCTATCTATCTATCTAGGCTATCTATCTATCTATCTATCTAGGCTATCTATCTATCTATCTATCTATCTATCTGTCTATCTATCTATCTGTCTATCTATCTAGGCTGTCTATCTATCTAGGCTATCTATCTAGGCTATCTATCTAGGCTGTCTATCTATCTAGGCTATCTATCTAGGCTATCTATTTGATTGATTTTTTTTTTATAAACTTTATTAGCCATGGCTGTGTAGCACTATGTTGCAAAAACATTAATATATAAATAATAATTAAAAAAGCAAACATGATACATATATATTTTATCTGTCATATATCTATTTGTCTGTCTGTCTCTGTGTAACTACTGGTATTTGTCTCTCTGTCTGTCTATCTATCTGTCTGTTTGTCTGTATCAGGGTTCCTATGCAGTATTGGAAAGTATTACATTTGATTTGAGCAATTTCCAGTTCTAGATAAGTATGGAAAATGTGTTTTAAGACCATTTTCCCTGTTCAGTTTTCCTAAAAATAAATGTATTATACAAGCAGGTTGTTTTCATTAAAGCAGGGTGTTTCAAAAGTTCATTGATTGTTTAGTGATTGTCGAACATGACAAATTCAAGGCGCACGTTTTCATAATGCAAGTCTCGTTTGAACTTCACTCAAAGATTGTGTGTGCCACTCAAACCAGCAATAGATAAAGGAGCAAACGATCATCAGACTCAGACTGTACTTTGCTTTTTGGTGATAATGCCTCATCAAACCACATTTACAGAAATCAACTGTCAGAGGTGAATATGCAGGTTATACGTTTTAGGTTCTTCTCATCATGTAAGCGCATGGGGGACAAATCACCTTCTGTAAAATAGGCATATATTACAGTTGGATGATACCATACAAAAAATTGTGAAGCCCAATTTATTTCAATTTTTTTTTCAGTCTCCATTTCTCTAGTCCCAAATTGGTCCTCCTAGTCATTCACCCTTTTTTGAAGACATACACAAAAACTGTGGAATGTGTGTAAGAGTTTCTGACTAAGTAGTTTACCAGTGGTCATCCTCTGTAGAGCACCTTCCTTGTCTGCACAAGCATTTTTAGTTATTATAAAGCAAGAATCCTGTGCCATCCCTAATTTGAACCCTGTGTCAGGACTAAGATAAGCTTCCTGAGAAAGTTTGCAGTGTTGAACAAAAGAAAGCTTGTGTACTCTCTCACTTTGACCTTGCACCTGCATGGTGATGGGAGTGTGGTTGATCTCTCCCAGACCTGGATGCTCAGGCTACTTGACTCCCCCAAATACCTCAATCTCACAAATTTGCCTCATCTGCTTTGTGAGGATTGTTGTGTGACAGATGAAAGGCTTTGCACTTCGCAGGACCGATTTATGGGGGGTCAGTGAACCACCTGGCTACATCGCTGGAGTTCACTGGCTGATAAAGAAAGATTCGCTCATCAAAAAAAATCTCCCTTTGAAAAGCTCTGTCCTACATAAGAGTACTAATAATTAAAGGTTAATGAGTGATGCTCATCTGCAGTGATGGACACAAACGTGACCCAGTTCAATGGTCTACTGATTCGGAATATGAGGTGCTGGCCAGACCGCAGGCCGCCACATTCCTGAACACTCCGTAAATGGACTCCTATGTCATGTTGTCTTTCAGCTGCATAGTGTTAGCGGAGTGTCACCCCCATTATAAGGAACACTAGTCTGTCTGAGGCCAAAAAGCACCCGATATGCATCACTCATGGTCCGACATCCATGAATGAAGTGGCATTGACTTGCTGCTTTTAGCTGATGTCATTATTTAATGTCACCTGAAACTGTGGGCATACTGCCATGTTCGTAAAACAATCGGAGGATAGATGCAGGGGATTTCAGAGGGGGCTGCAGTGGAGGTGTGTGGCCACAGAAGATGAATATCCAAGGTAATATGGCAAGGTGACAAAAGCTGGGCAGCAAATGTAAGCTCTTCTTCCCCTCTATTTTTATCTCAGAGTGACTGCGCAGGTGGATCCTATTGTGTAGCACTGCTGAAAATGTGCATGGAAGCAACAGCCATCCTCATAACTAATGCAATGTGTAATAGGCTTCTTTAAAGGTGACTGAGTTGAGCTTAATCCATTGTGCTGCTTTTAGACAATGGGCTTGTACATGCTGAGGTCTGTCAATCAGAAACTAATAAAATATTTCACTGTTGGGTTAGTGGTTTGATACAAAATATATCTGGCTATATAGTTCTTGCTTTTAAGTAGCTGATTTTCCAATTCACAAGCTCTCAGTTTGATTTGATTTGATTCCCATTTATTTTGGCATATTTCAGTTATAAAAAACATTTAGCTTGCATATAAAATAAATAAATAAATAAATAACACAGGGCAGCTTCTAAAACTGTTGTAGAGTTCCAAGAGTGTAGAGTCATTTGTGAGTGTACTACACTGGTTGCGCTAAATGTTTTTGATTCATTTAAAAGCACCAGCTCATAAGAGTCATTTGTTCATGAATCTGACTACACTAGTTGCACTGAATGTTTTTTGATTCACTAAAAAGAACTGGCTCATAAGAGTCATTTGTTCATGAATCTGAATATACTGGGGGTGCTCTGAATGTTTTGAATTACTAAAAGGATTATTTGTTCATGAATTATACATACAGGCTGTATGATATTTTGTGCAGTCCATAAGGACAACTTAGGAACATTACGTTTGTTGTATCTTATTGCATTAAAATTCAGACTGCAGACTTACAAAAATATGACATCTTAAGACTGATGGTCCTTTGTGAATGATTCGTTCATTGTGTCTGTCACTGACAACAAATGAACAAAAGACTCAGGACTCGGGAGGTGATTTATCCTTGGCTTTGTTATAGTAATTTTCCTAATTCAGAATTTCGAATCAGATTGGTATGATCGCATGTGAAGTGGATTTTCCTTTTGAAAATATAACATTGTATCATCAAATGGACAAAATGACTTGAATAAAGATTATCTCATTTTGCTGAATAAAATTCAAAGATAAAGACTATAATCACTATAATGACCGAGTACTAGGAGCATGCCAAACAGTGAAGGCAACAGAAAGGATAGTTCTTGGGATTTTAGCAATCTATATAGAGATTATGATTAATTGGAATATCAGTATTTTTACCCAGTCCTATTCACTAATTACTTTCTGGAAGCAATCATGTACACATAGTCGGTTTTAATTACTTTAGAGAGATTCAGCTGCTTTACTTGGATCCTTGAATGAAACTTTAAATAACCAAGTTTTCCATTTTCGACTCACTGCTTTTGGATAATCAGGTTGTTTGTCTGGTAATTAGCAAATACAGCTTGTAATGCTTGCAGAATGAAGATTTTTAGCTCCAGCACAGGTGGCTGACTAGCTCATCTTCAGTTTATTGGAAGTTGAATATTTGTTGACACAGCCCAGCTGGGTTTGTAAGAGCGGGAGCTGAGAAACTCAATTCACGATATACAGTTCATGAGAGGCTGTCCTTCTGATGGGTACAGGTGAATCAGAGCATCTGGAACTCATCCCACAGTGTTTATTGTCGATGGCTTATTTTGAGGGGATGTATCTGAGGCACTCTATTGTTTCGATAACCAAAAAATGACTCAGACGTAGCACTGTGTGGAGCCCTGGAACTGTGCCACCTCCAGACATTTTATGCACCTCATGAGTGCTTATTTCTGGCGCAGCTTTGGGCCGCACAGTCAGGCAGTGTTTCTTGCCAAGGTGTCAAAGTAGTTAAAGGTAGAGGTCATTAGACAAGCCAGCCATGCTATCTGATTCAATAAATGAAAACAAGGTTTCTTTTCAGCCTTGGGTTATAATTATGAGGGACATCCTTGGGGTCAGTATTTAAATGTAAATCCTTCCAAAGCAGCAGGAGACTTGATTTGTTTTTAAGCAGCTTGTTAGTAGAAAAGTTGTGGGAGTAGAGAGTGTATTGTCTTACAGGAAGACCTGACCTCCCAGACCATTTTTGTAATTCAATAAGCAACATGGGAGCTCAGTTTTTGTGTGCCTTTCAATTGAATGCTAAAGCTGTATTATTATTTTTTTTTAAATCAGACCACAAGAAATCCATACTGATATGTGAGAAAAAAACAAATGTGTAACAATAATCTGAAATCAAGTCACCATTGACGAGATACTGGAAAGCTTTATGTGTCCATATGCGGTGTCATCAAATATAATTTTGTTGACTTTATTTTTATATTTTCAGTTTTCTTTACAATTGTAGCATAAAACGTACCTTGTTTTAGTAATTTGGTCACTTTAATCCGTTTTTGTATTTCTTTTTAGCTTTTTTTTGTTGTTGTTGTTTTAGTCATTTTAGAACATATTTGAGTTAGTTACCACAAAAATTTTATTGTTAAAGTTTTGCATTATATTTACTGTATATTTTCAGCTTTATTTCAGTTACAGAAAACGATAACACTTTAGAATAATGGTCCTTTGTTAATGTATAAACTAACATGAACTAACCTTGAGCAGTTCATTTGTTACTGTATTTGTTCATCTTTGTTATAAAATCCAGCTGTTCATGGTTTGTTCATGTTACTTCACAGTGCATTAACTAATGTTAACAAGATTTTAATAATGTATTAGTAAATGTTAAAATTAACATGAACAAAGATAAAGAAATGCAGTTCATTTTTATTTCATGTTAACTAATGTAGTTAACTAATAACCATTATTCTAAAGTGTTACCCAGAAGACTATTTTAACTAATTAACACATAACACAATGACATTAAACACAACAACAAACACCGCACAAGCTGTAGTTTGTAAACAAATGACTCTTATGACTCTTTTTAATGAGCCATTCTTTTTAATAAGTCAAACATTTTTACAGCCTTTAACTTGCTTGTTTGATAGCGGTTTGTTTCAGACCTGTGTAGTCACGCGTTTTCTGAGTTCAAAACTGACTCCCTCAATGAACTGTGAATCATTATTCAATCACTGTTTAAGGTTTTGTTCAGATTCAAACTTGAAAATGGTATTGACTGTTAAATAAATGAATGATGGTGTTCTAAATGTAAAAAATTGGCTACTAACTTGGTCTGACTGGCATTTTAGAACAAACTGGCAGAAATATTCTTAGAAATTTAAAGACATTTTTTTAAAAAGTTTTTTTAAACATATTTATATGGCACAGGATTAGAGTGAGAGCATCACAATGTTCAGTTCTTACCTTCGAATTGCATTTGTAGATAGGATGTGTGATGGTCTCAACAAAATGATGTCTCATACACCTGTCAGGATCATTGTCCCCTAAGTGTCCACTCTCTGCCTTACAGGTCACACCCTGCAGGATAGTCAGCAGAGGACATGTGACCAGAAGAAGTAGAATCCCAGGCTTGCCCAGAGCGACTGAGTTCCTCATATTGTCCACAACTTCCACAGGTAAAACAAAAGAAAGCTTGACCGTCTCCTACAGAAGACAACTAAGAGGTCTCCACTGTGTTTTTGATGCCACATACGTGAACCGAATTGTGTAGTGAGCGTTCTCTTTAAACTCAGCCATCCCCTTGAGTGGCTTGAGGGTATCTGTGGGTAAAGAAAGGAACCAGGGTTAGTCCAGGATGCAAGCTGCAGAAAAGACACCCACCTGAGAGCGTGATTTCAGGCAATGTTTTCTCATGTTACTCCCAGTTAGCAGAGCTGTTTAAGTTGTTAGCGGAGGGACTGGGCAGGTGAGGTAAGGTGCAACGTAAGGGAGAGTGGGAGTTTGTCTGCGTGAGAACCCGTCAGTGACAGATGACCCGAGACAGACGTCTGTTGTGCCTCTGCCAGCTGGTTAAGGTGATTGCTGCCATGTCTCCAGCCAGGAATAAGTGGGCTGTGATGTATGAGGAGCTCTGGCAGACTGCTGTACTGTTATTCTAACAATCCCAACACTGAAAAAACATGGTGTTTTTATTACACGGTGAAGAAACCTAATATATTAATAAACAGCCTGGAGCGAATTTCCCCAGAAATGAATTTTTCATAAAAAGAAATAAGTCTTAGTGCAAGTTCTCTCATGACAGTGAAACAATTGCCAACTTAGGTACACATACTTATTTTTTCATGAGCTTATTGCTTTACAGTCCTCATGACAATGTTTTGTGCGAACCAGTTAAATTCACTGAGCTACGACTGCTAAAAGGTTTGGTGTAATGAGGGGGAGAATGAGTAGCAGAGCCCTTAGGGTAACCGACTCCACAAACCTGGATCAGACAGAGAGGAAATTATCATTCACTAAAGCAATGTCTTGGATTATGTCTAAACCTCTTTCAAATTTTATTTCGAAACCCGCAATTGCTTCGAAATCACAAACACATCAGGCTAATTTGAAACTTTCTCCTTGTGTTTTTCTTACCGGAGCGACTCATTTAACTTGAGCATTCCTCGTGTAAGGATTTTAGGTATCAATTTGCCTGTTTAAATAAATACTCCCTGAAATGTTTAACAGCACCGGAGAGCATGTGTTGCTGGGTTTACACAAGCACACATCACAGTCTGTGCTTAACTCGGATGCTTCGGATACAGGACACGCTCGCTTCGTCTTTTATTTAATTTTGGGCATACCAGCCGCCATCTTCATCATCATCATCGTGCCCAGGCACGACTGTTGACATTCAAACCTGGTCGAGAGTGTCTGCTGTACTGATCTGTAGTCACTGTAATGGGACTTAACAATGCAGTGTAGACACCCCAGCTCAAAAGATAACTACAGATCCAATTTAGTTCATAAACAATGAGACGGTGACCTCATAGCGCAACCATCCATGGCAGCTTCATCGGTTAAAGGCTGCTAATGCTGTAAGGGCGGTTGTTAGTGTATTGCTCCCCAGTTTTCAGTGTAAGGTGATGTTGACCACCACCTGCTTCGGCCTGTAGATTTATAAATCCCAGTGTGTCTACAAACAACAGAAGGACTTACAATCCATCTGAGACGATGTCCACCACATCTGTCCACCTCTGACCAGAGGAATCGTTTCCCTCTCTGGCTTCATATCTCCTTTTTCGATTTGTAAACTGAATTTTTTAAAGTTTATAGACTAGGAAAATTAGCTCTGACATGCTGGAATCTGACCTAGCAACTATCTGATGCAAGCTGTACTCATGTTTCCTTACATTTTTTCAGAGACAGGAACTTGTTTTTCTCGGCATATATATTTTTTGAGGTGTCTAAACCCAAAGTGTTTAACCCAAATATTTTCCCTCCACAGTATGATTCATTGTAAAACTTCTAAAAATGAAAGTCCCTTTCAGGCAAAGTCAGTTCACTCAGTGGCCATATTTGCAATTACTTCAGGCATGCAAAACCAACCTCTTAACTGGTGAAATACCAAAATCCCAAAAACACATTTTAAATCAGCAACAAAATCTGACATGAAATGTCTCATTATGTTTTTTTTTTATGTTTATGCTTAAATAGCTTTAAAAAGGCACCTATTTCAGATCGGTCCAGCTATTACATGTGCAATCCTAAGCATGAGTATCAGGGCACTGTTTTCCTGCTTCAAATGGCAGCTGTGATAACTTTACCAATCGGTGATGGGCTCTTTTATTTTAAAAGCGGGACTTATTCCACATATTTTGCATTGCAGTTTCTTTCATGCATAAATAATACGAGTGAACCATATTGATACGTATATATACATCTTTTGCATTTACTCGCCCTCATGTCGTTCCAAACTGATACGGTTTTCTTTATTCTGCGGAACTCAAAAGAAGGTTTTGAAGAATGAAAAAAGTGTTTTTGTCCATACAATAAAATTCAGTGTTGGTTTGAAGCCTACTGACTTATTGTTTGGATAAAAAGAGTTGAAACATTCTTCAAAATATCTTTTGTTTGAGTTGTACAGAAGAAAGTCATTTGAATAACACGAGGGTGAGTAAATGATTTTGGGTGAACTACCCCTTAATATTTCCAAGTCGCAAGATGCAAAACAGGGTATTTTTTTCATATTCACTAACTGCCAAATATTATCCCACAGGAAGAAAAAAACAATAAACTAATTTAAGAGGAAGGCAGGAGCCAGGACTGGGTGAAACATGCCAGAACCCCGTTGCACTGAACTCTCAAACCCAGACTGCTCGCCTAGGGACTGTGTCCTAAACGGGAGTCCCGTCAGCGGCTATAACGCCACTTAGGGAGCAGACCCCTGGAATGAACTGTCCCTAGGCAGGGCACTGGTGGTTGTGGAAATAGAGTAAGGATCTTTTGATCATGGCTGATCCTCTCAGGCCGAGGCAAGGCTGGAGAGGGGCCTCGGCGTCTGCACCATTAGGACTGTGAAATTCCTGACATTCAAAAGCAGCCACAGGTTAGGGGCCTTATGGCAGGAGTCATTGCACACTATTCAGTGTTGCTTTTCACCCTCTCATAGTTAGTTTCTGTTTGATTTAGAGAGTATAAAACGCAATAGGAACACCATGAGCTTTTCATGTCGGGGCATCTTCAGATGGTGGTTGTTCTTTGCAGACACTGAAAGATCAGGGGATCATGGGTAGGCCCTTGATGTCTCAGTCTCCTGTTCTAACCCTTGCTGCTGTTTCTGCTTAAGATAAAACACAGACTGTCATTTTAAGGTCTTGGATTATGTGGATTGAGATTTTGAATCCACATTATTAGTTATAGCTTCCCCAACATTGTTGTGTAGAAACAGGCTTATTTGAAGTTAGAGCTCAATTTTTGAGGTAATCCATGTCGAAGTCATCTAATGCCTTCAAACCAGACTATGCTGAGAAAATAATTGCATCATTATAATTCAATTATAATGATTAAGCAATTATGTTGTATAAAAGCAATAAGATTTGAGTATCTTATTCTAGACAATATTGGATCTTAGATTGGATATTTGTTTGTGTATTTTTTCACATTTAAACTAAAATATTTCCAAAAGTAGTCAATCATTTGTGTAAGTGATTCACTGAATCATTTATAGAGTCACTAGTTGGCTCTGAAATATGCTGGTTCCGCAAACTGTCCAAGTACATTTGAATAAGAACTTTGCGACCGTTAAAAAAAGTACATTCTATACAGTATGAATGAAATCTGAATGTACAACATCCACCATGTTGTCTTTTTCATGGGACTTAGTTTCATGGCTTCACTGCCATTCACAGTTAGTGTAGTGTTCGTCAGATGCGAACTTCTTGTTCTGAAGTAGTTGGTCAACCGGGTACTATCAACCTAATGTTTTATAAATACTGTGAATGTGGACATGCTACTCTTTTCACATACTTTTTGTTTTGTTTCTTGCCAACCAGTAGCAAAGTACTATGGCCCTGTCCCAAATGGCACACTCAACACTCGCAGTCTTCCTCACTCACTTTTGTGATGTAACGCCACTTTGACTGTCGGGAAGAAGTCGGAAAGAAGTCTGCTGCGAAGCTCGCACCAGTGCGGGGCTGTGGGCTTGGCGAAAGTGTGCATCAAGGGCGCATATTGGCCGCAAAAGGAGCACTCGTGAGCACCCTTCTGAAACCTTAACAGATGCACACGCAACAGCCATCACAAGTTTAAAAGACCAAACGTGCATATGAAGTGTGCTGTTTGAGACCGGGCCTATATTTGTTCCTGAATTAATCAGCATTTTGAACAAATCAGTACAATGAATGACACAGTGAAAAATCCCCACTACTACTGTTGTATAATTATAATTAAGTATGTGTTGATCATACAAGAAAAATTAAGTAAATCAATTCATGTTCCCTGTGTATCACTCTGATTTCATCCCATTGCTGGAGTACTTTAACAAGGATATCAAAACTTCAGAAGGGTCTGACAGCAGCTGAGTCCACAGTTGTTGAGTGAGGCGTGTGGTCTAGTATTTGCCAATAAGCAGAATTGTCTTCTCAGTCACATTGACATGCCCAAACCCCCTCCTCCAGCGAAGGGGTTACGTCACTGTTTTCTGCTTGTTTAGCACCCTATTGTTTGACCGGCTTTTAATAAACCAAAGGGCAGATTCCTGCAGGGATCACCCCGCAGCCCTCCTCCCATGCCCATCTGCAACCTAAGCAGCATGCCAGGGGCACTGCCACCACACGCAGACGCCAGTAACCCGCGTCTCCAGAGCTAAACCCTATACTAAATATATCCCTTGTGATAAAGATAAGACAAACACAATGGATTTGAACGTAGCTTGCTGCCAATAGCCAGGGCACCATATGAGCCATTGCTAAACTAATGTTAGCTTTACATTTAGCTTCTCAGAAAAGCGCCGGTCTGATTGGAATGCTAAAGGATGAAAGGGTTTGCGCATAGCAAAGCTGTGGTGGGGTTTCCAGTTAAATCAATTAGAGACCCTGAAATGTTGTCCTGTTAACCTTCCTGCTTTAATGTGATGTGCAAATTGGCGGCTGTCGTCATCTTCTGAAAATACCTCAGGCTTTAATACTTGATTAAGTCATCAAAGGACTATTACATAGTATTGATTATGAATGAGTGGCACACATAACACTGGTTGACATTGCCAGCTTTTATATCTAACATCTGGGGAGAAGTGTGTTCTAGCTCACCTCTTCTTTGAGCTCAGTCCTCAGAATATCTATGATTTTTCATCGGGTGCGCTCGGCTAACGACCTCTGGCTTAGCTGCGTGCATTGCACAGACAGGGACTGAATTCTCAATAAAACGCTGATGACTTACCTTAGCAACCGACCTCCCACAGCACGCATTATGTGAGCCTCGTCATATCTGGCTATGAGTCACTCTGAGAAAAATCACTATGTATCTGATCTAATCTAATTAATATGCACCGTCACTCTGAACTAAGAAACATCAGGTAAAAACTGGACTCCTGAATTGTGAGGTATAGATCGATGACCATATTTTGCTCTGGCTAACAATACATTTAAGAATACGAAATCAAACTCACACACAAGACAAACAGTAAAACACTATTGTACAGCGATAACCTTGCAGCCAGTAAAAAGTGACTCTGATGACCTAGTCACCTTTATAAAGCTGGTGGTCTTACCTTTTGCCTGGCGCTGTTTAACCTGCAATATCCAATCCCAGCTGGCTCCTTTAGGACAGAAATGAAATTTCTTAAGCAACAATTGCCTTTAGATCTCTCCCTCATCCACTTGCTCTCTCCCCTCTCTCTGTTTCTCTTTTACTCTCTCTCACGCATGCCGATTGTGTGTGAGCTCTGATTCCTTCCCCTCTCTCTCAGCTCCCCTCCCCTCCGCTTCGACATTCACACCCCCTCTTTTATTGAGGAATCACATGGAAAAGGGAAAGGGATGGATGATGTACATCTTGGGATGGTTGTCAGATGTGGAACGTGACACAGCAGTCGTATATCACCTTAGGGACACACACATACTCGCCGCCAGCTGCCACACCGACAAGCAAATGGGGATTCCAGCGAAATCAGAGGACTGACCAAAAGTCTGGCCCTCTTTTACGAGGTCCAGGTTATAAAACTGTTAGCAAAGTTAGTTTACTTAAAAACAATAGGTCTGCCGGGATTCTTGCTGTCTTCCATGAGACTGGGGAGGTGTAGCTCAATTCAGCTGGAAGCTATTTTGAAGTATGTATGTAGTTATATGCTGTAGGAAAATAACTTTTTTCTATACCTCAAGAACAGCTACAAAGGGGGGATGACAATTGCTGTATTAAATTCACATCTTTATACGCTTGAACAACTTACAGAATGCAAAGAAATGGCATTCAAATGCAAAGCACATAACTGCATTCTTGGAATATAAAATAAAAAACAGATGTGCAATTATGAGTTCCCAATGAATGCATAATTATTATTTCACATCTACGACATGGAGAGAATCCAGCAAACATTTCTGTTTTTCTCCAACATTTGTCCTCTCTTGTGGCCAAAAATGTCCTTTAAACATCATGGTGGAGGAGGCAGTTGAAATGAAATTACTGCAAATATTGGCACTAGGCGGAGACAATTTTGAGATATGGACTTCACCCGAAAGGGAACCGAGGGTTTGTGGCTTGACAATATCTGAGTGTCAGATCTTACCAGATTTAGTTTCCATGATGCTAAGTTTGAAAAACAAAAAAACTATTTAAAAATGACACTGTTTGAAACTTCTTGTGTACACATAAAAATGCTCAGGGCACAACATATACTAACTAAATAAAGAAAAAAATGCAGCACAAAATGTGATTAAATGCCACACGCAAACCATCATGCAAAGCTGGAAACCTCTTGAGGATTAAAGACTGTGCTGAAAACTCAGGAGGTCAAAAGTTGACTCAACATAAATTACCTGCAAGACTTGGTGTGACCTCACAAATGTTCTCACCTTCTATCTGTCGACCCCTTGACAGCACCATCATTAACAACCAGCAACTCCTGTTCACACACTGCAAATCTGAATTGAAGTAGATTAGCGCAATGCTAATCCAAAGTGGTCTGATCATGACAACAAGGTTGGGTTTCATGGCCACTTGCTGGGTATTTTAGTGAGGCGCACATATGCATAGAGTAAAAATAAATCATTTCTCTGAATCGTTTCTTTGACTGCGAGACAAATGAAGACTGGCGTTGACCTGGTATGTCAGCGAGAGCAAAATAGCCTTAGCAGAGATTTCCTCCGAAAGCTTCCCATCCTGGAAATGAGCCCTTCTCATGCCTGTCCATCATATTTTTATTGTATCCAGGAGCATCTGTAGTCTCAACTACTCTTTCAACTTCCGTTTTGCAATTTGATGTGGAACAAGTATCATATCATATGATTTACTGTCTGCATTTGTCCATTCAGTTGTCCATCTAATACGCTAGTGTATTCAAACCTTTTTACAGAACAAATGGATTTATTTTAGAAGGACAAAAGGGGGTGAGTATTGTCGAAAGACACTGTTTGCGTGCCTTGATGTCTTCTTACATGACAGTATTTATCCATGGATTTCATCCACATATTCATATCTGTCTCCCCATCAACTGAAATTGGCTTTTATTTTTACCCACAACAGACAGACTGAGGGTTGCAAAGCAGCTTGTCAAGCAAAGAACACAAAGTGAGCCAAAGTTTTCAAGCTCAGGATTTGATCATGAAGTCTCATTTCAAGCTACATGACAAAAAGCACTCATAATTTTGGGTGATTTATATTGAAACAATGCAAGCTGTTGCACGGTCTTCCAGAAATGAGCTCCTCTGGGAATGCTGACCTGGATGAAAATAGTCCATAGTCCTAATTTACAGCCGGTGTAGAAAAACTTGTCTTCCTCTAGCTATTTAAAATAATACTTGCCAAAGACAACCTAGCAATGATCACTGTACCAGGTCCGGCAGGGAAAAACATAAGTACTTTGCAAGTAAATAACAGGAAAATACAGATAGAATTCAAGCATGATTAAGATTTCTGTATGAATTAGTCAGAAGAGTGGAGTCCATATGTCAGTGCAATAAAAAAAAGAGCATCTAAAGGCAAAACAGAGGAGAATGTAACTGTTTCCCTATGTGTACCTGAGGCAGCGACTGGCCTCCTAAAAACTTAATTCTGCCTGTTTACTATCCCTGTGCCAATTCCTGTTGGCATTATCAAGTCTCTGTAGCTGGGAAAAAGACATGGCAAAATGACCGTCCCATGAGTTCCTGCAGCTTTTTCTATTAAATGAAAACTCATCTAAAAAATAATTGTGTTGTCTTTTTTAAGCAGGTGATATGTTTTCTTAGATTAAACAATTTTTTAAAACAAAAGATTATCACTCAGCATACCAGGTTAAAGAAATCACCGCTCGCCACAGATCAGACTCTATTAAAGTAATTTTGTACACTGCCATTTCAGTATTGAGATGGGTCACACGGGTGTAGTTTTTACGAGGAGATAATTAAAATTTAATGCGGTTCTCTTGTTCAGTGTGAACCCAAAGGAGTCATGTATTAAAGTTGATATTGAGCATACATGTACATTTCTTTATTAGTAATGTTAAAAAGATTTTAATATGAAATGGCAAGACTGGTATTTAAGACTGCAACAAAAACTTTCATTTGTGTTGGAAGCCTATGAAATTTTGTATTGTTCTTAAAGCTGAAGTGTGTATTTTGTGGATCACTAGTGTTATCAGATGCAAATGTTTTTACTGGTTTCAGATGAATTGCTCTAAACACTTCCCCCGTCTGCCATTGCTCATTTAAACTAGTAGCCCCACCCCAAACGTATGCAATTGGCTGTTGCTGTGTCGGGCTGCTCAAACAAACCAATAATAACCGGTGTTGGGGATAACGCATTACAAGTAACTTGAGTTATGTAATCAGATTACTTTTTCAAGTCACTAGTAAAGTAATGTATTACTTTTAAAATTTACAGTAAAATATCTGAGTTACATTTTCAATGAGTCGAGGAAGTTACTTTGTTGAGAAAATCGTGCAGAGGCATTGTGTGTAAACGATGGTTATTGTTGTATTACTTGCACAAAAAAAGATTGTTCTTCAAAATGACTAAAAACAGTGAAATGCAAAATCAGAATACTATGCAAACTTCCAATAATTAAATATGCTAAATAAAGCATATATTTGTATGCATTTAACCTCTCATTTATTGACCAATGTACTTGCTGCTGACCTCCGATGATTCAGTTAAACCATAAGCAAAAATTACTTTCGATTTTTTTTGTTTTTATAAAAACTGAAGAGTGTTAAACTTTTTTCTCCATCCTATTCCGTTATCCAGAATGAAAGAGCTGAAAGGTTTGTTTGAGCTGCGACCTCTACTCTACACACGTGAATGTGCAATTACTAGTCCAGGTGGAAAAAGTAACGCAAAGGATTATTTTAAGTAACTTTCCCCAACACCGATTATAACAGCAATGTATTGATGGCACCACAAAGCCAAAATGTGTTTTGTAAATGTTTGGAGAAAACATCCTACAAATGGAATACTTATTATTGTCTCTTCATATTAATCTCTACAAATATTTCAACAATTGACAAATGATCTACGCGGGTGGCAGTTTAGTGGTTACATCTGTTGGTTCAGATATTTCTTCAGTAGTAAGTCACTTTGGATGAGAATTGGATAACATTGCAAACAAATGAATAACTAACGCAATATGACTGGCTTTAACTATAATACAATAATTAAAATGTTTAGCAACCACCAATAGACCTTTAAAAAATTTCATTGGCGATCTTTTGCACCAGAGACTTTTATTACATTTTCCTGTGCAGAAACTTAAGGAGACTCGACTAGAGACTGAATAAACATCAGTAAAACAAGAGCCAGGAAACATTAAAATGGTGAACACACTATTGGTTAAAGCTCTGAAAAGGCTGTAGGTTTAAATCCTTAAGTTCTCACTACTATGAAGCATGACACTTACCTCAGTTTGATTTGGGTGAATTGTCCCTGTAAATGATGCACTGATGTTTATTAATAATTCTACTAACATTGGACATCTCAATAATTTAGTCTAGGGGTTCTGTAGACGTACCATGCCACAGAAATGTCACATTTACCACTGCTCGCGGGGGAAATGTAGTCATTTCTGGAGGAATCGGCAGTTTGACGTGAGGGCGAGGAAGTTCCACACGCAGATTTCGTTATGTTCACGTTGGTGCTGCTGACCAACACAAAGCCGCTTGGTTTGAAAGGGGCAATGGAAAGGAACTTTTTAACCCTCAAAATCTTTGCTGAAATAAGGTTAATATGACCTTACCCTTAAAGTCTCTGAGGTAATATTCGGGAAGAAATTCTGGCAGTAAAGATAATCTTATAGGCTATAATGTTTTTATTTAGCCTATTAGTATTGTTGTTAATACAATATATCGTAGTTTTATGATTTCACATGTACAGTGACATATATGTGATGCTTCAGACAGAAATCAAATGAATCGCAGTGATAATATGGTAAGACTTTACACCTGGCAGTATCTTTGTTGATGGGAATTTTGGTCTTCAGTTATTTTATTAAATGTATTAAATGAACATGTGCTGATCTACATATATTCATTTACCAGACTTTGTTTTCCTTGTTGTTGCCTCTTGACACAACAAAACAATGTGGTCAAACGATTTTTGACTACTTCAGAATGTGGTTTGAGTGATCAGATCCCAAAACAATTTGGACCCAATTTTATACCTGTATTAAATTCTGACCACAGAAATGGATGTTAATACCAGATGTAACGGGGGTCATTGTTGCATTCTAGGATGTCAAAGTGTGGCCTCGTTCCCCATTCACTGGAGCCAGGCTAAATATGTCCTAGATGCGTCAGCCTTTGTGTTTCAGACAGAAGCCTGCTAACTCATGAGGCTAATATTTTAGTAAGTGTGAAGGCTAGGAATGAAGACTTGATAATACCGGTGTGATGTAATGCACTTCTTCTGTCTTGGCCAGGAACTGAGGCCTTGAACGCAAAAGCTCTGATTACATACACGCTTAACCTGTCTTTTTATATACAACATCAGAATTTATCAATTGCATAATGTGCCAGATCAGAGTGAGAACAGCCAATGCAAGTTATAAAATGAGGATGTTGGACCTTTTTACCTTGGACAAAACAGTCGCTTTCCTTTAACTAAATCATGAAAAGGCCTTTGGGAAATATGAATTTGGGTACTGTATAGTTATTTTCTCTCGTATGGCCATGGCATGTTGTCGTTTTATATTGACAGCTTTATCCACGCAATCATGGCAAATGTGTATGTCTGTCTGCCTGTATAAGAAATATGGTTTGATTTAGCGGCTCGTATTTTTAACTGCTCCACGCTTAGTCCCGAGGCACATAAGGCACTTCCAAACAGCTCTCTCATTCCAGCATGTTTTTGATTTTAAGTCGAAGAAAAATACACATAAACGGTATTATGACATTCATGCAGTACAACAGAAACAACAACATGCAACAATGTGAATTTAATCAGAGCAGTACACAAAGTGGAGCAGAATTCTTGTTTTTTCTCATGTTATTGAGGATCCCATCAGGCCGTTCTCAGCTGTCATTAATGTTTGTGGCACAGCCAAAGACATCCTCCAGCAAGAGTGAGTAGTTGATGGTTTTAACTGCAGTGTCTGCAGCTTCTCCCCTCCAGTCTGCGTCAAACTAAAAACAACAGCAAGACAGGGTTTGAGAAACAGTATGCAGTTTCCTGGAGCACATGTGTTCAGCTGGCACTTTCATTTCATGTCTCTGCAAATTAAGGCGCACTGAAAGATAGATTTATCAGGCCGGATTGACTTTAGCACATGGTAAATGTCTTGTACTTGCTATTTAAAAATGTATGACAAATGTTTAACGACTATGCATGCTTCAGTAAATCAGACCCGTAATCGTCTTTTAAAAAGAATTGCTGCAGATAAGAATTTTATTGCTCAATATGTTAAGATGACCAGATTTCTGAAATGAAAACTGTGGACATTTCTAGTTCAGCAGTCTATATATCATTAAAATATCCAATGTAATTATCAATGAATTAAAAAAGGGAGACAGTTTTGTGTTTTTAATCATTGTAAATGTAGTACTGTGATAAAATATGGTATATCATACTATGACATACTACCATAAATTAGTGTATTCATCAACACGCACTTATGAACTATAATAACTGAGTAACTCGCAGCCGCCTCATTCTCCTCAAACTAACGCTTTTCATGGACAACGATATCTAAACCTAAAACTTCATTATTTAAAACTTAAGTTAATTCATAATTAAAAATCGTTTTGCTCATTTAAATTTAGCTTTAATAAAATTAAAATAAAAGATGAAAACATAAATGAAAATTAGAAATGTTGCGTTCGTCGGTTAACTGAAATAAGATACATTTAAATAAATGGATACAACATTTAAATTTGATATAAAAAAAGTTAAACCTAAATAGATTTTTTAATTCAAATGAAGCTGAAGCTAATTCATATTATTAATAAATACTATATTTAGTACATAAAATAGTATTGAATTAATACTAGATATCAGTGCATTTTATATGATATTTTAAACAAGCATGTACAATAGGCACTGAAAATCACCTGATCACCCTGTCATATGTAATATATAGTAAGCTTGTTCAAATTGCTTACTTAAAATGAGCTAAAGCAACAGAATTGCTATACATTATGTCCCAACTTAATTTGATTGTGTTCAATACACTTAAATATAAGTCAAATTGAAGTTTACTTAATCCATTTGTGTTGAGATTACATTAATGATTTGTGTTGCATTAACTGAAACTGGGCGGGGCTTGTTAGTTCCCAGCATGCTTTGCATATGGCTAAATCAAGAGAGTAAATGTTATTTTATATGTAAAAGTGTTTTTTTAATGTATTTTTGAGCAAGATGAGAAAGGGGGAGACTTGATTGTGTTAAATAGAGTTTAATATTCAATTATGTTGAAATTATTAGAACAATTAAAATTACACTGTTGAGAAGAGTGGTGAATTTGCTGACTAATTCAACTATAATGTCATGATGGCTTTGCTGAAGGAGCTTTTAATGCTTAGCATTTAAGATGCTAATGTGTGCTATTACTAGTTAAAAGTTTGTCAACTAGCTAGTGCAGTATTCAAATTCATTTGTGTAACATTAAAGAAATATATGAAATTGAAGTGGATGAAGGAATATATGAAATTGAATGATGTCAGGGAGCCAGATAAAATTAACTTTGAGACTGCTTAATTGAGTCACTTAAAATGTATTCATTCCATGATGTTGAAGTTACATGAAAAAAATTATGTTTGTTTAACTTAATTGATTCATGTGGGAAAGATGTACACAATTAAATCATGTAAATCCCACACACTTTTTTTTCAGTGAACATAATTCTTATGCACAGAAACATGGCTCTATTCACTTGACTAGACCGATTTGACAGATCAATCGATCCTCACAGTCTCAATGTGGCCTTGAAGGCGCATATTCTTCTTTCTTTTATACTAAGAAGTGTTTGATAAATGCAGGGTAATTCACCATTGTGATGGCTGCTAATTTAGGTTCAGCGAGGGCCACAGGAAATGGCTGGAAACTGGCAAATTTAACAGTCAATAAACAACATGAAATGAGCTATGAGAAATGTGATCAAAGCAAAAAACAGAATTGCACAGTCTGTCATGCTTCTTCATATCGCAAGCCCTGATTAAATAGAAAAGACAGCAGAGAGAAACTATAGAGACAAATCGACTGCTAACTCCCCCTGCTGGTCAGTTAAGACCAGTAAAACTGGAAGTCTTTTCATTGTGAGTCAGTGAGCAGATGGTTCTGCTTAGGCTCCAAGCAGGCATGCTAAATTACTGCGCTGTAATAAAAGCTCCACTTCAGAGTAGTTGTTGAGTGGGTTTTCCCAAGGCTGATTTACTTGAGATGAGGCTTGGAGGTGCTCAAAACTTGTGGGGCCCACAGGTTACTAGGGCCTGGACCCTGACACAAACACTCTCATGTGCATGTGGCGGCTTTAGCAAACGACAAAGAATGACGTCTCAAAGTATGTGTTTGGTGACAGAACAAATGGACTATTTTTCTTGATAGTCATCATTGCATCCAGACCACATTCAAACTCACCTTCACGGTGACATCTGGAAGCAGAGCAGAGGTGGGGTTTTCTTTCCAGTTGATACCTGATAGGAAGGCGTGATAGTCAATCTTCTCAGATGCGTCTTGAAACCTGGATGCGAACATGAGAGATGCAGGAAATATGGATGTGTTGCGTTGAAATGTTTCATGGATAATAAATGGGAGTTTTGCTCTTTTGACCCTACTTCTCGAGAAGGGCTCGTAATAGGTCATCAGAAAGGGGCAGCCGGAAGGCTTTACAGATGATCCATGCTTCTGTAGAAGAGAGGTGTCCAGATCTACAGCAAAATTTGTGTGAACAGAAATTAGACATAATGATGAATGAGCGATTTGTGTCAGCACATTCTTTAATAAATATAACTATACAAATAATATATATATTCTTCAGAAATAATTCCAATATGCTGGTTTGGTGCCCAAGAAAGGTTTCTTAACAATGATGAAAATAGTTGTGCTGCTTCACATATTTGTGGGAACAGTAATACATTTTTTGATGAATAGAAGGTTCAAAAGAACTTACCGGTAATCATTTTGAAACATTATAAATGTCTTTCCTGTCACTTTTGATCAGTTTAATGGATCCTGCATTAAAAGTATGCTTGAATAAAAGTATTCATTTCTTTAAAAAATCCAAACTTTTGAATGGTATATATTATAAGATATAGTAATATATAATAATTCATTAAAAAAATGTATACAGTCATGGAGTTCATGACAGACAGCTACAGACATTCTAGGTTCATTATTTTCAGAACATTTTGAACATCTTAAAATAACCAAACTTTCCACAGGGTGACATAAACAGGACAAGCACGTTGACCTGCCGGCATTCTTCCTCATCTATTTCCCCTGCCTGCAATGTGCCACAGGTCTTCATCTGTTTCCAATGCTTCACTTGAACCGCTGGAACTAATCGCACCCCCTCAATCCAAAGCAGATTGATGGTTATTCTACCTCACTGTGATTGTTAGTGAGCCACATCACTGCCTGCATGAGAGTGTGTGTCTTTAAAGAAAAGTGGGAAACGGTTTTGTGGTTCTGTATGAATGCATGTTTATGTCAATGTTGATTACGTATTATAAACATTTGGCCATGTACATAAACTGCAATAGAGTGCTTAATAAAAGAAGACAACAGAAGGAAATATATACTTGGACAATTTTTATGCAGATAATATGATATAAGATTTTTTATTTTAAATTTTAAAAATACAAAATAGAAGTGGTCTCAGACTTTAAGAAAAAGAATTTGTTTCACAGGTGTCACATTTTAATGTTATCAATGGTACGAGAAGAAAGCCTATGAGTTGACATATTACTTTGTTTCCTTTCCTTAAACTAGGAACTGAATGCATATATTTGTCTCAATTAAAGGGTACGGTTTTCTTTTGATAATATCGGAGAGCTCTCAGGCTCCTGCATAAACGGCAATTTAATTACCACTTTCAAGGGCCAGAAAGGTAGTAAAAACATGGTCAAAACAGTCCAAGTGACTCCAGTGGTTCAACCTTAATTTTATGAAGCAACAAGGATACTTTTTATGCACAAAAACAAACAAAAATAACAAATTTGTTCTAGCCTGTGCCAGTCTTCTACGCAGTTTACATTGTATATACTACAGCGCTTTCGATTTCTACGGCAGCTGATGCTGTTCACGTGAGCACCACGACTCATGCGTGTGATGATGACACGGGAGCTGCATTGTACTTACAATGTAAACTGTGTAGGAGACTAGAACAAAATTATTGAATAACATCATTATTTATGTGAACAAAACTTTTCTTGTCGCTTCATAAAATGAAGGTTGAACCACTGGAGTCCCATGGACTATTTAAACAATGTTTCTACTACCTTTCTGGACCTTAAAATTGTTAATTATATTGCTGTCTATGGAGGGATCAGAGACCTCTCGGATTTCATCAAACATATCTTGATCTTAATTTGTAGCCTGGATGCCAGCCGAATTTAGCACCGCCCACAAAATTTTTTGCACGGGCAATTCGGTCTGGCCTCGCTCCATAGAGAAGTAATTATGCCCGAACAGAAACTGTTCGGACCAATGAAATTGTCAGGGCGGGCTTTAGACGATGATGGACAGATGATCAACAGTAACGTAATCATCCACGACATCAAAGGCGCTTTGTGTTGAATTTGCTCTTATCCTAAACAGAGAACTTGTTCGTATATGCATTCACCTTCAATATTTCTCTCAGAAACGATGATCGTGTTGGTAAGTACTCTGTGTATACTTTAATTATTTTATTACAATACTGGCAAAGATCGTTTACACTCATCTTTTTCTTGTAACGTTACTTAATCCAGCGCGCGTGCAGACAGGGTTGCCATGTTTTTTTGCAATGTCGCGCACAATTGCTACTCAAAACTATAGCCCAAAACAATAACTTTCTGGGGGGTTCTCCGGAAAAAAATGGCGTTTGGTTGGCAAAATGTTATTTTGGTAAGGTTGCCTGCAAAAATTCGCATTCCTGGGTTTATATAATCACATAATTGGGGTCGCTTCAACCCGCGGACATGGAGAAAAACACGGACTTGTATGGAGTGAAAACAGTGCAGTTAAGTTCTGTTGACATTTGTTACGCGTCGCTCTGTTGCTCTGATGGTTGTAGGTCTAGCCAATTGAGGTCTTTCCTGGCTCGGTTGGAACACGCCCCATAATCAAAGCTCAATGGAGCGGTACCAGACACATATTTTGACTAGAATTGAGTATGGCCACGCCAGGCTACTTAATTTGTGTTCCGAAGATAAACGAAGGTCTTGCGGTTTGGGACGTATTTAATGACAGAATTTTCATTTTGGGTGAACTAACACTTACATAAGATTAAAAATAAATATATTAAAATAAAATCGTATAATATAAAATACAAAGATAATTAATTTTAAAATGTTAGATTTGAGACTAAAATGGAAAGCTCTACCTGTTCCGGTCCTCATGTGTGAAAGCACGGATCATATCTGAGAAATTCTCAAAGTTTTTCTTCTTTAGCTGATCCTGAGCCCCAGCAAGCATGAGGCCCACATCCACCTCTGGCTTTTCTCGCACTGAATAATTGCGACCCAGCGTCATGATCTCATGTTCAGACAACTGAATGGCCATATCTGCCAAAAGAGTCCTGTAAAGAACACAGTCATGAATTTAAGTTTGTGTGCAATGTCAAACTAAATGACTTATTCAGTACTTTTAAGGCCAATTCACACTGCACCGACAGATGCCGACCAATGTCAACAGACACAGTTCTGTCTGTTTGTTGAGTTCTGTCGAATCAGTGTGTTACTGCTGTTGTTAGCCCCTGTTGGCGTTGGTCTGCGTTAGTTTTTGCTGATATTGCATCATGTTGCATCATTGTTTGTCGGATCTTGGAATGTCTGAGAAGTGATGTAGAACTACTGTAATCTGGTGACTATCTGCATTGGCCAATGAATTAGTGTGAATAAGTATTTACTGCTTCTATTTGACAATATGTGTTTCTATAACAATGTCTTGCGGGGACAACACCCAATAAAAAGTCTCTTCTTTTTTCCCCAAAAAAGTTTTTTCCCTAATCTGCCATGACTGAGAAAGGACATTTTGCCAGTCAGTTGTATTTCTGCAGGTAATCCCACCCACAAAACTCAAAATCATTGAAATGTGTCCAAGATCTCACTCAGTTTAACTATAGTATACTGTATGGCAGGCTAGAACAGGGTGTTATGTACCTTTTATTTGTGATTTTTTGGCCGGCTCCTTACCTGAATGACTCATATGGAATGAAGCCAGTGCTGCTTGGGTCAATCATCAAGAAGAACTGTTTTACTTTCTTCTGCTGTTCCTCACTGATGGATTTTACCTTGCTGATAATGGTGCCAATATTGGCCTTGGGGAACTAAGTCATTGAGAAACATAGGGCTTTCAAATAAAGTTTCTGTGTAGACTCATAACTTGGCACAGCTTAGCAAAAAGTTGGGTGATTTGTTCATTAAACAATGTTAATCAAAATAGGTTGTGAAAAAGAGAAGAGACAAAATGATTTTGTGTGAGTGTTACCTCATCAGCATGCTGCTCCATATAGTTGAATGTAAATTCATCAGCATCCAGCAGCTGGAAAGGCTGATTGTTCAAATCCAGTCGTGCTCCCACGTATAAATCCTGAGCTGTGAAATACTCAGACATCTCACTCTTAAACAGCTCCTGTCCTGGCTTCTTCACTTTACCTCTCTCTAAGAATTTACCCCCAATCACACCTTAAACACAAAAACAATGGAATAAAATTATGTTTTTTTTTCTGATCTGAATTTAAACAAGACAGCAGTACCTGAGTTTCTCTGAGGAGGTTCAAAGACAGCTATGGTGTCATCACTGAGGTAGACGCATATGATGAAAATGCGTTCCTTGTCGATAGGACTGTCAGTCAACTTTTTCCCCACAAATCTCAACACATTGCTCACCAGACCTTGCCTAGAGTTGAGGGAAAAAAAGCTAATTTATCATCTGGCCAGAGAATGTTTTGTTACTGTTATCGAATATTTTCCATTCCCAAAATATATGAGCATCCTAACTTTACTAGAAAGTCTGAAGATTTGCCCTCCAACTTGTTATGACTGTTCTTTAAATATTTAGTCACCAGGCTGACAAGATCAGGATGGGTCTTGGTTTCTCACTTACATTCAAGATGTTTCTTTGCTTATTCAGTGTGGGTTTAGTCCTGTCACTTAGCTGCTTTGAGGCTATTACTATCTATAAAATAATCCTTTATTTAGAAGAGATTTATTTTTCTCTTCAAACTCTACACCTGCCAATGTATGACAATGTATTGTCCAAAACAAATTGAGCAAGATAATAATTTACAGCATGATACTGGTTCTGGGATTATATTTGGAATTGAAGCACTGTGAAAACAATGTATAATAATAAACTGACTTGCAAATGTGGGTTGTACATCGGAAGTATCATGAGATTCCGTTTTAGCCTCTGATTATTTATGAAGGCACTTTCGTCCACTTCCTAGTGCTGTACTGCAAAGACCTGCACTTAACTGATGAAGGATGACTTTAGTAGGACAGGCAAGGGTCTAAACTCTTCTGTCAAATGATCAGAAACCAGTATGGGTCTGTTTTGATATAATATTAATGGTGTTAAATGGAAGGGAAGTATATACTCTGAACGTCCTAAGGGAGATTAGTGCCACAGGTTACCTGTCTTTCTCCATAAGCTTCCTGAAATCTTTCTGTGGAGGTTTAGGCAGCAAACCCTGACAGGAGCAGAGCGAATCTTCCTCAGATCCAAATCCAGTGTAGGGTGGCACCTGTTTAGCTGGTTTGGGAGGGGGCGGGGCCTTGTATGAGACAGGTGTGAAGTCCTCTATGAAGCCACAGAGGAAGAAAAAAATCAAAACATCTCCCACACACACATTTAAGCAGACATAAGCATGGAACACCGGAAGTGAGGCCATACAGAGTTGCGTTTACCCATATGAAGTCAATCTGTAACCTCTTAACCTCTTAAAATGAACAAGTGCTTCATCAGAGCCTGTGTCAACCTGGCTCCATTAGGCTCATGTGTAACTAATGCTATGATCTCTTCGGTTGGCATAACGCCGCAGCAGACAGATGCACGCGCACCCGTATTGTGTTACTGTTGGCACGGAGCTCGTGTGCTTCTCATGTCCGGGCTTTTGAAGATAAAGAGGCCAGGCTGGCCATTGCTCATATCTGCTGTCCAAAAACTGAGTCACCTTGAGGTGTCAATCAGTTCTGCTCCTTTAGTCTTCTGCTGTTCAATGTGTGTTATTCCGACAGTTATTCACAGGGATGAAAGCACACCGGGGAGCATTAGTCTCTCATAGAGACATGGGATTTACGACAGGATGACTTTGAAAATAATGAACAGCTTGTCAGACCACACAGACGAGATGCGTGCAGAGAATGAGGAGTTGAGGTATGTACATTTGCTTTTTGCTCCATTGCAAAAAGCAATAGAGCACAAGATGCACATGTGGTAGAGTTTGTTTGTAGCAAACAAAATGTATTATATTCATTATAGCTTCAGAATAACAGATGAAACTCAATACTGACATCATGTGGTCATTATTAGCATACTGAAAATAGTCCTCTCTCTGATAATCTCCAAAATGTATAATAATATTAACAAAAATCTATCCATTCTCCAAACCATTTGTCCTATATAGGGTCATGGGAATGCTAATAATAATAATTATCATTCCTGCAGCCCTACACATTATTATTATTAAACATTTATATGGTATCCTATTATACTTATATAATAAACAATAACATGGAAAGAATGGCTCCTTTGACTAAGGAATTAGATTATTTTCATTGACACAAATCTATTACAAATCATGAAATATGATAGATTAATCAATATAACGTTAAGATAATCTCTCAACATCTATAAAAGCATACTACTCTGTCCACTTGAGTGATGATGTAACTCACCAATACCATATTTGGAGCGATAATACTCTTTGGTGAAGTTGTCGCAGTCACATAATAACACCCTACGACCCCACACGTTAATGACGCCTCCAATGGTCAGGTCACAGTCTTTATAGAATTCTTCATCTACAGCTCCAGTCTGTAAAATGTAAGGAGACATTGACATACTAGTCCATTAAAATTGAAACAACTGTCTACTAAACTAATTAAAAACTGTTATGAATGTCATGGGGTGTTGTTCACGATGGTCTATTTTTTAATCAGTACGTACTTTGAGGCTATCCAAAATGTAGCGTCCTCCTTGTCCAACTGGTCCAAATACATTAAGAACTGTGCGGTCAGTCATTTCTCCAGGCTGACGTTTGGGAATAGGAGAATTCTGTTTGGTAGAATCAACAGAAAATAATTGCAGTTTTTCAATACTTGAAGGACAAGCGAAATTTGCAAATGGGTTGATTATTATTTTCTCTCTGAAGGGATTCCTGCAAACCTTTTCAAATAACATTTAGTGGAAGAAAACAAAACAACATGATGGCAGGAAAAAAACCCTGAACGAATCCATAATGAATCCTTTAGACTGAAAAACAATAGCAGGGAGGAAACTGAAAAGTGCTTTAGGGAAGTTGGATGTTCTTTCAGCCTTGTCAGTCTGGATAAAAGCTTGGCACGGAGGATGGAGAAATTTGTCCAAGCAAAAGAGGAGAGAGGAACTGATAACCACTTAGTCTCGTCTAAAGGTGGAACAAAGGGTAAAGACTCATTTTCACTCAATTTTACATTTAATTCCCATTAAAATCATCACCCCTGTAACACATCAGCTTTAATATTTGTACAATTTTTTACAACTTTTGATGTTGTCCTGTTTAACACTGTGAAGCTGCTTTGAAACAATCGTCATTGTAAAAGCGCTATATAAATAAAGTTGATTGATTGATTGATTGATAAAAGTGCACATGTCCATCATAAATGTGGTCCACAACACTCCGGGAGATAAATAAAGGCATTCTGAAGCAATGCAATTGTGTAAAAAAAAATATCCGTATTTAAAACTTTACAAAATGTAATCTCTAACTTCCGCTAACTGTCGTATGCGCGTTCATGAGAGACTGGCGTTCCAGTGTATGATGTAGGACCCAGGCAAGTAAGTTCCGGTGACAAAGGTGGAAGCGCAGAGGATACTGCAAAACAAAACTTGGTTCTTGCAAAAAAATATTCTATATATATTCTATAAACAAGATTATTTTAATCCTGTAAATTGCGAGGTGGGCGCTCCATGGATTAGACTGGTTTGTTTAGCACATCCAACAGATGCTCGATTGGATTGAGATCTGGGGAATTTGGAGGCCCACTTAACACCTCAAACTTGTTGTTGTGCTCCTCAAATCATTCCTGAACAATTTTCACTTTGGCAGGGTGCATTATCCTGTTAAAAGAGGCCACACCCACCAGGGAGTACCGTTTCCATTAAAGGGTGTACATCAGGGGTGTCCAATCCTGCTCCTGGAGGCCCAGTGTCCTGCAGAGTTTAGCTCCAACCCCAATGAATCAGCTGAACCAGCTAATCAAGGTCTTACTAGGCATACTAAAAACTTCCAGCAGGTGTGTTGAGGCAAGCTGGAGCTAAACTCTGCAGGACAGCGGCCCTCCAGGACCGAGTTTGGACACCCCTGGTGTACATGGTCTGCAACAGTGCTTAGGTAGGTGGTACGTGTCAAAGTAACATCCACATTGATGACAGGACCCAAGGTTTCCCAGCATCACAATGCCTCCACCGGCTTGCCTTCTTCCAATAGTGCATCCTGGTGTCATGTGTTCCCCAGATAAGCAACGCAGACGCACACAGCCATCCACGTGATGTAAAAGAAAGCGTGATTCATCAGACCAAGCCACCTTCTTCCATTGCTCCGTGGTCCAGTTCTGATACTCACATGCCCACTGTCGGTGCTTTCAGTGGTGGACGGGTCAGCATAGGCACCCTGATTGGTCTGCGGCTATGCAGCCCATATGCAACAAACAGAGATGCACTGTGTATTCTGACACCTTTCTCTCAGAACCAGAGTTAGCTTCTTGAGCAATTTGAGCAACAGTAGCTCACCAGCCTTTGCTCCCTACGTGCATCAATGAGCCTTGGCCGCGACATGACCCTGTTGGCGGTTCACCACTCTTCCTTCCTTGGACCACTTTTGATAGATACTGACCACTGCAGACCAGGAACACCCCACAAGAGCTGCAGTTTTGGAGATGCTCTGACCCAGTCGTCTAGCTATCACAATTTGGCCCTTGTCAAACTCGCTCAAATCCTTAAGCTTGACTATTTTTCCTGCTTTTAACACATCAACTTTGAGGACAAAATGTTAACTTACTGCCTAATATATCCCACCCACTAACAGGTGCTGTGATGAAGAGATAATCAGTGTTATACACTTCCCTTGTCAGTGGTCATAATGTTATGCCTGACCGATCAGTGTATGTTCCAGTATAAAGGCTTTATCGAACAAGAAAAATTTAGGGCAGGACTTGATTTTGTCCATTGGGAATTAATCGGATCGTGGTGTTTTGCTATTAATGTGATCTGAGAAAAGAAGATGTTGTTGCAAGAGGGAGGGTAATTTATTTTGATTTAAGATTACAAGAATTAAAAAAAATAGTGCAAGGATACATTTTTATAATACATACTGAAATATTCCATAAAAAATGAGGATTTTTCCATTTTGATTCATGATTACTTTAATAAAAAAATAAGCATAGGCATTTTTTTTTTTTTTTTGCTGTGCTGATTTTTAACTAACCTTGGGAAGCTTGCCCCTATGCAGAAATTTAGGGATAGCATCTCGACCGGAGTTTGGAGGGACAATTTCGTACATTTCCATGGTGTCATCTGCCAGGAAGTAATGCAAGATCATCTCTCTGGAGTCTCCAAACATGCTCTCAGTATCATCCCAGCAGCAGTTGAAGCGCAGAACTTTGCGGTCATGTTCCAAAAACTGCTTCAGGGTATCCAATCTTTCATACGGCCGCAGTGGCTTCATATTCTCCTCCATCTGTAAGTGAGAAAGAACCATTATAATACTGAAGTACTGATATTGTTGTTTAGACATGTGGTGCTTACCTCTCGTCGAAGTGTGGTATAGGGATCTGTTGGTGCGGAAGCAGTGGGATTTATGCGCACCCCCATTTTTATCAAGAAGTTGCGTGTGAAGGGGTCACAGCCCATAATCTTAAAGGTCCTGGAATAGAGCACTATTTCCTGATTTATGTTGAAATGGTGCACATTGTAGAAGCGATCATCTTTAGGAGCTGGGAGAGGAATACGGTGGCGCCGAATCAGAGTTCCTATATGGAAGGTGAACAGCTGGATTTAAACAGGATGTTTTTACTGCCTTCTCATTTATCAGGATGCTATGTTTGATTTTGATAGTTTACCCTGTGGGATCCCACTGTTTTTTTGTTCTGGCTCCACTACTTGTATAGTGTCATCCTCCAGGTAGAAGTAAATCTTGCACTTACGTACTCTATATTTTTCTTCCCTCCTCTGAGGTACAGATTCTTGGAAATAAGCATCAAAACACAGGACCTTCAGGTAAGAAAATAGTGGGGGGAAATTAATATACACAACACTAGGTAAAAAAGTATATAAGTTATATTCCCTTATAATGATGACAAACCTGTTTGTCAAAGGCAACCCATGCTGGAGCATCACTGCCTTCCATCTTCAGAAAAAGTGAATTCTTGGGTTTTGCGCTCTGCCCCAGAAGCAGTTCTCCTCCAATGCCTGGCTTCTCTGTCCCAACCATCATGGCTACCCCATTTGAATAATCAAAATGTTGAGATTTGTGAAATTTTTCTTTTCCAAGCTGAAAAATAGTTAATAGAAAATAAAATGTACAAACATCTCTTGAAAATCCTGCTTTCTAACGTTACACTGTAAAGGCAGCCTAATATATATATACAATATATATATATATATATATATATATATATATATATATATATATATATTGTCTACAAAGATATAACATTACACACTAACGATAACTGTTTTTAAAAGTAACCGCTCTAGCCGCTAACATAGCCAACAGTACAGACAGCTTTTATTCACATTTTTTTTTCCTCAACACATACAAAACATTTGCATATAACGTTACTTAACATTTCTGTTGACTGAATTTCCAGGAAGCATTGGTAACGCCATTTTAAAAGCAAGAGATAAGGTAAATTGCCTCAATGCAGGACACCAGACCGCACAACTGGTTGCCAAGGTAATAACTTGTTTGCAAATATCATTGCTAGGCAACCAACACAGATCACGTGATAATACATTAATTAAGTTACGTCTTAATATGATGAAACCGTCTACTACGGATAATCTATTATGTTTCATTTTTCAATAGATAAGGAAATATTAAATTAATCATATTTCCGTTATCTCAGTAAGACATTTGAATATCACCGTTTCGATTTATAATGCAAAACATTATAAGCTAATGACACAGAACTACTTAATCTCTTCAGCCAAATTGTGGTTACTGTAAACGACATGATTTAAGATTATGATTATTATCTAAAATAATAAGATTATTGTATGCTTGCAATTTCTCATAAATGTACGTAGGCTACCCTGTAAAAAGTCATGCTTTTGTCTATAAAGATACACCAGCTATATAGATACATCACTATACACATCTACTATAAAGATATGCCAAATTGTTTTTTAAACCTTTTAAAGTTTAGATTTTTTTCCTCCTTACACCACTGGAGAAAATAACAGATTAAGGTAAAAGCAACAGGTCAGATGCACTCAAAACTAAAAAAAAAAATATGAAAAGACAGCAAATAACCAGAAAGACACAGACATATTATTGGTGGGTTAGTATGTATATTAATAAAATACATCACAAAAGTAAACCTCTCAAAAACAATGCATGCTTTTTGACAAGTATATTAAGGAAATTATACAACTAAAATAATGTACAGTCAAAAAAAAATACAATAAGAAACACTTTAGTAGTATATGTAACAGAATTCATGTTAATGTCTTACTTATTAACAATAAGCTAAATAATATTAAAAACAACATAATAAAAACCACACCACCAGTGTTCCATAAAGTTATTGGCACAATATGTCTCTCTCTCTCTCCTTCATGTTTTTGAGGCTATGTACAGTTACAACATTTTATCAGAACAACAGTTCAGCAAATGTCCATTGAACTGACTGCTACTGACAATACATCAGATTCCAGTGCTGTATCGCTGTGATACCGAAATAAGGGAGAACATTAATGTGCAAACTACTTATATCAGTGGCAATACAGTAGATCCAGGTTTCATTTAGGACGCCAGGCCCAGCAGAAATCCTCCAACAAATCCACCCGAGATAACAATATTCCTCTTCACAAATTCTGTAGACTGTAAAAGACAAAAATAAAATTTATATAATGTAGGTTAAGTTATATGATAAGAATTTGAAGCATTATGTGCATTCCAAGAAATAATAATACAAAAGTTTTTTTTAATATATATATATATATATATATATATATACACTTACCTCTTCTATAAAGGAATTGAGCTCAGGGGCTGCTTTGTTTGCCTTTTTCTTCAAATGCTTTTTAGCTTTATTGACATCCTTTTCCACTTTACTCCAGTCAACCTGCACATAGCCACTGTGATTGGCAACCTGAAATAAGAAAATATATATTCACCCATAGGTAAGATGACATTGAAGCATAATCCTCAAAATGGCTTGGCTATATGATGTATGCATTTTAATAATTCATACCTGTAACAAAAGAAATCCCCCTCCAACAGCAGTAGCCATAATTTTTCCAACTCTCTGAAAGAGGTAACCAGCACACCTAGAGGACAGAGATCTTTGAGTGGACATCCTAATCGATGCATTTATTAAGTTATTTCATGCATGTAGAAAGAACAACCTAGAATCTTGGTTGTCTATATTGACACTAACCATCCTGTCACTCCACCCATCATGATCTGTGAAGCCACAGAGTACTTTTCTGCAATGGGTCCTGTACTGTTCCCAAAAACACGACTCCACCATTGATGCCTCCTAGCATAATCTGTGATGTTAACCACCTCATACAATTCATCTTCACTCTCTGCATCTACATCTGAAAACAACAGTAACTCTCATTATACATGAATATAATAATTGTATATTCACAGAGTCTAAAATCAAAAACAGGGATATAAGTGAACTGCCCCTTCATTTAATTCATTAGGAGGTTTTACATTAGTAAACAGTTGCTATACATATTAAGTATTTCCACCCAAAAAGCAGTTGTAGGTCCACAACCGGTTTTACATCCTTTATTAATTTAGATTAACGTTAACCCGTTTATGATCTGATACAAAAAAACAAAAAAATAAGTGGTGAGAAACAGCATGAATTAAAGAATGTTATTTTAACACTGTTAATTGGGTCACCAACCTCAACATCAACCCGTATTGAAATATAAGCTGCGAGTGAAGATTAGAGGATGTTTTAAATGCATTCACCGACGTACAATTACAAAAATACGAAAGAAAAAAACAGTATAGGCTATATGGCTGAATCTTCCACGAATTAGCTAACGTTACGTGATCTGCTGACATAATAATAAGCGAACACCGTGCTACTCCATTGGAAAACACTAGCAATGTAGTTGCATACAATCCATGTGTTTAAATAAACACGTTGTCAATCAAGACTATACATTCAAATGTTTGGTTTGCCAGTTTATTTACCTTCCCCGCGATCCGCCATTTTAAGAGGCTGCATTCACAATGTCCGGAACCGCTGCAGCTCTACGCAAAATCCTACGTAAAGTACGTGCGATCACTGCTCACATACCCATGCGATTGCTTGAATGTGTTATTCTCAAAATACTTTGCAAATAGTTCCAAGAGAAATATATATATATTTAGAATATATAATATTATTTAACTACAATATCAGAGGTCTGCTTGTCCAAAAACTGGCTTTAAACAATAATAAACAATGTAGTATAATAATAGCCTAATAATCATTTTCTTAATAATTTCCTAAAGTTATTGGATAATAAAGAAAGAAAGGATTATGGGATTTTATTGCATGATGGTATTTATTATCTGAAACTGAAAACAGCATTATACATTCATCATAAATCAAAATAAATGCAATAGAATAATGTGCAGTATTATATATATATATAAATAAAATCGTAGAAGCAACGTTCTCATTACGTCCTCAAAACCCTGTGTTTTTAAACAGACAGGAGCTTGAACCAATAATGCGTCTTATGTTTGTGTTACGTAATCATAATAATTCCAAGTAAGCCAATCGCAGCAGGCGAAGATACGGCGTAAAGTTGAGGGGTTTGTTATTTACCCTCCCCCTTGAAAGTTTATGTGAAAAAAAGGATCCCAAGACAAGGACGCTCACGTGGTCCTCGTCGAAAGCAGCGATTGGCCAAAACCACAGAGAAGGCGTTCCGACGGCGGCGGCGTGGGTTCGCTTGAGTGACACAATTATAACAAGTTTGAGCTGGCGACTAGGGGAAGTTTGAGACATTACTAAATAACAATTTAAACCGTTAAACCTTGCATCGCTCATTCTGCATGCATTTTGGTGTACCTGCTACCTGCTACTCATTCATGTCGAGGACAATGTGAAAAAGGGGGTGTTGCGAGGAAATCATTTTCCGTCTATTCATTTTTGCGTGTAGATCTACGCAAAAAGGTGCTCGGCTTGCGGTGCGTAAATATTTTCGCTGGAGTTTTTTGTCTATGAAATCGTGCGGAGTGTCGGTGGCCGCTGTAGCTCGCGCTGCTGCTGGTGGTGGTGATGAGGAAAAGAAAATGGCGGCGGGAAAAGCGAGTGAAACCGAGGAGGACTTTCCGAAGCTTACGCCGCAAGAAAGGGAGCGCTTAGCCAGCATAGACAGGTCAGTTAAACCCCCTTTACTTGCACCGATGACCCTCCGTGCATTTTTATTAGCCTTCCCCGCATGTTAAAGCGGTGCAAATGAATGCGGTGCAGGTAAAGTAACACGGAACCGCCTGTGTTGTCCTCTATTTGCAGCACACTGTTTGGATTTCAGAGGCTTCATGAAGATGGCGCCAGAACGAAGGCCTTGCTGTTAAAGGTATGAGTGTATGACACTGATGGGGGTCTACAGACAGATAGACACACAACTCTGCTAATCAAATAAGGGAAATTGCAATGTCTGCACAATATAATCATAAAACATCAGTATCCACAATGTAATCCAATTGTACAGGAAACTATGCACTGACACTTATCTATAGACATAAATGTGTATTAATCAGCAGCCATATACAGTCGGCATATGTACAAATTGCACAGAGACCAACATTAGTACAGAATAATGCTTAGTACAGAAAAATGCAGTGTGCGTGACACTTTTATGATACTGTAAACAGATATTTATAATGTAACAAGACATGGAAGCTGTATGCACGTTGTATTATACAGCCATAATATACTGTCTATATATATATATAAATACAAACCATATTATGGCCCAGCATTATATTTAAAGTTGGATATAGTACACCCGACGACACGCATATGTTCCGTATACGTAAAGAAATATAGCAAATCTGCGTGATTATTTACATCGTTGCGAAATTTAAACTGAATTATCACTTAGCTCTGCTAATCTGCTAAATGCGACTTGGTGTTATTTTTTTACCATCCTGACTTTCTGTAAATCTGCTCTAGAACAATGCGTATACAATGCACTATAGGCCTACAATTAAAATGGACTTTATTGGCTGCTCTGTGCATAATGAGGATCTGTAGTTGCTTCTTTCGGTTAATATTTTAATCTGCCTAAAGCAATCATAATGTCATTGTATTGGTTTTGGTACTGACTTAACGAGTCCTTGCGTATTTAAACTGCGAGACTTTCTTCATTTTGTGGTTTTTGCTCTCGTCATCTGAGGAGTAGACCGTTAAGAAAATGTATTTATTTTTGTCAGTCCATAGAATTGCATGTTATTCGCCTATTATGACCTCGTTCCACCCATTGTCACTGTTTCTCTTAAGTGTGGTAATGAAGAGTTGAGGGGCAATGTTTTTATTTATTTACATACGTTTGAATATCAGTTAAACAGTCGAAGTTTTTTTGTTGTTGTATAAATTGATTGTCTTAATGATAGAGCATTTTGTCTTAATATCTTTATTTTGAACCAGAAGGTGCATCTGTCGTTTGATGAAAATAACCCCTCTGAAGTGTGTACGTTTAGCTAGCTCATCTGTTCATACTTGGTTAGGCCAGAGTTGTGAATTATTGAACTTATTTGCAGATCTTAGTCCAGTATGTTAGCTATTGTAGTGTTTAGAGATGAACTGGGAAGGTTAAAGATCTGATCACCCGGCAGTTGCTACATGTTAGCTGGTTAGCATGATGCTAACCAACTGTAACTGCATGTGAGGCGAACGCTGGGCATTTTTCAGCCTTTTCTCAGCAGCCAGGCTTTCAGTAAAGTAAACAAGTTGCTTACGAGTGCTTTTGTGTGTTTTAACAATGAATTTAGCAGATAATGGAGAGTTTTTAATTTGGCTAACTTAGTTGACTTGTGTTTCTTTGCTAGATTGCATGACATTTCCTGCATTTGCAAGCAGCATTTGTTGCACTACGTCAATCTATGTGCTTTCATGGTTGTTGTTTTATTTGTATGTGGCTGTTGTTACATATGGACAACATATTTGTATTTTTACAAATTAATTGTCATTTTGCTGGACTCTTAATGTAAACATAAAGTGCAGTAAATTTAAGATTAAAGCGAGAAAGAATTTATAATTTCTAATGATGATAAGAACATCTTAAAGGGTTAATTCACCAAAAAATAAAAATTGTCATTTACTCACCCCAATGTTGCTCCAAACCCATATAACTTTCATTAATCTTCAAAACACAAGTAAAGATGTTTTAATGAAATTGAGCCAGTTCTGTACTCTCTATTGACAGCTACGCTTTGATGCTTCAAAAAGTTAATTAAGAGACTGTAAAAATTATCCATATGAATCAAGCTTTTTAGTCTAAATTGTCTGTAGAGACTTGATAGCTTTCATAATTTAGGATTTCATTCACATATACATGTTCATCAACGCACACATCAGTAAATGGAAACTCAAGCATGCTTGCTTGACTTGACTTGACCAATGAGGTTCATTCTTGTTACAGCACATTTGAGCTTCCAAAAGAACCAATAAGGTTTGTTCTCACACGTCAAGCAAGTATGGTTGAGCTTCTGTTTATGGTCACTGAATAATATTTATATATGATTATATCACTTTTAGAATTTTTTTTTTCCAGCTAAGGAACAATAAAAACATTGACTGAAAATTTTAATCCAGCAAACTTTAAAGTCTTGTGGTTTGGCTTTTTGTATGAATATGTTAACCGTAAGCTTATCTGTAAGGTAGTGTGCTCCAAAACAATGACAACATTTGCATTAAGATATAAGCATTCAAAACTTAGCCTCCCACTTCCTCCAGTATTGATCAATGATTTTGATGACATCACTCTTCACTTAAGCTTCTCCTCAGATTTTCTGTCCAATCAAATCATCTCTAAAAGTGTCCCGCTCCTGAAATGTGACTGAAATCAGTCACTTGTTCACTATTTTAAATATGGTAGGGGTGTGATGAGACACAATTGTCTCCCGAGACGAGACTGCACAGTATTTTCAACTTCAATGACAAAATTCATGGCTGGTAAAATATTCTGCAAGTGCATTTTGAAATGTTTGAAATGTTTTCATTTCAGTTCTTTCTGAGTATGAATTATCAAATCCATTGAAAGACAACAATACTTAACTGACTGGCCTCTCTCCTGTATGATTTCACATGAGTCTCTTTAGATCTTACTGTACATGAATAATGAGCTTCCAGACCTTCTGATGAGGCTGTGTGACCTCACAATTGAGCTCCTTTCCACAAATTGAACATAAAAAATAAAAAGTTAAATAAAAAAATAAACCGTTAAGTTAGGGGTGGGCGATATCTCGATATTTAAAATATATCGAGATATTTTTTAAAGACAATATGGATTTTGACATATCGTATATATCGATATGTTGTTTATTTAATTCTGATTCTGCCACTTTGCTTGTTTGCATTCTCTGTGCTGTGCTCGCCCCCGCCCGCTCGCACTAGGACTAAAATCTTTGCGTGTCACGGAACCCGTCACTGCTTAAAGCAGATTCTCTAAAACCTGCCAGTGCTGGAGGCAGCTGCCAGTGTGGTAGATGCATGCGAACGAAATGACAACGCTGTTCTTTTTTTACACAATATGCAATTCCGCCGTTTTTACACTATTTAGTACACGAGAGCCACTACGGTACGCACATTAGGTCAATATTCACCACTAACCAATCGCTTTGCGCCTGCCTCAAGATCTCTGTGTTGTTACCACTTTATTTTATATTTTATTCCGCTATTTGTGTTTGTAGCCTAATCAAGCGCGCGTCCCATCATCAAAGCGTCGCGTGTTCGCCTGCCTCAAGATCTCTGTGTTATACAGCTTTTTAAACCGTCACCAGATCAATACAGGAGAGCAAAACAGTGCAATCATGACCATATTTACCACTTAAACTTATATTTTATTCCGCTATTTATGTTTGTAATCGAGCGTGTCCCGTCATCAAAGCGCTGCCAGATTCAACCGAAGCGCCCACCTGCCTCAAGATCTCTCACTGTTTTACAGCTGACTTTTTTAAATAAAAAAGGCAATATGTATTTATTTTATTTTACAGTTAAATTATTATTATTATTTATGTAATCAGGGAATTTTATTTGTATCTTAAATGTCGCAGAAGCACTTTGTTCATATGCACTGCCTTGAGTTGAGTTGTTTCATTTTTGAATGAAAAGGCAATATGTATTATTTCTTCCTTTATTTTACAGTTAAATTATTATTTTTGTATACAGGGATTTTATTTTATTTTTCAAATGTTGCAAAAGCAGTTTGTAACTACACGAGCTGCCTACCTCTTTGCACTTCAATAAAAAAAAGACTTTGTGGTATTTGGCATATTTGTTTTTGGAGTCGTTTTTGGGGTGTTATTTTTCCTGTAATGATATTGAGATATGTCGTATATCGAGATATAGCTAAATATATCGAGATATATTTTTTGCTCCATATCGCCCAGCCCTACGTTAAGTGCAACCATAATCAAAGTACTCTATATTCAAAGTGCAAACAGAGACCAAAACAGAGAGCAGAGCTAAGAGGTGGTTACTATCACTACACAGCCCAGCCTAAGATAGCATTGATATTGGGTGGCTATTATATGTCACTTAATTTGCGAAATTAAGGCAGGTCATGTTTACTTTCACTTTCATGTGAAGAGATCACAAGACATATTAATCACATTTTAATCTCACACCCCTACTATATGGTGACTGGCACATAGTGCGCTATACAGGGAATAGGGAACGATTCTGACAGTGTAAAATATTTTTTTAATTTGGGCAAATGAAGTCTGGTTTAACGTTATTGACACAATAACTTAGAGCGGGTCGGCACAGATCACAAAGCGTGTTGAACCTACACGAAAATTGAATTCTACACAGAATGCTATGTTTTAAAGCGATTTGGAGGAGAGCTGGTTAGACAGACTCTGCATTAGAATACTTTTTAAACTACACATCCTCAGCATTATTTTCACCGTTTTGCTTTAGTAACAAGTTTCATATTAAATCTAAAAGGTGAATCGTTTAAATGCAGCTTTGTCAAGCTCTGTGGTTCTGTCCGAGCTGTGATATAAACGAAACACTATTGGCTATTTTTTAAAGGGCGAGGAGCTGTTCGATTTAGGACTGCAGCTATTGATTATTTTAGTAATCGAGTATTCTGTCGATTATTCCATCAATTAATCGAGCAATTTGATAAGAAGTACTTTTTCTTTATTAAAGAGCATTACAAAATATACAAGAGAAAATTAGACCGGTATCTTAAAATTAACTCATTTGTTTCCTTTTTAGATACATTGTTTTATTGCTGAAATTGCATACCTTAATATCTGTGAAAACTAAACCAATTTAGTGCATTAATTGCCATTAAAAATGCAAATACAAATATATAAATAATAAATAAACTTAACTTAAATAAAATTATTATACTTTAAAAAGGAAAACATAGTACAACCTAAAACTAAACCTACAACCTATAAATCAAAATGGTAGTAATATAATTAATAACAATAATGTCTAAACATTGCATTTATAACTTAACTTTAAAGTTTCAGCTTCAGGCTAAATTATTTTACCAGTGCTGATGCCGCTCTCTCTCGCATTGCGGTCTTTGACCTTGAAATGAGCTGAAAAGAAAAGTTAAAGAATGACACTTGTTCATTGTGTTTTACCGTCTTAATTAAAATCAACACATTGCAACCACCTGCAATTTTTGGAATGTTACTTTTTATTACTGTACCCACCTGATCCACGGATATAAGCGTAATCTGCGCATACTCAGTCTTTACACAAATGTTTTTTTCCTGCAACATGACCGTTTTTTTATTTATTTGAGTTACTCAAGGAATAGTTACAGCCCTAGTTCGATATGTCCCGCCCTGTCTTCCTATTTCAGTGGAAATTACTTCAACACGCTGGCTGAAATGTTTCAAGGCATTTCAGTGGGCCGTGCAGCCCAAGCTTATAATTAACAATGTTATTGTGCATTGGTGTGCATGCTTTATAGTTATTATAGTTATCGCTCTTGGTGTGAACAGGCCTTAAAAGGCACCTATTATGCAAAATTCACTTTTATAAGGTGTTTGAACATAAATGTGTGTTGGCAATGTGTGTACACAACCACCCTATTATGGTCAAAATCCACCCACTCCTTTTCTTTTTTTTGAATCTCCATAAATCATAAGCAGTGTCTCAGAAGAAGCCGTTTCCAGATTCCTGCAGTGTGACGTCGCACTGCAGAGGCCCCGCCCACACGTGTTGATGGACACTGACATACTAGCACAGACCCCTCCCTCAGAGAGCTGTAGCTGAGCTCCTCACAGTCCACAATGTTTATCTCCTTGCCAGAGAATTAACAGCAGCATTCAAGTAAGAAATGTGTTCTTATTAAAGCTACTGAAGTTCAGTCAGTCAAGAGCAGTGAGTGAATTTCTGTTTATCTTCTGTTTTTTGAGTCATATTAACAGCAGATAGAGCAGCAGGTACTGTATTACACTGCTTTCACTGTAGTAAAGTTAGACAGATAGATCTAATAAACACACAAGATTAATGTAACTTGCTGGATACATGCACAGGCACAACCAACTGTTTTCATGTGAACTTTGTGCGGTTCTGATTTAACCTTGTGAGCATTTGACAGTTTAATCGCAATAACACATGCAAGAGAACTAGTCTAGTTTAATAGACTACCTACGGATGTGCTGACATCCAGTTCTGTGCACATGCGATAGGAGCATGCAGATAATATTTCATGATGATGAAGAACTGCAATGTCACATGAACGTGTCTTCAATAGAGATGATCATTAAAACAAACAGATATCATGTTTCAGTTTTCATTCATGTGTTCACTGCTGTGAACAAGATGTGTAGGCTTCGCCCTCTCAGGTGGGGAGCAGCAGCTCATTTGCATTAAAGGAGCCACGCACAGAACAGCTCATTTTTCTTCAACCCCAAAATTGCCATTTTCAAAATGGTATATCAAATGATCTGTTTGGAATTTCGATCTGAAACTTCACAGGCACACTCTGGGGACACCTGAGATTTATATAACATCTTGTAAAAAGGGGCATAATAGGTGCTCTTTAACAATAGTCATCTGTGATGTATGACATTAAATGTTTTGCAGCAGACCCATTTTTACAATTCCATGTAGACTGTTTTTCACATCTTCCTTTGTAAATCATTTGGATTTTTCCCTGGAGATGGACAGGTGGAATGTTTAATTACTATCTCGGAGTCTGCATGGCCAGGCATTTTGAAGTTATGGTGACTCTGAAAAGAATGTGGTGATTATTTTCGAAATAGACGTGCACATCCCTCTGTCACTCGTCTTAGCGCTGTTGTTGAGCATTGCTTGCTGTCTGTCTGCCTCTGTGCAGCTCTTCCCACAAACTATCAATGTCTGTCAAAACACGGTGTCCCAGATACAGGTCTCTTCAAATACCAGAGTGCAGCGTTAAATGAACGCTTCCTTTTAGTGTACTCAAAACATGTATTAATATATTAAGCACTAACATTATAGGCCAAATTATTCTGAAGTTATTTTGGTTCCTAGATATTGTCTGTCTAACAAGATAATGTTTGCACAAAATATATTTTCTGATAAACAATTATTTAAATGAACCGAATCCTCTCATGATCTCTGTAAACAAGTCATAAATCGTGTGTGTGTGTGCGTGCGTGCGTGCGTGGAAATTTCATAAACTCCAGCCTAATGCATGTTTTAGCAATTTAAAACACCAAGTAAGAGTCCAAAACATATAACCAAGAATACAAACTCAAACCTCCTGAACTGCTTGTCATATAAAATGACCAGTATTTTAACCTTTTCTGTGACCTTCAGTTCTGTTCAATTCGGGTGACATTGTAGGTGTATCAGCACTTTAAAGTGAAATGAGGGACCAGCAAACAAAACCACCGGTTGAATATTGTGTGCTACATTATTCTGTTTACAACAATGGCTCCTTCTGTACTTGTACGTTTCTTTGTCTCCAACGTTCTACCAAAGCAGTTAGCAAGTCTTTAACGCTGCATTAGCCATTCATGTGCCACGTTTAATTTTAAGCTTGTTAGATGTAATGAAGTAAATGTTTAACTTTGTAAAGGCACAATGGGGTTGGGATTTTTTTTTCTTTAAGAAACTCAATAAGGCTTTAAATATTATTACAATTTAAGGCAGGGTTGGCGATATGACAATGTCATACCATGATTTTTTTTTTCAGACAGGATCACTATCCATGATCTTATAACGATTCTTTCTTGTGTTGATTTTAAGACTATTTTCACTGAGCAGTATAGCCAAACTTGCTTCCCTATTTAAAAATGTTGCCTTACAAGGTTATAAAAAGGAAAAAGAATGATAGACCATTTAGGACAAAGTAAGGTGGGCGATACAATCAAAATCTATTTTATCTTTTTTTATTAAAAATAAGAACAGATGCAATTTACAAATTATAGGACAAACAATACAAGATACACATGAAATATAAACTGGATTATTATTTCCAGCTTCAGTTGGTGTATTTACTCTAACAGTATCATTTCAAGTAAGAAATCGATTAAATGGAAAAAAAAGCAACATAGACTTGTGTTGTATTCAACTGTATGAATTAACTATACGCATTTTCTTAAATCTTCTGTACTGAAGTTATTCAGTCAAGATCAGTGAGTGGTTTTCTCTTTCCTTGTATTTTGTTTCTGATTAATGTAGTGTTGTCACGATACCAAAATTATGACTTTGATACGATACCAGACTAAAATACCTCGATACCGATACTAAATCCATACCACGGTCAAAATACCACCCAGTAAAAGTAATTGAATAATATGACAACAGAACTTATTAATCATAGCCTTATTTAATTTTTTAACTAAAAACTCCCTTGGCCAGCATGTTTCTGCCCTGGTTTTTGACCATTTCATCTAATTGCAATTTTTTTTATTTTATCTATGTTTTTAAAAATAAGCTAAAAATGCAAATTACAAACAATATGACAAAAACAGTGCTTTATTTTTAACAGTAAAGTATTTAACAGTATAGCAAGTCAAGAAAGAAATAAAAAAAAAAACTGCTTAGTCTTCACTCAATAAATTAACTATACACTGATTCTTAATGAATATATTAAAATGATTTAGCCAATCATGGGGTGGTTTTCTATTTTTCATTGTTGTTTGATTAACATTAATCACACAGAATATTAGATCCGGCTTAACACGGATCCAGTTACCTCAACTGTACACGTTCCCTAAAGACACCCCCGACTGTGTTTACCTGAATACTCACAGGATGTGCATTTTTACATATTTTTGACCATTGAAACCCATAATCCAAAAGAACTGAATCGCGATCGCATGTTGTCTGAAAGGCGTGTGCTCGCGCTTTAGATCAAAGTCCGGCAGCGCGAGCACATCCCGCGCCGCGCTATTTCCTCATGCGCGCATGTTTCTGTTGCCTTTGTCATGCGCTGCGTGTGTATATTTAACTCTTCTGCTTCCAGTGTTTAGTGAACGGTGGAGAGCTCTGCACACACATCCTGACTCCTGCTGTCACACATCGACACAAATAAATGCAGCTCTTATTAACGTGCGATCCTTCTTAAAGTACTGGTACTAATACAATTCCATATTGTACCGTTTGTAACAGGGTATCGCAATACTTTTCTAGTACCGGTATATCGTGCAACACTAGATTAATGTTAATGACAGACAGATGCCGGTTTATTAGACTGCTGTCACTTTAAGACCTGATGCACAGATCTGACATGCATCTAAAATGTTTACATTCATTTAAGATATACTATGATCTGTCTTCAGAGGCAGATTGTGGAGACATTTTAATCCTTCACAATCTAAAATTGTACACCCCTATTTAAGTGTCTTCTTTTGGAATTATTCTTGTGATGACACAGCTTAATTTTCAGCATTATTACCCCAGTCTTCATTGTCTAATATGCAGATTTGGTGTTCAGGAAACATTTGTTGAAAGGTTGTGCTGCTCAATATTTTTTTGGAAACCATGAAAACTTTGGATGGTTCAAAAGAACGCCATTTATTTAAAATGGAAATCTTTTCTAACATTATAAATGCTTTTATGGTCATATTTTTATCCATTTAATGTGTCCTTGTTGCTTTCCCTTTTTTGCCTTTTAAACTACTTTTAAATGGTAGTGTATGGCTGCTGCTAAATTAGAAAACATGTTAAATAATGAAGACATTAGGCTAGAGAATATTTTTAAAATATGTGCTGAGATGTGTTGTTTGATAGAGCATTAGTCTTGTTTAAGTGCAACTAACTGCTATAAAGATGGTTATACACAGAAGTATCAAGAGTAGATCTTTTTTATATCATTATATATCAGCGTTGTTGGAGTATCTAATTGTAAAAAAGACTATGATAAAGTTGATTTGAAAAAAATCATGTAACAGGCCCATTTGGTTTGTTCAGTAAAATAGTTCAAGACAAAATGGGCTGTGTTTCCCAAAAGCATTGTAGACCTAAGTAGAGCCTACCAATGGTCTCTGCGATCAACTTAGATCCCAGTTCTTTTGAGAAGCGCAGCCCTGATTGACTTTTCCAGGTGACCATTCTGACTTGTTTCGTTTTTGCTGTTCACTTCACAGGCTGTTCGCTGCTATGATGTCTACATCTTAAAAGCTGAAGGTAAAGTGGAGCCAGAGGTGTTTTGCCAGTTGGGGCACTTCAACCTTTTACTGGAAGATTATTCTAAAGGTGAGTTCTGACTTGAGAAATACATATGTTATTCATAAAAAAAAAAGACAATCAGTCTTAATCTCTTTTGTTCTTTTTTCAGCATTATCTGCGTACCAGAGATACTACAGTTTACAGTCAGACTACTGGAAGGTAAGGGTTGCTTGATTCTCATTGATTGCACACTTGCACAGTTAACATTTGCTGTTAAATTCATCTATCAAGTAGACAGCGGTATATAGCGCTAAAGTGTTGACAGGATCTGGTGTGTTTTGGAAATTAATTTTGATCCATTCATAACCACTCTTGTATGTGGTCACGGATGCATGTGGCAGCATTGCATTTGTCTTAAGCAACACGGATAATATAGAACGGTGATTTACTTGCATAGAGTGTAATCCTGTGTCAAACAAGGGTTTTAAACTTGAGGTAAGCTAAGTGATACAATGCACAAGAATTTTTACACAAGTGCGTGCACAAGACTGGGACTATTTTTAGTAGGGTTACTTGTATTCGGCTCTCCTGTAATAGATGGTAATTCCAGGTGTCTGTTATTAGTGAAAGCAATACTGTTTGATGTGTTTGGCTAGGTGTAGCTGTCTGTAAGAAGGTTTTTGAATGTGGAATTAGATCCTGGGGGAGTGTCAGTAATGGCCTCTGACAGTTCTGGGTTCCAAACACCGTTTTCTCCTTGACGTTCTTGGCTGTGAAATTTTCATGGCAGAGCAAACTTTCACCGCAATGGAGTTCTTTTGACTTCAGATATGGCTGTCGACTGTAGAAGTGTCGTCTCTCATATCAGGCGCTAAGTCTCAGCATACGGCTAATAGAAGCTGATTTACAGCACAGATGGACTGAACGTTCTTACAGTTTCTACTAAATTAATAAAATTTTTGAATTGACACTGTTAAGTTTGGACTGCTGCATGGAAACTTTGCCAATGGAAACATTGCAGAGCGCAGCTGTGGAAGTTTAAGACTTTTTACCTTCTGCTTTACCTTCTGTCATAATATTTTTTTGTCTTTTTAGAGTCAGGGCTGGTTCTAAATTTGTACGCTGAAGGGGTTAAGGGTGCTGTCTCAGCATTCAGACAGCTGTGCATGATTTGTGCAGGTGTGAGGAGCAGCCATGTGCAGTACTGTCAGCCTGTCAGAGTGATGCACCATGCGCTTTGCAGTCAGTTCTTCTCTGGCTCTCTCTTTCCTTGCTTGTCCTGACTTTACACTGCTGGCTTTTTAGAATGCGAATAAGTAGCGTGTGCTTTCATGCCAGTCATTAAAACCCCAGATTGTTGTTGCCTTCCTGATTGGATTTGAGCAGAGCAGCTAGTTGTGCATTCATCTAAAATGCTAAATCTGGTTTATACTTGCAAGACAATCATGTCATTTGTAGTTTATTGGATGGGAAAAAATATGATATCTAACATCAGTGATCACAATTGAAGCTGCACCAAATGCACAAGAGTGAATCTGGGGGATCGATTTGCTTCACCTCATACTAGGCTTGCTCCGATAGTGTTATCGGTGTTCAGGCGAAACACCGGTTACATCACTTGCCCACCGTGGCACCGCCCCCACCGTCATTTAGTTTTTTTTTATAGTAATAAAATAATTTAGTAGACTACAATTAAAAACTGGACGTCTCTGCTCAACAAAGTGTAAGCCGAACGAGAGTCGCAGCACAAACGCAGCAGGATGATTGCAGAAGATTTGTGTTCAAATTGAAAAGTAGAAGTGCATATTTAAGTGAGTTTGTCATTTATACCGTTTTGTTGTTGTGTTTTTCATTAAGTAATGTGCTAATGAACCCACAATTCAATCAACTCGCCCCCGGATAAAATTGTCAGTGTGGGCTTTATATGATGATGGACAGATGATAAACAGTAATGTCAGCGTTCACGTCACCAAAGGCGCTTGGGTTGAATTCGTTCTAATCCTAAACGGAGAACTTGTTCCTAAATGCATTCACCTTTACTATTTCTCTCAAAAATGATGAATGTGTTAGTAAGTACTTTGTAGATCCTGAAATTCTTTTTACAACACCAGCAAAGATCGTTTACACTCATCTTCTACTTCTTCCAGCATGCGTGCAGTTCAGTTCTGTCGACAACTATGTGTCGTTCCATTGCTCTAATTGGTTGTAGGTCTATACAATTGAGGTCTTTTGAGGTCAAATGTCAAATGCATCTGTCAAATGGTAAATGTAAAGTTGTCTCTTACTGTGGTATTTCGACTTTTTAGCAGTTTTGCTCTTGTTAATGCAACAGGCTGAAATATACATTGGCATTAGGGGCTTTCACACCGGGTAGTTCTAGGAACTTCGTTCCAGGAACTAGCCACAAAAGGTGCTTCCCAGAGAACTAAAATTTTCCTTGTTGCATTTACACCGTCAGTAGAAACTCTGAAGTGACGTAAGCCACGCTTGTCGTTGGGACCTTTTTGATGCCACTAAGAATGCCTGAGCACACCGCTTTCACATTCTTCGTTTTCATTAGTTTACGGTCTGTTTAATGTTATTAAATAGAACTGTTATACAAAGAAAGTAGATGTTATATGAAAAGTATTAATGTTTGCCATGTTACGTCACTAGTAGGGATGGGCGATATCTTATCCTTTGCGATATACTGGTAAAAATTCTCCCAACAATAAGAATTATTCTTGCTGCGATGACTATAAAGCCTAGTTGATGACGCGACCCATTCGCAAGCTCACGTGCAGAGTGAAAACAACAATGGCGGAAGCTGCGGAGGAGCTATCTCTACAATCTGAAACCTGTACACAAAATATATATTTTCAGTCGCTGAGCACATGGACTGAGCGCTTGAGATTCGCTCTTTGTCAAGCAGTCGGTAAAGCACACTATTTCAGTTCATCTCAATGAATGCAGAGTGTGTTTGACGCACAGTAAACACTAGTGCGAGGCGCTCGACTGAGAAGGCTCCGTGTTTCTCTCACACTCAAAGAGAGAGCTAGAGTGTCTTACATGCCTCGTGAAATTTACGTGCTACATGTAAACAATTTGTTTTCCCTGTAAAATAACTGCGCTCATTTGGAATGATTCAGCCTTTATGAACAAGAAACGAATGCGCAAACGGCAATCTCATTGGCTCACGCTCCCCTATTACTGTACTGGTTTTGATTTCAGCAAATCAGATTGAGCTAATTCAGACAACATGGTTAATATTCATAAACCCAGCAACTCATCAATCCTTAGTGCGGTTTATATTGTTATTATTTATTAGAGCTAATTTAGTTCCCCCAAAAGGAGTTCCTAGTTTCTAGGAATTATGAAAAGGTTCCACTGGTGCGAAAGCCCCTATTCTCTGCAATCAGATAAGGGCAAGAGTGCTGGATTTTCATTTTATGATTCCATAAATGATAATTTAATTATTTTGAATCATTGAAGTCTTTAATAAAGTTGTGGCTGAGTCAGTACTTTTAAAGTAGAAAAGTCACTAAACAAAATGCTGCTTTTCAAATTAGTTACACAGGTTTTGTGGTTTTTGCTTCATATCCAGGCAGCATGAAACCCACCTCGTCCTAATAAAAAAGGGTGACTGGGATTGTTTTGTGTGTGTCCATACAGCCCAGTCCTATTCTACTTGCTAAATTACTCTTTTGTCAACTTAACATCTAGTTTCATCATCTAGCGAAAGTTCATTTGTGGGGAAGACAAGCCGCAATGGCTTTCAGTTTGTATCACACTTTGCCTCTAAGGACAGATAATAGGTTAAGACACGACAATATTTAATTGGTCCAAATTGTCTTGCACATTGCGTTTATTTATATATAATCTTTTGTGGTTGTGAGAGATGAAGAAGTTTCACCTATTAAGTTGAACACTTGCTCATTAGCCGCAGCCGATTCTATCCCCTGCTGAGGGCAGATGTGTCAGACCTGCTGTGTGGGTAAACAATCTTTACTCATGCTTAACATGCCATCCTTTATCAGAAAGTCATTTTGCAGATTAATTCAAATATGATGAATAGTTTGTTTTCTTAAGTTTCTAACTCTCAGCTCTCATTTTTTCCAGAATGCTGCCTTTTTATATGGCCTTGGTTTGGTTTACTTCCATTACAATGCTTTTCAGTGGTAAGTACACAATTACAATGTATTCTGTGATGCATTTGTTTTCTTATGCATTCCATCTGTTTTTTGTTGTTGTTTTTTTCATCTGTAACATAGATTAAAGTATCATCCCTAAAAGTATTTTTAATAACCTGAAGCATGATGTTGATGCTTTCACAGCATACAGACTGATTTCAAATTCTATATTTTATCCTACCCTTGCTTGTCCTGTTTTTTTTTTTTTTTACACTGAGCCTTTTATCTTTTTGTGTTGTTAAAGATTGCAGAATGTGTGTGTATTGTTTTTCTGTTGATGAATAGCAGAAGCATTGTTTTTGAGACATCATCTCTTCTTTGGTTTGTGTAAAGTAGGGCTATGCAACTAAATTGATTTAAAATCATATTTGCGATGTGATTGAACCACAAAATGTTGGCAGTTAAATATATGGCTTCAAAGTAAAGGGTCTCTCCATTTTGTTTTATAGTCTACTACAAATACAAGTGCGTATGTTGTGGCTGGTTTTTAGAGTGGCTTCCAATATGGAAATTGTCCACAGATTAAAATCACGGGAGGTCATCTGAGTTTGGTTCACTTTGGGCCGTTATGATTAACTCAAGCCTACAACATGGTTGTTTGCACTCATAGCTTTGCATTGGTGTGTCTTTGTCGTTTTGCAAGCACAATACTGAAGTCCTTTATGGTTTATGACCTTCTCTGTCCTCGGTTCTTTCATTTAAAGCTTTAAATTGCATCACTCATGGCACAAGGTGCTGAAAAACTGCAATACAAAGACATTATTGTATGTGCAACATAACTATAGTATTTTATAACCAAGTCATAAAACAGGGTCAGGATTGTGTTTAAAACATGCTGTATACTTTTCGCTTATACAGTATCTGTACGTGTTACTATAAGAGAGAGATGTTTTTTTAATCTTAAATGGGGAGATGAGGTTTGTTTTTTGGTGCAGATTTTATTGAATGAGTTTAATGTCTTTTAATAGTTTATGCAGGTTTTTTTTTTTAAATGAACAAATTTAGGATTTATAAGTATACGATTATACTGTCTCTAGTCAGGGTAATTTTAGATTATATTTGAGATCTGCCAAAGGCCATTATTGTGTTCAGCTGTTGATCTTGTTCCATCACGGGATGGAGGTCCGGGTCTTAAAAGACAATGGGGAAAAGCATCAAATTCCTTCATTCTTTTTTATTCAGTTTTTTACCTCCCCAATAGCTTTTAAAAACCTATATTTTAATATATATATATATTAAAATATAGGTTTTTAATTTCATAGACGGTAATTTTTTTTAAATATATATATATATTTTTTTAAAAATTACCGTCTATGAAATTATATTGGATATTGGTATTGATTTGGCAAATGTATGTACTGATGGTATGTTGTGATATTTACTACTGGAGGTCCCCTCTTTTCTTGTCTTAGGGCAGTGCAGCGCACCCCCTCAGATGCCCATTCTGGACAGAGAAGGTAGGCATACCATGTTGGTTTTGTAAGGGTATGCCTCAGACATGCTCTGTAGATTTGTTCAGCTTGCTCCAGCAGCAGGAATTGCAATAACTTGGCATATGTGGAAGTACATTGATGTGTGTGTTTTGGATAAAAAAAAGGAATGTGCTGATAGCAATAAAGCATCTGCATTTTTAAAGTTGAAGTATGTAAGATTTTTTTTTTTAATGGTAATATTAGGGCTTTCAATGTTAACGTGTTAACGTATGTGATTTATAAATTTTTTGGCATCTCCATGTGATCCTGCTCTTTGCTGTTGCTCTATACAAAAAGGGTGATTAATCACAATTTAAATTGTATCTATTGTCAGCCCTTGTTAAAACAGATTATCTTACCCCAGTCTTCACCCAGTTTATTGTTCATTGACAACTATTAGTATGCCATTAATTGGTTTATCGCCCCAAAAATGTTTAATATTGAGACCCACAGGCACCAACAAAATATTGAGAGCGGTCCACTCCGATCTGTCAATCTCTTTCCAACTCAACCTATAGTGAGAGTTTGGGGCATGGCTACTGTAGCAGGCTGAGCCAGCGGGTGTTTACTTTGACATGTCCAGTGTAAAATGTGCCCAGTGCAGATACATTAGATGGGTTTATTATAAGCGAGATGCTTGTGTTGTTGAGACATGCCTGTACATGTACGGGTAAGAGCTGAGTTTGTGATATTTGAGTTAAGGGAGGTACGGTACTGATGGTTGGTAATCATCATTAAAACCGTGTTCGATTATCATGATTTTGAAAACTTGTGGTAAATCCTGTCCAGCCATCATCAGTCTGGCGCAGACGCAGTGTGCAACATTGTTTTTTTTTTTAATAAGAAGAAATGGCAGAAGGCAGTTAATGCAGTCAGGAGATTTTTTTTTTAAGCCTTCTAAAAGGACCAAATCTGAGGTGTGGTCATATTTTGGCTTTTACAAAAGTCCTGAGGGAAATTTAATTTAAGATGGTCACCCTGTCTGCAGAACATGCTAAAAGTAAGTTGCTGCAATAGAGGGAAACACTTCAAGTGCAAGTGAACCTCAATACCAAAACTACGTCTGGGAAATAATTGCACACAGAGTTTTGAGTATAAGTATTTTATCTCACTCGCTTGAAATTGCTTTTGTGGATCTACCGCTGTTATAATGCGTTGCTATTGACGACGGTCATTTTAAGGAAGGAAATGCCACAGAACATAATAGTGCATAGAGCTGCTTGGTTTATTTGTTGTTTGTTGATTTTTAAATATAAAACGTGTTGAAATGTTTTCAGTGTGTGCATAATTATTTTTGAACACTTTCATCTAATTTAAAAACCATGAGAATATTGATAATTGTGATAATTTGGGTAACTATAATCTTGATATGAAATTTTCATACTGTCCTATCCCTAGTATATTGTTAAAGGTTTTGCATTTATTCTGTAAGTGAAATTATCTTTAATGCTGTCTAAATTGTCATTTTAATTAGGGATTATTTTTTAGGTGGGTGTACTGGTTTGTACTTTTATGACAATGTATTGCCACTTTTTTTTGGTGCTTTCTTTTCCCATAGCCTTTTTCATTGTCAATTATTTTTCTATGGTAATCTACAGCAGGCCACAAATTAGGGATGCTCATTTCAGTTATTTTTCTCGACCGACAACCGATGCTCATTAACCGATTATTAACCGTTAACTGATAAGATTATAATATTGAATTGACATCAAATAAAAATACAATTAATGAGTGTCTGTGATCCGTTAAAAATGCTTTTTTCGCGGGTTTATTTTACTGTGCAAACAGCAGCAAACACAACAGATCAACAACAGAACCTGGATTCACACAGTCACATTTTCACACACCTGCAGCTTTTCTGACAACACAGAAAAACTGAATAAAATCATAGAAATTAAAAGCATAAAATAATTAGGCCTACACTTTTTTTTTTTTTTATTAAATAATTACCAAATTAAGATAACAAAACGAACATACACTGAATCTGTTTGAAGCTTTGAAGAACCGGAATAGTTTTTCCAGTCAAATCAAAATAGCAGGCCTACCTCAATCTACAGCTTGACTGGTTTTTATAAAAAAAAAATAATAATAATAACATGTCTAAATGATGTAAGTTAGCCTATTGACAGTTAGACCTGCGGCAGAAAGCCTCGTTAGTACGGTCTCCGCAGTGCGAGCCTCCGCTGACTGAGTGCGCCCTGTCTGTTTGAGAAAGTGTTTCGATGCGCCTGACCGTTGTGCTGTTCTTTGAAACGACAGAGGGAAACTGAGTAATTGTTCAATAAACCATCAATACTTGACAATGTTTAGGCTACTTTAGTAAACTTGACCAAAACCACACGACGAAAAGCATTAAGGCTTCAGATGGCACTGGTTCCCGGGAATACAGAGATAACTCCTTGCTAGAGCGGCCAGCATTGGGAAGCGCCTTTTATTTGCTTTCCACCTGGCAAGAGCTTGTATTACTGCTTTATTTTAATACCGCATTTTATTACTTTATATTACTTTATTTTAGTAACTTCGTCGCCCTTTCTGCCGAAATGATCCCACATAGTTTGGGAAATATGTCTGCAGAGACGTGTGGTTGCTAGTGTCCATGCGCCCCGTGAGTTAACAAATACAGCATATTTTTCTTTAACCATACAGCAAAAAAAAAAAAAACTTTAAACCTTTTAACTGATAGTATTAATCGGTCAAAATTCTTACTATCGGTTAATGGTTAAACGGTCAAAATGAGCATCCCTACCACAAATGCTGTTGATAGAATGTAACTGTTACTGAATGTGGAGCATTCCTTTTAGTTGTCTTTTTTGACCCCATGTAGCTTTCAGGTCTCTGAATCAATTACTCATTAAATGTCTGAACGGCTTTGTCACATTTTTGTCCTGTATAGGTCATATTGTCTTTTACTTAAATTATTAATTTCAGTGTGCAGTGACTGTAGAGCACATGACCCTGTCACCACTTTTTGCATGCTAGTAACTGATGGGGTAATCTTCCCCTGCTTGATTCCTGAGCAGGAAACTTAGATGACCTGCTTCCCATTTTCTTTCATTCTTGCCTAGTCGCTCAGCGTTTGGGATTTTCCTTACTTTGACAAGCTCAGTGCATAAGCTTGCTTGCAGTAATTCAAGGGTATTCAAGACCAGAGAGGTTGAGAGACAGAGAGACATGTCCTTACTATAATAAAATGATCTGGTCAGATATTGTTTGTGTGTAATCCAAATGTTTACAAATCTGTTCTCTGGAATTTGTTTGCTGTTAAAGTATTCGTGTGTGCCTTTCAATTTTCTGTTTTTGGTTCTAGTTTTGGAATGGAGATAACTAGGGCTGTGCTCAGAATATCGATACAACGATACATAGCCATGAACTCCTGATGATGCGCGTATCGATACAGCAGCTGCCGTATCGATTCTGTGTGCTTTTGAATGTAACCAATTATCACGTGACATCAAGTGGTGCCAATTTTAGCAACAGAAGCAGCAGTGCGAGACATTTAAAATGGATACGAGGAAAGTTGTTCGTTTTTACTTTTATGAGCGGTTCTAAGTTTTGTTTAGTCATTGAGCATTGTTGACGTGCATCAGTGTCACTATACTTGACACTATAATTTAGGGCTGGGTAAAAAAAAAATTGATTTCTGATTTTAATCTTTTCTCATTTTTATGAACCGATATCTATTCTAAATACCAAGAACCGATGAGTCCTCCTGTTTTCAGTTGATGAATGAACGGAACATTGTAGCATGTGTCCCATCCAATAAATTGCAATAATCTTTCTGCTTTGTTACTATTGATATTGTTGGTGATACTGGGAGTTTTTGACTGTTAAACCTTACGACATTAAGTTTACTAGTTTTTGCTTCCATTGCTTTTAGCAAATCAGCTATCTTGATTACAAATGGAAATAAATAAAAAATAAAAATTATTCATGTGAAACTAGGAATGCACTGAAATTTTTATGTTTAGGAGACCAATTTGACAGAAATTTTTAAATTTAGTTAACACTTTTTTTATTTTGCGCACCCAGCGTGGATAACCTACAAGGTCAAAGACGAGAGAAATCACAATTTTGGTGTCCGCATCAAATTCAAGTGACTTTAGTCTAAATAAAATGTCAACATATGGGGAAAATAATGTTCCAAAGTGTAAAATTGTCATTCAGTGTTAGGACTTGGATTTTGCCATTACATCTTTTAAATAAACATAAAATACCAAGTTAAAAAAATATTTTTGTTTTCTTGGCATTAAATACTTTAGCTAAACGTGTCAGCTGTGTGGACCCCAAGGCTAGGTTTACAATATCGGTCTTTTAGTCTATGCTGTTTTCTGTCGACGCATTAACAATTAAAGCTACACTGTGTGATATTTTCCCCCATCTAGCGGTGAAAAGGTATATGACCATCCAGTGAATATTAGTTTCTGTTCCTCTCAATTCAGATTTCGTTTTAACTCCTACGGTGGCTGATTTAGTCCAAGATTAAAATGGCTTCCAGTTCGATCAAGTGATGAGGTTACTTTAGAAAACTATTATAATTTGCAGTTATTTAATTTGTCAGTTAACATGTAGGTTATGACATCTATGTAAAATGAATAATAGTTTTACCTTTTTCGTTATTTTTTTACCATTTCATTGCTAACATCAGCGATCAGGTTCCCAGACGAATGCAAGCTAATCTTAGTAAAGTAACTTTTATCGGTGCTATCGTTATTCTGTATATTGTACGACATCACTAGCGTAAGGCAAAGTTTACATTGTAGGCTATATCAGTCTCAAGCAATCCCCCTCTTCACATTCGACACAGTGCCATCGAGTGTTAAAACGCGAAAGGCAAAGCTTGAATTTACGGGTATGTCCCTCTTTGGCTAATGTACTTTCAAGATGGAGGGGCAACATGGCGACGTGCATTCGAACCCCTCACCCATATATATTTTCAATGGCATATTATACACTTACGAGAATACTTTATTACTTGAAAGAAGTAAATATACATTAATGAGCGCATATATTTTTGAAAGAACTAAGTGTTTTTAGCTTAGAATAAACTAAAAAAGTTACACAGTGTAGCTTTAAACTAAACATTTGTAGTGTGCATGCCATCCAATAACCGCAACAAGCCTTTGTGCTTTGTTAGTTTCAAGTTCTGTCAATTTTATCATGAAATTTACATTTTATATTGAATCCTTTTAACAGACACTTATCCAAAGTGACTTAAAAATGAGGAGAACAATAGAAGCAATCAAATAAAAAATATAAGGACTGTAGACTAACATTTGAGAATAGGCATGTGACGGTATAAAATGTTCATGTTGCGATTAATTGGTGAAGCGTTTATTACGGCATACGGTATTATCACAATATCGAAATGAGGTGCAAAAAAGTGGTAATATTATAACCGGTTTAATAACTTTTTTCTTATAACAAAAAGAACTGAACATTTAAATACAATAAAGCAATACACAAAAATGTAGGCTATAACGTAAACATGTTAAATGTTAAAACAGATTAAAGGTGCTCTATGCAACTTTTCCGTCCGCTAGAGGGCGCCTATTCAAAACACAGGCGTAGTTTGATGATGCCAAGGTTGAGCGCAGCATCTTGGGACATGTGGTCTTATCCTCACAGCCGGTGGAAAAGAATCGGGACAGGACTCGGGCAGAAATCATGTTCATGGATGTGATTATTAACGTTACTGTAGTATGAAGCAGAGCAGGGGCGAGTGTTGTGGGAGCTGAGCAAGGCTGCCGGAGCGATTGTTACTCAACACATGGCTCGCGAGCAGTGGGACTTTTATGACGGTTATTATGACTTTTACACAGTCGCCAGCGCCATTTCAGCTTTTCTGGTCACGAGTATGAGGTAACGTAGCTCTGTTTATCATATTAGATACATTTGAGTGTGTTGAAAATGATGTAATGTCGTTACTCTGTGCGTTTGCTCGGCGGCTGCTGTGACACTTGTTCACACTGCAGTAAGAGTAAAGCGTTTCTGCCAAATCAAACCGGAAACCGATTTTCTCACGATTTACAAATAGTTGGAAACATAGTGTACCTTTAACTCCACCCTCTGGCAATATTTGAAAAATGCTGGAAAAGTGGACAGAGCCCAACGGAGACAAGGGACGAATCGAGGGCAGGGCTGAGCGGGGGACGTGCACCTGAGACCCGCAGTGACGGATTGATTGACAGCTGTCAGACTTGCAAAGATGGAGAGAGACTGGAGTGATGCCAGTAGCTTTGCAACAGAGCGGTCATTAAGAGTAGAGGACTTTTTTTCCTTCACCTGAAGTGGAGGAGGGTGAATTGTCTGTGGACACAGGGCCTGAGTCTTATCAATTCGAGCCGCTGGCTCAAACTGCAGTATCCACCATTCAACCTTAAGAGGGCAGCACTCAGACATTTTTACACCATATATTGAATTAAAACACTTTATACCCAAATTTCAAAACATTTACTTAAATCGATGAACGGCACTAATAAAGCCCTGCATTCTTGCAGATCATTAACTAAAACCCCTTTTGTTTTAGGGTTTAGTAACCCTTTAAAGTGAAAGAGTTATAAAGAAAATGGGTATCACTTTACAATAAGGTCTCATTAGGTAACATTAGTTAATGCATTAAAAGGGACCTATTATTTTTAGAAAGCTCATTCCACATAACAGGAGGGGTGTTGGTTATTACTTTATGTTAGTGATTCAGAATATGTCTATTAATTTACTACAAGTCCTACATACTTTTCCTGTTGGTTTTTTACAATGTTGGGACATAATCTGGCAAATGTAACCTTCCTGTTGACTTGTTTATTCGATATGTCATCCTTAAAGGGGAACTTCAGCGCTGGATTTAAACTGGGTCATTAATGTAGTAGAAATGTGAAATTATTTTTGAATTTGGTGCCTTCTAGACTTAGAAAACACAGAAAATGTATTTTTGTCTCATGGGATGAAAAACAACAATTCCCAGAATGCACTGCTTCACTGCCCTACTCTAGGCACGGCTACTGGCTGGATCACTTGCCCACCGTGTTCATTTTCATAAAATCAGTTCATTTAGAGACACTACAATTAAAAACTGAACTTGTCTGTTCAACATAATGTGAGTGAGCCTGAGTGTCACGGCAAAAACATTCACAGTGCGTGATCAGTCTGGCGCATTTTCAGTTCATGTCTTTGGAAGCTTAACTTTCATAGGAAGTTCATTTGATTAGTTGAAACACTTTGCTCTCCACCACTCCGTTTACATGAATCTCCGCAGCTCCCGAGCCGAGTGCTGTGAGTGTGGTGTTGACAACATCATCGGAGTAATTTTTCCAGAAATAAAATACATAATTGTCTCAGGGGGATATGAGGGGGGAAAGTACGATAATTTGAATATACTCCCAGGTTTCTACTGATACAAAGCTTAATGCTTATCGCTGAAGTAACCCTTTAATAAACCTGTCTACGGTGTGTGTGGCCTCCGATCCTCTGACTATTCCGATCTAATATTAATTCTGACCTGTAAAGTCGCCAGAATAATGATTACACGCTGTTTGTTAATTGGCCAGAGGAGAACTGGCACCCCGACTGAGCCTGGTTTCACCCAAGGTTTATTTTTCTCCATTATGCCACTTGATGGAGTTGAAAAAAAAAAAGGTGTGAGGTGCCTAGAGATTCCTCTCCCTACTTTCATGGCACTTAAGTGTTAAGGTTTAAGTCTTCCTTTTAGTTATATCAAACCAATTTGAATGTATTTGGCAGCAATGGCTGCAATGCTGCCTTTTAAACTATTTCAATACAAATGCTTAAATATTCAAATACATATTAAACAAGGAGTCACGATTTGGCTGTATAGCCGTTGTTAGCTCCTACTCTCTTTCCTATCCATGGCCAATCACAAATAGGTCAAGCTAAAAAATCTAAAAAACAAACAAAACAATGTTAAATGTTTTGCAAGCCATTTATTGTTATTTTTTTCAGTCAAAATTGTTTTTTAAAGGACACTATGCATTGCATATTTATTGATCTGTTTGATTGCTTGCCATAAAGTTTTATATACAGGTCCTTCTCAAAAAATTAGCATATTGTGATAAAAGTTCATTATTTTCCATAATGTAATGATAAAATTAAACTTACATATATTTTAGATTCATTGCACAACAACTGAAATATTTCAGGTCTTTTATTGTTTTAATACTGATGATTTTGGCATACAGCTCATAAAAACCCAAAATTCCTATCTCAAAAAAATTGCATATCATGAAAAGGTTCTCTAAACGAGCTATTAACCTAATCATCTGAATCAACTAATTAACTCTAAACACCTGCAAAAGATTCCTGAGGCTTTTAAAAACTCCCAGCCTGGTTCATTACTCAAAACCGCAATCATGGGTAAGACTCCCGACCTGACTGCTGTCCAGAAGGCCATCATTGACACCCTCAAGCGAGAGGGTAAGACACAGAAAGACATTTCTGAACGAATAGGCTGTTCCCTGAGTGCTGTATCAAGGCACCTCAGTGGGAAGTCTGTGGGAAGGAAAAAGTGTGGCAAAAAACGCTGTACAACGAGAAGAGGTGACCGGTCCCTGAGGAAGATTATGGAGAAGGACCGATTCCAGACCTTGGGGGACCTGCGGAAGCAGTGGACTGAGTCTGGAGTAGAAACATCCAGAGCCACCATGCACAGGCGTGTGCAGGACATTGGGCTACAGGTGCCGCATTCCCCAGGTCAAGCCACTTTTGAACCAGAAACAGCGGCAGAAGCGCCTGACCTGGGCTACAGAGAAGCAGCACTGGACTGTCACTCAAATTTTGCATGTCATTCGGAAATCAAGGTGCCAGAGTCTGGAGGAAGACTGGGGAGAAGGAAATGCCAAAATGCCTGAAGTCCAGTGTCAAGTACCCACAGTCAGTGATGGTCTGGGGTGCCATGTCAGCTGCTGGTGTTGGTCCACTGTGTTTTATCAAGGGCAGGGTCAATGCAGCTAGCTATCAGGAGATTTTGGAGCACTTCATGCTTCCATCTGCAGAAAAGCTTTATGGAGATGAAGATTTTGTTTTTCAGCACGACCTGGCACCTGCTCACAGTGCCAAAACCACTGGCAAATGGTTTACTGACCATGGTATTACTGTGCTCAATTGGCGTGCCAACTCTCCTGACCTGAACCCCATAGAGAATCTGTGGGATATTGTGAAGAGAAAGTTGAGAGACGCAAGACCCAACACTCTGGATGAGCTTAAGGCCGCTATTGAAGCATCCTGGGCCTCCATAACACCTCAGCAGTGCCGCAGGCTGATTGCCTCCATGCCACGCCACATTGAAGCAGTCATTTCTGCAAAAGGATTCCCGACCAAGTATTGAGTGCATAACTGAACATAATTATTTGAAGGTTGACTTTTTTTGTATTAAAAACACTTTTCTTTTATTGGTCGGATGAAATATGCAAATTTTTTGAGATAGGAATTTTTTTTTTTTTTTAGCTGTATGCCAAAATCATCAGTATTAAAACAATAAAAGACCTGAAATATTTCAGTTGGTGTGCAATGACTCTAAAATATATGAAATTTAAATTTTATCATTACATTATAGAAAATAATGTACTTTTATCACAATATGCTAATTTTTTGAGAAGGACCTGTAGCTGCAGCTCATGCGAGTGTAATACAATTCACAGGGAATAAAGAAATAATGCAAAATCTTTTCTGTCATGCAGCAGAGCTCTCACGCACTGCAGTGCTCTGCAGAGAGCAGAAAAGACTGTTTAAAGGAGGGCGGGGGGCATTGAGTTGTATTGGGCCGTGGCTCAATAAAAACACCCTCTGTTTACCTGAGCCGACTCTGTATAAGCAAGCAAAACCCACTGCTGTGAGCGGACCACGTGTTGCAATATCTGTCAGAGGCAGAGATCATGTGTTATGGTCCACTTTGTGCGGCCAGCTATCTATTTTATATATATACATACACACACACACACACACACACACACACACACACACACACACACACACACACACACACCAGGTAGGTTGCAGTTCTTGGAAACGGTGGCGCTGGAGACTAAAGGGTTCCTGATGGTTTCACACTTTACTTTTCACCGTAATTCTTTATGAAGATAAGACACGGTAGAATCTTTTTCTGCATTTTTGTCTGACCCTGCTGACCCAGTGGGCATTTCTCTGCACAGTTTCTAGTATTGCGTTATTGTATCTTTCTCATGGGAATTTTATCTTTTTTCTTTTTTCATCTGCGTTAAATCTCTTTTTTTGGCTCATTTTATCTTTAAAAGAAAATGTCACACAATCAATGTGCCTAATAATTCTGCATATATAGAGAGTAGTGTTGTCACGATACCAAAATAATGACTTCGATATGATACCAGACTAAAATACCTCGATACCGATACTAAATCGATACAACAGTAAAAAAAAAAACACCTAGTAAAAGTAATTGAATATGACAACAGAACTATTTATTCATAGTTTTATTTTTATTTTAAACTCACTTGGCCAGCATGTTCCTGCCCTGGTTTTTGACCATTTCTTCTTATTGCAATAGTTTTATTTTTTCTTTGTTTTTAAAAATAATCTAAAAGTGTAAATTACAAACAATATGACAAAAACAGTGCTTTATGTTTCAGCTACAGTGGGTCTATTTAACATTACCAAGTCAAGAAACAAATTAAATAATCAAAAAAAAAAAAACAGCTTAGTCTTCACTCAATAAATTAACTATACACTGATTCATAATCAATATATTAAAATGATTTAGCCAATCATGGGGTGGTTTTCTATTTTTCATTGTTGTTTGATTAACATTAATCACACAGAATATTAGATCCGGCTAAACACTGATCCAATTACCTCAACTGTACACGTTCCCTAAAGACACCCCTGACTGTTTTTACCTGAATACTCACAGGATGTGCATTTTTACATATTTTTGACCATTGAAACCCATAATCCAAAAGAACTGAATCGCGATCGCATGTTGTCTGAAAGGCGTGTGCTCACGCTTCAGGTCAGAGCACGCCCCGCGCTATATTTCCTCATGCACGCATGTTTCTGTTGCTTTCTTTGTCATGTGCTGCGTGTGTATATTTAACTCTTCTGCTTCCAGTGTTTAGTGAACGGTGGAGAGCTCTGCACACACATCCTGACTCCTGCTGTCACACATCGACACAAATAAATGCAGCTCTTATTAACGCGCGGTCCTTCTTAAAGTACCGGTACTAATAACATTCCATATCGTACCGTTTGTAATAGCAGGGTATCACAATACTTTTCTAGTACCGGTATATCGTGCAACACTAATATAGAGAGAGGCGGGTCAACCATGCAGCACAAGTGTTTCACTAGTCTTTCCATGGCAATTATGCTTCTGCTGGTAGTTTTTTTTTTTTAGGCACATGGACCATTTCATTTAGCTTTTTGCTGCTTTTCATGCAATTAATTAATTTCACATTTTAATTCCAGAGTTTTTCTTCTTTGAATTATCATTTAATCATTAAGCATTAATCACATTGTATGCATCTATGAATTTAAGTATGTCCCTCCTTAAGGTTTCTTTTGTTGTTGTTTTTGTCTTCTGCAGGGCGATAAAGGCATTTCAGGAGGTGCTTTACATTGACCCCAGCTTCTCAAGAGCCAAGGAGATCCATCTACGACTTGGCCTGATGTTTAAAGTCATCACAGACTATGAATCAAGCCTCAAGGTATGTCTGTTACCAGCGTTATCTCCCTCTATATTACATTTATGCATTTTGCAGAGGCTTTATCCAAAGTGACTTTATTTACATTTTATCAATATTTGCATTCCCTGGAATCGAACCCTTGACCTTGGCATTTCTAGCTCTGTGCTCTACCGCCTCTAATTATGTATACATTTTATAATTCTGTCAGGGATTTTTTCTTCTCCGTATTTCATTATTTTCCACCCTGTAAAGTGAGGTGTGTATATCTCAGAAAAAAAAATTTTTGTTGGGGTGGGGGAGTGCAGGTTTTATACTGTATGATGTTTTTAAAATTGCAAAATGGCCTTAAACAATTACTAAATAAACTGCATAATGTTCTCTAATACTTTTATTTAATGCACGGGTTGCTTCTAACAGCGTTGCATGAGCTGAAGGCGCTATCTGCGGGACACCCGTAGCATGTTAGCCAGGGTTTCAAGTGTCAAATGTGAGTAAAAATCGGCATTTAAAGGGTTACTCGTTAGCTGCCCGGTAACTTTATTTAATGAATTTTGTCAATGCATGGTGGTGAGAATGTGATATGGCAATCATCAAATTGCAGCAGAATTGCACTTGTGAAGTAATTATATACAGTTTTAATACTGTAAAAGTTTTTTCGGTTTCGATTCACAGTAAATGCTATTCTGCAAGTGCTGTGTGTTTGAATAGCTTCTAATTTGCATTTGGGAACTTAAAGGAATAGTTCACCCAAAAATTTCATTTTTCATCATTTAATCACCCTCAAGTTGGAAGAATGTTTGTAACCAAGCAATTCTCAGCAGCCATTGACTACCATATTATCCCCCAAATATTGAAATATTTATTATTAAATGTTTATTATTATTATATTAATACTAATATATTACTATACTACTTTACTTATAGTTAGGTATGCACGGAAATAAATTCTTGGCCAAAACCGAAAATTCTTCCTGCAATTGGCTGAAAACCAAAAACGTTTTAGTTTTTTTGACCAACTATCCAAATAATGTATAGGCCTACAAAACAATTATTATCAGAGCATGTGAGCAGAGCGTAGCGGGGAGCGGATCAGTGAACCATTTAACAGCACAGCTGGGTTATTACAAACAGAAACAATACTGCTTCATAGAAATTTCATTTTGCCGCATTATTTGAGCGTACTTAGCTTTTCCGATGAGTGTGAGCAGTACATGAGTGAAACGTTTGTATGGGCCATGAGCGACTGAGCTCTGCATGTGCATAGAGTGGAATATTAAGTGAATTGTGTCACACCAGCCAGTGATCACAGCTAGAATGATAGTGAAACCTGAGCACTGAACACTGAGGGGCTGGGCTTTCTTTTTTTTCTTCTTTTTTTTTTGTGGCTCAGGTTTTTGGCCATTTTTATTTAATTTCTGTGGGTCAGTTCATTGGCTTGATGGGGGTTGAAAGATGAAATATAGCTTTGTAACGAAAGCTGCTTACTTGCATTTTTTAAATATTCATCTATATATTCATTTATATATTCATCATCTTAAAAAGCAAGATTATCTAATTCCCTTATAATTGTTAATGTTCCACAATGCTATCAATATAGTTGAACTTGTTGTTGAACCTGGTGGATTTCTTAAATGTAATATTTATTTTTACTTTTTTTCTATTGTAGAGATGTATTATTGTTTGTTTGCTTATCCTAGGTTGATTAGCAGGCTTATAATTAGCTCTTCCAGTCTCTTGGCTTCTACTCTGGTCAGGGATTACAGTGCTGCAGGCTGTAACTATTTTGTAGGTCACTGAGTCTAGGGTTGGGCGATGTCCCCTAAATTGGCAGTTGACGATGTTTACAGTAAAACATTGCGATGGACGATGATATCGTCGTTTTTTTTATTTATTTTTTTTAAATAAAAATATAGAATTTACTTTATCTGTATTTTACTATCTACATGAATACTATTTTCTATTTCGTTATTTTGCTAACCCAAATAAGGACTCACCCGCGCTAGGTTGCACATGAGGGGAAACAAAGTAAAGAGTTGTGCACTTTTTATTTTAATATAGCCTACCTCCTTACATAAATACTATTTTCTATTTAAAACTATAATTTCGTTATTATCCCCGTGTTTTGTATGTGAATGCTGTTGTACGTGAATATATTACCACAGGACAGAAGCACAAAGAATTGTTTTCACAGGAAATAAATTCGCAGTTACATCGCAGCCATGAAAACATAAGGATTCATGCCGAATGAGAGAGGGAGGCTGAGCCCAATTAAAGATTTGCCAGCTTTTCAAATATGTTTGCACCCGATTTTCCGATTTCCGCGATCTTTATCAATAGGCATAATCAAAAGGCTAACAGTTAGTCCATTTTATCCCACTGGACATCACGTTTCTTTTCATAAATCTTCACTCGCGTCACACTAATTTTCGCAGGGAATTGTTTCTTCCTTTCGTTTGCTTACAATGAAGTCTATTATAGCCTACCCAGCACATGCTTTACTGTGGTGAAGAAGAAAAAAACAATGTAGGACGAATACCTTTTTACTTCAAATTTTATTTAACACAGTTTCTTATTAGACTTGGCGCGTCAAGTTTATTTGAATAGCGCAATTCACACACACACACCGCCGATTTTAATTTAGTTTTCTCTGGCGGTGCATAATCAAACACAGCCTAAATGTCTTGACCCTGTGGACGATAACATTCGCTCTTCAGATGTTTTACAACACGTGTTGCTTTGCAACATCAGGAGAAAACATGAAGACGTTGATATTCGAGAAGGTGTCTCCAGCGCGTGTCCCACATTCATCTCAAAGCTGACGCATCTTTATGGGGAAATAAAACATTTGTTTTTTTTAAACTAATATTTAATTGTCTTAATCTTTGTTACCATTATTAACTGATAATCGTTTAAATGTTTTACAGGCTGTAGTATGTTGTTTCACTGACGGAAGTGCTAAAATAAACATGCATGCTTATGAAATGGATTATTTAAAAATGTAGGCTATATATCTGGCATAGACTACAGTATTTAAAGTAGCATATATGCTTTAGTTATACTTTCAATTTAATTTACAGAGCAATCCCTGCAAAGTTTTTAGTTTAACTATAGAAGAGGATTAGTGTGTGTCGCACTCGCAACGGGGGCGTGCCATCACGATGGTGGCGCTCCATCGTGATGTTGGTCAGCCATCACGATGGACGATGATATCGTCCATCGGCACAACCCTAACTGAGTCACCAGTGAGTCTTGACCTACGTTATGTGATTTTTGTTCAGCTTCACAGTCTTAACTGTAAATACACTGGCATAGTCTTTTTACTTATTTGTATTTTTATAGCTTTTTCTGTTTTTGTTTTTGTACAATTTATATGAATCTCTCTCCATTTATTGTCACCACAGAGGGCAGGGGAGAGTGTGGTTTTTACATCTCTACATGCTCTTTTAGTGTGAGTGTGCATACTGAGTAGCCATCTGGGCTAAAGGAAAGACAACCTCTGCAGAGGATTAGATTTTTTAGCTTATCGGCTTCCTCCTCTTTTTGAAAATGTTTCCCTTGTTCCCAGCCTCTCCTCATCTCTTCTTGATCCCGCTCCATGGTCTTAAGGGCACCAGCAAGGACTCTGAGCCTTCAGTACTATAAGAAATGGAGAATGCAGCTGTCAGCTTGGCAAGACTGTAAAGCATCACTTTGAATGGATATCAGTTTTTTTATATTAATGTGTGCTGACTGATTTTTCAAATTCATGAGGTTTGACATCAAATCGTCTATTGGACATAACTGTAAACATTGCACAAAATCGACTGTGATTGGTTGTTTTACTTGCAGTCACACAGTCTCTTCCTATCTGGGAGGTTCTTAGATCAAACTGAAGTGTCTGACGGTGTGGAATTACTCTTCAAGGTATTGTGAGCCAGAACTAGTGCTAATAAGTTTCAAGAGCTGCATGTGCATTTTTGTTTTAAAATGTGCTAAAATTACAACAATTATACCAGGCTTATTACAAAAGCTTAACCTTTATATTTAGTTATATATATATAACTTTTTTTTTTTTTCAAAAATGGGAATTAAGACAAATTACAAAATTAATGTGTTTTTATTTCTCAGACAAAATTCTGAGATTTAAATTTTATTCTGAGATAAAATTTCATTCAAATATATATTTTATGTCAAATAGTAACTCGATTGCAATTTTAAAACAAATCCTCAGTCCCTTCAAGGAGATCTTCCAATGGTGTTTTCTTGAAACATAGCAGAAATGAAAAGACAAAGTACAATTTAAGTACAACTCCCAGGGGTTTCACATTTATATATATATATATATATATATATATATATATATATATATATATATATATATATATATATATATATATATATATATATATATATATATATATATTTATATTATATTATATTATATTATATTATATTATAATTTGTATTATTACTGTTAGAAAAAGAAAAGATTTAGAAAAACAGAACACATTTATAAAAATCTGCCTTAATCAACAAATTATCGAGAGAAAAAAAATCCATGTACGTTGAATGAATACATCATCATGCTGTTCTTTCTCTTGATGGGGAAGAGCCTGTAATTAATTTGCTACGGCAAAAAACAGCCTTGTATCTTTTGTTGTGAAGACACTGCACCTTGTGATCTGTGGTAATCGCCCTCGACTCTGCGAGTGGGTCTGCAAATCTGCTGGTCAGTGATTTGGCTTATCTTTTTACATGCAGACGGAGGTGACTGGAGCCTCTCACTGTGGTGGTGATTATTAGTCTTCGGAAAGTCAAAATGGCATCACATGTCCGATCTGAAAGAGTCAACGTAAACTAAGTGCTTGCTGTCACCATGTTTTTGTTTGAGCGCTTGCACTAAACTTCCATATGAATGAACTGAAAACATTCACTGATTTCACTCTTCTTCGCACCAGTGTGCTTGCACAGTCCGTAATGCTAGCTACAACTTGCTCGTTTCTATCGTGCCTGTAAAGCGAGGTCACAGCATACGCTTTCAGCGTCCCTGCTGTTTAAAACGTGCATCGCGATTCGTTGACATCTCAACCGACTTGAATAGTCACAAATTTGTATCAATTGTCAACCGGCTCAGAGTGAATCGTTGCATCCCTAATTATCAATGTTAAAATCAGTTGTGCTGCTTAATTTTTGTGGAAACGGTGATACATTTTTGATGACTGTTCAAAAGAACAGCATTTATTTGAGATGGAAGTTTTTTTGTAACATTATAAATGTCTTTAGTCACATTTGAGCAATTTAATGCATCCATTGCTAAATGGAGGTATTTTATTTTTTTTCAAAAATAAGTTGAGTTTTTAAAAAAAGAAAGTGAGTTGCTGTTATTTCACTGTTTCTTGACATAAACCATGTTAAGATGCTTTGAGTGGCTTTTTTTTATTATTAATTTTTTTAATAAAAATCCTGAGAGCATGTTGGTTCCATAGAACTGTTGTAATGCTTGCTGATATGATGCACTGAATAGTCTGCCGCCTCTTGTGCTTTTTCACCGCCCCTATTCACTTCTGTCCTGGTTTCCTGCAGAGAGTGAAAGCGTACGGCAGGCGTACGGCAGCGTGTCATCTCTCAGCTGCTGTTGCTGCTCTCTTGAATAGTAATCAGTATTAGAGAGAGCGAGAGAGAGAGAGACACTGGTAATACTGCTGCATTATCTACTTGCCAGTGGAGAGCCATAGAGAGAGAGAGAGAGAGAGCGAGCAAACGTGTAGGAAGCAGTTGGTCAATGGAGACCAGCTCAGCACAAAGGGCTTGCTATGGTCAGTAATCCGTGTTTTTGTTTGCTGGAGGATGTCTGTATGAAGCAGATAGGTGTGTGTTTGTATGTTTTTCTTGTTTTTCGGCTGACAGCAGTGATGATTCATTGGCATGTAAGTGCTGAGACTTAAATGTTTTACTTTGAATGGTAATTCTTGGCAAAATTCTCTCAATTTTATTTTTCTATGAATTTGTTGCCTCTGTTGGTTGTTGTCTGTTAATTTGACTCCAGTGATTGTATTATACTGGACAGGCAGGCTGTAAATGTGGACTGTTGGAAGTCTTAAGTCCTTTTATAATCTGTCTTTGAGGTCTGTACGCTGGACATCGGATTCAGGACATTGTATTGAATGGCCTCGTTCTTCGGTTGTGGTTTTGCAGTTGGATGGGTTTCCTCGGTACCTCAGTGTTTGACAGGTTTAGTGCTTTATTTAATAAGGAGCAGATGCTTTGCTTTTGGGCTAGTTTCTTGGTATCCTGAGCATTTGGTAGTTCATGTCAAAGGGTTCGTGATTAGTGTTGTGATCGTGCTGCTCACAGAGGGAGTTTCAATGCCCTGTGCCCATCTTAATACACAACAGTAGCTGTCTCTGACTGCAAGATCACATCCTCTTGACCTTGCTATTTCCTCTCTTAAGCCAGAATAATTTGGTAGCCATGTATGCGTATACCTATAAAATAATAGCAATATAGTAATGGCAACCATTGTCCCCACTTTCTCATTACTGTAATGCATTTTATTTTATTTTTTTGCTATAGTACAGTTAAAATATTGCAGTATTTAAATTTCAAATAAGCAATAATTAAAATCAGTACAATTATATTAAAATTGTATGTATAAAATTATGGTAACACTTCACAATAAGGTCTCATTTATTAACATGAGTTAATGTATTAACTAACATTAACCAACAATGAGCAAATATATTTTCAAAGCATTTATTAACTTTTAATGTTTAAAAAAAAAAAGAGAAGCATTTAAGTTCACAGTGCATTAACTAACATTAATGAATACACCTTTTGATCTTAATATATTAGGAAATGTTGAAATTAAAGTAACACTAACTAAAATGTTCAAGCTCGCGGAATCAATCAACTTAATCGATTGCCATTGCTTTCTCACACTCAATCATTGTTTGTGATTGGATACAGTGCTCAACACTGCTAAATCCATTGATGCACTTCACAGAGTCGCATAAATATGCATAGGAGCTTTTGAAAACAGTCACCTATTTGACCCGGTGCTTGGTACTACCAGTATTGAAGAAAGGCTAGTTACCGTGACCAGTTTTGTAAGATTCACCCACCTTGGCAACTGGTGAATACATAGTACTGAGGCATTTTCTGAATAGCTTTTTTATTTATTATACTGTTGTCTGAGGTCAACTTATGATGTTGTCATGGTTTTTACATTAAAAAACATTATGATGAAGAAGTAATAGGCTATTTTCTACCCTGGTTTTGAGCGTCTCTCATGGAATGCTCGGTTTTTATGGGAGTGCCACACTGAAGACTTGGAAGTAAACGCCGACTGCTATGATTGGATAAGCTTTGCATATTATAATGAGCTTCGGCTCCCTGTGAGTACATGTGAGGAATTGTTTTGAAAGCGTGTGGGAAAACGGCAACCGTTTTTTTTCAATTTATCTCTCATCCACCCGCAATTAATTGGAATTACTTGGCCCGCCAGATCGGTGGCTATAACCGTGAACCGTGCATCACTAACACGCACGCGCGCACGCATGCTCAAGCCTCACTGCAGAGTCAGACAAATCAGCATGGTCAAAACTTCCGGGATTGTATTTTTTCATCAAATATCAAGTCAAGTGATTGAAAAACACACATCAAGAAAGGAATGTTATTTCACTGTTTAAGATTGCCCATCGGCAGGCTGGTGATACATTTTGGTAGCCCGTCTGGAAAACATAGCCCCAGAATGTTGGTCTTTGCAAGATCTGGCCCATACATGTCCCAGTCTGATCACGAATCGCAATGAACCAACAACACCTCAAATAAAGGATTCTCCAGCCTGTGACCTTGTTCAGGTTTGATCTGGTTTAGCTCCACGTAGGCCTATGTTTTTTATCTATAACATGCCATGCACAAATCGGTGGGCGGGGCTACAGAATCAGGCATTTTGTCTTTTTCGGTTAAGTTTCACCACACTCTGTCACAGGGAGGCACATTCCCAGATCAAGCGTTTGCTCAGCCAGCTGTCAATAAAAGCTTTTCTTTGACTGTCAAGGAAGTTTTCAGCTCTGAAACTTGCAGGATATTCTTATATTACCATGACCTTTTATATATTAAAAGCTCAAGGGAAAGTTGATTTCTCAATTCATGACCCCTTTAAGACAGCTGGGATTCATAAGTTTATGGCCAACATCCAAATGTCCAATGATCTGTCTCACTAGGTGTGGAGTCATGGGATAGTTTGATGGATGGAATTGTGATTGAGGTTGTTTTGGGAAAACAGTGCTCGATGCATGTCCTGACTTCCTGTCTATATTTCATAATTACATTTTATGATGATGTAGCTGAATTTAGTCATATCTGTTTTTGATGACATTATTACAATGGAGGTTTGTGTTGTTATTCCCATATGGCTCTTTCCATACTATAAGAGGCAGCAGATTTATTTTTGGACATAAAACTGCATTGGTTCGAGAAGAATCAGCACTTTCATTGTGGCCAATTTCTTTGTATTCTTTATGGGATGGGCTGTTATGTTGGTATTGTGTTTGGATGTAAAAATGTATTTGGTCATATCTAACAGTAGCACTTCAGAATGACAATTCTGACAATAAAAATATCCAATTTCTTTAAGTGTTACTAACTATACCCAGTCTAATCAAACTTCACCATGTCTTGCAGCATTTTCAGCTGGCATTGATCGACTCCACACCCTGCACTTTGTCCAAAGCTGAAAGTAAGTACCCTTCTAAGCATGCTAATTTTTATTAAATATCTTATTTGCCAATTGCAATCAGTCACATTGTTCATGAGGGCTTTTATATCAGACAAGGTGTTTTCAAAGAAAAAGGTCGGCACGTCTTTGAGTCTTCAATTAGATTTTTCCTCTTTCCATCTCCATCCTGCCTGAGAATCCAGTTGCCAGGGAAACTGCATGACTAAATTCAGCCGTGTGTTGCCTTGCATACAGGCAGTAATGACACGCTTGAAGTGCACAAAGGGCAAGCTAATATTCTTCCTTCCTGGTGTCTGTTCACCCATAAGCTTATTAACGCTCAAGCTTAAACAGTGAAGACAAAGAATGCTGCTTTCATTTTTGACCTAACATATTTGGATGCACTGTTGCCATCAGAAAAGGATTTCCAGTGTTGATCAGTTCCTCTTTTTGTCTCCACAGTTCAGTTCCACATCGCTCATGTATATGAAATTCAGGTAAGTTCCACTTTTTGTAACGTTTTATCAAAAAATGCAGCATTTCACTGATACTCATGTTTTGGGGTAGAATGTTCTAACTGTCCTGTATAAAAAAAGACTACACTAGCCAAATATCTTTATTAGAGATTTGTGCAAAACTTTTGCAATATATCTTCTAACTGTCGATTAAAAAAAACTGTTGTGAAATGACAGCGTTTCCATTAACCGATGTTATGCGACTGAAACTTTTTTTTCTTGCGCGATAAGTCCAAAATTCTGCCATGTATGTTGTTAGGTTTATGTATATCCCAGTCACTGTACTAGCCATTATTTTTAATCAAAGGAGACATAGTCGTGTTATCCAAGCATTAATGTCAAGGAAAGCACTTTATACTTGGGAGTGGCCACAGATTGGTGTTTGTGGGTGTTTCTCCCTCATATCTGCTTCAAGGTCTTAATAATAATGTGCCAGCCACCGCCAGGGGTTTTGACAATTTTCACAAAAATGTAATAGCCCATAGAATACTTTGATATATGAATATCTGATCAAACACAGATGGACTAGATTGTGTCCATCTACACCCCTAATGCTTACATAGTCCTGTAGCTCGTCCTGGGTCCACATTTCATGCATTAACATTAGATAGTTTTGATTTATATGATGTTTAATGTTGAAGATCAAGTCATTTTACATATGCATCTGCTTACATACGATTGCTTGTTTTACTGCGTCTTCCTCGCGCGTTTTGATCAGGAGATTCTGTACTCATTCAGAAGATGCGTAATAGCGCCCCCTAGCGTCTAACAGTGAAAACACGGAAACCTGGAAAAATCTGTTTGGCAGGGAAGCGTTTTCTCACAAATAACGTAAAATTCCGTGTTTGGTGGGGAACGAGTTAAAGAAGGTGACCTGTAATTTTCGCAAAACTGCTTTTTCTTCTTTTTTTCCCGAATTGCCTGAAAAACCACCTCATGCAAGCGGAAAAACTTTTTTGCAATATGTGGGAGTTTTTGCAAAATTGACACTATTCCATTGGTGGTATTTTTGATTTTTCAATTTCAGTATGCGCAGTTTGAAGGGTAATGGCAACGCAGTTAATGACTATTCGCCCTGACAGAGACCTTGGTTACTGAAGTTATTTCCCATCAATAAAACTTAGTTGTGAAGGAAATCAAAACAAGGCTATGAGGGATAGACATAGAGTTCAAAACATTGAAAAAGAAATCTTTACAATTATATTCAAACTTTTAATTAGCAAAAACAGTGTATTGATGTGTTAAATTAACCACAATGCATTTCCATTATTCCAGACATTTGAAGACTTGTATGTTCTTCAAATACAAACAATATTGAAGATAAAAAATAAAGGTTTCAGTTACTTATCTTGTTTTTGTTTTTTTAATATCATTTTAATGGAGTTATGATCTTAACCCTTATTAATTAACATTTATTTTTATTAATTTAATACATTAAGTAATCCATAGTCCCATGGATGAGAACCGCTCATATAATGAACTTTAATTTTTGTTAATTAAAGCTGAAAATTATTTAAAATTTAAAATTAATTACAAGCTCAAAACACCAAATCAGATGAAGTGAGTTTGTTTCAGAAAACACTACATGCCATTACTTAGCTAGCCTCCACTAGTCTGCGAAAACTCACCACAATCCTTGCTGTTATCACCATTTTTATGCTAACATTGGTTTCTCTGATTATTTGGTCTTGCAATTACTACTTCACTTGGAATTTGCAATTAAATATGATTTGAAAAAACTTCCAGCACCCCACTGTTGTGGTCTATAGACGCTGTAAAAGACTGCTTGTAAAGGAAGCAGGTCCTAGAAGTGACAGGACAGTGTTGTTGGATCATATGGGTTTTTTTTGCTCAGAGTTTAGTGCGCCTCCAAACACTTATGATTGATGGATTTGCTTCTAGGATGCAACCTTGACTGTTTGTGTGTGTACGGCCAACCAGTACCCACACTGCCTTCCCATTTTTGCTTATGTTCTCTGTTATGTGTGGCAGACTCTAGTCTCTCAGTCTGTTCTTTTTATTCAAGTAGGATAGTTCTTATCTACGTGGTCTTGTATTAAATTCAATTTGGAGACAGTTGTATTAATTCTCATAAAGATTTTAAAGGGATGGTTCACCCAAAAATGAAAATTTGATGTTTATCTGCTTACCCCCAGTATATCCAACATGTAGGTGTCTTTGTTTCTTCAGTAGAACACAAATGAAGAGTAACTTCAACTGTTGCTATCTGCATGTCATCAGTATGTCATACTGCATGTGAATGGGTAACATTTCTATGAGAGCAAAAAACCATGCTTAGACAACATTCACAAAGAGACCTGTGGCTCATGACGACACATTGATATCTTAAGACACAAAGGGATCAGTTTGTGTGAGAAATCGAGCCGTATTTATATCATTTTTTACCTCAAATACAACGCTATATCCAACAGCCTGGAACGCGTTTCACTTCCAGCAAAGAAGGTCAATATACACAAGATCACTTCTAAGCTTCGATCGTGTATACCGGATGTGATGTCTTTACACGTAAACAACGCCAGAGCGTGTATATTGGCCTTCTTTGCCGGAAGAGGTTGAGCTTGATGTCATGTTTAATGTTGAAGATCAAGTCATTTACATACGATTCTTGTTTATATCTTCTTCCGCGCTTTGATCAGGAGATTCTGTACTCATTCAGAAGATGCGTATTCACATGCTCTAGCTAACAGTGAAAAATCTTAACTGCTGGAAACCTGGAAAAATCTGTTTGGCAGAAGGCTTTTCTCACAAATAACGTAAAATTTGGTGCACTAACCAACCAGCCAACCAACACCTATGTTTTACAATGGGTTGATTTTATTGTCCACCACACACAGATGAGATTGCTTTCATGTTGTTAGACCCATGTGTGTTTGGAGTCGGGTTGCTCAGGTCTGTCAGCTATGGTGGTCAGCCATCAGCTCCAACAAAGATCTGTGTCAAGGTCACTAAGAAAAACAAACACTTATTCTGAGAGGGCTTCTCAAGTTACACTGATACAGAGCATGTCTGTGTTTGTCTGCCTTGTTAAGTCTAGTCTGGCCTGTACTGACCCTCCCCCTGTGTCTGTCTGTGTTTTTCTGTCTCCTCCTGCGTCCCTGTGTCTGGACTGGTCAGTGTCCAGTGTGTTTCCTCTCTTCCTGAGACTGTACATTGTGGTCAGTCTGACGAGGCCCTTTGTGTTCGATCAGGGGGGCCATAAAAGCGCTGACCCTTTTGTCTGTTAAAACATCTCTGTCTGTTTGTCTGCAGAAGAAATACCGCATCGCAAAGGAAGCTTACGAGAGTCTGTTACAAACAGAGAATCTCCCTGCACAGGTGAAGGCAACTACGCTCCAACAATTAGGTAAGTGTGTTTTACTTGCTTCCTGGGTTACAGGCTTCCCACAGTCATAGAATACCTGGGAATATCAGGGAATTTGGGATTTGCATGCCTGGAAAAGTTATGCAAGATAATAAAATATTAAAATCATTGAAATTTCTGTGATTTGTCATCAAATATTTTTCATGTTATGCTCTGATATTAAGTATTTCATCAACTGGAAATTTCTGTAGTGTGCAGTGTTTATAAAATGATGATAAGAATCCCTATTTAGTAATCACAAACTGTTGGGAAAGTTATTAAAAATTAATTGGTCAGAATATTAGGGAACCAAGGCTATATTCAAGAGTATGTTGTTGTTTGTTGTGATTTTAGTCTTTAGCTAGTCAAATAATGAAATGTACACTCTTTCTGAACAAAATCTAGATTTGAATGTGGAAAAATGTCCTGAATATGGTAAAAACAAGACTGAATTTTTTTTTAAGTCTTGTTAGTAATGTTAAACACACAGGCAACACTTTTTTTTTTTTTTTTTAAGTGTGAAGAGAGCGGGGATGTATCAAAGTATGTAAATAACTGGCTTTTGAATTTTTTGCAGTTCTGCACTGCTATCTGTGAAATTCTGCAACCACAGTTCTGAAGATGTGTAATGCATAATTTGAAATAATTGTAAAACCTTTTAAAGTAAAAATATATAAGGTTTTTGAATAACCTTTCAATTTAGATAATTGTTCATGATAATACATTAGTGTTCAGACAATCCACACTTAGGTATTACATCATGCTGTCTCTACAAAAGATGTTTAAGGCATTCTCAATAACACTATCCCCAAATGTACTGTCCAGGTTTTCTCAAATGTGTCCCAGTTCTCCAGGGCATGCAAATTTGCTTGATGCATGTGCGAATGTTAAATGTGCAAATTGCTTTTGGGATGCTGTTGTGTGGTTAGAAATCTGAGCTAAGGCCATTCCGTGAACTGGAAACTGGCCCCAATGAGCAAAGCTCTCCAGGATGGGACTGTCTTTAAGGTACTTTGAGTAGAAAGCATAAATAAGTAATGGAATAATAATTGGCGCAGTGGTGAGTTGTGAATTCTCAAACACCAGCTCCTTGTCACTCCAAGCTTCTTTCTTTTACCAGTCCAAAAAGAAAGCAAAAAAAACAGCTGCCATAAAACCATTGCCACGTTGTCCCTGCAATTGTCGGCAATGGTCTGGTTGCTGTAGTAACGGGTCCCGGGTGCAGGCGCTTGCCACAGGTGTTAAGAGCTCGGCTGGGATCAGTGCCTAGGAGAAGCCAGGCCACATGGGGGAAGTTCTTTGTCTGCACACTGTCTCGTTCTCCTTAACAACCTCTGGCTGGGTGGGAATTATGAGGAGAGGGGCTGTTTGGACAGAGCCATATCTGCTGGGACCTTTTGAAGTGGCTGGTGGTAGTAGACACCAACCCCCCCCAATCCTACCAACTCAACCTCATCTCCCCACCCTACCCTGAAGACAACAAGCACAAACCATTTGCTCCTTTATAAGCGCCAGTGTAACAGCGTCCACAGCACACACTGTGGCTTAGTGTTGGGGGGAGAGAGAGTTCGGTTATTGATGGTGTTCCAGTTGTTTTGTTAAGAATGCAGTTTTTGATTTAATCCTCATGTTTCCCATCATTCTCTCAGGCTGGATGCATCACACAGTTGAACAGTTGGGAGATAAAGCCAACAAAAACAGCTATGCTATTCAGTGTCTGCAGAAGTCCCTAGAAGCAGACCCCAGTTCTGGACAGTCTTGGTACTTCTTGGGCAGGTAAGCAAAAACAAGTCTTATTTAATTGAAATTCATCTTCCACATATCAGTGTCATTTTTTTATTTTGTGTATAATTTTATAATATTTTTTGTTACAATACATTAATCTGAATATTAGTTGTTATTTGACCTTTTTTTGTGCATGTGTCCTAAAGTAATCCTGTCTAATTGTTTTATAAAATCCTTTTTAATTTGTGTTGCTCAAAAACATTAAGCAACACATGAAACGATTAAATGTATATCTTAAATCAATGAAATTTGCTTTGGCTATAAGTGTCTGTCAAATGAATAAACTAAATGTAAGCTCTACACCTTGTGTGCCTTAAAGTGTCTGGATTTGATTAGTTTATGCTTGTAATGCAGGTGCTACTCAAGTATTGGGAAGGTCCAAGATGCCTTCATATCTTACCGACAGTCTATTGATAAGTCTGAGGCCAGTGCAGATACATGGTGCTCAATTGGGTAAGCTCTTAATGATCATTGTTACTGTTGCATTGTCATGTGGCAGTTAGTTAGGAACAGCTATTTGTTTTGCTTTTCCTTTTCGTGACCCCTCCTCTCTGCTGTGCCTGCAGTGTGTTGTACCAGCAGCAGAACCAGCCAATGGATGCACTGCAGGCGTATATCTGTGCAGTGCAGCTGGACCACAGCCATGCGGCCGCCTGGATGGACCTGGGAACGCTGTATGAGTCCTGCAACCAGCCGCAGGATGCCATCAAGTGCTACATCAATGCCACATGCAGCAAGTCCTGCAGTAACATCCCAGCTTTAACCGCTCGCATTAAATGCCTCCAGGTAGAGAGAGTGCTCGCACGTGACATTATCAGGAGAGGAAGTGTTTTTCATTTTAACGTGCCTGTCATTGTTACTTTTTTCTTTTTGGAAACAGCTTGTGTACATTGTTCGTTTTTTGAGTTCCTTGTTTGAGTTGAATCACGTCCCCGTGTCTGACATACTATACTCTGAGAATGATATGAGTGTCATTTTCATCTGTGATTTGATGCATACCACCATTGCATTTACTCAAGCTTAGCCGAATCCGACATTGAACATGTTTTCTGCGCAATCTTTTTCTAGGCTCAGTTGTGTAATCTTCAGCAAGGTAGTTTACCAAGTAAAAGTAAAATGCTCCCTAGTATTGAGGAGGCGTGGAGCCTACCAATCCCAGCAGAGCTCACCTCCAGACAGGGAGCGCTCAACACAACACAACAGGTGAGAACAGATCAGCTAGACAAGCCAGTAGAAATTATTACACCATCTAATGGTTTAGACTTATAAAAATGTTGTTAGCGGTAGCTTGGAAATTGTGGCGTTTTAAAGGAATGTTTTGAGCTCAGTACAGGTTGAGCTTGATGTCATTTATGGCATTGTTTACCACAGAAAACAATTTAGATTAAATTTTTTATTCAAAAAAAAAAAGGAAATGTTGCGGTTAACTGTATTTCCGATTCCGATCATTGTAATCCATTCATTTAAGGATCATGTGACACTGAAGACTGGAGTAATGGATGCTGAAAATTCAACTTTGCTATTACATATAAATTACATTTAATATAATGAAAAGGAAAAATGTAAACTTAATTGTAACAATATTTGATATAACTGTTTTTACAGTAAAGAGATTTCTTTTAAAAACAGTCTTATCATTAAGACTTTTGAATGGTGAATGACTGCATTTGAGACAGTTGTTGAAGCACATAATTTTAATAATGCCCAATGAGATGTATAAATAATAATCAATCTCCACAGATCTGTGGTGTAACAAATGCATTCATTGCGCTTAGCTTGTATTGAACCTGTAACATTCCTTTAATGAAACATCAAAATGTGTGGTAAGGCCTGACTTCATGATTAAGTACCACTAAAAGGTCCTTAATTTCCAGTCATGCAGAACAATGTTGTCGTTAACATTGATTCTGGAGAATAATCTTAAACTGCTAAGGTTTAAAGTTATTTCCTCTAGTTCATTAGACCATAGCACTCATCAGCACACATCATCCTTTTGTTTCAACATATTTGTCACTAATTTTGGGGAATCATTTAAATCTTCTAATTCTTTACAAATGTCATATATTTCAATTATATACTTGAGTGAGAAAGGTGGCATAAACTTTCTCCTGTCTTCCCTTTTGCATATTGTCTTAGGGAGCAATTTGACACTGAAACTTTGGTGTTGATAATTGTCAGACAGTGGTGCAAAGTAACAAAAAAACGATTTGGGTTACTTCAGTGAAATGTTTTTGCAATTGTCCTGGCTGCAATTCTTTATCTGTTGCCTATAGCAGACGACCTGCAAAGCTCATCAGAGCAATGAAGCTCAGTCCCAAATCCCAGGCCAGTCTCTTCCTCCTCAAATGCTCTCTGACCAGACAGACGACCAGTCCAGCCCAGCCAAAAGAAAGAGGATCGCTAGTCCAGCCAGGGTAATGAGGGACAACATTTGTTTGTTTAATCTATTACAACTGACAGGAAATGTTTGATTATTTATGATTTTCTTTTCTCGCCAGAGTTCACCAGATTCCTGGGTGAATGAACCAGGTCATCATCAAGTCCCCAACTTGAGTTTAACCCCACAGAAACTTCAGGTTAGTAGATTCAAATGTTATATCCGTAAACTGCTGGATGTGAATGGTTTATGTATTTATTCGAACTAGTGCTGGTGCAAACTGGTGTGGTTTGTTTACTCAGCTTCTGGAACAGTTAAGGACCAACAGGGCCAATCTGAAGCCATTGCAGCTGCAGATGCTGGAACAGTTGGAAAAGCAGCTCAGTCTAATGCAACAGAATCAGCAGGTATGGGTCATTTATAGTGTCCCGTAAAGCAGACTTTGAGAAAGGTTAAGGGGCAGTGTATTTGCAGGTGTAAAAGTGAAATCGTGATTGTGCCCTTTCTAGCCTTTGTTTCTTTACTTTAATGAGATTTTAATATTGTTAAAGGTGCCTTGCCTAACACTCTTGCTCACCCCAACAGATGAGGCTGAATGCTATTGGTCAGATACGACCCAATGTGTCCAATGGTCCTGTAGCCGACTCCTCACTGCCTATGAAATCTAATTCCACATCGTCCCCTCACCATCCACACATCTCTCTTTCTCGCACGCCCTCTGCCCCCTTGCGATGCGCTGCTCAGCCAATAGCCAACGGACCTGTACCTGCAAGCCCCACCCCATGCAGCACGGCTGGAACCCTGGGTAACACAGATGCCGTCTCTGTGGGCAATAATCACCTCCCAGGATTGAGGAGCAATGGAAACGTGCCTTACTTGCGGCAAAACGCACTACCTCATAACTGCACAACCCCCACCAGCAGCATGGATGAAGAACCGTGGAAAGGCCAACACATCAACTCCACTCAGGTGAGATTAAATATCCTGGCCGATAAGATAAAATCATAATTATTTTTGTGTTATGGCCGATATTAAAAATTCTAAACTGTTTTGTTTAGGAATTACTACTACTTACAACTATTTTAAATCAATGCTACAAGTGAATTAGGTTGTCACAACATTAATGTGCACAACTAAAGATTTTGTATTATTTATTTTTGCAAATAAGTCCCTTATGATCACCAAGGCCTTATTTATGTGATCATATTGTAAAATTGTTTTAATTTATTAAAAAAAATTATTTATTCCTGTGATTTCAAAGCTGAATTTTTGGCAGCCATTACTAGACTTCAGTGTCTCGTAATCCTTCAGAAATCATTCTAATATGCTGATTTGTGCAGTTTTTACTTTCACTTTTATTCAATGAAATGCTTCTTTGCATGACCCTAAAACATTTGAACGGTAGTATTAGAAATGTTGAATATCAAATGCACTCCTTGATCTAGCATTTCCTTATTCTTTATTGCAGGGGCTTCAGAAAAGTCCAGGTTCATATTCAGCAGGTCCTAGTGAGCAGCCTTTCTCTTCCGCTGGGACTTCCCAGCCTACCCCGGCAGCCGGCACTGGCGTTCCAAATCAGGTCGGACGTTCGGCCGCAGCCAGCGACACGTTAGCGCAGGAGGCCAGTCACAATCACCTCCCCTCCCCAAGCTCCCCTCACTCTGCTACCTCAGGTGGACAGCAAGGCATGGTGCACACCAAAGAGAGCAAGCCTTCAGGAAACGGGCATTCCGCAGGGACGCCTAACAGCACTGCCACTGCAGAAGGACTGCCTAATCACGTCCATCAGGGCCAGGCAGACGCTGCTGGGGCGAAACCCTGCTCACCAGGTGTACTTAGTTCAGACAATCCTCAGCTCTCTGCCTTGTTGATTGGAAAAGCCAATGATAGTAATAATAGTAATGGCGGTGGATTGGCGGCTGCTGGCACAAAGGTTAACAACGTTCACCCGAGTCTACACCCAGGGCTTAAGGCACAGGAAAACTCGGTGGCCTCCTCTCCGTGTTCTGCCATGTCTACGGCCACACCCTCACCCAAATCTGCAGACCATCACAGCACTCAGAACAGTGTTAACAGCCTTAACAGCCCCACGCTCAACGGCAAAGGTCTGGAGGACTCTCAGAGCCCCTTGAAGGTGGCATCTCCGCTGGTTTGTCGGAAACCGACGCCTCCCTCGTTCGCCCCGTGGTCCTCTGTCTCCATCTACCCCAGCTCCAGTGACGTGCTCAAAGCATGCAGGTAAGTAAACCCTTCCTGTATGCAGCTAGTTGTCAGAATTCTAGGTAGATATTTTTCTTTTTCACAGATATTGTGCTGCTGCTGTTTTTATTTTTTTATTGATGTCTTCATCCACGCAGGATTACCTGTTTATTTCTTGCTCTCATGCAAATGACACACCCAGACCACATCCTCACTCTCTATGGTCTAATACAGGGGTTTTCAAAGTGTGGGGCGCAAGAGCATGCCAGGGGTGCACAGAGTAGGGCTGGGTCGATATGATAGTCAATCGATAGATATTATCTGTATGGAAATGTATCGGTGCAGTGCAGAACTGACTGGATCCATCCATTGGCCTACCTGCTGTTGTTAATGCTACTCAAACCAAAAAGAAAATCATTCACTTAATTGAATGCCTTACATAGCTTTATTAAGAATCTGTGTAGCCTATATATAATTCATAAATTGTCATTCCTATAGGCGGTGTAATTAATACTATTGGGGGATTAGAAGGGAGGCTCACTGTCTTTGACTTTGAAAACACTGGGTCTAATACTAATCTGTTCTAGTTGATTTAGTTTAAACCTGACATACAGTGATGGTTTAGGTTGATGTATTGTTTTGAATTGTGCATTAAATAGAATTGCTGTGGTGTTTAGCTGTCAATGATGGTAGTGGATATTGCTTTTTTTGAGCAGAGACCTGTGATATTTTGTCATTTTGTATGAGCTTTGGAACGGTTGTAGGACGACTTTACTGATGCAGAAGATATCAGATCAAAACGCCACGTTGGGGTTGTGTCTATAACATGTACAGTGTGGTTATCTTCAGGATGGTGTGATTGCTTTCAATACACTGGCAATAAAGTAGTTATATAAATTACAGTTCCAAAGTTTGGGGTCAGTCAGTATTTTATTTATTTATTTATTTTTTTCAGCAAGGATGTACTGAATGAATCGAAAGACAATCTTACAAAATAAAAAAAAATGGTTACATAACTTTTTAAAATAGACAATGGTTATTTAAAATTGTATTAATATTTCACAGTATTACTCTTTTGTAATTTTGTATTTTTCTAAATTTAAATACAGCCTTGGTTAGCATAAGAGATATTAACAAAAAATCTTTAGAGGCTATTCTATCATTAAAAATTACAGTAAATTGCCACAATCCCAACAACACAGAGACTAAACAGCAAAATTCAGTCAGGCTGAGTCAAACTTGTACATTTTCACCAGCACACAGGCTACTCTTCAAAACAAAATCTAGTGTAACTAAGCTCCATCCTCATAGCTGTAATTATTTAGAGACATTTTAGTTACTGAACTTTTAAGCCTCTGCCGTGTTGAGTGTATTGTATTGTTTTGCCTGGAATGACTGTTGATGGCCTCCATCTCTAGTGATCTCCATCTGTGTCTAGAAAGCAGCAGAGAAAGCTAGGACCTGTGTCCCTGTCATATTGGCAGCATCAGTAATTACGGTCTCCACTGCAACATGCAGTCTATCAAAATGAGACATTCAATTATATTTAAATGTTATTTGTTACATTATTATATTAATTATTATAGTATACAGCCATCTGAAAATGTGACAATGAATATCTCGTGAAAATTATTTTCCAGAAACCTGGGGAAGAATGGTGTGTCCAATAACAGCATCTTACTGGACAAGTGTCCCCCTCCGCGGTTACCAACTCCACCCTTCCCTCCTCTGCCAAAGGACAAGCTCAATCCTCCCACCCCTAGTATTTATGTAAGTAAACGTCATTGACATCTGACATGGTGCTGTTGGATGATCCTCTTCAACTCTTTGAAGTATTGCTGCCGGCATGCTATTTACAAGGCAAATTCCAGTTTCGCTGATTGAAAGCACTTTGTTGTCATGGGAAAGACATTTATGTAAACCTTATTTAACCTTAATTTATGCTTGCTCTATTTTTTTAAATTCCAAGCTGTTATTTTCTACAGTCACCTAAACCTACCTTTTAAAACCTTGGCAGTTGGAGAACAAGAGGGACGCTTTCTTTCCGCCGCTGCACCAGTTCTGCACAAATGCAGCCAACCCCGTTACAGTGATCCGTGGCCTGGCTGGAGCACTCAAGCTAGGTGAGTGTGTTTCTGAGTGCTTGTGCACATTTGAGTGCTTGCCAAAGCACTGCGTACATGTGTAAGCATCGAGCTGTGGTCTGTTTTATTTTAGTTTTGGATTTTGTTGTGCATTAGCACCTTTGTTTAAATTGAGTGGTCACTCATTTGCAAAACTACAACAGTCAGGAGACATTTAACTAGCATTGCTACAGACAGTCGGTTTTCAATGTGACTTGGCTGCAAATGACAACAGCACCATCTGCATTCTGAAAGTGTCATTACATGAAAGCATCCCCACCACAGAAGGAAAAAAAACAAACATTTCACTTTATTTTACAGTATATGCACTTAGGTGTACTTGCAGTGTTCTTACCTAAGAAAGTACTGAGGCAACTACATGGATTATAAGGTTAAGTTTAAGGTAGGTTCAGGGTTAGTACCTAGTTATTACACAGTTATTGTAATCACTATTATAAGTGCAAACATGTACATGTGTAACCGGATTGTAAAAAAGTGCTACCGAAAAAACAGCAGTAGCAGGATTCTTCTGAAATTGACTTATGTACCTGCTCTTCAAACCTCATGAATGACATGATGGAATAAATCATTTTTCTTTGAGATGCTCTCTAATGGTCAACTTTCTGCAGAAAGTAGACTCACTTGATCAAAGCATCAGATCACAAGCGAGAGATGATGTTCCTGGGTATTTAATGTATATCCGTTTTACCCTTTGTATTCATAGTTTGACAGTTTCTTGTCTTCCTCTCCGCTTCTCTTCACGTCAGACCTAGGATTGTTCTCCACCAAGACTCTGGTGGAGGCCAACCCAGAGCACCTGGTCGAGGTGAGGACTCAGTTATCTCAGCCCACTGATGAGAACTGGGACGTGGCGGGCAGCAGGAAGATGTGGCGTTGTGAGAGCAGCCGGTCTCACACAACCATCGCCAGATACGCTCAGTACCAGGCCTCGTCTTTCCAGGAATCTTTGCGGGTGAGTCGTCATTCCATCGTGAATTTAAAAAAAACGTGCAGCGTTAGATAAACATGTAGATTAGAGAAATATTTCATTTGTGTCATCGGATTGACGTGGCTTCAGTTACCCTGGTCACCATAATAATTTCTTCATCTTTTCCCAATAGAGGCAAAAAAGTATAAGTTCCATAAGGGATTTATAAATTGATAATAAATTTGGCTCATTTATTCAACTTAACTTAAAATATGATCTTTCATCTACTGATTTTTTCCCCCGGTATTTACAAATTAGGGATTTTACTAGAAAGCACTTAATTGGTTTTGAAAACATCCCTATAAATCAATTGCTGGAAAGTAACTGCAGTCTGACTGAACAAGGCACAGTCTCTTTCTTTTCTGCGTTAATAGATAAGGTGAACACACACACTGATCATATTAGGCAAATTTGGGAAGATCAACTTGGTATGGAACTTTCTGGTGAGTCAGGGGAAAGCTGTCTTAAAGGTCCCATGGCATGAAATTTTCATTTTATGAGGTTTTTTAACATTAATATAAGTTCCCCTAGCCTGAATATTGTCCTCAAATGGCTAGAAATTTTGATCAGTGTAAACCGAGTTATGGCTGTTTTTCTCTGCCTTTGAGAAAATGACAGCCCAGATGAGCTGATCCGAAAGCTCTCCGGTTATGACGTGAACACCAGGGAGGTTACCTCCCCTTCCCCTGCTTTGCCCTCCCATAGCATTCGGAGAAAATGTATTCAGTTTATGTCTGCACAGGCTTTACAAACAGACTTTGATATGGATTCGACAGCACCGCGACAAACAGTGAGTAACAGTGTTCATTAATGCCTGATCTGTGATCAGTGATTTCTGATGTGCAGCTAATCATTCAAGTTCACTCAGACTTTTTTTCTAGATCGCTGATCGCCGTCTTGATGCCCTAAGTGTAATGCATCAGTGAATCAAGCCAGTGACTAAAACGATCGTTTCTGTTAGTAGCATGAAACAAATCCCTTAAGTTATTCAACTACAGAGAGCGATCAGAACTCTCAGAAACAAATAAGCTCGCGCTAACAGCACAGCGCTATTTTAATAACTAGGTACAATACAACTTCCTCCAGCTCTCCATGATTCATGAGTGCCCAGCAGTCAGCTGGGCTCTCTAATGCATGCAGTCGCTAAACCACGCCCCATCCGTGACAATCTAACACTCATTTCAAATGCAAAGATGTCAGCCAATCACAACAGTGGGCTTTTTCACTGAACTCTCACAGCAGACACGCCCCTTAAAACAGGGCATTCAGCCAGAGGGGTAATAACAGGATAGAAATAATGTTTTATTTCTAAATTATGATATTTTTTATGTAAAAATCATACTAACAATATAAGTACACCTCAGGAAACATTATAAAATAATAGAAAAATGCCATGCCATGGGACCTTTAACAAAATTCACATTTGCTCTATTAATACAAGGCATGCTTTAATCCAATTCAAAGTCATTCATAGGCTTCATTATTCGAGGACCAAATTACATAGGATTTACCCAAATGTATCCTCCATATGGTACAAATGTAAAGTCTCAGAAGGTACGTTGTCTCATGCTTTTTGGTCATGTCATAATATTAGATCATTCTGGCAGAATATATTCAAATATCTTTCAGCATATAAAATTGATCTGCCACCTGAGCCAAAATTGTGCATTCTTGGAGTTACTTCAAAAATTTAAAGTAAATATGTGTCACAAGCTGTTTCTTTAAGCATGATATTGGCTAAGAAGGCAATTTAAAAAAAAAATTGAAGTACCGGCCTTTGAAATTTGGCTTAGAGAGCTAAGTTACCTCAAGTTGCCTCTAGAAGAGCTGAGATATAAGATAAACAAAAGACATTTGTAAAAATATGGAACCCAATAAAAAAATATTCATTAACAATCTTGACTTATAACTTATTATAGGCCTAGGGGTATGGTTAAGGGTGTGCTTTGTTTCAATTATTTGTATTGCTTGTTTATTTTTCAAGGAGCTATAGTACACCCGACAACTAGATCAGTGTTTACCGCCTTTGTTTAGTTTTTGCTCATGTTAAGGGAACAAGTAGTAGACCTAAAATTCTTTTTCCATTTGAAGGTGTTCAATATGTGGGCTGTATGTATGCATTTAACAGTTGCTAGCGTGTGCGTGTGCGTGTGCATGTGTTTTCTGTCATTGTCATGCACTTTGGGACTTCAGTTTTACTGAGATTGTTGACAGAGGTGCATTATCAGCTTCTGAGGCAGTCCAAAAACTCGAGAAGCTTTTGGTCTCACGAAAGACAGTGAACTGTTGATACTGAGAAGCAGTTCATGATTGGTGCTTTGGTTTCTAATGGTTCCTTTTCACATTTTTTTCTTTTTTTTAATCCAACAGGAGGAAAATGAAAAGAAAGGGCAAAAAGACCACTCGGACACAGAATCTGCTCCATCAGAAAAGTAAGTCCTTGTTCCATTAAGTCCTACATTTTTTAAATACTTTTTACTGAACCATAGTTTTGAACTGGATCTTGCATTTTTGTTTCAGTGTATTGCGCCGAAGAAGAGGTCCCTTTAAGCACATCAAATTTGGGACAAACATTGACTTGTCAGATGAGAAAAAGTAAGTGCTTACTGTTTTTTTTGTGAAACAGCAGTACAGTGTATTTTTCTGTTGATGGCATGTTGAGTACACTTGCATTTCTTGTAAGTTTAATTTATTTTATTTATTTTATTTGCAACTTATAAATGTCTTTACAGTAATTCTTGAAGATTTAAATGCGTTCTAAGATAAGGCACCTAGCAGAATCTGAAAATAAAATCTTTAACACTTTTGAGTTTCTAGTGATCTTTAACACTTTTGATTTTCTAGTGGTCAAATAGTAAATAGTAAGTAGGGCTGGGCGATATATCGAATATTAGCGATACTATCGCAATAATTTTGACAACGGTGTAAAATTTGAAAATATAGTGAATATCGAATATTTCAAATTCAACTTGCAAACTTTCCCAAATAACATTACCAGATAATGCAGAGGTCTGCTTCCACCATTCACTAAACATCGGAAGCAGAAGAGTTAAATATATATGCCCAGCGTATGAAAAAAAAAGCAACAGAAACATGCGCGCATGAGAGAAATAATAGCGCAGCGCGGGACGTGCTCGCGCTGCCGGACTCTGACCTGAAGCGCGCGCACACGCCTTTCAGACAACATGCGATCGGGATTCAGTTCCTTCATGGATTATTGGGTTTCAGTGGTCAAACAGATGTAAAAATGCACGTGCTGGCAAGTATTCAGGTAAACACAGTAATTTATGTATTTAGGGAACGTACCACTGATCTATATAATATGTATATATATGATGGCATATATATATTTATATATATATGTGTATATATATGAATTTGGTCCGTGGAGCTCTTAAAGGGCCGGACCTCATATTCTGTGTGATTTAATGTTAATCAAACAACAACGAAAATTAGAAAACCACCCCATGCTTGGCTAAACAACTTTAATATATTTATTAAGAATCAGTGTAGCCTATGGTTAATTTGTATAAATAAGACTGAGCAGTTTATATATACTTTTATAAACTGCTCAGTCTTAATTATATAAATTAACCATAGGCTACACTGATATATATATATATATATATATATATATATATATATATATATATATATATATATATATATATATATATATATATATATATATATATATATATATATATAATTTTTTTTTTTTTTTAAAGATCAAATAAAAAGTCGATATTGTAATTATAAAAGTACATTTAAAAAAATATTGATTTACTCGTATCATGATTTAAGATTTTGTTCATCCCAACCCGTTACCAGTAAACGTAAAAATTTTGTATTTAATTTGGTTCTATCTAAATAGTTTTTGTTGTTTTAATGGGGGCAAAAGAAAATATTTTTTTAAATTTAAAAGCAATTGCAAACATATCGAGATATATATCGAATATCGTCAAAATTTTGAAAATATCGATATATATATTTTTTTTTGGGATATCGCCCAGCCCTAATAGTAAGCCACTTAAAGGGATAGTTCACCAAAAAATGAGACACTTTGCTTCAAGTTGTGCTTAACCCTCTTTAACAAATATAAAATTACGTTAATGCGTGCATGTGGTTTAGTGCTTCATCAAGGTGCTCTTCAGAGTTTCATTGTAGTCTGAAGGAGGATTGTGTGAGAAATAAGTGGACCTCTTCAGACCACTTGCAGCGTTCAGACAGACTCATAGAGTTGTGATGGAACAGGAAGACATATTAGGTCATTGCATCTGACCTCTCTGCCCTGTGGCCTTGCAGGTGGAAGCTGCAGCTGGCTGAGTTGAGTAAGCTGCCTGCCTTCGCGCGGGTGGTGTCTGCAGGGAATCTGCTCAGTCATGTGGGCCATACCATTCTCGGCATGAACACAGTCCAGCTCTATATGAAGGTTCCAGGCAGCAGGACACCAGGTCAGTTTATTGGCACGCAAGCACACACATCTCGCTGTGCTTTTACTGAGGCAGCACTCTCAAATACAGACATTGAAAGTGATTGTGTAAATGTTTCTTTGCTCATTCAGGTCACCAAGAAAATAACAACTTCTGCTCTGTCAACATTAACATTGGCCCTGGAGATTGTGAATGGTTTGCCGTCCCTGAGCCGTACTGGGGTCTCATGAATGATTTCTGTGAAAAGTGAGCTGTCAAAAATGCATGAATTCATTGAATAGTTCTGTTAAAATGTCTCCGTATCTTGCACATGCATTGACTGACATGTTCTTTGTTATGCAGGAATAATATTAATTACCTAATGGGCTCATGGTGGCCAAATCTAGAGGACTTGTACGAGGCCAATGTTCCAGTGTACCGCTTTATCCAGCGACCAGGTGATCTGGTCTGGCTCAATACAGGCACTGTGCATTGGGTTCAGGCTATTGGCTGGTGCAACAACATTGCCTGGAATGTAGGACCACTCACTGGTAAATTTCAAGCTTATTACTGCTGTTGGACCACCATATCTGTTCTAAAACCTAATGAGCTGCATAAGGCCTACTGCCTACATATGCAGCTGTCTTCTGGGACTGTATCCAAACCATTATTCATTGTCTTAAGTGACTGATTTGGATCACTCTACATTGGAAGCAATTTGTGTAAAAAAAAAAAAAAAACTTTTTTTCAGCTGTATAAAAGTCAGACAACATTCAATACATTTTTTTTTATTGTGTATATATATATATATATGTATGTATATGTATATATATGTATATGTGTATATATATATGTATGTATATATTTATATGTATATATTTGTATATGTATATTTGTGTGTGTATATGTATGTATATATACACAGAAATACGCATACACACACACACACACACACACACACACACACACAGTCATGGTTAGAATTATTGGCACCCTTGGTAAATATGAACATAGAAGCCTGTGAATATATAAATCTGAATTGTTAATCCTTTTGATCTTTTATTCCAAAAATTCACACAAAAAAGTCTAACCTCACTGAAGTAAAAAAAAAAATCTAAAAAAAAAATGGGTGGATATCTAAATGAAATTAATGTTTTTCTCCAATACACATTGGCCACAATTAATGGCACCCCTTTATTTACCTTTTGCAATGTAAGATAACAGCTCTAAGTCTTCTCCTATAATGCCAGATACAGGAGGTCAGAGATTTCAAAGATCCAGCAATATTTAACTGTGGGCATGGGGTACTTTTTATCCCCCAAAAAACTTTTTTTTTTTTTCTCCATCTGACAATAGAACCCAGTCCTGTTTGAAGTTCCAAGAGTGTCTGAAAACTGAATATGCTGGAGTTTGTTTTTGGATGAAAGCAGAAGATATTTTTTTTTAAATTCAATACTAACTATTTCCTTACAATCACTTTCTTTTTTGTGAAGCTCAACAATCTTTGGCTGCACATCAGAACTAGTCCCCTCACTTTCAATTGATTTACTTCAATGAAAAGAGTAGATTGTTATGAGTTTGAATGAAAGATCAAAAGGATAAACGAGGCAGATTTATTTTCACAGCCATCTTTTATCATATTTACCAAGGGTGCCAATAATTCTGACTATGACTATATTTAGTGTGTGTGTGACACTCATTGAAACTTTCCTTTGTTTTACCACCCAGGCACACATTTAAGTGTATATGAATGCTGTATTTAGGTTCTTTAACCTGTGGACCTTAAGTTAAAATACAGTTCTTCTATTTGTTAACTGACCGAAGGGTCTAATTCTTATCCATCCTCCTTCAGTGCATCAATATAAGTTAGCTGTAGAACGCTACGAGTGGAACAAACTCCAGTGTGTCAAATCCATCGTTCCTATGATTCACCTCTCTTGGAACATGGCCAGGAACATCAAAGTGTCAGATCACAAGCTCTTTGAGATGATCAAGTGAGTCTGCTGCACTACATTTATGATTGCGGTTATTTGAGTGGTCACAGTCATGCCATTTGTGACTGAAAACTCAAACATTTTAATGGAAGTGTTAAATATGGTTTGTTTCTCCTCAGGTACTGTTTGTTGAGGACACTAAAGCAGTGTCAGACTCTGAGGGAGGCTCTTATAGCTGCTGGAAAAGAGCTAGTTTGGCATGGAAGGACGAAGGACGAACCTGCTCACTACTGTAGCATCTGTGAGGTGTGTATTCCTCATGTTTTCTAGCACAACATAAACATAAATGAACATCAGAAGGAATGTTGAAAGATAGTACAACTTACTGAAATCAGGGCTGGGCATTGACACATTTCATAATTCCATTTTGATTCAATATAGATTATTTAAGGTATATCAGGTACAATACATGGCAAATTTTCTCAAGGAAAACAAGTCTCTTAACTAGCGCTGTAAACTATGGAGTCAGCCTGCTAGGCTACATTAGCCTACTATAATATTGTTAATTTGCGCTCTGCACTGCCGCTTCTCTTGAACTGAACTGAGCTGCTCCAGAGCAATCTCACGCCACAGCACCAAAACGGTGTTTGTTTTTGAATTTCTAAATAAAATGGACTTAATTTGAAAACTGAGACTTTTTCATATCAATAGTACCGAAGCACAATTATCGAAATTTTTTTGTATGGGAGGCGCGCTACAATGTTCTGTTCATTCATCAACTGAAAACAGGAGGACTAATCAATTCTTGGGATTTATGAATCAATATCGGTGCGTAAAAATGAGAATCGATTAAAATTGAGAAATCAATATACTTTACCCAGCCCTTGTCGTCACATAATTGCTCAATCAGTTTCAACCGTGGAAAGATGTCAATAAAACAGCTTGTAAACAATGCCACATAATGTTACTTTTACCTCAAAAAATGCATTCAGCGACCAAAAATTCTGGTCTGAGAGGAAAAATTCTTGAGGAACATTTAGCTAAATATTTATAATAGATTATTATAAACCTATATTATATATTATAGTATGTATTATAAAAACTTCCTTGTGTGTAATTTAAATGCAAGTAGCCTACATTCGTTTTTCAACCTTTAATATTGATTTACAAACTGGGGTTTCCTTGTATAGTTTACAGCATTAGTTGAGAGATTTTTCCTTAAGGGCATTTGCTATGTACTGTTCGTGATAGCCTCCAATTAATTGATATTGTATTTAAATTGAATCACAAGCTTGTGAATCGAAATCTAATTGAATTGAGAGACCACAAACATGATGATAAAATCATAGATTTAACAGTTTTGTTCCTTTTAGTGTGTGGAGTGCCAAAATGTGACCAAGACAACACACCATACACTAACAGATTCCATTTACAAACAACCATAGTCCTGACCGTGAACACAGGAAATCTCTCAAAATCTCTCACGGTCAAACGTGACTTTAGAGTAAACAAACATGGCGGACGACGGGAAAGAAGAAACGGTGATAACATTGTTTGGACTGCTTTGGATGAAAATGTTTGGATGAAGTTGTGTTATGCTTCAGTCTTCCACAAGCTCGCTTTCTGATTTGATTTCTGATATCCCCCACACAACAGGATTTCTGATCGTAAATATTCAGCATGTTGGAAATGGTGCTGCCCTGACGTTCTTCCAAGCAGATTCAATCACTCTTAACATGCATGACAATGCAGGAAAAAAACTATAAAATAATCCTTAGAACCATCAAGATAATCTAGACTTTACCTAGGATTGTTGGAAGGGGAGAATTGAGAATTGTGGGTCTTATATCTAGATTTCTAAAGTGTTCTATCGTAGACTAAAATGTGACAAGATTTCTCGTCGAGGTGAAAAGCTGTCTTGCCTCGCATCGTATTGTCATGACGGAGTGTGAGATGAAGTTAGGATAGAATATGCCAATGCGACGTTTACATTACACCTCCACTGTAGTTTTGTTATTTATAGAAATAAAAACATTTTAATTCAGATGGATAACGGTCGCTTCAATTCCATCAGCTCTTCAACACGATGAGTCGTACATAGTGTGCAGCACTGATCACATGACGAGAAGACCGACAGGACCGTGGCGGAGGATTCGATGCGCAACAGAAGTGTCTTTAAAAATTGAATTTAAAAAATGCGCATTTAGCACCACCACTCCCTGTTCACAGAGTACACATGATCACGAAATTGAAAGTAAACACGAGTGTGCATTCAAACAAGATTTCAATAAGTCCTTGAGGCAAGCGATTGTCTCTCAATATGAAAGCTATCTGTGTAGTTGTAACCATCTCTTAGCTCTGTATCATGCTTGAAGAAAAGTTTTTCTTCACAGATTTTTTCACAGATTTGCACTGAATTTTGAGTACTTTGATTATGGTAACACTTATTGTTTGCACTTGATCTATGATCAATTTGTGGGAAGGAGTGTAGTTAAGAGGTCAAAAGTTGTAGAAGGTCTGAAGAGACAATCATACAGGAAAGAAGCCAGTCAGTGGAGTTTGTGGTAAAACCTTTTACAGTGCTTGAGTATTGTTGTCTTTTACTGTATATGACGGTAAATTCATACTCCAGAAAGTAGAACTGAAATTGCATTCATTACAAGATGATGAGTTAAAACATTTCAAATGCACCACAAACAATTTTTCTAATCGTATATTTCATCATTGAGGATTTCTTAAAAATACTATGTAATCTCATCTGGTTCTCGTGAACCCAATCTTTTGACTCGTCACCTAACCCCTAGTCTACCCATTTCAGTTCCGTTCGATTAATCTTTGTCTTGACGCTTGATATTTCTAGTTAAAAACTACAATTTGGAGGGGGGTCTTTTCTATCCAATCCTGCTTCATCTTTTCCATTGCTTTCCCAGGTGGAGGTATTTGATCTGCTGTTTGTCACCAGTGAGAGCAACTCACGGAAGACGTACGTGGTGCACTGCCAGGGCTGCGTTCGGAGATGCAGTCCTAACCTTGAGAACTTTGTGGTTTTAGAGCAGTACAAAATAGAGGATCTCATGCAAGTGTATGACCAGTTCACATTAGTAAGTCTCAAAGCCTCCTTTAGATGAATTTCTGCATAAACCTTTTATATTTAACCTTTTATACAACTGATATATACATACAATTAATGATCCAAGGTTGCAAGCATTGAGCATGATTAATGCCCTCTCGCTCTCTCCACAGGCTCCACCCCTGCCCTCCTCCTCCTCGTCTTGACGTTAACATTAACGGTTCTTCGGATAACACCCTGGAACGCAACACATCCCTTTCTGATATTCAGGAGACCTGACCCAGTTCCACACCACTGGTTTCTGTAGCAAACCCCCACGAGGCTGCTGGTTCTAAGCTGTTTGTCTATGCAACCTTGCCAAGTATGGAGTTTCGGCCCACTGGAGTGAAGTGGGATCGTCTCCATGTTCAGGACTGTTTCAGCTTGTTCAGCACCACTTTTCTTTGAAACACAAACTACAAATAGACTAATTGCTGAGGAAAAATGGTTTTGTGTATATACCACAAATGTCAAAATCACTCAAAACTACTGACTCTTCCTTTTACTGTTTTTTTTTTTTGTTTCTTCTGTACTTCATGTACGGACTGATACATGATTTATTTTCTTTGAATCTCATTTCCTCTTAAATACTACCGTAGCTGGTCTTTTTTGTTCAACGTTTTCTTTTAGGTAACAAAAAAGAAAATTGTAATGTGAATTTTTTTCTTTTTAATTAAAAATAGTTTTTGCCTCTTTTTCTTAAGGGAAAAAGTTAAGTTGGGGGGTGGAGTGGGGGTAGCCAAGTCACAGAAAAATGGGTTGCACATAGACTAAGGAATAAACTTTAATTTTTTTTTTTGTTTGTTTTTGTTATATTTCTAATCTTGTAAATTTACACTATTTATAAATATTTATTGCTTGAAAATATTTGTTGATGGAATGCTGTTATTTTTTTTCCAGAGTTCCTGCCATTAAATTTTATGGAGTAATGTCATTTTGAACATTTCTCTTTTTACATTTTCTATACATGAATAAAACTGCTTAGCAAGCATTGTACAGATACATGAAGATTGATATGGTTTATGGGTTACTAATCAGAGTTGTCTTTGTAATTAAAATATTCTCCTTTTGTGATGAAATTCCTTGTCTCGATGTGAATAATATTTTTTATTCGTAATGTCTCAAGGTTTGTTTTCTGGTTGAGATCCACATTCTTTATTAGATATATGCTGATGACGTTACACAATCCATTTTGTATTTGTAGTGCTTTAGGGTAGGGTATAAGTGCTTTAGGGTAGATATACTTGCAGGTTCCGATTATATCTGGTATATGTGAACTTTATTCAGTCAGACATACGCCACCCAAATTCTGTCTTCATTTACTCACCCTAATATCATTACAAACCTGCATTACTTTCTTCTGTGGTATACAAAAGATACTTTGAAAAGAAATTTGGAGCCCATTGACTTCCATTGTGTGCACCAAAAAAAAAACTTTTCGTTACATGGAAGATAATGTCATACAGGTTTGTAAATGACAGAATCTTCATTTAGGGTAGTTGTGTGTCTAGAACTTGTCACTATAGAGGCATTCAGGATATCTGTATCCATAGAGAGCTCTGCATGCCCTTAGTGTCTGTAAAATGTCTTTTAAAGTTTGTATTGCAGCGGTTATTCTTTGGTCAGACTGAGATTGGTCTGCGCAGATAGCAAGCTCGTTGACTGCTGCTCTGGGAAGCTGACCTGACTGCACATCATTAGGGATGAGCAGTTTGTTCAGGACATGTTTGCATAGTAGGATAAAACTCTGAGTGGCTCGGACAGTCTCACATGGGGGAGGTCTCGCACATGATCCACTCAGGCAGGAGAAGACATCAACGTGTTCTGGAAGCAAGTCTTCATCAGGAGGATGTCCTGCTGGAAGGACTAGATTTGGTTAATAAGAAATGATCACTGTCCAGTGAAGCTGCATCATGATGATTATCTCCATAAGCTCATTAAGTGGATGCTAGTCATCCTGGGGTCCACTTAAAATTACATAATTTAAAAAAAATCTTATGCTCACCAAGGCTGCATTTATTTAATCAAAAATACAATAAAAACAGTAATATTGAGAAATATTACAATTTAAAATAACTTTTTATAATATATTTTAAAATAATTTATTGCTGAGATGGCAAAGCAGAATTTTCAGCAGCCATTACTCTAGAACAGAAATTCTGTATATCTACAGCTCCGTACAAATTAAGAGACCACTTAACATTGAGAAATCTCTATCTCTCTCTATCTAGATAGATAGATATCCCTTCACCCCAAACTTTTGAATGCTAGTACACTGCTCAAAAAAATTAAAGTAACACTTTGAAAACACAACAGATCTCAATGGGGAAAAAATATTATGCTGGATATCTATACTAATATGGACTAGGTAATGTGTTATGAATGAAAGGATGCCACATAGTTTGATGGAAATGAAAATGATCAACCTATAGAGGACTGAATTCAAAGACACCCTGTAAATCAAAGTGAAAAAATGATGCATCAGGCTAGTCCATTTTGCTGAAATTTCATTGCAGCAACTCAATAGTTGTTTACATGCCTGACAACGTCGGGGCACGCTCTTAATGAGACAACGGATGGTGTCCTGGATTATTTCCTCCCAGATCTGGACCAGGGCATCACTGAGCTCCTGGACAGTCTGAGGTGCAACCTAAAGCCGTTGGATGGACAGGAACACAATGTCCTAGAAGTGTTCTTTTGGATTTAGGTCAGGTGATCGTGGTAGCCATTCAATGTTATCAATTCCTTCATCCCCCAGGAACTGCTTGCACCAGTTGTGCACCAGGAGGAACCCAGGACCCACTGCACCAGCATAGGGTCTGACAATGGGTCCAAGGATTCATCCCGATACCTAATGGCTGTCAGGGTGCCATTGTCTAGCCTGTAGAGGTCTGTGCGTCCCTCCATGGATGCTTCCCCAGACCATCACTGACCCACCACTAAACCAGTCATGCTGAACAATGTTACAGGTAGCATAACTCCACTCCACAAATGCAAAACTGGTGAAAAACAGTCAGAAAAGATGAGTTGGGAAAAAAATGTCAGTGGCCTCCACCTGTAACACCATCCCTGTTTTGGGTTTCATCTCATTGTTGCCCATCTAGTGCACCTGTTATTAGTTTCATTAACATCAAAGCAGCTGAAACTGATTAACAACCCCCTCTGATACTTAACTGACCAGATCAATATCCTGGGAGTTTAACTGACTTGATGCTATTCTCTGATTAATAAGTGTTCCTTTAATTATAATTTTTTTTGAGCAGTGTATATACACTCACCTAAAGGATTATTAGGAACACCATACTAATACTGTTATTGTCCCCCTTTCGCATTCAGAACTGGCTTAATTCTACGTGGCATTGATTCAACAAGGTGCTGAAAGCATTCTTAAATGTTGGCCCATATTGATAGGATAGCATCTTGCAGTTGATGGGGATTTGTGGGATGCACATCCAGGGCACAAAGCTTCCGTTCCACCACATCCCAAAGATGCTCTATTGGGTTGAGATCTGGTGACTGGGGGCCATTTTAGTACAGTGAACTCACTGTCATGTTAAAGAAAACAATTTTAAATGATTCAAGCTTTGTGACATGGTGCATTATCCGGCTGGAAGTAGCCATCAGAGGATGGGTACATGGTGGTCATAAATGGATGGACATGGTCAGAAATCAATCCTCAGGTAGGCCAATTGGCACTAAGGGGCCTAAAGTGTGCCTAGAAAACATCTCCCACTCCATTACACCACCACCAGCCTGTACAGTGGTAACAAGGCATGATGGGTCCATGTTCTCATTTTGTTTATGCCAAATTCTGACTCTACCATCTGAATGTCTCAAAAGAAATCGAGACTCATCAGACCAGGCAACATTTTTACAGTCTTCAACTGTCCAATTTTGGTGGAGCTTGTGCAAATTGTAGCCTCTTTTTCCTATTTGTAGTGGAGATGAGTGGTACCCGGTGGGGTCTTCTGCTGTTGTAGCCCATCCGCCTCAAGGTTGTGCTTGTTGTGGCTTCACAAATGCTTTGCTGCATACCTCGGTTGTAACGAGTGGTTATTTTAGTCAAAGTTGCTCTTCTATCAGCTTGAATCAGTCGGTCCATTCTCCTCTGACCTCTAGCATCAAGGCATTTTCGCCCACAGGACTGCCGCATACTGGGTGTTTTTCCTTTTTCACACCATTCTTTGTTCACCCTAGAAATGGTTGTGCGTGAAAATCCCAGTAACTGAGCAGATAGTGAAATACTCGTCTGGCACCAATCACCTTTCACCTTTCTTTCCCATTCTGACATTCAGTTTGGAGTTCAGGAGATTGTCTTGACCAGGACCACACCCCTAAATGCATTGAAGCAACTGCCATGTGATTGATTGGTTGATTAGATAACTGCGTTAATGAGAAATTGAACAGGTGTTCCTAATAATCCTTTAGGTGAGTGTATTATTAAAAAAATACTTGAAACCTGGCAATAAAACAAAAGCATTCATATTTAAATTTAACGGCAAATAAGAATATGTTAAACCCTATCCATACACACACGCATATACAAAACAGTTTGAAGGAATATGCCCTTTTTGTTTGCCTTATTGGTGGAAAGCTTATTCCAAATGGTAGTTGATGTATATTCACAACTCTTTTGTTCATACGGTTTGTCTGTGTACATGGTAAAAGGAACCTCAGAAAACTATTTAAAGGTAACCTGTTATCAAGCCCAAACTGACCTTCCTGTAAGTCAATGATCCCTATGGTACTGGCATCTACAATGAAGACCCTGCTATCCTCCAAGGTGCCAAACATGTCCTGTGAGACACTGGTGTAGAAGAGGCTATACTGGAGGCTGTTGGAGCTCAGGCTCTGGGTGATGTGAAGGAGCTGGTAGGCGATGTCTGCGCGGCGTTCTAATGGAGAGGAAAACAGGCTCCTGAGGGGTCTGCTCCCTCCCCACACCATCATCCTTCCACAGGAGCCGTGGTAGCGAAGGAAGGGCCAGCCCTCCGTGCCTGGAAACATCTGTAGGCAGAAAAGTCCAAAGTAGGGCTAAAAACAGGAAGCGAGGGAGCTTGAGCGGGCAATGCCAATGTGTATTATTTTCATTTTCTTTATATACTGTATATATAGAGGTAGACCCTCTTCCTGTGTTTGGAAACAATGAAATTGAAATGTGTCAGATGCTGCTCCTTTCCCTTGAAAGGCTGTGATCACTATATTCAATGAAATAACAACTAGGTATATATTTTGATTAGTTGCATTCCCTGGAAATTGAACCCATGACTTTGATGTTGCTAGTACCACACTCAAAATCATGGGCCATGCTAATCATGTTGGCCCACTTATTATTATACCTGTAGTATAAGGGGCTGTTGATTAACAGCTAGAGTGTAAAGAAGTCTGAGTTTGTCCTTTTCACTGAAGTGCTTCATCTGCACACTGCACACATCAGTCACTTCGAAGTAGCGTCGAACAATGCGGTCCAGCAACCTCTGAGATGGGCAGCGCAGCATCGGGGTGACCAGACCCTATAGAGAAAGAGTTTTGATGAATAATACTCATTATAAGCAGTCAAATGTGATGTATATGTTTCTTCAATTATGGGCTTGTTTGATACTGTAGACTTTGTGAATGTAAACACTTTTTATATTCTCAATATTTAATTTGTCCACTAACAATGTCCAACAGATGTCCAACAATCTACACCACAGATTACAAAAAAACAAAAAAAAAAGACATAATGGCAGAACTCTTCTAAGAAAATCATATAAAAAAATAGTTCACACTTTTTGAAGCAAAATGGCAGCACAGCTGAAAGGTTTGTTTGAGCTGCACCATCTACTGTGCAGACGTGGAAAAAAAATGCTATGAAGAAGGTGACATAGGTTTTACAATTATGTTTTAAGAAGTAATACAATTAGTTACTTTTTTTTTTTTTTTTTAGAAAGTAACGCAATATTGTAAAACATTTTTAAAGTAACTTTTTCTAAAACTGTTCATAAAGCTTTCATCAAGCAAAAGTTTTCAAGCATGCTCCTTGCTGTCATCTCATTGTTAACCAAGTACACTTAATTTAAAGCTTTTATTTGTGTGTAGATATATATATAGATGCCAGGGTCAGAGCATCTCCAAAACTGCAGCTCTTGTGGGATGTTCCCAGTCTGCAGTGGTCAGTATCTATCAAAAGTGGTCCAAGGAAGGAACAGTGGTGAACCGGCGACAGGGTCAAGGCTCATTGATGCATGTGGGGAGTGAAGGCTGGCCCATGTGGTCTGATCAAACAGATGAGCTACTGTAGCTCAAATTACTCAAAAAGTTAATGCTAGTTCTGATAGAAAGGTGTCAGAATACACAGTACATCGCAGTTTGTTGCGTATGGGGCTGCATAGCCGCAGACCAGTCAGGGTGTCCATGCTGACCCCTGTCCACCGCCTACAGTGGTCACTTGAGCATCAGAACTGGACCACGGAGAAATGGAAGAAAGTGGCCTGGTCTGATGAATCACATTTTCTTTTACATCACGTGGATAACTGCGTGTGTGTTGCTTACCTAGGGAACACATGGCATCAGGATGCACTATGGGAAGAAAGCAAGCCATCAGAGGCAATGTGATGCTTTGGGCAATGTTCTTCTGGGAAACCTTGGGTACTGCCATCCATGTGGATGTTACTTTGACATGTACCACCTACCTAAGCATTGTTGCAAACCGTTTACACCCTTTCATGAAAACGGTATTCCCTGGTGACTGTGCCTCGTTCAGCAGGATAATGCGCCCTGCCACAAAACAAAAATGGTTCAAGAATGGTTTGAGGAGCCCAACAACGAGTTTGAGGTGTTGATTTGGCCTCCAGATCTCAATTAAATCGAGTATCTCTGGGATGTGCTGAGCAAACAAGTCCAATCCATGGAGGCCCCACCTCACAACTTACAGGACTTAAAAGATCTGCTGCTAACATCTTGGTGCCAGATAACACAACACAGCTTCAGGGGTCTAGTGGAGTTCATGCCTCGATGGGTCAGGGCTGTTTTGGCAGCAAAAGAGGGACCAACACAATATTAGGACAATAATGTTCATAATGTTATGCCTGATTGGTGTATATCTTCCAGCATCCACTGTTATACCCTTGCAGCTGATCCAGAATGCAGCGGCGAGAGTGGTCTTCAACGAGCAGAAGAGAGCACACGTCACACCTCTCTTCATCAGTCTTCACTGGCTGCCGATAGCTGCGCGAATCAAATTCAACACTCTGGTGCTCGCCTACAAAGCAACCGCAGGCTCTGTACAAGTATACCTAAACTCACTTGCTCAGACTTACACACCCTACAGAAGCTTGCGTTCTGCAAGTGAACAACGCCTAGTGGTGCCATCTCAAAGAGGCATGAAATCCCTCACTAGGACCTTTTCTTTGACCGTTCCCACCTGGTGGAATGAACTGCCTGTCTCAGTTCGAGCAGCCGAGTCTGTAGCCATTTTCAAAAAACATCTCAAGACACTTCTTTTCCAGCAGCACTTGACCAATAAAGAATAGCACTTATCACTCTATTCGTTTCTGTTTGTTATTTAATTAAAAAAAAAAAAAAAACTGTCCTATGTGTTTTGTGTTTCGTGAGACTTGTTACAGCGCTTGCATATTGTTGCCCTTGACTGGTCTTGGTTGCTTCTATTACTCTCATTTGTAAGTCGGTTTGGATAAAAGCGTCTGCTAAATGACTAAATGTAAATGTAAATGTATATATAATTTATGATTGCCATATTTCTGGTATAGACTATAATAGCTTTAAACATTAAAAAAATTAAGACGATCTGGGTCTGAGACAAGGGGACACCCATACAATCTATACATACATGTCAAATTAAAAATGTTTCCAAGAGTTTTAATGTGACCATTTTTTAAATGGTATTTAGTTGAGATCTGGAACACTAAAGAGCCCTCAGTTGAAAAAAACACCCTTAAAACATACTCTAGTCTGTTTTAATCTGCAAAGGAAGAAGTGCACTTGTCACCTTCATCCTCACCAAAATTTTTCTTTAAGAAACACTGAAAATGGAGAAAAAAATGCCACCTTAAAGGGGTAAATTGGCACCTAGTTTTCAAATTAATACTGCTTTAAAATTTAATTGTTCAGACCTTAAATCCTGAGCCACTGCTGACCTCAAATAGACATCAGAATACAATGACCGAATGCAGACCTTCACCATGCTGGGAAGCAGTATGTTGGAGCGAACCCAACTTTGGAAGCGTGAAGTGGCCCTGAGGACGGCTTCAATGCTGCAGGATTTCCCTTTGCCTGCTGAGGTGCAAATACTATTGTCTGATATCTTGTGCAGGTGAGGAGACATCAATTGGGACAGCACCACAGGTCTCCAGCCCGCTGTGCTGTCTGTATAGTTTCCCTCATATGAGCGCACATCTGCTGAGGAGAGATTAGACTGAGCAGTCAGCCATCTTTCAAACCTGCGGTGAAATAATCAATGTCCATGTTAGCTTCCTGTTTTTGGCTTCACTGTTCATGCTGCTCACTCAGATCAATGATTATTGCAAGCTGCCCATTTTGCAGACAGTTTTGTTATAGAAAAGGGTACCCTTCTAGTGCTGTTTAATTTCCCAATAGCATTCAATAGACTTTTCTGTGTCTCAATACATTTATATACATGCAAGCAAAAAAAAAAAGCAATGAATTTGATGAAGTATGTTTTCTCTTGCTAAATGAGTTTTGTAGTGGGCTATATTAGGTCTATATTAGATCAGTGAGGATATACAACCGTTTTATCTAGAATGTTTTTGTATTTGGACATTTGCATAGGCGCAACATTTTTTTCAGGCAAATGTGATCACATATAATCATAGAGTTCCTTATATGGGCCAATCTGAAAAAATCTAGATTTTAAATTTAAAGAGACAAGGTGGTCTATGCCTGACTGTTTTATTCTTATCCAAAACAAGGTGATTTGAACATTATAGAGTGGTGCAGGTATTCTGTCACTTTGTAGGCCAACCAGCAGTAAGTATCGCACTGGTTCCCTCTGCAAAACCCCAATAGGATTTTCCCATAGGCTTTTGGGTTATCGCAAAACAAGCTCTGTGATCAATAGAAGTTTATGATACTTACACGTTTTGTCCATCAAGATAATTATCACAGATGAACACAACTTTTATGAATTGTGAAGCTTAAATGCAGTTGCCAGAAGTAAAAGGCAAAAGGTAGGCTATAGCTAAACAAACTATACCACGGTCCCACGATTTCACCATCACCATCACTAAACTTCTGACAACTCTTTCAGTTTTTAGCTAGTAAATACATTTTCATAAGTGTAAATACAAGTGTTTGAGTTATACTTTATAAGAGCACAATTATGAGCATAACGAGGCTGTAAAAGCAGACTGAGTTTAACTCGCTGACAGCCTCTGTAGTCCCATTTAGCCACTTGTTAGCAATTGCCTTTTCCAAGGCATGTAACAGCTTAAACAATATCACGAGTAGGTTAATACTGATCTATCTTATGTCGTAGATTAAAACGTGAACGTGTCTTGAGCTTGTGTTCGCCACAGACCTTTTATCAGTCATTTAACCAATATCCCATTAAAAAAAAATCATTGACTTCAGTATAGGGGAACCGGAAGTGCCAAAATCCTAACTCGCTGTTTTGGCCTGCAAAGTGATGTTATACCTACACCACTCTATTGGAGCGCTAAACAATCTCATATAATGTCTGTTTTATTCATACTGGAAGCCAGAGGGTGCCCTCACACAGAAAGTCCTCAATTGAGACTCATAGAAGTCATTACACTTATGACGTTCCAGGAAATCCCTTAAATGGACAAAGGCATCCAGCTATCACTGTAGCTGAAAAAAAAGCTGAAATGGCTTGGCTGATAAAACGTGAAGACAATAAACATACGACTGTGACAATTATTTTAGTTTTTCAAGCCATCTTGGAGTATTTTCATAACAATAAAGTACATGAATAATGCAGTGCTAATTGACAACCTTAATTACAGTACCTATAGAAAGTTTTAAAAATATTATTCTGTGATAATTGATTGACATTATATAAAAGCCAATTTAAAGCAAGATATAAGGAAAAATAAAACTTACATTACTTAAATTACAAGTCAGGTATTAATTGACTACACCCCAGGACATTTGGATTTGTTGTTCCATGGATACTATAATAATCTATTGTATTATGAATATCTCAAAAACATTTTTTTTTTACTTGACAGAAATGTATTCTTTGCATAAATAGGAAATATCTGAGTTTACCTTATTTCATCCTTGAAAAACTTCTTGCAAATGGATGTTCCAATGCAGGCATTGCATTTATCCAAACCCAGGAGGATCCGTCTGAAGTCATGGGATTTCTCTTGGGGTGCTTGTGATGGGTCTGAAGTACCAAGTGCCAGTATGAGGTACAATGTCCAGATTTCTGACCACATCCCTGCCATCACTGTATCATAAACCCCAGAATCACAGAACCACAGTGGCAGCCCAGCTGCAGCTTTAACATGAGCACACCAGCACATTAAAAAATAAAATGGCACCTCTTCAGGGTTAACTGTAGTATATATCCCCTGCACTAAACTCCTCACTTAGACAGGAAACACATGCAGAACAAAGATAACCCTTGTCGTCATGGTGATACTTCCTCCTGCATATACGGCCTAATTTCAAAGCTCATACAAACCCTGTTTAGCCCTCATTGAGTTCTTCTGAAATGGTGATTTTAATCAAATTTGTGAATATTATTGATTGCAACTGCACAACTTGATTAATCCAATATTACATTTTACAGATTACATTTTAAAGTTCATATAAATTTATTTGAAGAAAACTTTTTTTTTTTAATGTAATAACGTAAATATTACGACAAATCTTTCACAATGTTTGTTCATGTTTAACCCTGATTTGGGGGGTTATGCTCAGGGTCTTTGGGGTCCCTCTAGACCCCAGGCAATAAAATGTAATTTTTGTAACAATATATATATATATATATATATACATATATATATATATACATATATATATATATATATATATATATATATATATATATATATATATATATATATATATATATATATATATATATATATATATATTGTTACAAAAATTACATTATTATTTTTTTTAAACAATGTAATTTTGCTCTGTTTACTAATGTTTTACTCCAGTTTTTGGGGGATTTATGATATCTTTTATATAAATAAATTTGTTTGTAGGCTTTTTTATGTAAAATTGCCCATCTTTTGGAAAATGCCATTTCAAAAGTAAAAAAAATATTACTTAACCCTTATGGCTGCAGAGCTCCTATTTGCTATTTGACTAACTGAAATATATCTTTTCACAAGTTTTTTAGTTGGATTCATAATTAAATTTGATCAAAGTTTAGTATTTTTTTGTACAGATTTTTTTTGTGACATTATCATTATAATCAAACCTAAACAAGATGTTACAAAAAGAAAAGTTGAGTCTTTAAAATGTATTTATTTCAATGTAATCTACACTTCAGTTATTAACTGTAACAGAACAAAAATTCACAGAAATTAAGTTATATTACATATTGAGTACAAATACACAACATGAACAGAATGCAATGAACTGAACAGCAATAACAAAAAATGAGAATCTCTCTCTCTCTCTCTCTCTCTCTCTCTCTCTCTCTCTCTCTCTCTCTCTCTCTCTCTCTCTCTCTCTCTCTCTCTGTGTGTGTGTGTGTGTGTGTGTGTGTGTGTGTGTGTGTGGACTGGTAATCCCTACAGTATGGGGACAAAATGTCCCCACAAAGATGGCAATATCCAAAATCACTTATAAATCACACTAAGTGATGTTTTTTTGAAAATGTAAAAATGCAGCATGTCTCCTGTGATGGGTAGGTTTAGGGGCAGGGGCAGTGTAGGGGGATAGAAAATACGATTTGTACAGTATAAAATGCATTACGCCTATGGAATGTCCCCATAAAACATGGAAACACAACATATGTGTGTGTGTGTGTGTGTGTGTGTGTGTGTGTGTGTGTGTGTGTGTGTGTGTGTGTGTGTGTGTGTGTGTGTGTGTGTGTGTGTGTGTGTGTGTGTGTGTGTGTGTGTGTGTGTGTGTGCACATTTTTGATGTGTCAGTGTCACCGATTTATTTTTGTGGTGGTTCTGCGTTTTGGATTATTTATTTGATAAATTATAAGAGAGCAGTTTTTATAGTCTCACAAATGTATTCCTCTGTGTGTGTGTGTGTGTTTGTGTGCGTGCGTGCGTGTGAGCATGATCAGTTTGCATTGTAGATGGGTTTTTTTTGTATTGTTGGAAGTGTGCCACTTTATTAGTGTCTATAAAGATCACAACAATAATTTAGGCTACTTCTTTCAACCACTCCAGAACCATTTTAATTCTTTCAACCAACAAATGAGTAAGCATGCAATGTTGCATAATGTGCCTTTCTGGTATTGTTGGTATTGTGCGGTTGCGGTCTGATTTGCACCTTTTCTTCAAAAAAAAAAAAACTGTGACAAAAAGCGGACAATAGATGTCAGTCGTGAGACTTAAAAGACTGCATTTGAAACTGAAAGATTCACGTCTATTCCTCTCGCATTAGTCACGCGCGTGATTCATAGAGCATTTAAACATGCTTGTGTTTTTACTTGCGCTGATTCACAGTTGTAGAGAACACGAGAGATTATTTAAGATAAAAGGAAAATATCAACATGTGGGAGTAAATTCTGGAAGTTTTCTTTGGTTTACTCATCCGACCACAGGAAAACATGGTTAAATTATTGTAGGAAGTGGAGTAAAATTAACAGCCTCTTAGGCTATTCAAGTCTGTGTCAACGATGAATCATTTTCTGAAGAAACTTGTTGAATGGCGGTGATATTGTTTAACATTGCCCCATCAAAATAAACGTAGTAGAATATTTTTGAAATCAACTTAAATATCCTAGAGAATACCACTGCGTATGCTTCATTACAGTCATTTTACTGATGGTGCAGTGAAGTTAATTTACTAATTGGACCCATTCCCCTATTCATCGAGGGTTCAAACCACATACCAGCCCACATTATCATTTAGTCTTACCACTGCGTTATTGTAAGGCATATTTCTAGAAAAAAATAAAAAAAATGAATGAATACCCTAAACAATTATATATATTTTTTTGCGCCTAGGAGTGTGAAGCAGTGACCTGCGCTGCACTGAGAGTGAACGGCTCGAGACTCTATATATAGGGGGAATAAATAGTCCACTGAGCATTTGACTCACTGTGTATTAATCATCAGTGTTTCAGTCGAATCCAGGGCCGGGACGAGCGGAAACGGAGTTTATTGACTAAGTGACTAAATAAAATCTTACTAAATGAAACAGTTACACTTGCAAGCGTCCCTATTACAAATAGACAACCCTCATGGTTTCATAAGAAAAAATAAATCAAAAATAGACGTCATCATAGCCGTTAGAAATTAGAAAGGCTATAGGCTATCTTAGGCATTTGCACCCATTGCAAACATAGTTCTCAAAATTCTATAGTCACTCACTACAGTGAGCTAAATGTTGCTTAGAATTAATGTCAAAAGTAGCCTACTTACCTGAGAAGAACGATATGCTATATTAATTTATTATTTTATAATGGTAGCTAGGCTATATGGTTGATGAATAGATGAATATTCATACATTTCACTGTAGCTATTTTAGCATAATAGCCTCTTTAAAAGAATGATCCGTGACTTCGGAAATTGACTTGTCCGTTATGGCCCTGAGCACAAAATTCCCCCAAATACCAGTTGCGTTAGTGTTCATGCTGAGGATCTTACTCATGTGTGGCATCAGATTATATTTCCGCTATTATGTCAAAGTGCACATGTTATCATAAACCAAAAACGGATTGTTATGTAAATCTTTGCTATTAGGGATACGGGTTATGAAATAGCCTACTGTAAGCAAGCCATTTAAAACTTGTTCTGCATTTCTAGAAAAAAACGATGTGACGAGGATTTGAGGTTTTAAACACCTTGGAGTTTATGATCAAGTCGGATAATTTAAATGCAAATTAAATAATTAATAGGCTACAATTTTTTAATTTCTTGAAATAAAAACCAATGTTTTCGAGATTTTCTTATTTTTTAGGTTTGATTCCAGTCTTTGATTCTCAATATCGAATCATAGCCTTTGTTTACACTCAGCACGAGACTTCATTCTCTGGGCTGCTCGAGACAATTAACACAGCGCGGCTTCCGTATTTGAAGCGGAAAAACAAATGTTGCATGGATGCCATTAAGTGGTTCAAACTGGATTCAAAGGACAATTCTGTGGAGAATTAAAAGAAGAGTTAGTAAAAAGGTATTTCAATCCAGTATGCTATTCGCCTTTGAGACACTGTAAAAAGAACATTGTGGTTTGTCGACATGAAAACCACGCGATGGCGGTGTTTACAACTCCAACTGAATTTAGACAGTTAGACAGCTGTACAAACAAGGAGCAACATGCGAATTGTCTTTGGAAACTTATTCATCACAGTGATATTGCAGTTTGTTATTTGGATCATATTAGAATCATGGACAGCGCGTTACATTAGAATATGTTTTTAAATTATAAAATGAATGCATATAGTAAAATAGCCTATACATCCTATAAACTTAATTTATTTAATAGCATTTTTCTTCGACGTGTCATTCCTCATTCATGAGTAAGCCGGCAGGAAGTTTTGGTGGATGAAAGGTCAATTTTAACCGGAGGGAAAAATTACAAGCAGCTCACTTAAAACGTTGTAGCCTAAAGAGATGAATTTACGTCCTCTTACATTGCCTCTCTTGTAGGCCTACCTTCGTTAGTTCTATACTTTTCTATACTAGCACTAATATTCAGAAGGATAATAAAGGGTTAGTTGTCTCACGTTTTACTCTATACACTAAAAACAAGTAGGCCTACATTTCTGTATAAACATGCTGTTGAACATTTCCACTGTTATTGTGCAGGAAAAATATACAGTCCATTTCATTAAACACACGATTACCTTTTATGACAACATGCACATAGCTTACTATCTGGGTTAAGTTGCCTTTAAATAATTTTTTAACACATAAACCTATCAAAACCTGATAGTTAATGAGATATAACCCTTGAGACAACATCCTTGCTGAAAGCTAACCTCAAAAACTAAGACTTCTGGACAAAATGAATTAGTTTTGCAGTAGCTGCTATGCACAAACACTGCATTGACATTTTCCTTGTCTGAAGCAACTTCGTACTATAAATATAAGCTTGTTTAGGAACAAATCTAAAAAACGTTGATGCGTCAGCTGTGAGGAATCAGATCTGTATAGGGTGACGGTTGCAGCCACAAGTTAAATGCTGGGGTTTGTAGTAGGGTTTGGGTTGTGTTACATGGTGAATGAATCAGCATGGCAATTTTGGCAAGCAGACAGAACACCTTCAGGGTCCCTGTGGGCTTCAGTGTGGTCTCAACCGCTCCTGATCCGGTCCACACGCTCTCCACCAGCCCTGGCGGATCTGTCTTCAGTGAGGTAAAGTGAGAGAGCCCATATTTGTCTGCTCTCTTCCTACAATGCTTCACTCAGTCTAGAATACCCCCCGAGTAAAGTTCAAGGAAAACGAAAGCTTCAAGTTTTACACTGATAGAAATCTATTAGAGCAGAATTCTTTTATGACATTTAAACTGTAGTGAGAGGAGTTCATGATGGTCCAGGATCTTGTGACTCTGTGTTCTTTTGTCAGTTTTCTCTTGACATCATTTATTAAGTAATCAGTCTGGGTTTGGGGCTTGTAATGACATCATTGGGACAATCCGGCTGTGGCTTATCCCCTGTGTCAGCGTCACTCATCTGATGATTGCCGTTGTCTTTTATGGCTGTGCTGTTATGTGTCAACAAAGCAGAGAGGAAAGATCCTGCTTCTAACAAGTGACACCTGCAGAAATGACGTACCATTTGGGTGTGTGTTTGTTAGGCTACGGGGACTGTGTTTGTTTACTCGTGTGACACGTTCGCAAAATTATCCCTTCTTTGCTTTATATTACAGTTAAGCAATTACTCAAATGATTATTCATAGTTCGGTAGCCATGCTTGATGCTGTATTTGCAGAAGTGCAACAGGTTTTCCATCAGTCTATGGAATTTCCCTTGCACTGGCTATCACACATGGATGTGTGTTATCTATTGTTGTATGTTTATTTATCATTATACCACATATTTTAGTATAAAAGTATAATTGCATAAAATAAAGTAGTAAATGTAAATTTAGAAATAATAACAAATATTTAATACAAAATACAAACTAATAAATTCATAATGACAACAAATATCTGATGAATAATAATACACTACCATTCAGAAGTTTTGTCTCACCAGCACTTTAATTTAGGGTCCAATTCCACTGTTAACTAGTTTTTTATTAGCATGCATATTATTTATTAGTACTTATAAAGCACATATTAATGCCTTATTCTCTATGACCATATTCTACATCCCATAATCCATTCCTATCCATTACCTAATCTTAACAACTACCTTAAACTATTAAAAAGCAGTAATTAGGAGATTATTGATGTAACATTTTTGAGAAATTAGTCAGAAATTGACCCTAAAGTGTGCACAGATTTTATTTTAAATGTTTTTGAAAGAATTATCTTATGCTTACCAAAGCAACATTTATATGATCAAAAATACAGTAAAAACAAACTCAAACATTTCTTACTTTTATCAATGTTGAAAACAGTTGTGGTGCTTAATATCTTTGAGGAAACTGATGCATTTTTCCAGAATTCTTAAAAAAGGAAACAATTTAAATAGTTTGTAACAATGGACTTTAATGTCACTTTTGATCAATTTAGTGCATCATTGCTGAATAAAAGTATTTTAAAAAATAGAACTGACCACAAACTGTTGTACGATGTATAGCAAAAATCAAGACCTACAATGTAAAATCAAGACCATATATATCTCATGCAATCTGAGTCATTTATTTTGAGCAGGCCTCTGTTTTATTTCCATGTAGGTTTATTCATCTTACGTTTGAGACCAGAGTGGACTCATTGCCTGCTCACTTCTTCCATGTTCCGTCCCTTTAACATTTTAAATGTGGGGAGGGGAGGGAGGACAGATCAGTTTGTGGAGGAAGCACTGTCATATCCAGGAGGAAGTATGACTCAGCCGTTGCATTTTTCAAGGCTGATTCAGCTTTGCCAAGGAAATAGGGTCTTCGAAGTAGTTTGAGCGCCAAGAAAGTGACACAGATCCCTTTTGTGGTCACATTGTGCTGGGTGGCGTATAGCAGTCATTGCAGTGTCAGTCCAGCGATGCTGTTAAGTGCTGCTGAGGAACAGAGCTGTCACTTTTGTGGAGTTGAGCAGCTGAAAGCCTGCGTTGAGGAGAGAGAAACGGAGAAAGACGAAGACTATTCACCCCGGTTCCCTAAAATTCCCCCCATGCCCTCTCGCTTTCCTCTTCCTCGTCAGCTCTCGTGTTTCAATGCTTTAGAACTGCATTTAACTCTTTAGAGCCCAAAGTCTTGCACTTGAAGTACAACTGTTTTAACATTGATAATAAGAAATGTTTCTTGAGCACCAAATCAGCATATTAGAATGATTTCTGGAGGATCATGTGACACTGAAGTAATGATGCTGAAAATGCAGCTTTGCCATAACAGGAATAAATTACATTTTAAAATATATTATAATACCAAACACATTTTAAATTGTAATAGTATGTTATACAGATTTTATCAAAACAATGCTGCCTTGGTGAGTATAAGACACTTTCAAAAACATATACAAAATCTTATTGACCCCCCAAAATACAACGCTTTTTCTGTGAAAAAAAGTTATTTTGCTTTCAGTAAAATACAATACTAATAAAATATTAATGGATAGAGTTTACAGCAAATACTTGATCCAGACGGCACCTGCATTCATCTCACATTGGCTATACCTATAAGAGATAATTTTAGCAATGGGACGATGTTTCCCTTTGGGATGTGTTTTACAGTCCCAAAGCCTGGCATCTATAATGTGTTGAGGGGGAAGATGTTTTCCCAAGAGATTAACCCTTAGGATATCCCTGCACTATAAAATGGGCTCACAGCTGATTCACACACAAAAACATACACACACACACTTAACCAGAAGTATGTGCTGTAATGCTGGGTAGTCGCTAGGCAACAGTCTTATTCTTAAGCTACTCGAAACAAAAGGACACACTCAAAATCTTGCTGTGTGCCGAGTTGTAGAGGATCTTCAAATAAAGGAGAGTGAGAAGCTTTAAATCACAGATTCAGCTCTAGTAGAGCTTTCAGTGGAGCAGCCATTAAAAGGGGTAGTTCATCTTTAATAAAAATATATATTTTGTCATCTTTTACTACCTTTATGTCGTTCCAAACCTGTATGACTTCCTTTCTTCAGTGAAACACTGATATATTAATCATAACGTTCATACTGATGTATTCCAAACAGTGAATGTGGAAAAATCTACTGATTGAATGAAAAAACGAGCATTGTGTTAAATTTCTCCTCATATTTGATATATCAAGTCATGGTTTGGAAAGACACAAGGTTGAGTAAATTATGACAGAATTGTTTTTGTTTTTGAAATTTTAGAAATAAGATTAAGATGTTTTTTATTATAGGAGATAAATACTTTATTTTTTTTTATCAAATGTAAAACTAGTGTACCAGTGCTTCATGGTTGTTGCATAACCATTTAGTTCTTGTTGTTTAGCATTGAAAATTGTGTCTTGTACAACGCATTTTGCATGCATGTAAGAATAGATTTCCTCTATTAAATAATTGTGCAACACTGTCTACTACACTAAACGACTTCAAATATGATAGTGCATGTATTGTGCTTGATTGAAATGGTGTGAATGAATGAGATTAAAGCTACCTCAAATGTTTCTGCTAGACATAAATGAGGCTACATTTACATCAAATGGATACTTTAGTTTGAGTCTCCTGCTTCTCACACTTGTCTCCTGGGACAAAAAAATTCAAACTCGCTCACAATGATCTCATTTAAAGTTTTAGAAGAGATCTCAAAAACCTCACACACTGCTTAGATTTTTATCCTAAACTAAAGACTCATGGGGTCTCAATTAGTCTCCTAAGCTTCAGAAGAGACCTCAACAACATCACACACTGTGCTCAGATTTTTCTCCTTAGCTAGAGACTCTGGAGCTTTCACATTTGTCTCCTCTGAAGTTAAGAAGGAATCTCAACTTTACAAATCAAATGTCTCAGTATGAAATCAACACGTGTATCGTATAATATGTATTAATAAAAATCTAATTGGTCAAGAATGAGTTGTAAGCCATTTAATGTACCTTTCATCAAAGTAAGCTCCAGGGTTACTGTTCCTGTAAGACCTCTGCAAGTCAGTTTTGATTCTATTTCCAAGAACAAATCATGTGCCCTATGCACATACTGTAAAGCTCTATTATCTTATTGTGTTAGCAAGATTAACATTAACCTTATTTCTGCATAACTTCACAGGTTAAACTCTGAATTTATGGATTGTTTGTTTTTTAACTTTAGTAACTCTGAAGTACTTGACTTGTAAATTCGAGGTCTCTTAAACTTTAAAATAGACAAATGTGAGAACTCCAGTGAGTGTGTGTGCCATATTACATTGTGGGGACCAAATGTCCCCATAAGGATAGTAAAACCTGAGATCACCTACATTGTGGGGACCAGCCAGCGGTCCCCACTTTTCAAAAGGCTTATAAATCACACAGGATGAGTTTTTTTGAGAAAGTAAAAATGCTGAATGTTTCCTGTGATGGGTAGGTTTAGGGGCAGGGGCAGTGTAGGGGGATAGAATGTACAGTTTGTACAGTATAAAAAACATTACGTCTAGAGTCCCCACAAAGATAGTGAACCAGACGTGTGTGTGTGATGTTGTTGAGATCTTGTCTGAAACTTTGGAGGAGACAAACGTAAGACCACTGGAGTCTTTAGGAAAAACTTCTGAGCACAATGTGTGATGTTGAGATTTCTTCTAAACTTTAGAGGAGACCAATATAAGAGCTCCAGTTCCTCTATAGCTGAGGTGAAAAAAACCTGAGCACAGTGTGAGATGTTGATGAGACCTCTTATGAAACTTCAGAGAAGACAAATGTAAGATTGTTAGGGTGTTTCTCTCAGGAGACAAATGTGAGAAGCAGGAGACTCAAGCAAATTCTCCATTTGAGGTTAAACCAACCTTATTTATGTCTAGAAGAAACATTTCAAATATTAATGAGATCTCTTTTTTTTTCTCTCTGGGAGGTGCTTTTTAGCATAAATAGATAAACAAGTGAACCAAAAAGGTGATCGATAGCAGGTATACAACTCTATAAATGGTAAAAAAGACTTTCAGAGAGAGAGAGAGAGAAACTTGTAAACCCTGTACGGTGGCCTCCTGTCATGTGGTGTTCATTTCTGTCATGCCTTCTTCCTCTTTTTTATCTATCAATGATGGCTTCTCTCCCCTCCTCCTTATATTGCACAACAGCTTCCTTTCTGCAGGGCTCAGGGTATGAATGAAAACCTAACCCGTGTCACATGCCACAGGCTGGGGTCAGATGCTCCCTTGACTGCTGAGTTGTGCTGCCTCGCCAGATCTTGTTGTGGACAGCCAGACTACTGTCCTTCACTATAGGGCATCAGGGACCGCAACAGGGTCATGTGGTCAGGTTCAGCTACGGCAATGAGCAAGAGCACTGCAGAGTTGACAGTCGGACATTACCTTTCGTATTCTCTTAGTGCTATTGTGGAACTGTGTTACAAAAATGGCAGAATTTACTCACACTCATATTGTTTGCTCTTAGCCAATGCTATTTTTACTGTTGGCACATTCATAAAAAAAAGATATACGATCAGAAAAAAAGGCAAACTGGGGCGGTACCTTTCAAAAGGTACACATTTGTACCTAAATAGAGCATATTAGTACCTCAAATGTACACATTGTTAAGTACATATTAGTATCTAAATGGTACATATTAGAACCTTTTTAAAGGGTACCGTCCAGAGTGCAAGGTAAAATAAAAGCATACTGTGTTGAAGCAACGTGAGGGAGAGTAAATTAGTACATTTGGTTGCACTGTTCCTTTAAGAGAAATGGATCTGAGCATCACAATGACATAGTTTGCGTTCTGCTACATGAGGGTCAAAAGTAGCATGATGTCAGAGGCAAGACATCCACAATGACTCTTGTTAAATTTGACTTTACAATGACAAGATTGTTAGTCATCAAACGTGGTACCATATTTGTTTTGAAGAGTATAGATTTTGTTTATTGACGAATAAGTGGGCATATGTACCACTTTTGTGGTGTGTTATTTTTTTTATTTTTTTTTTGTCCTTTTAGATAGGAGTGGTCACAATGAACTGTTGTAAGGAAACGAGCTGTGTGATTATACAAATTAATCAGTTTATGTTTTACAAACACAGAAGAACAACATACGTTTGGAACAACATGATGGTTAGTAAATAATGACAGAATCTCATTTTGTGGAAATATTACTTTAAAGATATTTCCTGGGCTTTTCAGACAAAAAAAATATTTGGGGTTTTAGCCATCATAACTTCCTCTTATAGTTTTTTTTTAAATGGCTGACATCATAATTCAGAAAATGTTATGGAAAGCGTAACAATATGTTTTTGTAGTTAATACTCTCATCGTTGCATTTTTTGTTAAGTTGTCTGAAAATGTATATTAATATAAAACTTCAGACACTATATAAAGGTTGTGAACACCAATTTCTGTACAAATAAAATCAGAAAGCAAGTAAAGTATAAGCACATCATTCTGCATGGTTTCCTTTTTGAGAATGACCTTTTTCCTTTTATTTTAAGTGCAAATTTTGTGCATAAATTAAAATGTATGTTTAAATGCTTGCTAATTCATATCTAAACTATAAGTATAACTATAAGTATTGTTTTAAACTTCTATATAAGCATAAAAAACAATATCAAAGACAGAAGGATAAGTCAGCACTCAAACTGTAGGCTTTTTATTCAATTTAATGCAAAAACAATTGATACACTTCGGCCTCGGCATAGCAAGGCAGTGATGTCACAGTTCAGAAAGAGACATGAGGACGTGCTGCTATATTAAAAGACAATTAACCCTTGACTGTTGACCTCTTCTCAGATGTCTAGCAGCTAGTCCTGTCTGTACACATATTCACTTCCATCAGCCCCTAACCTGCGGGGTCACGGATGACCGCTTGTGTAGACATTTTTATTTTTAGTAAACCGTTTAGCAAATGTTCAGCGGAAAGATGTTTGCAGTCATCATCATGCATGGGCTCCTTTTGCACTTTGGGATGTAGAATGAATATATGAACATAATGGGAGTCGGCTATGCCAACTAAGAGGAAAAGAATGCCCAGAACTGTCTGTAATCCAAATAGTGCATGCAGTGATCATCTCTCTTGTGATTCATGTTTGTCTGTTTTACCTCCCCTTCGTTCCAGCGGCAGGATGCAGTGTGGAATTTGCACACCTTGGATCATGACAGAGAGAGAAAGAAGGAAGGAAGGAAGGAAGGAAGGAAAGGAGGGAAAGAGGAAGTGAAGCACATCCGCCACGTGTATCTGGGCTTAGGGGATCTTCTTCCTTGGCTGCTGGTCTAGGACCAGGATGCTCATTGACGAATCACTCTGCAGTTTTGGTCTACTTTAAATGGTATTATTCTGACTTTACAGGTGGGACATATCATTCAACTTTCATCTAATGGCAATGATAATGCAGTAGCTAACTTGAAATAACAATTAACAATACAATATCTTTTTTTTCTCTCTCACATTTCACTTTACAATGAGGTCTCATTTGTTAACAGTTAATGTATTCTAACATGAACTAACCATGTGAAATACATTTTTTACAGTATTTATTCATCTTTGTTAATGTTACTTTATAAAAATCCAGCTGTTCATTGTTTGTTCATGTTAGTTCACAGCGCATTAACTTATGTAAACAAATACGACAATTTATTAGTAAATTTTAAAATAACATTATAGATAAATAAATGCTTTAGAAGTGCAGTTCATTATTAGTTCATGTTAATTAATGGAATTAACTAATGTTAACTAATGAAGCCTTATTGTGTTAGGTGTATGTATGAATGTATTATGATGTATTATGAATAAGTGAATTAACAATGAACAATATGTGTGTGTATACTACCCTTAGAAAGTTTGATGACAACAAGATTTAAAAAGGGGGAAAAAGAAAAGAAAGAAATGAATGCTTTTATTCAAGCAAAAATACATTTAATTGATAAAGATTTGTTTTAAAATATTTATATATTTTTGAAGGATCATGTGACACTGAAGACTGGAGAAATTATGCTGAAAATTCAGCTTTGCCATCAGAATAAATTACATTTTTAAATATATTCAAATATTAAACAGTTATTTTAAACTGTATTTTTCCCCCCATATTTTTTTTGCGCGTGTCATAAATATGCAGCCTTGGTGAGAATATTAGACTTATTTCAAAAACATAAAAATGTACCAACCCCAAAACTTTGAACAATCATAACAAAATAATTTATATATATTCACAGTAAAACTAATATTGTTAGCGCATAATGTAATGCATTAACTAATTTCTAATACAAACAAATCAACAACAACAACAAAAAGCCATAATGAAAATAATGAAGCAAATTTGAATAGTTTTATTTAACGTTTTATTGTGTTTTTGAATCTTGCTTCCATAATTTTAGTCTCGGTTTTATGGTGTAAATTATTCCATTAGCCCACAATGAAACATAATAAATGATCATACATAAAATAATACCATCAGTGTTAAAATGACAAATTTCATACATCAAGGTCATTATAACACAGTTTAACTTTTTATTTGTAATTTCTTAGATGTTTTAATTACTTTGATTTTGTCTTTGTAATAGTTTTAGTGGCAATAATAACCTTGGAAGCAACAAACAAAATGTTTTTTCTTTTTAATCTGACAGTTTATGTGGCGACTGGTCCACGTCATGTCACTGGACCCATAGACACAGTTTCAACCCTGAGCTCCTTCATATGGTGAGGTCTCATGTATACACTTAACACATTCCCACCCTCCACCTTCTTCCCACCCAGTCTGCCGTGGTCATGAGACTAGCCCATGTGTGTATTGTACACTCTGCGTGATAGCCAGCATTGCCTACAGGATAAATGTATAAACCTCTACAACAGGACAAGACTTGCAGCGTGTTGATGGAGTGTATCATGTTGTTAAAGCTTCACAGGTACTTAGTACTGAGTAATGCAGACAGAATGCATTCCCACCCACACAGGGGGCCGCCAGAGATGCTAAACGGTCACACCAAACCCGTAGCACAGCCGTTAGGCGCAGGTATGAGTCATATCAGGGTTTGGATGAAAGACATCAGTCTGTATGGAGATTTGGTACTGGATAGGCAACTTCCGGCTCCCACGAGATTCTGTTATCATTCACAGCAAATTATCTGCGTCAAGTGGCACAAATGTGTCGTTAAAGAAAGAAAAAATAAGAATTCTGTCCATTTACTCACCCTTTTGTAGTTCCAAACCCTTATGACTTTTATTTTTCTCTGCAGAACGCAAAAAAAAATAAATGAAATGCTTTGAAAAAATGCAAAGTTTTTTGTGTTCAAACAATAAAATTAACTTTCGCTGTATGAACAAAAAAATACAGGTCCTTCTTAAAAAATGAGCATATTGTGATAAAAGTTCATTATTTTCCATAATGAAATGATACAAATTTAACTTTCATATATTTTAGATTCATTGCACACCAACTGAAAGATTAATAATAAATGCTGTATAAGTATCCTTAGTTCATGTTAAATATTGTAGTTAACTAATGTTGACATATGAAACCTTATTGTAAAGCGTTATTAACCATATTAATGTATCAGCAGCTGTGAGTTAACAAGTAACAACAGTATAATTATAAATGAACATTAACCTAGATTAATAAATGCTGAAAAACAATGCTCCTTCATGCTACTTAATATATTAACTATTTTTAATAAATTGTTACAGATTAAATGTATGCAGTTTTTGTTGCAATATCTAAACGTAAGTGGTGTCTTTAAGGAAATTGTTTGCTTTTGAACAGCAATCTTTGGGAGCATTAACACACTTTTTTTAATAAAAAAGGATTTATTTGCCTATATAATTATTGGCTCATCTTTCAGAGCATTTGGAGAGAGGCAGTTTTCGCACCAAGCGCTCTCCGTCCAGAAATATTCACAGTCGAGACAAGGCCTCGTCTCCATGGCACCCAAGCGAGCAGATGGAATGGAGTCTATGCAGCTAAAGTGAAATGCAGAAACTTTCGTCAGTTTCTAATCTGCCCTTGGCACTGAGGTCCGCGTAAGCTGCGCTGATATTAAGAGATTCTCTATGAGTCACTCAGGTATTAAGGGAAAATACAATGCTCCTGCGAGCACTCTTTTAATGTGGGGTTTTATTGTCAAATGCATTTGTGCGCCAAAGAAAATTTCCACAGTGCCTTTTAATGCCTGGTGCAAAGACACATCCAAGCGCTCAAACTAATAGCCCCATATAAACCACATTTCAAGTACATGCTGGGGATCACCTGCTTTGCCTTGTGTTTTATATGTAGCGTTTCCATATTGTATTGCATTACAGTCCAATATTTTAATGCACTACAAGGACGGTGGGAGGTCGAGGGAATATCTATAATGCATTTGAATAAATCCAATCTTGTGTGTGGTGTGAAAAGGTCAGAACTGGCTGAGATTAATGTCGCTTTATGACCTTTGCAGGTGATCTGGGTATTACACCACATTCAAATGAACTACAGTAGTGTGTGTGTGTGTGTGTGTGTGTGTGTGTGTGTTTGTGGGCATGTTTTTGTGAAATATCAGGACACAAATGTGTATAATGACATGGGTATGACATAGGTATTACAAAAAGAGGGTGAAATATGAGGACGTTCCCCATGTCCTCACTTTTCAAAATGCTTAAAAATCACACAGGATGAGGTTTTTTTCACAGGTTTTTTTCATCCTGTGATGGGTAGGTTTAGGGGCAGGGGCAGTGTAGGGGGATAGAAAATACGGTTTGTACGTTATAAAAACCATTACTCCTATGGAATGTCCCCACATTTCACAAAAACAAACGTGTGTGTGTGTGTGTGTGTGTGTGTTTATGTGGGCTAGACTTCATATCTGATTCATGGCGAGAGAAAGTAAAATGCTAGGCGTGTGCTTAGAGTCTGCAACGCAGCTCATCATGCAGATATCCTGAACGAATGACGTCGGTCAGCCCTCACCCACACTGCACCCTTCACATTTGACCCACTAAAGAGCCGGGTAAACGCACAGCACGAGACGAATCATCGCAATGGCCAGATAAATGCGTGGACAGTTCTCTGCGGTTAATCTGCCCCATCAGTCCTTGCATCTCCCCAAGGGAAGCCCTGACAGAGCATCAATTATCATTCCACACAAGCCCAACCATGGCCCCGGAGGACCCCCGCTGATGTCATCACACAGCTCTTGCCGCACAAGATATCAAACGAGCGATTTACTTCCATTACACGCTATTCAGAGGTTTACATTACTGGAATACTTTCACCCTGGCCACTTTCCCCTCTAGAAATGTTTGTGTGAATAAACTCGTTGCTGCAAAGGATTGGATAACTGTGACGTCAGAGTTTTAGCTCACAAAGAACAAAAGTGTTCTTTTCTGTGAAGAAAAAAAGCAGTGCCCATTTATGATTTGTGATTTAATAACGGATAGTTAGCAGATATGAGACTTCCTGTAGCGCAACAGGTGTTAGCAATGCCATGGGTTTGATTCAGAGGGGAAACAAAGTGATAAAATATAAACCCTGAATTCAGTGTGAAGCATCTGCCAAATGCTTTTTAATTGTTTTTATTATTAATAGTCTTTGTATTTTGATTAAAATGTAACTGTAATCAGACATTTCAATCACCGTGAAGCAGTTTTGTCCCTCGTCTGGGGGGTGCGAATTTAGCGCTTCATAAAGAGCGTAGTCACATGATAGTTGTGTCTGTTGGGGTGAGCAGACAAAAGGGAAGTGGCTGTTCCTGGAGCAGCTCGAGTGTGTTCTCCCTGTTCCTGTTGTTTTATTGAAGTGATTCCAGTATCCGCTGGCTAGGCAGTGGGCTGCAGTGTAGAGCGCATACAGAGGCTCATGACCACCTGCCTCCATATTCCTGTTGTACAAACAGTAGTGCAAGGGGAAATGGCACCATTGGAAGCACCTGTGCCTGATACCATAATGGCCCGCTGCAGTAAGACCTCCCTCCACTTTCATTTCTCTCTTCATTCTTCAGTGCTGCCTAAAAGGCACACTAGGCTTTGAGCATGTGACGTTACACTGTGGTCAATATTAAAATGTGATGTTGCATTTTTAAAATAAGTTAGCGCTATTCAAATAAAATAAATTATAAAATAATTAAATGCTTTTATTTAAATATACTACACTTTCCTAGAACTTTTCAGTATGCAGCTCTGAGATTTCTGTTCTTTTTATTTGACCCATGAGGTCAGTCTGTGACTTTTAGCTCCTGTATTGGTCAAATAACTTTCTAGGTCAGATTTTATCATTGTGAACTTTGGTGAGCAACGGAAAGCAAAACTTGTGCTTGCATTTCAGCCTTCTGGCTCATGCATATGAATGGAGCTCAAAGTCTAAGTGTGATTGCTCCTTAACACTGTGTGAAAATGACGTGCGACAGGACATTTCGTTGAATGCGTCATGCTTGGTAGCCTCGTCCAATGTGAAATCTCATTGGTCCAAAATCTCACTCACGTCTGCACAATAGTTTGCTGTTATTCTTTTGTATTGTATAATTAACAACATTTTGCATAATGTTGTATAGCAAATTGCTTGTGGTGTTCCTAAAGTTGCTTTTGATGAAAGCATTTACTACATGTTTATATGTCATCATTACATTAAACAACATCTTCTGATTGGGCAAATTTGCATTCAGTGTAAATGAACAGTTTGTCGCTGGAAACCTGGTTGTTTCAAACACGCAGGGGCAACAAAAGGAATTTCAAATGTTCACTTAAATGTGTTTCCCTTAGAATCTTATTAGAACCTAATCGTAATAAAGTGCTATTTGGCGCATTACAGATATTTTCTTCTATGAAATTGCATTATCATGCAGTGTCATAAACTTGCTGGACTCCTTTTATGCAGTAATATGTAAAATGTTGGCAGCGGGCATTCGGTGCTGTATGAATGCATTACGAAAAGCTACATAACACAAAACTGCGAGAGATGTGCTACAGCGTTCCTGCAAGGCATTTCTGTCAATATTACAGTCAGATTGTGTGAAGTCTTAATGAACTGAGTTCTCTGAGTGCTTCAGGCTTTCTTCAGTTCTTCATTAGTTCTTCTATGCTACAAATCCCTGAAGACATAATGGTACGCAATATAGAAAGATGTCAGAATGTGATTTTATATTGCATGAATGCTGAATTTTTCTCCTAACTTTTATTGTGTGTGTGTGTGTGTGTGTGTTGTGGGCGGATGTATTCAGACGCAGATGGGTAATAGTGATAAGAAGCTCTTCTGGGTGTACGGCAGAAATATCTTGGATGCCTTTTTAATCCCTGGTGAAATTTGACAGTCTGTCATTGGATGGAATCTGTGCAGCCCTGCGAATATCAAGCTGAACCCACGGTAAGAATAAACACGAAGAGAAATAATTGGACACATCATAGTTTTGTATACTTTCAGTACTTTTATTTTATTCTCATAGTAGGAATATGTCTTTTTCAAGCATGCATAATGACTAAACGACTCACCTATTCAGTTTCTGAGCGGAGCAGAATTTTCCTACTGGCCTGAAACCCAGCAGACAATGTAGCTGTAGATTGTACCACACAGAAATCTACATTGTATGCCAGGTTCATGACAGCACAAAAGAATTCATCCTTCGCTTTCCAAATCTGATGCGATTCGGCATGTCTGCGCATTTAACTCTCATTATTTGTCAGCCTTCAGCAACTCAAAAACATTTGCACAAAGACAGCCCCTTGTGACAGGCAAATCACAAAGGGAATGTGACATGTCGCCTTGTCCTTTGTTACCTAATCACTTAAACCAAATCTTCAGCAGTCAAACAAGAAACAATGTCTCACTCCTTCCATTCAAAGACGAACGGTTTCTCGAGACTTTTAGCTATGCTGTGAGAGGTCTCTCACCTTGATCAAATTGTTTTGAAGGGGGGAAAAACCCCTTCTTTTTTTAAAACTTGGGTTAAAAGTGCAAAACAGCGCCAAATCGGTCTGGTCAAAGAGACAGACTGTTATGACAAGGGCCCTCTTTAACGTCCATGAAAGAGCGAGTCCTATTCTGACAGGATGAAGCACACATTGTGATAACATACCACACAATCTGAAAGGAATGTGCCAACAGGAAGCAGAAAATGCCATCAGAGACCCAGTAGCCAGATGTAGCTGCTGATTGCAACACAGGATCTACACTGACTACTGAGCACCTCATGAGCACCCTAACAAGCCACTGGCAGCGGTCGTCCACTCGAGCCGTCCTCAGCGCCTGAGGAAGACAGAGAAAGAGAAGCAAATGGTTAGACAACCCCAAATCAAAGTGTCTGTAGCTTCGGAGAATGACAACAGCCCTCCTTTTTGCTCACAGCACATAGACAGGCAGAACCGGGGAGGGGCAGCTAATCTCCCCATGGGCATTTTTAAGCATAGCCAGGGACGGATTTGTGCAAAGGCATTCTAGGAACGTGCCTATGCTTGCATGTCACGCTAATGGTAAACAAAGCAAGACAATTAATTGTAGAAACTGTCTTTTTTTTTTTTCATACATCATTACTATTGGTCACCCCTTACGTCTGTCTGTCGGTTTTACACATATTTAACGAATGAAACGAGAGTTTTTTATTAAAAAGAGCTTGTGACTAAACATCGAATCACCATTGAATCCTCAAATGGTCGGTCAAACCTCATAACTCCACCGCCTCTATCGTGAATGACAGTTTGGACCGTCTCTGCTTGTTTGCTAGGGTAAAAAAAAGTTGATGTTTGAATAAGAACAGCGTTTTTCTTTACTCAAGAAACTCTCCATAGGCTAATGTTTTATGTATTTGAGGAGCGGAGGAGTCTGTTTTAGTCTAGCATTTGTCATCGAATCATAGTCATTACTGTCTTATATAGCCTGTGCATAGCACCTCATCTTTTTTGAGATTTTGGACAAATTACAGAAAAACTGAGCACCCACATAGCTACAATAAACTTAAAACTTTTAAGTTGATGAGAACGTAATGCGATGGACATACTGCCTTAGGTGCGTCCGTTTTAATGACAGACCAAATACATACAATATATCCGACATTCACTGGTCAAAAACTCATGCAAGCGTCTGACCATATAAAGCCACAATATTAACTTATTATACCTCATTATTAAAAAAATACATTGTTTTTTTTATTTCCTGAAAAGTAGCAATTTTGGACATTTGTGGTTTCCGCTGTTCGGAGGGTATTGGGGGGGCGCCCAAAAATGTATTTTGCCTATGTCACAATATGAGGTAAATCTAGCCCTGAGCATAGTGTCAGCACTCTCACAAATATTTCTCATTCTTTCCCATTAGCCTGGAGGCAGGACGGCAGTCAGGCAGACGGAGGCTTATTTTAAAGGCGCTCATCACACCCTTTTAACTGAACCAGACCTACATTGTGCATTTTTCTCATAACAAACAGCACATAAACCTTTGTCTGACCTGTTAAGGCTGTTAGATATTATGAAAATTTAAGCCTGGATTTGCAAATACTCCCTGAATCCATTAAGTGGTTTGGCAAGCATAAGTCCGCCTCAGTCAGAGCACTCAATTCAAGTCTTATTAATTAGAAGTGGGCGCTTGTTAGCTGCCCAAGGTGCACTTTGATTGGGTCGTCATTTAATTAAATCATCCTCATCTAGATAAACAAAAGAGAGTAGTGACTCACATAGTGCTGAATACATCCTGTTGACAAGGATGCTGAAAGCGTCAGGCAAATTATGCACAAGTTTATTGTATTGGTTAACAATAAAGCCTAATCATTTGCTGTTTGACTGACAGGAGCACGCAGAGATGAAATACCGTATGGCTCTTTTTCCACCCTCCTGTAAAGGCTCCAGCTCTGCATACCTGAAACCTTGTGACTGTATTGATCAAACATACTTTGACCAGCTGATGGTCACTTGACTCTAATTTTTCTCCATTAGGGAGTTCATTCCTAACCTGAATTCCAGTGCTCTGTCCCTGCTCGCTGTCAAAGTTCAGCCCTCTGTAAGCAGTCTGATTAGACCGTGGGACAGTGGCCGCATGAGGTCTGAGAACTACTGACAGTTTTTATCCAACAAGAGACAGTGGAGTGACTAACTGTGTCTGGTTGATTACAGAATGGTAAAGGATGGACATTTGGGGGTAAATCATATAAAAAGGGAACCTTCCTGCAGAAAAATACCATATTAATCCATTAAGTTTCTTGGAGTACTATATAAATAGCAAATTGAATGAATGGTATATGGGTCAAGGATTACCAATAAGAGTGTTCATGGCAAAGAAATGTTGGTGTAATAAAGAAATTATTATTTCCTAAAAATGTAAATGCTTATTCTCTTAAGTAAAACGTTTTTTTTTTTTTTTTTATCTTAAAGACCCCAGACTTTTGAACTGTAGTGTAGATAGACAAAAAGATAAAAACAAAAAAATGATTGTGACACCATTGACCCATATATCAAAGTACGACAAGATACTATCACTGTACCATGGTACGGCCACAGTACTCTTTTGTAAGTGAATCTTTATGAAACAGTTAAGGCCATTTAGTGAGCAGTGAACTGTCATGTGAGAGTGTCCATAATAGAATGGTGCTGGTAGAGAATGGATCTCTGTGTTGTTGTGCCTTGTAAAAATGGGTTTAGTTTATGCTAAACTTAAGTTATTATTATGCGGTTCAAATGAAAAATCTGACTGTCTGCCTTGTTGACCGTAAAGTGCTTTGGATTCTAGGGTTTAAAAATTCTGTCAAAAATTTGCTGTTTCATTTCCAGAGTGACAGCTGATGTTGACAGCTATATTGTTTCATTCTGTCCCATTTACATCCTCATTGTATTTTTTTCTGGCAGCACCAACAACGGGCTATGAAATTAAATGCACTTTGTAAAGACGTGAATCACAAAAGCAATGCTAGAAGTAAACTAAACAATTCATGGGATGAAGTTACAAATACACATGCATCTACCACCCCATTAAGCCTTCCTAATTTGCTTCGTGCTACAAAAGGGTGGGGGAGCGTGAAGTGAGGCTCTCGAGGGAGGTATGTGCTTCCTACTGCAACACTATTGTCTGCCCCTAAGGAGAAGCCCCAGCCCGCGACTTCACATGAATGACCTGTAAACATTAGGAGAATTCCGGCACATTCCATTCATAACCTTCCACAGTCACTGCTCAGCCCAAGGGTCTGCTAGTCAGCGCATAAGACACGGCTTGTGTTGTAGATACTAAAGTTCTGAGCTGAGGTTCATTTCAGAGTGCTGCGGTAGACTTTTCTGTAATAGCTTTGCAGTATGTGGAAGCCTGAATTTGTAAGTAAAATGTATATTCTATTTGAACACTTTGTTCTGACAACTTAAAATGTGGTAGATTGAGTTTATATTACCACATTTTTTCATTATATATTTATGCATCTAAAAGACTGAAGATACTGAAAAAGTTAGCAAATACAGTGAGGCAAGAAATTTGTTGCAATATTAAACTATATATAACGATCAAATATAAGCATGTGCTCACCTAAATTGAAATGAAGACACGGAGCATCATGTGATCTGAATAGATTGAGCCCATCTGAATAACCCTGTAAGAAAAATGAGAAAAAAAGGTTGTAGTGATTCAATTTACATGACTATGATAATCCAAAACAAATTATTTTAATTAAACACAATAAACATATCTAAAATGCCACACAAGTCCTCTGATTTCAATAAAAATGGATCTTTAGAGGGACCCAAACCAACATAGGCCCCTTACTGAAAGAGTGAGGCCCACTCTACCCCACACGGGCTTTTCATTGAGCACACAAATGAAAGGCTTAAAGGTTTTTGTTGTTTTTTCTCCCAGTGGACTAAACAATGAGATGATACCACCTTTGTTGTCACTGTATGTAGAATAAAAAATATGTGAAAATGTCCCGAAAAACCCAGCTGTAGATTGAGCTAAAGACCTCTCACCTTATAACAGCATTTTCCATGCTTTTTGAATTTTTGTTAGTGATCAAAGAGAGCAATGCACAAGGCATGCCAGGTAAATTCATGATGTTTCTTAAAAAGCGAAGGCCTTTAGGTGGCCTTCTGAACAGACATCAAAGTTAGGACTTGTCAAAGCCTTGAGGGGAACTCCAAAGCAATATTTCAAGAAGAGAGAGTGATTTCTCTCTCGGCTCCATAATGAAAACCGAATCAAATAGCAAATGTGATTTATATAGCGCCGCTTTTGATGAAAAATGTTCAGCAACATTAATGATAATGATCAATCATCTCTAATGAAGACGTTCACTGCAGGCAGAGCCCAGATCACAGCAAGCTTTGTGTTTATTGATATGGATCCAGATTCCGGGGCAGGTCCAAAACCAGAACTGATGAGCCTCTACTTGTACTACTCACTATTTACAAGACGTGGGCCAGGGCTGTCTTTTAGGGGAGGCTGAAGATTGGAGGGGAGGAGAAAGGGAAGAGAGGAAGCTGCCAGCGTAACCTCCCTGAGCTGGGCTATTCCTGGAGCACCAGCAAGTTTCAGTTGATGTGGGTTTCCTCCTGGCTGCCTGGGAGATGACTGGCCTGACCACATCCAGATTTTGAGAGGAGCAGCAGCCGAGCCCCTGACCAGAATGCTGTCAACGTGGTCGGTCACCAAACAGGAACTGAATCATTACCCACAGCAGCCCTGAGCACAGGAGTAAGGAGGGGAACCCAGGCAAGTGTTCAAGAGGGTGTATGTGTGTGTGTTTCTTTATGTACATGTATTTGTAGGAGAGCACAAGCAAATCAATGTGATGAATGATTCATACCTCATAGAATCACCATTGTTCTGGTCCGACACCACTCAGGACTACTTTGTTGAACTGGAGGTACACAGTATCACTTATAAGACTGTCAAATCTACTAACAGAACTATTTTCGATCTCTGAGGTGATCTGTTTGACAGCCGACATTCATGGCAAAGTCAAAAAATCTATTTTTCTACAGAAGGCTCTGGCTGTGTTTTGTCCTCGCCGCCTTTGACCTCCTACCTACATGGGGCAATGCTTCTAAAGTAGACTGGAATTCTTTCTGTCAATAACGGCAGTTTTTTTTAACATGGTCTTTTTGAAAACAAGCAGTGAACGGGCCTCGAGTTCATTTCAAACAAAAAAGATATCGCTTTCATGAAGAGGTGGTCTCCTGTCACTGAGAAAGCGGGCGAGTTGGTTTTAAAGTCTAATTCGATTTAGAGTAAGTAGTCGTGGCGTACCAGGCTTGATGAGGGATTGCATCTGGGTAGCCTAGTGTTTCTCGATAGGGTTTCGGTGAGACGATCGTACTTGGAGAGTTTGGCCCCAGCTCCGTAAAAGGTGTAAGGGAGATTCATTTCATTTCCCCTAAGCCCACTTGCCCCTCATGGGGGGAGGGAAAAATCAGATCTCCGCTTTTACCAACTTTCTACGAATCAACGTGTAATTCCATTAGCCTGACGGATAGATCAGATAAGGTTGCTCGATCTGCTGTCAGGAGGTTGAGTGTAATTGGTTCTGACCGGCTTCTAAAAGGTCGCTAACCAGTAAGAAACCGGATTAGAGAAAGAGGCTCCATTTCCCTGAAGAGTTCAGGGAAGGTGAGAGGTTTCTGCCATGCTGCCATTGCCCTGGGAGTTCCCCTTTTTGCCAAGACCTGACCGACTCCAGAGCTGGGAAGTCCATTTGCTTTATGGCTTGTAATGTGTGTCCCATTAGATTGAAGCCCTACAGATGGGTCAGGTTTGAAGTGAAAGATGATACCTCAACACTCCGAGAAGGACGGTTTAGTCTCACGCCAAACTACCATACACACAAAAAGCCGCACGCAAGCGCTTTCCTGCCATTCGAAGACCAGCTACTGGAAGCTCTGCACTGGACTCTCGGCTTTCGGTGAGGAGAAGCGAGAGACTCTTTCCAGAGGGCTGTATTGATGGGAAAGAGCTGGCACATAACAGAGCCTGCAGTCCCTTTACAAGTCCTTGGCAGAAGTGCAGGCTCGAGCGAGAAGGGAGAGAAAGATTGAGAGAGAATAAAGGAGTCTGGCCCACAGCACAACCACTCACACGCTGGCCTGGAGAGCAAAAGCCTTCTATTCCCCAGTGCGAACAACTCCCAGTGCTGCCCTGGGCTCGGTCCCACTCTCAAAGCACACTGAAGCATATAGCATTACACCTAAATGAGGGCCGATAAATTCTTCTCCATTAGGGCAACACAACACTCTTAAAATAGCAATAATACTCACTCTGTTTGAGAGAGCACTAACCCTGCCGCTGATATGCAAACCCCGGAGCACAGATCACAGAGGCCATAAAGAGTTTGGATGCAGGTCTTCCGGGGCATGAAGCTGTGCTGCTCTGGGTTTCTGCCGTACATGCTGCAAGTGCTCCAGCTTTTCTAGAAGCTCTGTTATTAAAGCCATTTCAGAATATGATCACATAGAAAGATCAATACTGCCAAAGCAATGAACACATCAAGACTTCAGTTTTGCAATGCAGCACCACAAAATGTCCACCACATTGTTTCCCCCCCAAAAAGTCCCCAAATTGCATCATTATACTTATATATTATATTTTAAATGTATATAAAGAACATCAAAACAGTCTAGAAAATATTGACCACAGTGGTCCATAAAATAAAAGGTTATTTTATTTAATATAATGATATTTAAATTACATTCCTATAGGTGTCATTTCAAACATTAGTTTTTAATAAAACCTAATGTGTGTATTTTATACTGAAAAATGAGATTCATTATTAAAAAATAATTATTCAATAGATACATTTTGATAATTTTTCTTTTGTAAGGTTTTAAAGAAACAATGTGGTGGACATTTTGTGATTTTGTGCATGACAAAGTTATACAAAACTATATAAAAAACCATACTATGTATATTTATATAGATAGATAGATAGATAGATAGATAGATAGATAGATAGATAGATAGATAGATAGATAGATAGATAGATAGATAGATAGATAGATAGATAGATAGATAGATAGATAGATAGATAGATAGAGCAATCAGCTACCTGCTTTATAATTTACTCTGATAGGACACTGGAAATACAGAATAAGAAAAAAAGAGAGAGGACACGTTGTGATCACCACTGCTACTCATTTCCATGACGTGTTGCCACACGTACTACACTCGTCGCTTATTGGAATTCAATGCACTCTGCCCAGGTGGGGAAACACTGCCCATATATGGGCACAGTTAAACAAAGCATTGGGTGTGCGTGTGTGTGTGTATTGCCGTTACCTGAGCATGTACGTCACACACACACACACACACACACACACACACACACACACACACACACACACACACACACACACACACACACACACACACACACACACCTTCTCTCTGTCTTGCCTCCCTCTACTGTGTTTCCTTGCAACTTTCATTACATCAGGACTAGTGAGACATAGACAGAGCTGGGAACAAAAGCAAGTCTTTTATGGGAAATCTGACTTATGAAGACCAGATTTTGAACTCGAGACAGAATTGTGCTGTTGTTAGATAGATAAGTGCAAAAGATGCAAAGTAAGAACACTTGCATAACCTGACAAAACTGTCCCTCTGGCACATTTACAGCAGGTATGTCAAGGTTGTCTTGCGCAGTGACATAAATGTTGCCTATACACACCCATGGATACGAAAGCACTCCACATGGGTGGAACGTGCCAGCAGCTCCCCACACCAGTCACTCTCACCACTCCCTCAACAGGGAGTGTAAGTCTGACAATTCTTCCTCTAAAAAGCCACCTGATGATTCACAACTGCCACTGAAACTGTTTGAATAAGCATGACCTAAAAAATCAGAGCGGCATGTTCATCATGTTGATTTAAGGCTCGACTTCAGCCTTGATTCCTAATGAGACAACATTTGTGCAATTAATCGTCTCATCTAAATACCTTTAGGGCATTGCATTACACTATCATGCACATTTCAGAGACAACTGAAGCCCTTGATATAATAAACCCAGGATTTCACGAGGACCACAGTGGTGAATATCATGACAAAATTCCTGCCTTGCATCACTAGGAAAATGAAGGGATAGCTCACTTTACACAAGGAAAAAATCTTCTATCATTTACATAACAAACTAAATTCAATTCTTTTTACAGAGGAAAACAAAATATCTATCATAGTTAAAAGTTGGTTTTTTTTCAGTATATGAACAAAAACATTCTACAAAACATCTATTGTGTTCTTTAGAAAAAATACATACAGGTTTGCAATGACATGATGGTGAGTAAATGACAGCATAATTGTCATTTTTTGTCTCTTTAAGCCAAACTTCCTTGGGTAGGCATGAGAACTGATGTGACCTGGAACAGAGGGAGTGGTAGATGTTGTATAGTTTTAGAAACACAAAGACACAGAGGATGCGTGAGCACGTTGGTGGGCGTAGGTTCTACTGCCGCACCCTTCTGCAAGCACGGGGGGTCAATGTGTGACCGGCACATTCCTTCGGCTGTATGAGGCGTCAGTCTCACATGCACACGCACACACACCCTCTCCACACCCAACGCCCAACATCCTCCGACTTCACTTCCTATCAGGGCCTCACATGGTGACAGGTAGCCTTGAGATCTAATTTTAGGGTATCTATTGTTTGCAGTAGTTTCCGGAAGGCGCCTGTGTATAGTCGGCAATAAAATAATTAGGTTAGTGTGAGGTGACGGTTTAAGGGACTTTAGCTGCACTTCCTGTGTCTGCAGCACACTACAGAGACTGGGTGAGAGAGTTAGTGGCATGCTTTGGAGATCCACAATATAATGAAATCTTCACAGTCTCCTACTTGTAATCTTTTAGTTTACTGTTGAAAAATTATGTTTTGATAAATTCATATTTTATTATTTACAATAGTATATTGTATATATAGTTCAGAAAATGTGCTATATAGTATACACACTACTGTTCAAACGTTTGGGGTCGATAAGATTTTTTTACGTTTTTGAAAGAAGTCTTCTTATTTGATCATAATTACAGTAAAAACAGTAATATTGTGAAATATTACAATTTAAATAACTGTTTTTTATTTGAATATATTCTATTTTCAGCATAATTATTTAAATGAATATTTTAAATAAAAAATAAACAACAACAAAAAAATCTGACTCAAAGTCAGAAGCTCAACTCCATTGAAGGTCATTCACGTACAGTAGATCCTGAAGGACACCAGCTGGGCAGAGGGCCGAATCTACTGTGCCTCTACTACACGCACACTCTGATTGGCTATTCACTAAAATAAACATATGCAGCCCTGAGAAGTTTTTTTGTTCTATGTACTCACACACAGCCTCACAAGTATCACTACAAATATATCTACACACGAACAAACACTCTGCCTTTATTGCCCAATATTACAGCAACAGCTGGTCAAGAAGACAGAAGGTAAATCTAAACACCGGTGATTCCACCCACCGGCTGGCCACTAGTGGGCCGGCCGGCAAACCAGAGAATGTGTCCTCTGATTACCCAAGAGCAGCCGGCCAATCAGAAGTGATACTCACACGCTCCATTCATAAGAAGCAGCATTGTGTAGGGTACTCTCTATAAATTCTTCCTCCTTCTGTGCTTGCTAGCTGTAGCTGCAACAGACCGCTCTCTCATTGGTGGAACGTAAGAACTGCTCTCCCAGGGGAAACCCCAAAATATGTTCTCAGCCTCCAAAAGGCACATTGACAATTCTTTCTCAAAAACGACCTGCATGTTGTCTCTGGAGAACAGCAACTAGAATTAGCCTAAAACAGCGTTTCAACACATTAGCATCGGTGATAAAGCTGAGATATTTTCCATATAAACTATTTGTTTCGGTTAGATTAAAAACAAGAATTTTCCTCAGTTAAGATCCATCATGTGACACAGATAGAAAATGAAAGCACATGTAATGAATGGCAGTTCTATCCACACACAAAGTTAACACACAAACACACACACACACAAACCGACACTCTGTTTTACATATATATATTCTCAAACACTGTTTGTAAAAATTGTAAGAATGCGTTGCCTGTGTACCCAATTTCAGCCTATGAATTTCTTTGTCTAGTTATTGAAAACCTGCAAACAATTTCTCAGTTTTAAAGCACACCATATGATATCCATTAGTAGCAAGAGCTCTCTGTCTTTTTTCCCCTCTCATTGACTTACTCTGTCTGGGTGAAAAGAGTATTTCCTGATGGCTGAGCGCTGCCTGCATGTGCGGGGTCCCCGACTTCCCCTTTCGTCCAGCCTCTTCAGGAGCCGCAAATTCAGAGAGAGAGAGTGAGAGCTCCTTTAACGTCTCTGAACTGCTGGAAACAAATAAAATAAATCTCTACTCAGCTCAACATTATCAGTCTTCTCCATATGAGTTCCAGGCTCCAATGCTTTCGGTCTGTCTTTCCCTCCTGCCTCTGTCCCTTTTTTTCTCTCTCTCTTTCCACTCGCATTCTTTAGCGACTAATCAGTAACACTCTTAAAGCGATAGAGACAGAGGAAGCGTGCCGTAGACTCTGAAAGTGTTTCTCCATTTCAGTGGAGACCGAATAATATCATTATCACTGTCACTGAATTTAAACTCTCTACCGCCCCCTCCCACTTTCTCTCTATCTGCCCTCTCTCTCTGTCTCTCTCTCTCCCTCTAAACAGTCAGTCATACACTGGAGACGGACTGCCAGAGTACTTATAGTGTTGGGTCGAGGGGCTGAGCGATTTGCCCGCAGCCTATCAGTGTTCAGGGTAGTGTCCTGTTTCAATGCTGCTGTGAATTGAGAGGTTAGAGAGAGGACACCCATTCAGAAAAAAAGAAGGGGGGAGCGAAAGGGAGGAAGGGAGAGAGAGAAAAGCCGGCAGTCACTGTGAAAAACGCCTAGGCTGTGCCTCGGATCTTTAGGAGCAGGAAACTCCCCTACTTAAGTGACCGAGGAACGTTAGTTAGTGTCTTTCAGGGAAGAATTCGCTCCAGTTCTACCAAGCAGTCTAAACACTTTTCTAAACAGGTCCACCATTGTCAAACAAAGATGTTCATGGTGACATAAAATAAACCTCCTCTCTTGATAGCCCGACAAATTGATATTAAGTATAAGAGTCAAATTAAAATCAATACAGTTCAGCTGGATAAATCTGTTTTTAATATTAGAAGTTAGTAGGGAGACAATTTTATCACTCAAAACCACTTGCGCATTCTTTTTTAAAGCTTAAATACCTTGTATACTAATATTAGGTCACTGCTTCTAAAATTAAAATGTCACTCTACTAACTTTTTTAGGATAATTTATGGAAATGTGCTAAAAATGTAATAATTTTGTTTTTGATCCAGTTCCAGCATCTAAGGAGCTCTGCTACAACTCATCCTGTCTCATCTTCTTCATAAACCCCTAACTCTCCATCTTGGAGAAAGTACCTGAATTCTCATCAGCTCTGGGAAACCCGACACCACAGAGGGACACTCGTCTGTTTAATATTTCAGAGCATCACCTTTCCAGTGAAATAAAAGACAGACTTAAAGAAAGAGATATGCAGAGGGATGGAAGAAATGACAACTCTACCTGCTCATCTCCCTTTCTATACAGCCATATGGAACTAGGGCACCACTGAAACTTCTTTTAAACTGCCATATTTTAGTTGTTAGTCACTGAAAGAATAGTGAGTCATCTCAGTGTGCCGTGGACCGCGCCGCGTGGAAGCTCGCACAAGCCCTGTATTTTACCCCCGCCGCCTGAGAAACACAGCGCAGCTCTGTGCTTCCCTACAGCCCGCCTTACAATACACAAACACCGGCCGGTCAGCCAGCGCTGCCACCCCTCCGACGACCCACCGGCTCTTCAACCATCGCTGATTTTACAGGATGCTCAAATGAGACTCAGTCACGAGAAGCGAAAAGAAGGACCATAAGTCTCCTATATGGCTCTTAGTGACATTTCTTAGTCATGCTATTCAATGGGAAAGATTAAAATTAAAAGATCACTAATTAAACAAGCAAACTTGTGACAAAAAAAGGTCAGATTTTTTCTTTTTTTTTTATGTATTGGCAGTTTCAGACTTTTAGCACCCCACTTTATGTTATTTATATTTAATATAAAGATCTTATATAAGTCTTATATAAAGTATTTTGGAATTACAAATACCTGTGATTTCAGATATTATGTCACTAAAGTTGTATAAATCATTTGCCTTTAGTTTATGTATCTCTCCTCAATGTTCTCCATCTCTTTTCAGCAATCTGTACACAACTTTCAGAATGTGTTCAAGCTCCTGCTGTGTCAGTCTGCGCGGTGAAACTGAGGTTGACCAGAGTACAGACAGTGTTTGTTCCAATAGAAGGGAGGAGGTGACGATGAATCACACGTCGTACATGCCGCTTTGCCATTTTTATTTTTTGCAAACTATTTAACTCACTCTCTTACATTTTGTTGTCAGTGGGTTGAGAGCTTGTGACTCAGAAACATTACAGTGTAACTACAGGACAAGCAGGGGCGATTGTTGTTGCAACCATGTGCTTTCCAGTCCTTTTATCTGGGACAGGAATTTGAAAATGCTGTTCCTAATCTTAAATACCACCTCAGATATTAGATAAACTAAGGTTTATTTATTTATTTTATTTTTGTTGTATTTTGGAACTGCTTAATTGAACAGAATTACATTTTCAGAAATACTTATATATTAATATTGATATATTCAATATTTATCATATTTAAATACACATTATATTAAAAAGATTGTAGGTTAACATTGAACAATTTCTTGAAGTTGACTTGAAATGACTTGATAAAACAATAACTAACTGATCCTAAACCATAAAATGCTGTAGTTTTATTAATATTTATTTGTTACTACAGTGTATTTTGAAGCTTTGAAAACCCACTCTTTATGATATTGTAGAAATGAACCAAAAACAATACAAAACACAATGACTGTTGATATGGTGTTGATGTTGATGAATGATGTTAATACTGAATCACAAATAAACCAAGATTAATTCTTAAACCATAGTGCCAAACATTTGTAAATGATTTAGATTCTGATCTATAACTTTTTTCTAAAATTAAATATTAAATAAAAAGAACAAAAAAATCTTATGTTTTAAAATATTTTGTGAATCCCAGACATTTAGCATTACATGCAGTTGGGGGGCTTCTATCTATAAGCACATAACCATGACAACAGCGACAGAACACATAAATAACTTCACATTGCTGGGTTGTAAAAGGTGTGAGCTATAGCTACCAACACCACCATAAACGTAAAGATGAAAGCCTGCCAAAACTGCCCTCAGCAACCTCACTGGAACCTGATAAACTACAACCTGATGCAAGACAGGGGTCAAGACAGATTTAGAAGGAATGTGAGACCGGCATTATTCATGAGCCCAATGGCTCAAATCAATTTTTGTAACTAATTGCTCCAAAACAACCTTCAATTTCCACTTTAAATTGTATGAAACTTCATTAAACTCAAAGAAACACTGACGTTAGTCTCACGGTAAAGAGAATAGTGTTTTCCTATTTTTCTATGCACAAATAAGCATTAAGCATCACCTGCAAAACAAGCAGCTTCATCTCAGCAGGTAAAAAATGTCCCATGCTGTAATCAGACTCATCCAGGGTGGTTTGCACAACAGGTACAGCAGCTGCCAACATCAGGTGACCACATCAATCCTTAGGCACACGGTCAATCTAATGGTGACAGAGGCAGCAGATATGTGTGCGCCCTCGTGTGAGTGAATGAGCTGAAATCACATGAGTGTGCTGGACTCGCTTGAGCCACACTGGAATTCGGTTGAGAGACGTCAGGGTGACGTGCTGCCGCCTCCCACTCCCGTCTCCTCGAGCATAGTTCCGTGGCTTGTGTGCATGCCTGTCGGGTCCCACCATGCCGGTCTCTGCCAGTTTGGCCCCGGGCACTGGATGGCTATATTAGGTGGCTGCCGGCAGGCAGAAGAAAAAATTGCAGAGACGCAGTTGTGATGTCATTGTCATGCTGCTGAGGCATGACTTCATGCGTCTTATCTGCTGCAGATAGCAGTGCATGCTTGTGTTATATTCTGCCACATGCATTCACACGCTCTTCCTCCATCACTTCACCAGCATGCAGACGCAGCTTTTAAAAAGGCACAAGACCGTGCACCCAGATACCTTGTAACCATGCCAACCATCTGTTTGACATACTGTAGCTGACAAGACAATGAGGGATTGAGCCGGTGAGTGGAGGCGAATCTGACCCTGATCCAGGAATGTGAAACATTCCTATTGAGGAAACGAACAGTCTATTAATGATTAGCCTTAAAACTGCAGTTAATTGTCTGACACTGTGTCTGTTGGAGATGCCTCACAGAACAACGGGACACTTTGCAAATGTGGAGGCTATTTTCATTTTTCACTTCTGTCTGATTGAGCGGCTAATATGAAACACGACGATTGAGAAAATCTATCATGTGACTGATTTATTTAAGTATGCGATGGAAGTGCTCGTAAACTTCTGGTCTTGGACTGAATCACAAAACTGGTGCTGAATGTGATGCGATAAAAAGAGTGTGTACTTCAAAATAATGGCAAGAAATATTTTACAAAAAACACAACAACAGTGTAATCCGATAAAAACTAAAATGTACAGTTTAACCAGTGTACTCGGATTCCCGAACGAATTAATCTAGTTGCAGCACAAATGATTAGACTAGACTTATACGTTAATCACATTTTTCTTCTTTTGAGAATGGTGGTGTAAATATTAGGAATATTTCTTCATTTATTGCAAAAACATCGCTAACCACTATTCTTCCATTTTTTAAGACCAATTTCAATTCATGAACATAAAGAAACCTGGCTCTAAAGAACAATGAGGAAGCCTTTCCTTTTGTGAGCAATAAATCAATCTGCTAATAAGTCAGATGTTATGCCTTTCCTGTTTCATTTGCAGGGGTTTGGGTGGATGCTAGGTGGGACACTGTGAGATACGGTAAAAGGACCGGCTCCTTCTCCACCCATTGGCTGGCCCTTTAAAAGTTGTCAGATGAAAAGCAGCAGAGATTGTTGCTTTCCCTCACTCTCTCTCTCACTCTCTATAGCATTCTTCTGTCCTCGCCCCCTCAACACCCACGTCTTTTCTCTCCTCCTCAGCTGCCCACACACTCCCTGCTCACGCTCACACAGACACACGCCCAGGACCCTCGTTCCCCCAGCCTGCCGCCTCTGGTTGTCCCTATAAACTCAGGATGCGGGACCCCCGCCTTGCGCCACAGTGACCCCATCCGCTCTGGTCCACGCTCTCCCCTTGCGTATATCCTGTGAGTGGGCTGGCCCGCCAGTGAGAGAGAGAGTGCGAAAGGAGAGGAGAGCCAGCGCTTCCCTTTTCCGCCCTCCTCTCCTGAGCCAGCGATTCGAGCAAACGAGAATGACCAGCGGTGCAGCGGCAGACGCCCTCGTCCTGGAAGTTCCGAACACGTTCTTTTGAAACATTCCATTCCACGCCAAGAAGGGTTTCCTGCTCTCACGCCCAGCCCCCACCCTAAAGCGCTCGGCCTCCCCCGGCCCAGACAAGGGCTCTTTCAGGGCTTCCTGGAGTACCACCTTCAATTATCTCAAGGCCGGAGAGAAAGTGCTGATGTTATACAATGCTGATAAAGTTCCCCTCAATGCATTCCTCGCAAAGGCAGAGTGGCGTAATCAAAGGCGGGACTGATTACTCTGGCTCGGGATTGCACTGGACAACGGCAGGGGTGACAGAGAAAAGGAAGACTCCAAGAAAGAGAGATAAAGAGAATGGGAATTGGAGAGAGAGAGTAATCTTGGACTGGAAGATCCAGCAGAACAAGAGAGCAAACAGGAGTGAGTGAGAGAGGGAAGACATGACATGAAAAAAAAGCATGAGAGAGAGTCGGGGCTCTTCTCCAGCTGTTTACAGGGCTGCGGGTCACCAGAGTTCATTTCCTCCAGAGCACACAAGTCTTTATCTGGCTTATCTGCCGACGTAGCTGATAGGAGCCTGGGGGACGCTAGGGGTGTCTACCACAGTCCCAGCCTGTATCCCTTTGTCTTTAATTTAAGAGGGGCGCACAGTCCGCCATCACACATCCCCTGCAGACTTCCTGGTGCTACTGTATTGTCCGCCTTTGCCCTTGCGTGTGATTCAGGGTAAAAACGGACTCACTCTGATCCACAGCGAATCTCTGTCAGTGTTATGACTGCCGACACACAATCGTTTTTATACATACATTGATGTAATGTCTCAAGTCAACTCAAGTACTTATCTGATAAATGACAACTTTATCTTTTGGATCAAAGATTACCAAGGATACACAAACTCCAGGGGGCATTTATAGACCCCATGAAATCAAAATGGGAGTTTTGAGGATTTATTTGCACGTCTATGAGCATTAAAACCCATCTACAGGTCCTTCTAAAAAAATTAGCATATTGTGATAAAAGTGAATTATTTTCCATGATGTAAGGATAAAAATTAAACTTTCATATATTTTAGATTCATTGCACACCAACTGAAATATTTCAGGTCTTTTATTGTTTTAATACTGATGATTTTGGCATACAGCTCATGAAAACCCATCTCAAATCTAAAAAAATTAGCATATCATGAAAAGGTTCTCTAAACGAGCTATTAACCTAATCATCTGAATCAACTAATTAACTCTAAACACCTGCAAAAGATTCCTGAGGCTTTTAAAAACTCCCAGCCTGGTTCATTACTCAAAACCGCAATCATGGGTAAGACTGCCGACCTGACTGCTGTCCAGAAGGCCATCATTGACACCCTCAAGCGAGAGGGTAAGACACAGAAATACATTTCTGAACAAATAGGCTGTTCCCAGAGTGCTGTATCAAGGCACCACAGTGGGAAGTCTGTGGGAAGGAAAAAGTGTGGCAAAAAACACTGCACAACGAGAAGAGGTGACCGGACCCTGAGGAAGATTGTGGAGAAGGACCGATTCCAGACCTTGGGGGACCTGCGGAAGCAGTGGACTGAGTCTGGAGTAGAAACATCCAGAGCCACCGTGCACAGGCGTGTGCAGGAAATGGGCTACAGGTGCCGCATTCCCCAGGTCAAGCCACTTTTGAACCAGAAACAGCGGCAGAAGCGCCTGACCTGGGCTACAGAGAAGCAGCACTGGACTGTCGCTCAAATTTTGCATGTCATTCGGAAATCAAGGTGCCAGAGTCTGGAGGAAGACTGGGGAGAAGGAAATGCCAAAATGCCTGAAGTCCAGTGTCAAGTACCCACAGTCAGTGATGGTCTGGGGTGCCATGTCAGCTGCTGGTGTTGGTCCACTGTGTTTTATCAAGGGCAGGGTCAATACAGCTAGCTATCAGGAGATTTTGGAGCACTTCATGCTTCCATCTGCTGAAAAGCTTTATGGAGATGAAGATTTTGTTTTTCAGCACGACCTGGCACCTGCTCACAGTGCCAAAACCACCATGGTATTACTGTGCTCAATTGGCCTGCCAACTCTCCAGACCTGAACCCCATAGAGAATCTGTGGGATATTGTGAAGAGAAAGTTGAGAGACGCAAGACCCAACACTCTGGATGAGCTTAAGGCCGCTATCGAAGCATCCTGGGCCTCCATAACACCTCAGCAGTGCCACAGGCTGATTGCCTCCATGCCACGCCGCATTGAAGCAGTCATTTCTGCAAAAGGATTCCCGACCAAGTATTGAGTGCATAACTGAACATAATTATTTGAAGGTTGACCTTTTTTGTATTAAAAACACTTTTCTTTTATTGGTCGGATGAAATATTTTTTTTAGATAGGAATTTTGGGTTTTCATGAGCTGTATACCAAAATTATCAGTATTAAAACAATAAAAGACCTGAAATATTTCAGTTGGTGTGCAATGAATCTAAAATATATGAAAGTTTAATTTTTATCATTACATTATGCAAATTTTTATATATATTCAAGTTGTCAGTGTGTGTGGAAGAAACATTAGCACATATAGCCTATGAAAACACCAGATGTCGATTTCTTCTACAGCGATGAGTCAAAAGCAACACATTTCTGGTTTGGTGTTGATGGAGGGCTACCTAATCCTAACTGATGGAGCTGACAAAAAAAAGTTTTGAGTTGTAATTGATTAATGTAGTGATGCTGACCGTGCACACTATATGAAGGAATAGGGACTTAACAGCCTTGTCAGGGAAACAAAAGTCTTCTGTCTGAACAGCGACGTATAAATAAGGACTAAAAAAGAGTGAATACAATAATCTTTGACATATGACTCACTGCACTGCCTCATTCATGTGTAATACTACTCTCTTGAAAGAGCACAAAAAAGATACTAGTCACAGGTTGAGAAGAGGGGATGATGTGTCAGAGGAGAGGAGAGGAGAGGAGAGGAGGAGAGGAGAGGAGAGGAGAGAGGAGAGGAGAGGAGAGGAGAGGAGAGGAGAGGAGAGGAGATGCCCCTGTGTGGGTCTGAACAAGGATGAGTCACAAGTTTGCTGCCCACTCAAACACCCACACAAACTACAGAGTGGGTGTGAAAACGCTGGGCTCGAAGCCTACGGGCTTTACACTTAGAGAAAGAAGGAGAGAGATGATCGTTCTGTCTCTCTTCACTTTCTCTACTCCTCTGCACACATACACCTCTTCTACCCACGAGCTGAGCCCACATCGAGGGAGCATTTTATGATGTCATCTCCTCAGATCTAAAGAACCACGGCACTCAGGATAATGTGTGGGCTATTATCCTCTATACGTTTGTGCCGTGTGCGTGTACAATTCTAAATCTTTTCTGAGGATACACAATATTTCTTTCAAACTTTTTTCTTTTTGCACAGATCTGAAACAATTGAACACATTTCTTTTCAACACCACCTCCTGCCGCGCACTGATCTCACTCTTCGCACAGACCGTGGATCAAGTCTGGCACCTGCCAATCATCACCTTGCAGACCTAAACTTTCAAATGCACACCATCGGAGTCTGGCGATTTAAAAAAAAAATCCCACTGCAGCTCACTTTCCCTCAGGAAAGGCACTAAGAAGAAAATGTGGAACCTACCAGCGCAGGATGAGTGTGTGATTCAGTTTTAGCAAGTCCTGTTTCAGGAATCATTATCTTGAGGCTCTACAGAAAAATGAGAAGGAGAAGAAAGTTTGTTATAATAAGCATCATAATCTTGATCATGCTAACACTTTAAAAAACTGTTCCAGCAATCATGGACCAAGATTATGTTGTATAACATGTCCAATTCAAATTAAACCCTTCAGGACTGCGAAGGAACATTCTGTTGAAACGGACCAGCTAGATGACACTCAAGTGAGACAGATTGCTCATTAGAATATTTCACATTTGCGTGTGGGCGATCACCAACAGCCATTCTTCATCACAACTCAAATAATCTCCAGAGATGAGCGCTTCACTTGCAAAACAATCTCAAATCACATAAACAATCACGTCATTTATTCCTTTTAATAATTATGCATTTTATAATAATTATAACCCCTGAAACAGTGAACTGTACATAATGGATAAAAGGTTTAAAATACTATTGTGTAATTGAACATGAAAATGTGGCAATTATACAGCTGTTGCTATAAAAGGGAAGCTCTTTTAAGGCACTTTGAGGTACTTAACTGAAATATACTGTGGTATGAATCATTCACATCCTTATCATTAGGCCAATTGAGGAACTGGATCCATTAACAGCAATTTTGAGGGTGAAAAGAAAAAGAATTAAAAAGAAAAATCCCTGACACGTCTGACAGCGCAAAGAAGACTCTGTTAATGCACTACTTTGTAACTGATCAGGCGCACCATTTGCCGAAAACTGAAATTACATTTTGACATTGGTTTACAGAGAAATAATCCAATTTTTCCTGCACAGCAGTGTAGAATTCAACAAATAAGACATAGCAGGCATTGAGCCTTTTAGTCTACTCAGAGTAAGCTCAAAAGCAGATAATAAAAACAAATAAACAAACAATAGGTGAAGAAGACAAGATCAGGTGCAGAAAAATGTTGCCTGTCAGCATAGAGTTATTGTTGATGATAAGCTGCAGCTATATTTTACAATATCAGAAAATCAGATTTAGATATGGCCAATAGGATGGGATTTATTTGACTGCTTTTGCATAAGGCTTCCTCCATCACTCTATGCACATTAATATCACAGTGTGTCTCGTGTGTGCCCCCTGATGGATATTTGAAACAAAAAGAGTACAAATTCACACAAAACAGGTTTAAGATTATTCAATTTATGATTTGTGGGTGCATGATATTATTTTCTGACACAGATAAAAAAAATGTGGACATATAATCAAATAAGATTAAATAGTTATGGATACAAAAAAAAGAAAGTATACTCAGAGCATTAATGGCTCAAAATAGTTTTAGTAGTACAATTAACGCTAGTTTAGTGTTAGTTTTAGATTGCTCCCAATCCATCCAGTTAGGGTGTACGTAATGGGGGGCGACGAGGGGTGCTGGTGTGAGTGGGTTCCTTGGATCGATGTACATAATATGTCCGTTCAGTCCACTTGCAGGCGTCCGGCCACTGCACTTCATCTTCCTATGCAGTGGTGTTATCCTTGTCATTTGGGGGGAAAAAAGAGGAAAGGGGAAATGTGTCCCCCCTTGTTTCCCCTCTCTAAACTCGCCCCTCTCTTATTCCCCAACTCAATTCTTTCAGTCCCCCCGGGGCAACAGCATTCCAAAACACACACAAGAATTTCCTTTTCTTCAGTTCACAAACCCTCCTCCAACCTCACTTCAAGATGAGGGGATACATCACCCTCAACCAAATGGTCCTTACACAAAATAACACAAAATAAAAAATGTCTGTGCAACTTATGACAAGTCATTAAAACACTTTTTCACAGTCTCTGTTTCTCTCTATAAAATGAAATTGTCAGATACCACACACACACACACACACACACACTGTACAGCATGTTCTATGTGTGCCTCGTGCATGCGGCATTTTAAGTTCGAGATTTTAGGCACAAAGCAACATGAATGCAGGAGGCAGCAAAAACAAGTATTCTTTTTAATCGAACTATCGCATATGTATCATATGTGTGGCATTAATGCCATAGATTGGCCACATGCTACTCGAAAGAAAAAAAAAAAACCAAATGCTAAACAATGCATCTGAAGCATACACAACGCAGCTTATGTCACAATATAATAAAATAGACACAGGACGCACCTTTTGTTTGACTTCGCTGCATGCTCTCAATCTTCCTCCATCACCGCTGATAGGGGGCAATCTGTTTCTGTGTCCAGAAAAAGAAAAAGAAAAGAAAGAACGGCATGAAAAATGAGATCAGACCGACAAAATGAAAGTACGACTCCGTTGCAAATGCAGAAACACTTCATGTTCATCATCGCATGTTCATTCATATGCTTGTCATTTCCTTTTCCTTGCTCCGGTCGCCTTTTTACGTTGTGCATTACCATACCGATTGGCTTATAAATGCCACTGCTGCTGCCCCATTCACATGAACGCTGCCGACTTCAACACTAACCAACAATTCAGTTCAGAAATCCCCTCTGCCGGGGCCGTCCCTTTCGCACGCGCGGATAAAACGGGGATATAACGCGCTGCATGCAGGCATATAACACACGATTTGAGGAAACTCCTAAGTCAAAAATAGACTTTTGTGCAAAAAAGGCGAAAGTTATAAACTGAGATGACATCATATTTCTACGTTGAACTTGCATGTTTCTGAGAACAGAAAGGGGTAAAACAGCTGCGTCCTCATAACTCTCATTTGTAGGCAGATGATAAAGATTTCAAAGGGGAATTTGTAAGAAGCCTACATTTTGTTATTCTTCATGTCGAAAATATTGTAGCCTACGTTTAAAAATAAAGCCCGAAGCCACTGGACAACTTTCTAAAATTCCACTACAAGTTTTTAAGATTCTACAACTCAACGAATTATTCAGCGACTTTCGGGGATTTAATGACTTCCTGTGCTGTGAGCAATTTTCGCTGCGCAATCTCGAGCCTCTCACGGAGTTAGTCAAATGTCATCTTAAATTGTCTACCTTTAAAACAAAATAATGTTTGTGATGTATATAAACACGTAACATAATGGGGGGAAAAAGTACTTGTTTTGTCGACGTAACAGTCGATTAAGGAGTCAAGTAGAACTCTCTGTTGATCCACTGTTGCTATGGTTACCAGCTCAGGCGAACGCATCTTCTGTTCGCGAGCGTAATACTAACTTGAAATCAAACTTTTGTAGACTCTGAAATGTTTATTATTATTATTATTATTTATTTTATTATTATTATTTTTTTTTTTAATGCTGGGATTGCAAATATTTTTGTCTGGTACCCCATATAAGCTTAAGTAACATGGTTGGGAATCAGTGTTTTAAAGAACCTATTATCCATATACCCCATTCTGAAGAACCTATAATAATCTAACCGAAGAAACCATTAACCTTTATTTTAGGATACAGGATCTTTATCACTGTTCAGATGTTTTTAAGTGCTATATTGGCATAAGCTGTATGTTTATCTCAGTAAAATTAATTTAGAGACTTGAGGAAGATTTTAACAAGGGCTTTTGATTGATTTATTGATTGATTCACATTTAGGCAAAATTGAATTACTTTGTAATAGGCTCACATTTCTGTGGATTCTGAAATTTGTTCATTAAAGATTATTGTCTTCAATTGAAAGATATAGTTTAGAAATAAGTTCCTCATCTGGAGTCTAAGGAAATCATGTCATAACATCAAAAAATACTTTTAAAATATCCTAAAGGATGCAAGAAAAGACCTAATCAATAGCAATGGAAATGTAAAAAGCCTTCATTACTTTCCCAACTCACAATTTCAACTGCAGTGCATTCCAGATGCTGAAATTTGCATGTTGTCAAATGAGTAATGTATGCGTTAACTCATTTAAGTACTTCTGTTGGTGTACACTGCTATGAAAAAGCACTGAGCTTTGTGTACAAGCTGGTTCCCCCTTTGCTTTCCCTCCCTCTCTTGATAGCAGAGTTGTTTTTACAGTACAGCCGCGGGGTTTCACCAGAGAGTAAGAGCAGGAAAGAAGTACAATGGGAGTTCACCTAACTGACCACATTGTCTCATTCACAACAGACCATGAACTCTCTTCTTCAATCCTTGTCCCGAATGCATGAAAGGATGCATGGGGGAAATACAACAGCTGTGGGAGGTGCCCAATGATTTACATAAAATTTCCAAAATGCCAGATTGGCATATGATGAAATGTATCGTTTTTTCCATTATCTCTCACACTTTTGCAGACAGCATCTCAGCATAAAGCATTCAAGAGAAGGATGAGCAGATGATGAACTTGGGGAAATTTGCACAATCGATCATTTGACAGGGTTTATTAGTCTAAGGATGGATTCTTGTTTAATAGATTTTAAAATAGCTAAAAAAAATTGCACACAAAATTACATTTTGAATGAAGAAAGGTGGAATCGAATGCACTAACCCATCGTATATAGAATTAAATCAAGCTTCAATAACTAAATCTGTTTTGAACTGAGAAATATGACACATTATTACTAAAGGGAAATGTTCATTTGAAATTAATATTAATGATTTTACACTGAGAAACAAATCTCATTTGCTAACGTATATTGTTCCATTCTAATCAGTGTGAGCACATCTGCACACAGAAAAATATGAAAACATAACCTGCGCAGCATGTCTCTTCTGCCTTGCTCACACACACAGCACAGTATGAGCCTTTACTGGTATGGAAACATTTTAAATATCAGTTTCACAGCTGCTTCAGCCAAATAAGACAAGCGACAGACAAAGACAAAACTGTTGATCATTTAGTCGCTGCATACTAATAGTGTACTTTCAAATAATCTGAATTTTTAAAAAATCTATATCTGAAAAAATGGGATTGAAGAATGATACTTTTTTTTTCTAACACTTAAATACAAATAGCCTCCTGTAGCTAAATAATTCCAAAAATATATTTCTTATTTAGAGCAAAGTATTGAGCATCTAATCGTTTTACAATAATACAAAAAAAGAAATACACCATTTCAACTCAATATTTCTGTTGTGCACTGTTAGCACGATTCGATTCTTCAGTTCTATAATGATCAATATTGGCTTGGTAACATTTGTGTTTTAATTTCAGGTTTCAATTTCAGAGCTGACCTCTTCAAATGAGTGGTTCAAGAACAGATATACAGATAGACATACCGAATGCAAAAACACAGTTGATTGCTTTAACAAAGTGTTCTATTCCTATGGCACAAACAAAAATCAAAGAAGCAGAACACACTTCAGGTACTTTAAAACCTTTACTTCACCAAATGTTCTATATAATATATTGGGAAAAGCTTTAATGAGAACTAAAAATCTGTACAAAATCTTATGGCAGCTGTAATATTTGGCAGTGAATACACTTGTGGATCAAGTGAATCCACTGGCAAATACAATGTTCCCCCCACTTGCAGCACATGATAATGAATCAATGCTATACTATTTATGAATAGAATGTTAAGATATGGGGGAATGCAGACTTAAAATCAAAGATGCATTTTAAGAACTAGATATATTGTCTCTATGGTTGTGCTTGGCTTAAAATGCAGACAATGGCAACAATACCTGAATGCATTCTCTCGGTCTCATCCTGACAAGTACCTTCAATCATCTGCAGCTTCAGTCGGCTCTGGCTGGAATTTGTTTAACCATAGTCTAAAGGACATGCTGCCTTTGTTTAGTTAGACCAGATATATTGTAATGAATAACCACTCCTATGTCACTATTCGTCATCATAAATCATGTTGCATGTGATTTCAGCATTCTTTGATCCTGGATTCTCAGGTACATTTAAAAGTCTATGCAGGACGGATTTCCTATACATACAATAAAAAGTAGCATTTCCTTGTGAATTAACAAGAACCCCACATTTCTAAGACCAATGGCGTCTTAAAGGAATTCAGGTGAACTTTCACCTTTTACCTCATTCTGTCAATTAATTGATTTCCAATGTAGACAAATACCCTTCCCAAATGAATTTAGGTCAAACAGTCTTCAAAAAGGGATTTGAAATGTTTAGATAAGACAATGTGCACAGAGTTATACATGTGTGTATGAACAATTAATACATAGGATCAACTAATTCATTTCTTTAGTTTGACAGTGGTGTTGAAATACCTGTCACAGACAGTAAATAAATTCAGAAAAATCGAATCATTTCAAACCAATCAGTCCTTATCGCTAACTGAGGTTCAACAGTTCCATTACTGTTTAAACCCCATCTAAAATCAATCTACTCTGAATAAAAAAAAGATGTTTTATTGCGTCTATAATTGATATGACGTATGCTTTTGTGTCCTTGATCGACGCAGCCTGCAGAGATCTTTTCTAGTGAACATATGTAGTGTGCGAGTGAATGAGTGAGTCGGTACTCACTAAGTCGTATTCCTCTACGCTCGAGTTTGAACGTAAAAGATGCTTGCAAGCAGCACATCCATAGAAACGTCCCTCTTTGTTTGTCATTTCTAAGGACGGAATGAGACCACCTCTCAGACCACACACCATTTAAATGAATCGGTGCATTAATCAGTGAACTGGAAATGAAAAATATCGCCAAACCCATAGGGGGAAACGACATCAAGACCCTTCACGCTCCCAGCAGACAGTGCGATTCTAACAGCACCACAGGTGGGTCTCTTTGTATCCCCTCCCGGTTGTGCCCCATTTTGGGAAAGCCCCTCGGCGGCAGGCAGCAACCGTCTCCAGCTGAACCTGAAATACAAGCCTGAGCGCTGGATTTTCCCACTGCAGTGAGGGGGATTGATTCCCAGGGATCCGTCTGAGCTAAACCCTCTTAAATGTCCCCCTGGCTTTTGTCTTCACGTTTCAGATGAAATTCACAGCATTCACTGAGCACCGCTTCAGAGAGCACAGGAATGCTTCGGGTTTGACAGGCACCTCTGCTTTCTCCAAATGTATGCACTTGGTGGAATATTTCACATACACACACTTCACTTGTGCACACACGCACTTGGTCACCCACACACATCGAGCTACACCCTCCCACACAAATACCTATATCCAAACACCCACACACACTCATGTGCTCCTGAGTGCACATGCACAGGGCACACACACATATCCACCCACACACATGCTCCAACACAATAAGTTTCTCATGATAGCTCTGATCTGGTTTTGTACGGAATGTGTTACAACACAAACAAATACGGCAGATAGTGGCATTAGCCCAGGTCCTGCTGACAAGTTTAAGCAGTTTGGGAAGAAACAGATAGGTGTGCACGATCCATTTCTCTCTCTTTAACTGCGGAGAACAAAGAGAAAAGCTGCATTTCTGTCCCTTGCATTCCATTCTAGCAGAGACACTCACTCAGCACAGAGAAAACAATTACAGATCCCAGTCTTTCAACAGCCCAAAGGATCCACTCTCACTGCAGCGCACTGCAAACAGTGAGGCGCCTCTTTTCTGTTCACGAGGAGTTGAAATTGACCACATTTTTAGCATTAAAGAGACTGAGCAAAAACTTTACATCATTGTATAAACTCCTAATACATCTAAAATTTAGATAATGCAGATAAACATTTACTTTTGCGCAAAAAGTTTGAATCTTCAAAAGAATCTTACCTGCACACATGGCACGGTGTGATTTGTGTCTTCCTTTTTCTTGTCACTCCATTTCCTTCAGCGCTCATGTGCCTGTGACTGATTGCAGTATCCTGTTAAGATCTGCTGTTCTATGTGTGTGTGTGTGTGTGTGCGTGTGTGTGTTTGAGGCTGAGCTTTTGCCGTTCTCTGCGAGTGTCACTCTGGATGTGTTGTATCCACAGCCTGCCTTGGGTTTAACTACATAGCATCTCTCCACCCCCATGGCTGCATGGTAAGCGTGTGTGAGCAGGGAAGGTTTCCTGCCTACACGGCTCTGTAAGTCGGCCCCCAGCACACCCCCCACACCACACACACATTCACTGCCTAATTTAAAATGCTGTCACCTGACTAGCCTACCACAGTCAGCCCACACATAGTTTCGTTTTTTTCCAGTTTTTTTTTTCATCAGTTTTTCACATCTCAATTATGGTTATGTGAAGAAAAAAAACAGTAATGAAAATTACCAAAATAATCAATGAAAAAGCACAAAAAGTTGGCATTCTGTTGCTCTCAGAGTTATAACGCCAACAAGAGGCGTTACATGCAAGAAACTCTTCATCAGGCAAATAGACTGATTATGAAAAACAGTGCACTGATTTCTTTGTGCTTTTTTTATGTGAGAAACAGTTAAAGTGATGTATTGAACGTGTATACAAGTAACATTTTAATTCTTAACTAAACATATTTTCTAAATACATTTATATTAATATTATTTCTTATTATTTCTATTAGTAATTAATATAATAAAAAAATGTTTTATTAACAATACAAATATCTAAATTTTGTTATTAAAAATAAAAATAAACAAGAAATAATAAAATAAAATAAACATTGTGATTTATGGTATAAAGCTTTTGGCTTTTTTCATGAGCTAGGGCTGGTCTTACAGACAACTAATCTGTTTTGAGACATGATCCTGTTAAGATTTGTCATCTGAGGGGGGAAAAAAGGAAATTGGATGTGAAATTGTAATTCATGACCTCACAATGCTCACCCTGTTATTGGATTGATTACTCACTCCATTAAATCCTAAATAGGTCACCTCAAAATGTGTACTGTTTTCCATGTGCATCTCATCAAACCAGTCCTTTAACACTCATAGACAGTGTGCTCTTTTAAAAGTGTGAGGACTCAATGAAATGTCAGTGTACGGAAAACATATGCCTTTGTTGAGAGCGCAATCAGAGATCAAACAGCTGTTGAGGCGACACACAAAAAACTCTGAACAAATATGGATACATGGCCCCAAACACATCAATAAGTATTTCCATCAACTCTGAAATATTACAATGGAGCAGTTTATTGTGGAGGTAGGAGCTGTGTGGTGTTTTTTTATTCCCATTTCTGGGAAGATATATTGGAGTCTATTCCCTTACCCTTTTAAAACTAACCAGTCGCAAAGTCTGAACTTGTCATAAAATATAAATATGAACTTGTCTATTTGAGAGACCATATAGACAACAAGTGCTCTATTAGAACCAGACACCGCAGTTATACAGCTTTACCTTCACTGCATTAAGATGAAGTGGGTGTGTGCTTCAATTTTTGATTGCTTTTCCGAGCTGGCAATTGGACTATTTTAGAAAGCGAGACTGAAAGAATATATATGCATTCAGGTAATATGGACAAGAGGCATGAATTATGCGTGGGCAGAGAACACACTCTGTCAATATACAGATCAAATTTATAGACACTAATGGGAAAAATGAGGATTATCCTGAATAAATACCTTTGCTGTTGCAAGTGTTTAAAACAACTTCACCTTCAGTTTGGCTTGTATTCATTTAAATATCCAAGTATTCTTAAAACAGGAAACATACATACATATTTTCAACCTTCATTCTGACTCTCTGTCTGAAATGATCAATTTTTAAGCTCCTTTAAGGTTTATTAGTAAATGGCTACTGTTATGATTGGCTAATGTCATTGAGGAAACAGTATTTGCACCCACGCGCTATTGCATACATCAACTATAAAACCGTAATTTCCAGACAAATGTGACCCTGGACCACAAAACCAGTCATAAGGGTCAAATTTGTTAAATTTATACATCTGAATATGAATAAATAAGCTTTCTAGTGATGTCTGGTTCGTCAGGATAGGACAATATAATATCGAGATACAACTATTTGAAAATCTGGAATCTGAGGGTGCCAAAAAATCTAAATATTGAGAAAATCGCCTCTAAAGTTGTCCAAATGAAGACCTTAGCAATGTATATTACCACTAATAATAGTTTTTATATATATTTACAGTAGGAAATTGACAAAATATATTCATGGAACATGATCTTTAGTTAATATCCTAATTATTTTTGGCATACAATTAAAATCGATAATTTTGACCCACAATGTATTGTTGGCTATTGCCTCAAATGTGCGACTTATGACTTATGGTCCAGGGTCACAAATCATTATGAATTTGTTTTACTTATGGTAATTTAGCTGCTTTCAGGTCCAATACAAACAGCAAATGAACTGTTTAAATAGGACGCATCAAAGCGAATGTTCCTTTATGCTTGTATTCACTCTTCTATTTGTCCTCTTGTTGGCGGACTCAAGCGTGAGGACTAAAGTGAATGGCCATCTGTAAACTAAAGAACCAATTAGTTTGGGAAGTCATGTTTTCTATACATGCAAACAGCAGAAGCTGATATATCTGATTTGTTTCCTTGAGTGCCTGTCAGCGTTCTTAGTAAAAGTTAGATTACATTAATAAATAATGCACAGCCGTAGTAGACTGTCAACAGTTTGTGTTACTTGAACATGGTGCATTCTATTGTGAAGATACAACCCCAAATCCACAAGAGTTAGGACATGTTGTAAAATACAATGAAATTAAGAAATGCATGTTTACCACTGTGTCACATCACCTTTTAATTACACTTTTCAAATGTTTGGGAATTGAGGATACTAATTGTTGAAATTTTGCACATGGAATTTTTGCCCAATCTCGCCTGATGCAAAACAGCTGCTCAACAGTCTGTGGTGATCGTTGTCTGATTCTCCTTTTCATGATAAGCCATACATTGTCAATAAGAGACAGATCTGGTCTGCAGGCAGACCAGTCAAGCACATCCCTTCTGTAGAGTGTCTAGAACCCACTCTGTTTTAGCATGTGCAGAATGAGGCCTGACATTGTCTTGCTTAACAGGAAAGATGTCATTTTGATGGCAGTATACAGTATGTCTCAATGTACAATCCCAATACACACCTCCACATCAATTGTACCATCATATGCAATTCACCCATGCCGCTTGCACTTATGCAGCTGCAACTCCATACCATGACAGATGTTTGCTTTTGCACCGACATGAACTCAATGTCAGTTTTCTCTCAAAAACAAGCTTAAACGTGGACTAGACTGACCGCAGCACACATTTACACACTGGTCTTTTGGACCATCTGAGATGAGCTCGGGCACAGAGAACTCACCGCCATCTTTGCATTGAACAGATGTAGCATTTATTGATGCAGCGGCAGACTGCCTGGCCTGGCCTTACAGGTTTCTCTGGATTCCCTGAATCTTTTCACAATATTATTTATGGTAGATTTAAAAAAGACTTTGAGAAATGTGATTTTTGAACTGTCTGATAATTTTCTCATGAAATTTGCACAAAGTGGTGAGCCTTGAACCAGCTTTGGTGGACGCTCCTCCTTTTATACCCAAACACGATACCCTTACCTATTAATAGTTAATTCACTAGTTCACACTTACATATAATTTATAGAGTAAATTTAATTGCGTATGTGGCGTGCTGTCCGGGGGGGAGGGCTTCGAGCTCGGACTTTGGCCCGAACCCAGAGTACCCCCCGTATGTAAGTGGTTTAGAACTTAAAAAGGAAAAAAAGAGCAAAATGTGGAGAAGGGGTGGTGGAGGGATGCTGGAAAAACTGTCAACAAAATGGAGGTAAGACAGCTTCGTATTTATACCTCTTTTGTTGATTGGCTGAGTACTCTCCACCTGTGTCAATTATCTGACATGTTCCTCCTGAACCTCGTTTAGTAAAACAGCATTTGTAGACTGTTTCAACACAGTTTAACATATTATAATCTTTTTACTTCTATTTTGCCTCTGTCCCAACATTTTTGTAGCGTGTTGCAGCCATCAAATTAAAAATGTGTTAATATTTACCAAATATAATTAATTTGACCAGTGAAAACATTGGAACTTTATTTTTTGTACTTTTGTTAAATAGAATTAACAAATCACAGATTCTTGATTTTATTACATTTTCCAAGTCCCAACTTTTCTTGATTTGGGGTTGTACATTTAATAAACACGCAGTGAGATTTGAAAGCTTGCTATCTTTCATAATTGTTAGGTGTGGCTTCTTAGAAACAAAAACACTCACATATTCAGTTGAGTAAGTTCTCATCACATATGCAAGTGCAAAGACCCCACCCCTACACCCTCACCACAGTTTCCCGACAATTCCTTCCCACCTTAAACCAAAATTTACCCACAGAGAGAGTTTATCAACTAACCCTGTTCTCACAGATTCACAGAGTTCACTGGGTTCTTTCTCATTCAGGGTGTCCACTCTTGAAATTTCCATCCTGCTGTTTAAAGTGAATTTACCCGGGAACAACACAGATTCATGCTGTGGAAAACTGAGATACCTGCAAGCACCCATATGCACTTCATAAAATATGAGGAGGACCCATGGAATGATAATGACTGGAGTAATTGATGAAATTGCTTTGCATGCAGTGAAGCTCAAGAGTCATTCACAATCAAGAACTTTTCAAGCGTCTGCATAAATTTCTTCAGCTCATGTTGCCCTTGTGCTGGTTTCCACTGGTTTTTAGAAAACATAGAAACTCTTTTTTATTATTGAAAAAGACAATTGCCAGGAAAATGAACTGGTTTTCTTTGCAACACTTTGCAGTCATCTTCAAGTTAGGTACTTTTTCATAGGTGGGATGTGGACAGACACAGTGGGAATACCCTCTGGACTCTGCTCAGAAGATGATTACCATAACAAGGTAGCATTATCTTTACTTTCAAAACATCTTTAATGATTATGAACCTTTAAAACGATAGTTCTGTCAAAAATGAAAATTCTTTGTAGTCATCCTTTACTCACCCTCATTGTGTTTCAAAACTGCATGACTTTCTTCTGTGCAACATAAAAAAAGATATTATATATTTATTTTATTATTATTATTTTATTTTTATTTTTTATTTAATGAAAGTCAACATTTTTCAAAATATCTTCCTTTGCATTCCACAGAGGAAGGGAAGTCATGTTTAGAACACATGAATTTTCATTTTTGGGTGGACCATCTTTTATAAGTTTACAAACAAAATTTTTAGGTTTTAGCTATAAGTTTTAACAGAGTCATTGGAACAGATTTAGTATATATATATATATATATATATATATATATATATATATATATATATATATATATATATATATATATATATATATATATATACATGTGTGTTGTAAAAATGTAGTAAATAAGTTTCATGAACAGTGTGATGATAAATAATACATCTGATATATTAGGTGCCACTACATGAAACACTGATAGTGAATGTGCCTTAAAACACTGAAAGATAATTTATACTTCCCCATCAACAATTGCAGGTAAAAGAATGAAGGCAGACTTTAATCATGGAATTCATGCGAGCCATTTTGTGCAGGTATCTGAATTATTTTCATATATATTCAGTCACTGATGAGCTATTTCAAGACAATACCAACTCACATTCTATTTTTAGTCATTCTTTTTAACCTCATCTTGTCTGTATAATTAAACATTAGAGGAAATTCTGTTTTTAGTGTTAGTCCTGCACTTGGAGCCAGTTAGAATTTCTTTGACACTAGTCAAATAATTATAATTCATATCAAGCATTATATATTTAGAAACATTGTATATTTTCCTTTAAATTAAAGTATAAGAAGATTAATAAAAAACATTTATGGTATGTTAGGTGGAGGAGGACATGCTGGTAAAATACTGTTCTCATGTAGAAGGGAGTTCCCCTTGTAATTTCACAGCAATGAAAAAAATTGGTAATTCATAACAGTGGGCTTATTCGTACTTGCATGGAAATTATTCAAATTCTAATTTAAAACACTAGGGATGTGTTTATTTAGGTTTGAAGTTGCTTTATGATCTGATTATTTATGGAAGGCTACACCCTAATGAACATGACTTACTACCATTCAGAGCATATTTGCCTGGTACCAATAACCTTCATTCAGTAAAGAATACAACTCAATCCATTTTGATGTTAACATGCTGCTAAGCTGATGTTGTGATGGCATAACAACATACATAAATATTGGTTTAAATTGTCCTTTTAAATTAGATTTAAATATTCATCAAAAAATGATCAGACCTGAACCATTTTCTGGCATTTTGATGGAGCAGGGAGATGGTGGTGATGTCACTATGAAGGAATCACAGCGTGAGCAGTGAAGTGCCACAACGTGAGCTAATAACTGGACAGGAAAAGAAGTTAAACAAAAGTACTGAATTTTGGGAAATTCTTTCACACAGTTAATTGATTGGATACTATGAAATACATCAATTAAACAATTTTGTATAGGCAGGTATTTCAAACATCCATCCGATTATCCATCCAATCATGCATCCGTCCATTCGGTTATCCTTTCAACCATCCATCTATCCATATATCCATCCATGCATCCGTCCATCCATGCATCTATCTATCTGATTATCCATCAATCATCTTTCCATCCATTCAGTTCCATTTATCCATCCAATTATCCATCTATCCATTCAGTTATACTTTTAGCCATCCATCCATCCATTCATCCATCCATTTATCCATCTGATTATCCATCAATCATCTATCCATCCAATAATCCATCCATCCATTCATCCAATTTTCTATCTATCTATCTATCATCATGCCTATTAACCTTCAAACATCAAGGCTTTTTACACTTTTTAAACTTTTTAACTGCATCCTGTTTTCTACTTCAATGCAAAATCAGAAATTGAATTGGAATCCAATTTAAATGGTGCACAACCTATTCAGACCATGCAATCACATGTCTGAAGGCCCATCATGTGTTCTGAAGTGCCACTGCTGCATTGGCGCCCACTGACAGCCAGTGCAGATCTTGTTCCTGTTTTACCAAGGGTGGTTTGCAGCTGAAAAGTTTCCCTGCAAAATTCAAGGAAACAACAGCCTTTATCAGAACACTTTGTCATTACTAAATAGCCTAAGATTCTGTACTTCTAAGAATATGCAAATCTAAAATTATGATTGCAGACTGATTATGACTTTTCTGCTATCTGATTATGAGTGCTGCAGAAGCAAAGCACATCAAAATTTAGCCTCCATACTTAGAAAGGCTTAAAACTAAATGACTGCCGACTGCCGAAGATTTAGCACTTAGACAAGCGGTGTCAACAGGGCACTAAGAGCTGGATTTGCTAAAATGATAAAGTTTACAGGCAACCTTTTTGAACACATGTCAAGTCCTCATGTCCACCCTTGGTAAAGTGGTTTCTTTTGAGCTGTAATGAGTGGGCAGGAAGAAATTATCATTTAGCAAAATGTATTTGAGTCATAAATATTAATATTAAAGGTGCAGTAAGCGATTTTTTCAAAAACACTGTTTAAAAGTTGGTCAGACCGAGTACCACAACAAATGTGAAATCAATCAGCATTAGGGGGTAATGATGGTGGAGGAGAGAGAGTGAACAAGGAGGAGATTTGAAGAAAGACTGTTGAAAGAGAGATGAGATAAAACAAAAAAGAAAATCTGCCGCTGCATCAAGGAATATCACTGGGAAAAAGAAGGGTTATGATCAGGCAAGTGCTTTAGGACCAGATTTAATATTAGAAAAGCTTTCCAACAGAGAAACCTACGAAGGAAGGCCTGAAAACTGACGCTGAGGTTGTGTTGTTTCTGCTCCACATGTGAGTAACTTTAGTTCTGCAGTTTCACATAACCAAGAAATGCTGTTGTTGTAAGGTTAGCCATATACAGGACAGTTTTGAGTGTCATTGGCCCTGTCTCAAATGGCACCCTAAACACTCACGGTCTTCCTATGAGTCCACACTATCGTGATGTAAAGCAGCTTTGACTTTGGGACAAATGGGACACCCTACAGATCGCACCCTACTTAAAGGACACGCGTACGTGGCATCCATTTAATTCCACAAGACCAAAAGTGCATATGAAGTGTGCCATTGGGGACAGGGCCATTGTTTGTCTGGAGCTGCTGTGCTGCTGGCGACTAACTACCAACTCTTGTATGAATTCACTCTTGTGAACTATATGTTCGTTTTTTGTGCTTCTGTGTTGTTCATTTATCATCTTTGCTTTATTTTTCATGAAGCGTTATTTCGCTTCACTTCTGCTATGATAAATAGACATCCGCTCTTGCATTGCTTGTGGGGTTCGAGACCAGCTCAGAGAGAGGCAGATAGGTGCGGGCTGAAGAGTGGGTTTGTTTGGGTTGATTTCAAATATCAACTGTGTTCAGCAACAATTCTGGGAGATCGCATACTGCACCTTTACATGACTTGCTGAGGTATGGGACAATAAGTGCAAAGATATTTAATGAAACTCTTTGTAATGTACTGCACTAGCATTAGTACACCAAGGCATCATGTGAGGCATCATGATATTGAAGGTGGAGTCACTGTTGTTTTACCCTTGTTTGCATAAGTTATTGTTTGTAGCTGTTGGCATCTGGTGAGAGGACTGCACCAAAGCCACTTCCTGAAATGTTTAACGTCTGGCAAAACCAATGCGGGAATTGTAGATAAGGAACAAATAAACCCACCTCACCTGCTTGAGCAAGGAGACAGTCCAGGTACAAACACTGTGCTTTAGGGGTGGGTTTAGCTGTTCAGCCACTCCCTATGTAAATGTTGCCCAATCCAAATCCAGTTCCTCTTGCAAAACAATCATTTACTCACAAAGGAATTGTTCCATGAAACATGCACAAAAAACTCGGGGGATTCTCTATCAAGGTAATTCCAGAAATAGCCCACAAGGGCTCTTCAAAGGCTCACTGGACATGCAGACAGGTAATTTAGATCAAGACGTAAAGGAATGTGAGTGGGAGTCACTCTACAGCAGCGCAATAATCACAAACTGACAATTATCAGCATACCTAGATAGTCAAATCTCCCATTCTGCATGCTTGGCTGCATTACATTGACTACTGCACTTGTCATAACAAGTAAGAACAGGACACCCTGCTGGAGAAACCTAAGCTTTTAGGTGAGGGTGACTCAGGTGTGGAGGAAGGCCATGAATTTACATACCATTCATAGCAAGTGTCAAAGGTCATTCTGACATAACCTGCATACCTAAAACACAAATAGTTTGTTCATATTTATTTTATAATTTAATAAAATAACTTACTCTTTCCTTTTAAAAATGTTTTTGAAAGAAGTTTATAATGCTCACCCAGACTGCATTTATCTGAACAAAACTACAGTAAAAATAGCAATATCATGAAATATTATTTCAATCTTAAATAACTGTTTTCTATTTTACTATATTTTAAAATGTAATTTAATCTGGTGATGGAAAAGCTGAATTTTCAGCAGCATTACATTCAGTATCACATGATCCTTCATAAATGTCTCTATGATGATTTGGTACAAAATAAACATTTCTAATTATTATCAGTGTTGAAAACATTTGCGCTGCTTAAACCATGATCACTTTTTTTTCAAGAATTGATGAATAGTAAGTATTCCCATTCTTGGAATTTGTGCTTTGCATTTCACCCATCTAAGAGCACACACAGCAGTGAGTACTGACCACACCGTGAACACACATACACCCGGAGTAGTGGACAGCCATTTTTGCTGCGACGATTGGGGGTTAGGCGCCTTGCTCAAAGGTGTCTCAGTTGTGGGAAATGAGAGTGGAAGAGAGTGCTGTTTATCCACGCTGTTCATTCATTCCCCCCACCTACATTTACTGCCAGTACTGAGTACCCGCGACCTTCAGCTTACAAATTCGACTCTCTAGTCATTAGGCCACAACTGCCCAACTTGCAGGTGTTCATTGTAGGTAATACACATCTAAATAATTAGATGTGTATCTTTACTTTCAATGAGCTGAGGCACCGTTGCACAGATTTACACACAATTCACCTGATATTTTGTAATTGCTCTAGACTAGAGAAAACAAATAAACTCCTAAACCTTTATCTGAACAGCAGAATCCATTGCAATATTCAACAACAGAAAACACACTTACAGTTTCACATCCAAAATGCACTAAAACTACTACTTCATACATGTCTCAAATCAAGTCATTCTTTCATAACCCTATAGCAAAGGTTGTCACCCAACAAACACATATTGTCACTCACAAAAACAATGACCTAAAAATGCTAACAACAGGTAGCATTATATGTTTTGTAACATGTATAAATGTTTTATTTTGTAAAATAATGATTCATCTCTGCTGTTTAGAATTCACAGCAGTATATGTTATATGAACCACATTTACAGAACAGTACATAATTATTCCTAAATTGCAAAGACTAACTCTGGTGTTTGTTTTGATAGTATTTTATTTTTCATATTTAGAATATTTTTCAATATAGCATTACAGTAGAATTGAGCAAATTAATGTCTTATTCATATGTGTATTATGTTAAACTTTGAATGTAAGTTTTGAAAGAAAAAAAAAAGTATGTAAAGTGCAAAGTGGCCTATACAGATAATTCTGTTGGTAGTGGTGTTTGAGTGGCTAAATAATTCATGTTATTTGAAAGATGTAGTCATTGAATGTATATTCTGTGACAAATCAATGGAAAATGAACCAGAGTTGAAGCCACTTATATTGCTGTTGTGCTCACTAAGAAAAGTTTTGACTTGAGTTTTGAGAAATGGGTTCTAGCGATTGTAAAAATAAAATAAAAATAAAAATCAAAAAACTGTAATATAAGAATATCAATCCATGCCTGTGCTGGCCTTGCGATTTCAAAATCATCAAAATTAAATATTTTCATGATTTTTCACAACATTTGTCAACTATTATTGTTGTTCAGATAACATAATATTTTGAGTTTCTATACCAATCTCCTTTATTGTATTAACTCATTTTTTTAACTTCAATGAAGTCAAAATTGTAAGGCTTACTTAAAACTTACTTTTTTAAGTTAAACCAACAATAATTTTTTTACAGTGGATTTTGACTTCCTTTTATTTGGGGTCAGGATGAGGTTACAGATCAAAGACGTTTCTTTGGAATGCCGTTTTCCCAGATGAGGACTGATGAGGTGATTGTGCTCATGCCCGCTATATGCCATCCTCTGGATCTCCCTCTCATAGCATGCTCTATTACTGTGCCAATTCCACGTTTCCCCTTTGGGTATAATTTACGTGGGATTCCCTGTATCTGCTCTGAAACATCCCACTGGTGTTATGCGCGTCTCCCCCATGTCGCCTCTTCCCAGGGCTGAGTCAGTGCAGATGAAGCTTCCTGTGCTGTGACTCACTGAACATAGTGATCTACGCTACTCAGAACACAAGCTTGGCTAGTCCAATCAGCTGAGAAGATCTGAGACAGAAGGAAACAAACCTCCTTAAAATGTGGAGAACTTATAATGAGACCATATGACATGACTGGGTTGCAGGGTTGTTGAAGTCTGGCAGTGTTTAAAGTATAAACCAGGATCCACACAAGAAACTTATATTCAGATCCAAGTATCTGTTCCATCATGCTTGTAATGGTGTCATTTTGTTTTGATAGGCTATATCAAGGACATTCCTAAGGATGAGAGTCAAGGGATAATTAAGAAGTGTTTTCACACATCTCAAAACATAACGGCATTGATAATGAGAAATGGGTTATCAAGTTTCATAGTCATAGAAATATTGCCATTTCATATTCTGCAGCCAATGGCAGATGAAATGTGTAAACCAAAGGCCGTGGGATTTAATGCGAACAGCAAAACAATGTGAGAACCTGGTAATTCTGACATACTCGTTTTACACATTCATCAATACTCTGAAGCCAGCATGTATGGTGTGAAGTGCAGGAACACTGGGTACAGTCCAAGTGTCTTGTGCACTGTGAAGTGGACTTCACAAGGTGTTCAGCCATCTTAAGTAATATTCCAATTAACAAAGTGCATGTTTGCTCAGTCCAATGAGAATTATGTCCAGTTCACCTCCTCACTACTAAATATTCCATGGTCGACTGTTAGTAGTATTATAACAAAGTGGAAGCAATTGGGAACAACAGCAACTCAGCCACAAATTGGTAAACCACTTAAAATCACAGAGTGGGGTCAGCGCATGCTGAGGCGCACAGTCAGTAGCTACAGACCTCCAAACTTTGTGTGGCCTTCAGATTAGCTCAAGAACAGTGCATAGAGAGCTTAATGGAATGGGTTTTCATGGCCGAGCAGCTGCATCCAAGTCTTATATCACCAAGTGCAATGCAAAGCGTCGGATACAGTGGTGTAAAACACGCCGCCACTGGACTCTAGAGTGTTCTAGAACTGAGAGATGTTCTCTGGAGTGACGAATCACGCTTCCATGTCTAGTGCCAAACATACCAAGACATTTTGGACAATTTCATGCTCCCAATTTTGTGGGAACAGTTTGGGGATGGCCCCTTGTTCCAACATGACTGCGCACCAGTGCACAAAGCAAGGTCCATAAAGAAATGGATGAGCGAGTTTAGTGTGGAGGAACTTGACTGGCCGGCACAGAGTCCTGACTTCAACCCGAAAGAACACCTTTGGGATGAATTAGAGCGGAGACTGCAAGCCAGGCCTTCTCGTCCAACATCAGTGCCTGACCTCACAAATTCGCTTGTAGAAGAATAGTAAAAAAAAGGTCATGAGCATGTAAAGACACACTTCCCAAAACCTACGACAATATAGTGTTTACACACATATATAAACTATATTTTACATTAGAATACAATACACTTTATTATATGCATAAAGTAATGTACATAGATTTATAAAAATATCAATCAGTTTATTATTACCATTATACTCAAAACCCCTGTCATTGAAGCAAACTATTGCAGATATCCCCTACTCAGTAGAGCAGTAAACACTATGTTGGGAGCTTGTGAATTGGATCTCAGCTACTTTAAATATACAAACCTCCTGCTCTTCCTCCATCTGTGGCTGAGGAGCATTGCTGCCGGGACAATCTGTGTCAGCCCTCGTGCCTGATTATGAACATGTGCCATTGTTATTGAGGAGTGGTTGTACCAGGGGTGACCTTTCCCTTCGATGTTCATGTACGTTTGTGAGTGGGGGTTTGCATGGTTTTTAGGTGGGCTGTCAGTCACAGAGGGGAAGTGAAGAGAGGGATGTGGGTGGATGGGGGCGAGTAAGTAGGTGGTGGCTGCAGGAAGCCACTGCAAATGTCTACGCTTGAACACGCCTGCATGTTTGTTTGGGGTCAAAGAGAATCCACGATATGCATGTGGAACAATTAATGCAAGTTTTGCCCATGATGTAGTAGGCATGGCCTGCATTTACGCCCACAGAAGACCACTTATAGATACAGAGTTGTACTTTAAACTCGCATGAATCTCTGCAAATCTGCATGATAACTCAACAGTTGCATTTTAAATGTTATCATTTACCAACACAACATTAAGTTTCGTCTCCAAATTTGAGTGAGCTGACTTAATGTCTACAGCCCACAGGCAGCTGCTTTCAAAAGGCAACATCTAAACGTTCATGGAATCTCATAGGCTAAGTGACTGATCATGGGCAGCTAAAAAAGCTAGCCTGACATGGTCATTCTCAATTCTAGTCAGAATATGAGTCTGGTACCGCTCCATTGGGCTGTGATTATGGGGCGTTTCACCCGAACAAGGAAAGACCTCAATTGGATAGACCTACAACCAATCAGAGCAACAGAGCGACGTGTAACATTAGTTGTCAAATGTCAATAGAACTCAACTGCACTGTGTTGCCAAGTCTGTGTTTTTCCCGTGGGTTGTTCTCCATGTCCGCATGTTGAAGCGACCCCAATTATGTGATATATAGACCTAGGAATGCAAATTATAGCAGGCAACCTTGCCAAAATAACATATTTTACCCCCCAAATACCTTCTTTTTATTGCGGAGAACCCCCCCGGAAAGCTATAGGAATTGTTTTGGGCTATAGTTTTGAGTAGCAATTGTGCGACATTGCAAAAAAAACTTGGCAACCCTGTCTGCACACGCGCTGGAATACATAAGTAACGTTAGAAGAAAAAGATGAGTGTAAACGATCTTTGCCAGTATTGTAAAAAAATTATTTAAGGATACACAGAGTACTTACCAACACGATCATCATTTCTGAGTGAAATAGTGAAGGTGGATCCATATACGAACAAGTTCTCCGTTTAGGATAAGAGCAAATTCAACCCAAGCGCCTTCGATGACGTGGTTGATTATGTTACTGTTTATCATCTGTCCATCATCATCTAAAGCCCGCCCTGACAATTTAATGAGTCCGAACAGTTTCTGTTCGGGCATAATTACTCCTCTATGGATCGAGTCCAGATCAAACTGCCCGAGCAAAAATGTTGTGGGCGAGGCTAAATTCGGCTGGCATCCAGGCTATAAAAAAGCACTCCTCACATGAAACGCATACTCAAAAGAGAATTAGCATATGTATATATAAAATGAATTATATTAATAATATATATGAATTCATAAATGAATACTTTTATTCACTAAGGATGCTTTAAAAAAATGTATTTCACTTTTTTCAATCAAAGAACACTACAAATATATATATAAGCAGCACAACTGTTTTCAACATTGATAATTATCAGAAATCTTCCTAAAAATTCATATTAAAATGATTTTCTGAATGATCATGTGACACTGAAGACTGGAGTAATAAAAATTGAGTTTGACCATCACAGGAATACTGAAATATATTAAAATAGAAAACAGTTGTTATTTGTAATAATTTTTCACAAAATAGCCTAACGGCTTTTACAGTATTTTTAATCAAATAAATGCAGCCTTGTTCATCATAATAAAAAAGAAAAATCTTATATACCCCAAATAAAAAAAAATATATATATATATATCAAAATTAAAAAAATCTTACAGACCCCAAACTTGTATTGACAGTAGTGTAAAGGGTTACTTCAACGATTAGCAATAAGCTTTGTATCAGTATCCCGGGAGTATTTTCAAATTATCGTACTTTCCCCTCCTCATATGACCCTGAGAGGAGAGAATAAAAAAAAATCCTCAGATGGCAAATATCGTCATTTTGCATCATTGGATGAGTTTATGTCCAGAGGCTTAAGACTACAGCCAGCAGAGGGCGCTGCTTCCACATGTTTTCAACATCGCACTCACAGCACTCGGCTCGCGGAGCTGTGGAGATTCATGTAAACGGAGCGGTGGAGACCAAAGTGAGTGTTTCAACTTTTAAAATGAACTTCCTATGAAAGTTAAGCTTCCAAAGACATGAACTGGACCCGCGCTGTGAATGCAGCCGCAGCCGCGAATCCCGCAGCCAATGTGATGAATGTAATCCGATCCTGCTGTGTTTGTGCCGTGACGCTCAATCGGCTCACTCGCATTATATCGAACAGACACGTTCAGTTTTTAATTGTAGTGTCTCTAACTCAACTGATTTTCTGAAAATGAACGTGGTAGGCAAGTGATCCAATAATCATGTAGCCGACTAGCCGCGCCTAAATAGGGCAGTGAAGCAGTGCGTTCTGGGAATTGTTGTCTTTCATCCCCATGAGACACAAATACATTTTCTGTGTTTTCTCAGTCTACAAGGCACCAAATTCAAAAATAATTTCACATTTCTACTACATTAATGACCCAGTTTAAATACAGATTCATCTTCCCAGCGTTGAAGTACCCCTTTAATGCCTTCAACCATTGAAACCAGATAACTGACAAACAAGTTCACACAGGGGAAAAAAACAACAACAACAAAATAAAATCACAGATATGGCATGCCACTAAGGTAAAGATATACACTTTGTTAAGTAAATTCCTATCTACTGAACAAAAGCTTAAACAAGATAATTAACATGTTGTGATGATGAAATGTCATCACATATATCCCTGACCCAGTATAATAGAGTTTCTTGACTTACAGCGTGCTCTCTTTGATACTCCACCCAAAATTCATCCCATGTACCAGATGAGAGAGACCACAGGCTGACAGTGCCTCATCTCCTCAGTGGGAGTGTTAGTGGTAAGTAAATAGCAGAGGAGGAGGTAGCATTGACGGAGGCCACCCCACACAGCCCAGCCTATAACCCACACACTAGCACAGTGTCATGGCCTTTCAGCTCACAATACAGCCCAACACTCAGTAGGATGAAAGTCAGTGGAACTTCTGGTACACGCCAATGTGACACCCACGTGCAGACTGGAAACCACAACTTATTACACAGAGAAATTGAAAAGAAGAAAAAAAGAGGAATGGTTTTGACGTGGGGTATCCAGAAAAGTAAAAAAGCAGTAGACAGAGTAGACAGTCCTGCCTTTATTTTGAGAGAAATGTTAGTTTGTGTTGTCAGCATTTCAGATGATATATTTTTGCGCTGGATACTATAGGGTGCTATAAAACAAGCAGGTGGCTGACAAATGTCCCGCACTAATGAGGCAAGGCTCTCTGGTGCTCACAAGCTTAGACTGCAGCAGCGTCACAACGGCACAGTAGGACAATTGAACGAGCTGGCTTAACTCACCTGGCACGGTGCGGCCCATTGCTAGCTCTGTCATTGAGAGGTCACCAAATAGTAGAGAGTGCCAAAGGACACTGTAAGAGTCTAGCCGCCTTGCTTGTGGCTTTTAATGTCTCCTGGTGGAAAAAATACTGATGTCAGTGAAAATTTTGCCTACCTAGTTGTACCAAGAAAGCATATAAAAGTGCACAATTCAGCCAGTATTATGATGGATAAGAGATTTTATGTAAAATCCGGCAATTTATTCTTCACAAGTTTAAGTTTCTGTGTAATCAGTACACAGCGCTGTTCATGTAAATGAGCATTAAAGTTCCTGTATTATGATTTTTCGAATATTACCTTTCATGCAATGAGTAATGTAGGTGTCTGTGAATGTAAACGATCTGCAAAGTTGTGAAGCTACACAGGAACAATTGAGTAATGTACTATTAACATTATTACGTAACAATAAACTCTGATTAACAAATTAATTAATAATTAATAGTGCTCAGTCGAATTTGGTAGGTCACTCTAGTTAATCAATAATGACTATATTTTCACACCTTTCATAGGACTACTAATAACTACTAAATACAGGATCATAATTAACATGAATAATGCATAATGTATAATTTATTCTAAAGTGAAGGTCATAAACCCACTAGTATGACTCAAGTATTACCAAATCCTTCAGAAGAAACTACTAATGATTTGGATTTTGGATTTATTCTAAAGTTAAAAACATGATAGCTCTTTAGTAATGACTGAAGTCATTGTAAGCTTTTTAGGTTTTTGTAAGTTTGTGGATAGTAATGGCTTCTGACAGATTTAGTAACACTGAAGTAATTACTAGTGGGTTATCATGGTCTTCAATTTAGAATAGTGATCCAAATAATTAGGTATTATACTTTAAAAGGATGTAGTAATACTTCAGTCATTACTATCCAAAACTTTACAAAAACCTTAAAAGCTTAAAAGCGTGGGGCAACAACGCAGGGTTAGTTGTAACACGCATGGTTTAAAACTTTCCACACATGCCAGGATGACGAAACTTTGTGTATTTACTAGTTGCCATATCAACGTTATTTAGAGGAAAAAAATTGCGCCAAAATTACTGAACATTTATTTCACCATAGCAAAAGTAAATTTCTTAAAGGAACACTCCACCGTATTTAGAAATAGGGCTTTTTCAACATCTTTCCTACATTTAGATATGTGGGCATGGGCAAATGCATTTTACCACAGGGTCGCCGCTAGCTTAGCTTAGCATAATGAATGGAATCCTATGTTGCCAGCTAGCATTGTCCCGAGTAAAAGTGATCCAAAAAAAAAAAAAATAGACTAGGCGATTTCCTAGGCAGATATTAACTTGGGACTATATTATGGGGAAGCACAGACGAGCACAGTCAAGTCAAGTCAAGTCAACTTCATTTATATAGCGCTTTTACAATGATGATTGTTTCAAAGCAGCTTTACAGTGTTTACAGGAAAATATTGCAACAACATTTTATTCGGCTATACGTTTGCTTTGAAGAAAACGGTGATGTCATCAGCTCATTTGAATTGATCATATAGTGATAATAGTAATAAGTTTAGTAATTCATTTTATTTGGATATTTAGTTGAAAATTTTGACCAAAATTTTAGTGTCCCCAACTGAGCAAGCCAAGCCAGAGGTGACAGTGGCAAGGAACCAAAACGCAAAGTGATATCAGAGATATCACGCAACTCATGAAATCCCCAAACTTCTGTCAACATACCGGCGTATGTTGTGCATGTGTTGCGTGATATCTCTGCACCCAAGTAGCAGTGCTTCACCTGTGCTTCCCCATAATATAGTCCCAAATTAATATCTGCCTAGGAAATCACCTAGTCTTAATCTGCATCGCAATTTGTAGGCCACAAGAAGTAATTAGGTGGGGGCATGCTACTTTTACTCGGGACATGCTAGCTGGAAACATAGGATTCCATTCATTATGCTAAGCTAAGCTAGCAGTGACCCTGCCAAACTAAAACAATGCATGCACTGAGACAAAAATGCATTAAAATGTAAAAATACATTAGCAGTTGAGATCGTTCTTTAGTTGTAACACTGCATTAAAATGAGCACCTATTAGAAATATGCTATTATATTCTATACTTTTATGAATTATTTTGAGAAACCATTAGAAAAGGGTGAATAAAGACTGAGAGTCAATGTTCAGAAATTATTCATTATTATTATGTTTTTAACTATACTGTACAGCTGTATTTAACGTGTTTGTTGTCAAACTCAAAAATGTGTGTATTTTTAATGATTAAAAAAATGCCATTATTTTATTTTAAAAAATGTATAATTTTGACAAAATATTTTAGTTAATCTTGGATATTTTTTTATTAGATCAGATAACATTTTAAGCTGTCATTTGGTCATGTTACAATGTGCCCCCTCACATGTTACAATGTACCCCACCTACAAGGCATGTTGTCACATTTCACTTCCATTCTTTCGGGGTAAATCAAGAAAAAAGTATACACTGTTTTAATGAAACAAAACCACATAATTGTACTAGAGGTGTGAAATGAATGTAAAAAAAAAACACAAAAAAACAAACAAAAAAACTCTGAACCCCAAGTGGATTTACACAAACTGAGAAAGTCAAAAAGCGTTAGGTTGTGCCCCGCTCTCCCCTACATTGACTTCAGTCATTACACGAGAATTATCATGTTTTTCAGTTTAGAATACTGATCCAAATCATTAGTAGTTTCTTCTGAAGGATTTGGTAATACTTGGTAATGGTTATTATGACCTTCACTTTAGAATGAATTATACATTACGCATTATTCATGTTAATTATGAATCTGTATATAGTATTTCTTAGTAGTCTTTTGGGAAGTGTGAAAAAATAGTAGTTATTGATTACCTAATAGTGAACTACCACATTCACTGATATTGGTGAATTCAAGTGCAGTTTATTCCAACACAAAATATAAACAGATGAAAAGTAAACAATGACTTGACTTGACCGAAGAACTGACCAACAGTGGTTCACAGGGAACACACATGCAAGACCGTCAAACAACGAATGAACCACTGGGGAATATATACACAAAGGGAAACAAGGGGGAGTGGCTTATACACCTGGGGAAAACTGATCATCCATAAATACTACAAAGAACTACAAAACATGACACAAGACAAAAGTCCTCACAAGACAAGGAAACGCATGCTGGGATCATGACAAGTAGTTACTAGAATGTTAATAGTGCATTACTCATTTGTTCCTGTGCAGTTATTCATTAATGATGGAACAGTATTCTAAAGTGTTACCGAAAAATATAGATTTGATTGATCTTTTTATTCCTTTTTTTTTTTTTTACAATAACTTGGCTAGCAGGTTTGCAAAAACTGAGAAAACAGAATGAGATTATTTACTTGTCCTTCCTCCATTTTATAAAAAGAGTCCAAATTATGGTGCTTTTTGGGTGTCATCATTTTAAGGAATTTAAGGGATTTTTTAATGGAAGGGGATGGAGGGTGGTGATATGTGCTTATAAAGTTGCAAGCAAAGCAATACAATTAAACAAGTTTTCACTACAATTAATTGAATATCAATTCAACACTGTCCAAAAAACAAACAAACATCTAAATGCTTTGAGAAGTCATGTGTACCATATACTGGTGGAATGTGACACCACACAATGTCAAAAGATGGATAAGTTGGAAGTGGAAAGAAAGTGAAACCTTCATGTTTTAAAGTGTTTACTTGAATATTTCAAGGTTCAAACAAACTGGTGGTCATGTAAACACACAAAAAGAAGTTTCTTACATAAATAGGTCGATTAGATCTTCAACCGAAGAGAGTTTTATTTGATTCCATCCTTCTTGTTTTTGACGCTAAAGCTCGACAAATGTCTTATTACTGCATTACTTTTACTGCAAATCATGGCTAACACAGATAGCATGGAATTAAAACGATTCATTTAAGTTTTCCCTGATTTCCCTCTCTGAAAACAGTGAAATTCCACAGCTTTGGTGGAATGTTCTCAGTGCCCCTTTGGAGCAGGGGTTTGGAAGGAGGGACTCTAATAGCTAACAGTGGATTTACATTCTTTGTTGAACATAATGGGGGAGCCAGAGGGGCCGTGAGCCAGGAGGGAGCTGCCCCACTGCGATTCCTCCTGTGAAAACAGCAACCCCGTCACTCACCGCACAAGTACCTCATTATCATCCACAGTCAGTTGTAAGTAAATCACTCCAATGCGCTGCAGCCGAGGCAAGCGCCCGGACTGACATGTTCAATGCAAATCATACATACAAACATTTCAGCAGCAGAGGTTTCAGAGCGGGTAGGACATAATACAAAACATAAGACAAACACTTCTGGTTTCCAAGCAACAGAGCCACTCTGAACGAACCCTGAGGGAGGTTTTTCAATGTTTCGGGGTTCATCTCGAGGAGATTTCCTTGTGGTATTTGACTCCTCTGACCTCCCTCAAAAGGTCTGGATTTGCGTACCTTGGGAAAGCAGAATTTTTTCACCCGAGGTTCATTTAAAGTACCATCAAACTTGTTATCTGTTGCAATGATTTATTGCGGCATCTGTCTTTGTCATAGAACTGTGAGTGTTGACCTAATGGCGCTTTCATAAACATGGCTCTTATTTGATGTGAGCATTTGGTGTGATTTATTCATCTCACAGGCACCGCAAGTAAGTTTGTGTTAATGCTGCGCTGCTGTGCTACTGACCGAGTTTATAATAAACATCTCAGGCACACTACGCTGCTTAATATTTTACAGGAGGAAGACCGTTTGAGTACTTTGTGCAGAAGAACAGGATGTCATCGTCTAATAGCTTCTAATGTTGGCAATAAAAGTCACTTTTTTAATTGGCCTGTTATGATTGCCATTCTGTGAAGGAAAAAAATCTCTCTCACACACACACACACACACACACACACACACACACACACACACACACATGTTGTGTTTCTATGTTTTATGCGGACATTCCATAGGCGTAATGCATTTTATACCGTACAAACCGTATTTTCTATCCCCCTACACTGCCCCTGCCCCTAAACCTACCCATCACAGGAGACATGCTGCATATGTTATATATATGCATATATATGTTCGAGTTAAGAAAGCAGATAATATCGGACAAACTTCAGGACAAAAATATGTTTACATACTGTATTTGTTTACATATTTTCTAAAGATTGTTTCAGGCATTTTGGTGTGTACACAAGGTTTTTGACAAATATATATGTTAAGGCATCACACTACAGGACTGAATAAATGACAAATAACCATGAAATAGGTTCCAAATTATCATTAAAAATGTAATTAATAAAAAGTCCCTTGTATCTCCTGTTGTGGTTCTTTTTAGCACTTCAAGGATACAAAAAACTGCCTGTTTAAAAAATGGATTTTGTCACCCCACAGAGCTGTATAATAATAATAATAATAATAATAAAAAAATTGTAAATGCAAAATTGATAACTGGACTCATTTGTGAAAGCAGAATTGTATTCTTTTATATCTTAGATCTCTAATTTATGTTTTTATTTTGTATATCTAGCAGGATAATTTGACATAAAATTTGAACAGATTGTTTTATGTTTGTAAAAAATGCTAAATATTACTTTAGAATAACTGATGTAATACCTGTTAAGATTGGTGTGAATGCATTTACAGTCAATATATGAAATGACTGCTGTTTACTTTCAAGAATATAAAGTACATTTCTGTATAACTTTAAGTGCTAATAAACTGCATTGTGCCAAAATAATAATATGTTTAGATATACTGAACTTGGACAGTATTGAAATATGATGGGGCGGAATGTCACACAACAAAATGCCTGCTGTTCTACTTGTTTTTAAGGCTATGGCATCCTGTAATTTGCATTCAATAACATGACTTTTCTATAAAAAGGTATGAAAGGGTCGATATGTTATGCTTAACATTCACATACAATATATATATTTTTATAAATACATAAAAATTGTTATATACTCTTTTACAATATGTTTTTTTTTTTTTTTACATAATTTTTTTTATTCTGAATTTAAATACTAAAGCCAGCAAAACATTTAGTAGCAAATTTGTGTATTATATTTGTATACATGTGGGGAAGATGGCGGTGGCACCTCTAGGTCATTTATCCACCACTTCGTCTTTACGTGAAACATTTCTTTAATGAATTTAAATTAACCAAAGTATTGTTCAACTCAATGCCACAGCCAGACTATGGGTAACAGCCACTCAGCCTTAGAAAGTCTAAGAGATTAATTTGATGGATCTTTTAGCAGAGCACTTTAGTCTATAGCACCCTGACATACGTCTCCTCCCTCCAGCCGAGTGTTCTTCGCACATTTCCTTTCATTTCCTGATTGAGGCCTTCCGCCTGCACTCAGTCGCCCTACCTGTCACATATTCAATTATCGCCAGCTACCCCGAACATTAGATCTACTCTTTGCCTTAAATATGAAAAAAAAAAAAACTAATTTATGTCATTTACTTTTGCTCGAACATCAGAGAGTGGCTGCACATGGAGAGCAAATGTAAGTTTTGAAAGGCAGCTCGCAGTACGTCAAACAATTCGTGAAACGACTCTTTTCTTATCTGAAATTTCAGTTTCAAAAGTATGTGCAACATAACCAGCTTGTGGCCATTTCGCTCCTGATTTTCGGCGAGCGTGTGCTGCACTTGCACACATACACACGCGCATTGCGGGGGTGTTCGCTGAATCGCTGAGTACCGAATTGAAATGCACTCAGTGGATTAGTGCTATTTGAGAGAGGAGTGCCTCTCCGAGGGGCTGAATGTGCCGCAGGAAAACTGACCTGCGCCCATCACGATTAAAGCCGCCCAGTTTGTTATGCAACAGCGCTACAAGTGCAGTCAGACAACTCCTACAGCTGTTTCATGCAGGAGTCACGACTCAAATGTGTAGGCTCTCCATTACCTTTTGTCCGCTACTGGCGCTGATTTTTCACAGACTGCCGCTGCGACCTATTGTAGCCCTCCTCCACCCCCACACACTGAATTGTGAGCCCCCGTTTTGGAGTGTTTCAAATGGAGATGGAGGTGGTGGGGTGACCCCTCGACAGAGTGTGGGAAGCCTGTTTGGGCACCGAAGGGCTGATTAAGCCTTCCACATCCCCTGTTGTGCTCCACTGTGATGTAACACCTTCTCCTAGACGAAATGCGGTGCACAAAAGCTTCAGAAAACCTGATGGATATAATAGGAGAAAACATCAGTATTTGAGTGTTTGAGACGAGAAACTAAGGGTGATGAATAAATATGAAGCCAGCCTCCGTCGCTCAATTCATCCCCATCTGGTTGGACCAGGAAAGCGACATACGAAGGCTCCCTAGTTCCATTCGTCTCTTTGTCTTTGCACTCTGCGCCGATGGTCGAGTGTATGCTGGCGTCTATGTATGCATGGATGTGTGGGTGTTTGGTAATGTGATTCTGCAGCACCATTATCCTAACACTCCCTCATACAGAGCGAGTCTATGGCGTCAACTGTCTAATGATCCAAAAGGTTCTGTGGCATACATGATTTGTCCTTGATGGTACCTCAAATTCCTATTAAAAGAGAGAATTGAGAGAATTCAGCCTAAAAAGATTCTTCTTTTTATTCTGGAATGTTATTCATGTTAATGTTATTATTGGAATATTATTCTGGGCTCTTTACGACTTAATATCTATGGGCAGCATTCAAATTAGTTTTTAGTTTTTTTGTTTAGGAGATGCATTTGAAAAAATACAAAACATCTTTTAAAATTTAAAATGACTCTAATTTGGCACTCAAAAATCAATGCAACTATAACACATTTGCAATATTCAGATTATTTAAACATAGGAATGGACCAATATTAAAATTCGAAATAGCTTATAACTGTTTTCATGTCATGGGTGACTGCTACAAGTAAATTTAATCATCACAATATTATAATGTACAGTGAAAAATGGTTATTCATTTTGAGATTTGCTAAAGATTTTGTTTTTAAAGATTTAATTGAGCGTTAGATGACGATCAAGGTAATCTAATCGAAAGATAAAAATGAACATACACAATTAAATATCGATAAATAAATAAAAATCTCTAATGTCGACTCATAACCGATATGATACAGATACACCAATCAGGCATAACATTATGACAGGTGAAGTGAAGAACACTGATTATCTCTTAATCACGGCTCCTGTTAGTGGGTGGGATATATTAGGCAGCAAGTGAACATTTTTTCCTCAAAATTTATGTGTTAAAATGGGCAAGCGTAAGGGTTTGAGCGAATTTGACAAAGGCCAAATTGTGATGACTAGACGACTGGGTCAGAGCATCTCCAAAACTGCAGCTCTTGTGGGGTTTTCCCGGTCTGCAGTGGTCAGTATCTATCAAAAGTGGTCCAAGAAAGGAACCGTGGTGAACTGGCAACAGGGTGCATGTGGGGAGCGAAGGCTGGCCCGTGTGGTCCAATCAAACAGACAAGCTTTTGTAGCTCAAATTGCTCAAGAAGTTAATGCTGGTTCTGATATAAAGGTGTAAGAATACACAGTGCATCACAGTTTATTGCGCATGGGGCTGCAAAACCACAGATCAGTCAGGGTGTCCATGCTGACCCCTGTCCACCACTGAAAGTGCCAACAGTGGGCACGTGAGAATCAGAACTGAACCACGAACCAATGGAGAAGGTGGCCTGGTCTGATGAGTTACGTTTTCTTTTACATCACGAGGATGGCTGGGTGTGTGTGCATTGCTTACCTGGGAGACACATGGCACCAGGATGCACTATGGCAAGAAGGCAAGCTGGAGCAGTGTAATGCTTTGGACAATGTTCTACTGGGAAACCTTGGGTCCTGCCATCCATGTGGATGTTACTTTGACATGTACCACCTACCTAAGCATTGCTGCAGACCATGTACACCCTTTCATGAAAACGGTATCCCCTGGTGGCTGTGGCCTCATTCAGCAGGATAATGCAACCAGCCACAAAGCAAAAATGGTTCAGGAATGGTTTGAGGAGCACAACAAGTTTGAGCTGTTGACTTGGCCTCCAAATTCCCCAGATCTCATCAAATCAAGCATCTGTGGGATGTGCTGAACAAACAAGTCAGATCCATGGAGGCCCCACTTCTTAACTTACAGGACGTAAAGATCTGCTTCTAACATCTTGGTTCCAGACACCACAGCACACCTTTAGGGGTCTAGTGGAGTCCATGTCTTGATGGGTCAGGGCTGTTTTGGCAGCAAAAGGGGGACCAACACAATATTAAGTGTCAACATTAATGTTATACCTGATCGGTGTATATGGTGTATCCTTATTTAAATGTTCTAGTAACAATGGTATGTATAATAACTATTTGTCCTTTTGTCCATTTGTTTTAATCACATTCTTTTGTTCACCAGTTTTTCCAATTCCAGGAGCTCAAGAAGGGGATGCGTCTGAAACATCTCTCTTATCAGCCTCACAGCGGCTCAATCTCTTCAAGTCAGCAGGACAGGAAAGTTCCTCTTAATTATTTTTAATGCCTTGTTTCGTACCCTTTCAAAAGTAGCTGCTTGATTTTTTTGTGTAACCCACTAGCAACACACTTCCATATACTCAAGGCATGTCTTATTATTAGAGAACAATATAGTCTGAACAATAGCATCTTACTGTTGATTACCACACAAAATAGTTTTGACTCATCCCTCAGTGTGTAAAAATGAATAGAACACCTCAGTTTGTAAAAATTTACAGAAAACTATTTTACAGTGGAAGACTTGCAGGCAATTTGGCTGGAATAAATTAAAAAAAAAACATTTCTGTTAAAGCACTAACATGATTTGTTTTATTTAAAAAAAAGTTTGTTATTTGATCTGTGAAGTTCTGTCAAATCGTTCTTAACTGTCCTTACTGCATTACAGTGTTTACTAAATGACAGACAATGTTGGCAAGTAGTTCCTGACAACAGGTTTCATACTAACAGGTGTAATGTTTTATGGCTATACCTTCAAACAGTGTTGTAGTTGCACAGTAAACATTTATTCAACATGCTGCCCGCTTTGCTGCTAGGGTTCTATTGTAAGCACATTACTGTGAACATCCATTGTTTCACAGAATGAGGGACAAGACTAAATTACTGTAATCAACAGTATGCCACAGATCCTTGCTGTCCATAGCGATTCAATATAAAACAATCAAGAATATCCCAGATTTACTAACAGCTTGCACCTGCGCAAATTCTTTTATTAGCATTAAAAAACTACTGTCAGGATTTACTAAAGGCACGCAGTGAAAAAATAGCACTGAAAAGGCGCAGACAGAGTAATTTTTGCGGCTGTCTTATTGCTACAGTATAAACCAGGCATTATTTTGGAATTGTGCTTTCACGCTAATTTGCCCTGTTTAGTCTGGCCCCTAGTCTCATAGCTTTAACTAACTAACTAACTAACTAACAAAATAAATGAATGATAGAATGAATGTTGGGTTGTGACATGGTGGGCTGTATACATTTTTAAGACATACAGTCGAACCAAAATGTATTCAGACACCTTCATCATTTTCTCACATTATCATAGTTTATTCACTATAGTTTAGAAAATGACAAGAACTCAGAGTTAAACTATCAGAACAAATTCATCTTGATAATGTCAGATAACTTTGATAGAAATGTATGTATTGGATTTCAATTAACCAATCAGCTGTTACATTTAAGTACACAATTAAATAAGACCAATTCTAAGCAATTACCAAGCAATGCTTAATTTTAGCAGTGGTCGCATTAGCAGTTAAAGAAAAAACACTTAAGCAAAACATGGTCGGGTCAAAGTGTCTGAAGAATTCTGGTCCCAAATCTTTATCAATTTTACTGGTACTCCACTGTATGAAGAATGTTTGGGTATAATATGTCACAGTTTACTTTATTATGCTATCCTCACTTACATAAATTAACTACTGTATAGTGTCCAGCACCCGCTAGTGAAACAATATAGCTGGTGTCTGAATCATTTTTGGTTTGACTGTATATACTTTAGTTGGTGGCTCTAAGTTAAGTAATGTAAAGACAAAAAAGCTAAAAAATAAAACATTAATTTTTATATTATGAAAATCAATTAGATGTTCAGTTAGATTGATGAACATTAACATTCCTTGTATTAGTGTTGAAGTCTAACAAAAAGCATCAGTCTGACAAAAGCAATTCTATTTCAAAATTGTATTTTTAGACTATATGGCAACACTAATCCAAATAACAAGGCAACAGGCTCTTTGGACTAACTTCACAACATGTTTTGTTTAATAATCACATTAAAGGCTGCTTTCCACTGAGACATCAGTTGCAGTATTAAATATATAATGCAAAGGAATTAAGTTAGAGAACAATATCTGTTCATTATCAAATATTAATAACAAGACTTTCAAGTGTTTTGCCCAGCAATATGGCAGCATCACTATTAAAATCTCTATTCAATCTTGAATATATGTGTATGCCGGCTACAGTATATATCACTGGTATTTCGCCATGAACATATACTGACACAGGAACATGAACCAACAGGATTGTTATCATTTTTGCCTTGAATGAACTTGTGGGTTGATATGATTATAGCCACACATGCTTAATGGTCTGGAAGATTTGCTGAGTGACAATAAAAGGGAACAATAAGATCTTAAGAAAGCAAATATAAACCTAAAACAAATATAAATGTGCATATGCTTAGATTAGATGTAACAAATTGCGCAGGAAAAAAAAAAGTTTTAGGGGACGGTGTGGTGTTAAAGTATAAGAATATTAAACCCAATAAAGCAGCGTCAAGCAATTACAAATTTTAAACTCTTACAGTGAGACTTCCTTGCTGCCTTATCGGTTTAACATTCTTAGCTCATCTTCACACACAGATCAGTGGCTTCAAACAAGATCAACCTGGGGGGCCGCTCTAGATCAGGTGTCTCTGAGGCCGTTCACTAAGGGTCAAGTAGAACCTTAAATAAAGGCATTCTGGAGCCTAGCGTAGACACCTCAGCCCTGCACTCTGTTGTACACACATCGCTTCCCACATAAATTACACAAAGGCACGATCACCCTCTCACTTCCTCTGTTTACCCAGTACTTAGTGATGAATGACCATTAGTCTGCTTCCGTTTAAAGGCCCTGCGGGAAACTTTTCCAATCAGGGTCAGAGGAGTTTGACACATTATTGGATCAATGCTTAGGGTCCTGAAAGCGATAATCTACCTTCACTCTTTACATAGACATTTATTTAATTCCACAATGCATTAATGCAATTGAAGGCATCACTTTATAATAACTTTTATTAATAAATCATGAACAAACATTATATACTGCTTAACAGATCATTAGTTAATAAATATTCAAATAGCTAGTAATATAAGATAATGTGCTTGTACATGTTTACAAATGAACTTTATATGAATGATATTCATATATAAACAATATTATATTATATAATGATTAACAGGTTATTATTTAATGTAAATTGAAATGCTTATACATGTCAATAAACTTCAGTAAAATTATAACCTATTGCACTTTTTACCTGTTCAACAGAAAATTGAACAATATAAGAATGACTGCTACTTGCGTCAGGTATCTTGTGTTCAGGTTCTATTGCTAAACACTTTTGCTGCTGTTGATGTGTGTTGTGGGTAAGGTTAGGGACAGGTTTGGTGGTACGGGTAGGGTTAAGGCTTGGTTCAACAGTGTACAGTTTGATTACTATATGGGAACATGGTTCAAACTGTTTACATTGTTTTGAGAAATGAACAAGTATTTTGTTTAAAAATGTATTTGTTGTCTCGTGTTGATGTATGATTCAAGGAATATCCTGTTGAAGTATATAGTTTGAGAGAGAGTGGGAGAAAGATAGCTATATGCTATATATACATTATAAAACTTAATTTTCTGGCAAAAAACATGGAAATAATTTGTTGTTTTTATCCTATTGTTTACTATATTTATTTGCTTGGTCAGTGTCACTGTGGGTTCTGGTTCTTTTGCTGTTGTTGGCTGTAAAGTCATTTGAAAAGAACTGAAATAATTTGGCAAAGTGATATGGAACAGTAATGCGGTCAAGACCTGCCTGGAACTACTTTTGCCACACGATTCCCTTCTAAAACTCTGCTGTGCGTTCATGTGTTTTGAAGGATGTGTGGCTTTGGAGATGCTCTGAAGGGAGGCTGGGATCTAAAGCTTTCAAAGTGCCATTGCTAGTCTCTTCGCAATTGCCGTCAAGCATTATACAAAGTTTGTTAATCATTGTATACCATCTGTCAAAATAATTTAAAAAGTGCATGATCATATGAATTGAACGTTTAATGACATTTATAAGCATTTCAATTTACATTAAATAATATTCTGTTAATTATTATGTAATGTTTAATATGTTCATTAGTAAACAGGAACAAGCACATTATCATACATTTCTAGCTAGTATGTGAATATATTAACAAATAATCTGTTAAGCACTATATCATGTTTGTTAACGGTTTATAAATGAAGGTATACTTTAAAGTGTTACCCAATATAATGTGCATATGAAAGTTATTCAGTGAAGCTATAGTTAGTACATATTTGGCACTTTCCACAAATACGACTTGTCAATACTTATTTTGGTCACACTTTAGATTAAGATCCAATTTTCACTATTAACTAGCTCTTAACTATGACTTTTTCCCTATTAAACTCCTAATTACCACTTAATAGTTAAGTAGTAAAGTAGTTGTTAAATTCAGGTATTGGGTAGGATAAGGGATGTCGAATATGTTTGAGCAGAATAAGGCATAAATATGTGCTTTATAGGTACAAATAATCAGCCAATATCCTAGAAATATGGATGCTAATAAGCAAGTAGTTAATAGTGATAGTTGGACCCTTTTACCCTTATCCTTCTCAACAAATGGTCAGTGAAAGGAGGTGCTTAACCTTTAGAAAATGTTAATGACAGCCTCAGGAGGTTGTAAATATTGTATGACCGGTTTTTTATTAATTTTATAAGAGATGCAACACTTTTCCTAAAAGGTAGGACATTTATAAATACAGTTGTTAAAATTGTAAAATTGTATAACATTGAGTAAACATTGAACAAAAAAAAACATATGAAACAAAATAAAAGCTATAACAAAACTATGCATGAATAGGCAGTTATTTTTTAGTTACTTCTGTCATAAATGTAAGAACAATGTTAGTTTGATTTTTTTTTTTTTTTGTATTATTCAAAAACTAACATTGTTGAATAGTTGAGCTTGACTAATATGGTCAAAACACCATTTGTAAAAAAAAAAGGATTATGATGTACTTTTTGAGAAAAAAAAATCTTCTGTATAAATAGTAATAGTTCTGTAATATTGAATTCTTCTGTAATGGGGGAAAAAGACATTTGATAGATACTTATGCTCGGATACTATAGACTATACTATTAGAACTGTTAGACTATAGCTCCAACAGTTCTCACAACAACAAATATGGGATATGTGCTTCTAACCATAGAAAAAAGTACCATATTCTTTAAAAGTGCCACACATAATCCTTACATTAAAATAATTATAAAAATAATTAAAAAAAAATAGTATTGATGCTGAATCAAAACTACAGGTGCATTAATCTATCAGTGAATTTAGTTGTCTGGACTACGGACATTTGGATGTAACTTGGCAAAGAATGAGAGAGAGCGAGAGAGCGAGCTAGAGAGAGGCGTCATCTCTCTGCCTCTTCACCAGCTGCTCGGTGCAGCCCGGCTCTCCTCTCCAGGACTCGGAAAAGTGGGCTGCATTGGCGCAGATAGGCTGAGGAGGGTCAGGGGGGTCCTCTCTTGGGACAGCTGTGGGGGGTGGGGGCTGTGGAGTGGGCTAGAGTGCTTGAAGCAAGGTGGGAAGTTCAACCGCAGAAAAGTAATTCCACTGAGACAGGCAGAAAAAAAACAAAGAGACAATAGATTTGTTTGGTTTTGTTTGCACTTTCTCTCTCTCTTGCACCCCCTCTCTCTCTCACTCTCTCAGAATTTTTTCTTTCAGAAGTTAACATGTTAATGTTATCCTCAAGTGCAATGACAGTAAACAGATTTGGCTTGCAATGGATGCAACTCGACTAAAGCTCTTAATTCTCTTAGGACTTCTTGATTAATTAGTGGAAGTTAATGAAAGTGTGATAAAAATATTAGACAAAGGTGGAGTCTGAAATGTATAAGAGTCACAGAAGGGAAGAAAACGGATGCTTGTATATCTTCACACTGTGATGCACATGATTAGATCCTCACAATTTTGCTGCTTAATCCTGTTTTGTGCATTTTTACTCATAGAGATAAAAAATGAATGAGCAATTATAAGTAGGTAAAGGGGGAAATGGATAGGAAATGTTGCAAGCCAAATTCGAACTCACACCACTCACAGAAACCTTTACCATTATGCAAAAGCACCAACCACTCTCAATGTGGGTTCTTGTTCAGCGCACACCACTATTCTTATTCTAACATACACTATTATTCAAAAGCTAAACAAAATGTATTATTTGATCAAAAGTATCAGTAAAGACATTTATATTGCTGTCAAATGTCAAAATTTTGCTTCTTTTTCTTAAGAAATTTAAAAGGTTCTTTCTATTCATCACAAAATCCTAAAAAAAAGCAGCACAACTGTTTTGACAATATTGTACAACACTGATAATAAGAAATGTTTCTTGAGCACCAAATCAGCATATTAGAATGATCTCTGAAAGATCATGGATCATGTATAATAGCTGCTGAAAATTCTCAGGAATAAATTACATTTTAAAATATATTAAAATAGAAAACAATTATTTTAAATTGTAAAAAAATATTTTCATGATTTGTTGTCACAACTTTTTATCCTTTGTCAAATCAACTTAATTAATGTGGTTCAGGTAACTGTTACAAACAGAGGTGACACGGATAACAGAGGCAGGTGAAAGCAGAGTTTATTTGCTGAACCAGGATGTGAGCAGATGAGGTGAGAGTCAGAATGGGTGTTCAGGTGAATGCTGGATATGGAGGTGATACGATACGTTTTCTTGATTGTAGAACAACGGGACACTGGATCAAAGGAGATGAGGACCAGGAGACAGGACGAGACGAGGAGACACTCAAGAGACGAAGGAGATCAGGTAAGTAGGCAGGTGAGTCCGAGGAAGCAAGCATGAGTAGTAGCATGTGCAAACGATACCGGACACTGACTGAGTGAGAGTGTGGGGCTTAAGTGCAGGTGGTGATAGCTGTGATGATGACGTGCAGGTGTGTGTGCTCAGTACTCAGGTGATTGGGATCGTTGTGGTTGTGAGAGGGTGGAGCCTGGCGTGCTTGTAACATTACCCCCTCCACGGCCATCTCCTGAGGGCCGCAGACCCCGACGCCGTGGTGGTCGACCTCTTCCCCGAGGTGCCGGTCGATCAGGGCGGGTAGTGTGGAACGTCTCCAGCAGATTCGGGTCAAGGATGTCATGCCTGGGTACCCAAGATCGTTCTTCTGGGCCGTACCCCTCCCAGTCCACTAGGTACTGGAGTTGACCACCACGACGCCGGGAGTCCAAGATGTCCTTGACCTGGTATGTTGCATCGTCGTCAACGAGGAGTGGAGGGGGAGGCTCCAGAGTAACGGCAGGCTCTGGGGTAACAGAAACAGAAGGGTAGTGAGGCTTCAGGAGAGACACGTGGAAAGTGGGGTGAATCCGGTACTGAGGGGGTAATTGGAGTTTGTAAGTAACCGGATTGATCTGCTGCAGGATTTTGAAGGGGCCAATGAACCTCAACTTCTTACACTGCAGACGCAGTCTGATGTCCCGGATGGACAGCCAGACCTTCTCCCCCACCTGGAACGTCGGTGCGTTGGAGCGGTGAAGGTCGGCTGTCAACCTACGTCTGCAGAGGGCCCGTTGGAGTTGATGGTGGGCTGAGTCCCAGACCCTCTCACTCTCCCGGAACCAGTAATCCACCGCAGGGACGTCGGAGGGTTCCCCAGACCAGGGGAAGAGGGGAGGTTGGTAGCCGAGTACGCACTGGAACCACCACCACGAGGATACAGGTACAGTTCTCTGAACTGGGTAGGTCTGTAATGAAGTCTACCCCTAGGTGTGACCACGGACGGTTGGGAACGGGCAGAGGCAGGAGTTTCCCGGCTGGCAGGTGTCGAGGGCTTTTAGCCATGGCGCATTCCTGGCATCCCCGCACGTACCTTCTGACATCAGCTGGCATGTGTGGCCACCAGAAGCACTGACGTAGCAGCAAGAGGGTTTCATTGACCCCAGGGTGACCAGTGCCCAGTGATGTGTGCGAGGAGTGAATGAGAGGGATGCGTTGTGCTCGTGTGATGTACTGCAAGCCCGGAGGACAGCCCGGCGTTGGAAGCATTGGTAGAGGGCAAGGTCTTTTCTGACCATGTGATGGGACTGAGGAAGAGCTTTGTGGGGAGAATGGGTTCCTCTTCTTTCTCGGATCGTTCCTCGGGGCCATGGACGCGGGAAAGGGCATCCGCCTTGATGTTCTTGGCCCCGGGCCGGTAGGAAATGTGAAAGTCGAACCTTGTGAAGAAGAGTGCCCAGCGAGCCTGTCGGGGGTTGAGTCGTCTTGCCTCGCGGAGATACCCCAGGTTCTTATGGTCAGTGAGGACCAGGAACGGATGTTTGGTGCCCTCTAACTAGTGCCTCCACTCCTCCAGTGCGAGCTTGATGGCGAGGAGCTCTCGGTTGCCGATGTCGTAGTTGCCCTCAGCCGGGCTGAGCTTGCGGGAGAAGAAGGCACATGGATGGAGATGGCTGGGGTTCCCCTGCTGCTGAGATAGGACCCCACCCACCCCGGTGGTGGAGGCGTCCACTTCCACAACGAATGGGATCTCGGGATCGGGATGGACCAAGAGGGGAGCTGTCGTTAAGGCATCCTTCAGGGTCTGGAAGGCTTGGGTGGCGGATGGGGTCCAGGACAGAGACTTGGGCTTGTTGCGGAGAAGGCTGGTGAGGGGACTGGCGATGGAGCTGTAATTCTGAATTCTTGTGCTGCTCTAACCACGGGCGCCCTAGGATGATGTCAGTGGTGGATTCCTCCAGAACCAGCAGGTGTAGTCGCTCCATGTGGAGGATCCCGACTTGCACTCCGATGGGACCCACGGAGCAACTAACCTGCCTCAGACTGAGGGGTCTACCCGTTATCGACTGGACTTGGTAGGTCGTCGAAGATGCAGACGTGCGGAGCTTGAGCTGGCGGCAGAGGGTTCCCGAGATGATGTTCCCGGCTGACCCAGAATCGAGGAGGGCAGTAACTGAAAGGGAAATTCCAGCAGCAGTAAGGTTCACAGTTGTGGTGAGTGGCTTCATCCTAGTGAGAGAAGGGATGATTGCACTCACCATGGGTCGAGGAGGACGAACGATGTCAGTCGGGTGTTCTCCAGTTGCATGGGCTCAGGGTGTGGTTCTGGAGTGCTGACATCACCTGGTCGGTGGAGGAACAATGACGACTGGCCCTGGTGTTCTTTAATGCACGACTGCATACGAGTGGCGAAGCGGATAGAGAGTTGGAGGAAGCGTTCTAGCCTGATGGTAACCTCGTATGCAGTGATATGCAGCCGCACCCGAGGATCCAGACCCTGTCGGTAGGTCGTAATCAAGGACTGCTCGTTCCATCCACTAGCAGCAGCGAGGGTTCGAAACTGTAGAGCATACTCATTAACAGCGGAGGTGCCTTGTTTCAGATGATATAACTGTTCTTCGATCGACGAATCCCATGATGGTCTCCCAAAGACCTCCTTGAAGTGAGACATGAACCCCGACAGGGTCTGGATCACTGGACTGTCTGTGGACCACATGGACTCCGCCCAACGGAGCGCGTTACCAGAAAGTTGAGATGTAATGAACGCTACCTTAGCGCGATCGTTGGGGTACAGGCGCGGCTGCATCTCCAAGACCAGCGAAGATTGTAAAAGGAATCCGTTGCAATCCTCCGCCGAACCAGAGAAGGGCGCCGGTCTGGCCATGGGACTGGCGTACTCAGGGGGCGAAGAAGCCGTGGTGTGGATTTCGGAAGCGCTCCGAGGAGGTGGAGGTGATACGATACGTTTTCTTGATTGTAGAACAACGGGACACTGGATCGAAGGAGACGAGGACCAGGAGACAGGACGAGACGAGGAGACACTCAGGAGACGAAGGAGATCAGGTAAGTAGGCAGGTGAGTCCGAGGAAGCAAGCATGAGTAGTAGCATGTGCAAACGATTCCGGACAGTGACTGAGTGAGAGTGTGGGGCTTAAGTGCAGGTGGTGATAGCTGTGATGATGACGTGCAGGTGTGTGTGCTCAGTACTCAGGTGATTGGGATCGTTGTGGTTGTGAGAGGGTGGAGCCTGGCGTGCTTGTAACAGTAACATAATTTGAGTTTCTATTTATTAAACTAAATCTCTTTTTTGTATTAACTTTAATTATATGAAACATTTATGGAAAATTAATTTAATTTCAATGAATTTAACATTTTCAGGCATCCAGGAAACTTACTTTTTAAGTTAAACCAACAATAATGTTTTAGTTTTGATCAAATGAATGCGGTCTTGTGAAACATGAAACTTCTTTTAAAAACTAGTTTTGAGTAGTAGTGTACATAACATGACTCAATAAATAATTAAAGGCACAAACTAATTATTACTTCATATCTTGTTGAGACACATCAGAAACAGGTTCTGACATAAGCTCATAAAACAAAATTTGGATCTTAAATGCCCCATAAATGATGGATTATATTGAATGGTTCTGAATATTTTTCGAAGCTTGTGTGTGATCTGTGAACTGCGAATGTGAAGCACTGGAGAGTCATATAGTGGTACATAAATTAGTTGATGACAGGAGTCTTTCTCTGGTGATCCCCAGTGGGCCTATATGCAAAATCTGCGGGTGGGGGGATTTGTGTCACTTGTATGTTTGTCCAACGATTGCTGGCACAAGTGAAGTACAATTCAAGTGTTTTTTTTAATCCTCAGCAAAAACAGAGTAAACTCGAAATGCTGAGGGAACATGATATCATTTCTGCTATGATACTGGACAACATTTGACGGTTAGGGGAAAAAGTAACAGCTGAACCTCAGCATGAAAAACCAGAAAGAAAGAAACAATCCCCCATGAGGAGAGATGGTTTGCTCTTCCTACAGTGGGTAAAAAGGGCTTTCATTTTTCTGAAAGATCCTGCTAATTTGTCTTGGAGGATTATATAGACATGGTAGAGTGCTGACAGACGTTTTTCGCCTGCATCCCGCTTGCTTTCTCTTCGCTCTTGGCCTTGATGATGGGAGGTCTGTCTGCGGGAAGTTTCTAGGCTGTGACAAACGAAGCTCCCTGTTAATTCAGTCATTCAATAACAGCAACACATACACCTGCGCAACCTGAGACGAGCCTTTTGAGACGAGGCATCAAACTCGGCCACGTGTTCTGCCTTATTGCATTCCAGTGGGAATGAGATGCTTTGTCCGGCTAAAGAGGGACATTCGTTTACAATGTAGTTGAAGGCAGATAAAACACTCGCTCTTGCATCACAGACGCAGGTTGCTTGATTACAGTAGGATTGGACCTTGAATGTCTCATTTTGCAAAAAAGGGGCAGTGGAAGTTGACTTTAACTTTTAAAATTACATGCAACGAGCATCAGTCAATGCAAAAGGGGGGAAAGTCCAAGTCTCTCCCGGCATATAAAAATACATCAATGCCATTGACATATTTTAAATTCTGGGGGCAACATGTAGCAACAAAGAACACCTGGGTGAATCATACAGAGAGAAATTGGTCTGACATTTCACAATGATGAGCTAACAGCTCTTGATAAGTGAAAAGCTTTCGCATACATTAGCGCTCGTGTCAACCCTTTCTACTTCAGACACCACTGAGGGCGTTGAGTCACATCGAGACCCTTATGCGAGTCTGCCTCAATAATGCTTAGAGGTCAGACTATCATGACCATTTTCTACTGTTTACTAAAGGCCACCAACTTCTCCTGTTAAGCAGTGCAGCCTGAAGCAGGAATCAAAATCACTTTTTGTATTGTCCTTCAAAGGGGAAAAATAGATATTTATTGCTCTGAACTATACAAAAAAAAAATTAATAAAACTATTAAAATCGACATAAAACAAAAATTGGCACCATTAACTGTCTGTATGCAGTTTCTTGGTGAAAAATGTTGCCTTCCTTTTTTGTGTTTTTGTTTTGTTGACATCATGAAATAAGAATTAAGTATGTATACATATACACCCACCATATGTTTACATATACAGTATATAATTTTTTATTTTTTTTGGGAAAGAAAATATTTGTATTCAGCAAGGATGCATTAAATGATAGCAAAGACATTTATAATAAAACAAATCCAAATAAATGGTGTTCTTTAACTTTCATCAAAATATTTTTTTTAAATGCATCATGGTTTACATTTAAATATAAATATTAAGAAGCGCAACGGTTTTCAACATTGTTAATGTTTCTTAAGTACCAAATCAGCATATTAGAATGATTTCTGAAGGATCATGTGACACTGAAGACTGGAGTAATGATAAATATTCAGCTTTGATGTCACAGGAATTAATTACATTTTAAAATATATTCAAATTGAAGAAAGTTATTTTAACCATTTAAATAATATTTGTCTAATAATTGTTCACAATACTACTGTTTATCAAGTAAAGCAGTCTTGTGGAGCGTAAGAGACATTTTCAAAAACATTAAATAAATAAAACCAACCCCAAACTTTTGACGGGTGTATTTAGCCAACTAGCATTCATGACTCCTTCCATTATGTCATTTTCATGATCGAAGCAATTACAGATGGATAAAATCATTTTTGCTCATTTAGATTGCAGGGACGTATTCAAGCTGATTTTAATACCAAAAAAATATCTTTTGTATTTTTATACTGTAAAATGTTGAATGCTATTAATATACTTCAACACTGCCTGACCTTATTGTGTTTGCTATGCAAGACTACATTGATTCATTTGACACTACAAAGCAACCCGCAGTGCATTCAAGGCATGTATGTTTTAACTAGTATGCATGTATGCATTGGGAGTTTGGGACTCAAATCGATCCCCTGCTCTACCAACTGAGCAACAGGAAATAATATATTTGTGTTTGACAGATGCATCCCATATATTCTATATTCTTCTGCATTTCACAAAAGACTGTTTTAGACTACAAAACACAGGGGGAAAAAATTAACCTAAAATCCCCATTTTCTGGAAAATATGATTAAACAAACTGAGTGATAGACAAAGTCCTCACATCGGTTCACATCATTTTCCCATTACTCACAATTAAAAACTGAAAGTGCTCATCTCTGGACATCCCAGAGTGGCCCCAGAGAAGTAGTACATCATTTCTCATCTGCACCATGTGGGTGAAGGGACAGAACAGACAATCTCACTTTCCTGGAAACTGAGGCACTATTGATGTCACACTTCTGAGGCAAGTATGCTATAAAAACAGAGCATTGAACACAAACGTATGATACATTTGCTGGGTTTCCCTGATTAAACAAAGGACATTCTACTGCATCACATAAAAAAGTACCGTGGATAGTACATTTCCATATGGTTCACACACGTATATATATCAAAGTACTACCTTAGTACTTGTGTGTCCATTTACAGAAGAAAAACTGCTAATTCTTCAAATAAGCATCCTGTTTTAAGAGGTATTTCTGTACTGTATGGCCTGTTAGAGCCTACACACTGAGATTTTAAAAAAGGTCAAAGTGATCTGAGGTTTAACCTTTGCTGATGTTTTGATGTGATTGCAGTTTAAGTTGCATGTGGGATTGGGAAATTCTGAATGTGGATTTTTTACACTTGTCCTCTCACTTTCTCTCTCTCTCTCTCTCTCTCTCTCTCTCTCTCTCTCTCTCTCTCTCTCTCTCTCTCTCTCTCTCTCTCTCTCACTTTCTCTCTCTCTCCCTCTCTCTCTCTCACACTTTCTCTCTCTCTCTCTCTCTCTCTCTCTCTCTCTCTCTCTCTCTCTCTCTCTCTCTCTCTCTCTCTCTCTCTCTCTCTCTCTCTCTCTCTCTCTCTCTCTCACACACTTTCTCTCTCAATTCAGAAACAACAACAAACGCAGTGAAAGCCTATTGGGAGACAAGGCACCCTAGTAACCATGGCCGTTGCTAGGGTAACAGCAGAGAACGGGAGGTGTCCAAACTGAGACCGCAACAGAAACATGATGGGCTCAATAAGACAGGATGACATAATGTCAGCTTTTTCATTGAAATATTACTCTAAAATAAGCAACAAAGTAAACATAAATAAAAAATATTATATTATAGCTGTTCAAATAAGATTTTACTATCATATAAAGTAAATAAATACCATATTTCACAATCATGTTGTTGTTCAGCTGTACACAAAGAGTCTTTTATACGACAATAAGTAAATATCAACTTGCATTCTGTAAGAGAGTATGGTGAAAAAGAAAAAATGTTATATTTCAATGATACCAATTCACAATCTGTTTTCTGGCCAAATAAGAACTGCCCCCCTTGACTGAGTCTGGGGCTTTCTGCTCCATTTTGTCACATGATGGAATTTTGGGTTCCTTGCCACTGTCGCCTCTGGCTTGGTTATATGGGGACACTTAATATTCAGACTGTACGGACGCTGTTATGAGAACTGAGCTAGACAATTACATCACTGTTTTCTGCCGAGCTGCTTTATAGCCAAATTGAACTAATTTATGATCTTTATAACAGAACTGAATCAAAACTGAACTGACTTCAGCTGAACAATGACACTTTTTCCATTTTTGGACTCTGAATCATTACTCAAAAAACAAACAAAAAAACATTATTTTGAATAATTATTTTCCTGTTGATCACTGTAAAGCTGCTTTGAAACAATCTGTATTTTATTAAGAGCTATAAAAAAATAAAAGGTAAAACATTTTTGACTGCTAAATGCTGCGATCAGCCAATAATGCAGCTACATTTTTTGCTATTCCAGTGAAAATATAATTAAAATAATATAATAAAAAAAACTTACAATTTTGTTTTAAAAAAAGATATAAAACATAAAACATTTAGCTGAGAAGCAAAACTGCCATAAGCTTATAGAGAATAAATGAGTGTAATTTTTAAACATGAATCTTACTAAATGTTTCACTTTATCTCTTATTTTCATACAGACATTCCTGGCAGTGCGTGCACATTTTCATATAGATTTGGTGTACATTTATCTCACCTAACAGCGAACTGCTATAAAGGACTCCATCATGCGAGTGTGAAAGGATCTGAGGACCCGAGTATAGCCCTGTGCTTTTTACATGATGAATATTGAAAGGCTGTACGACTCTAAGGGTAGAGTGACAGGGAGGTGAGAGGCATATCTACATGTGTCGGTGTGTCTAAGTGTGTCACTCTTTAATAGCGCTTGTGTGGGCTGTCGTACATTCTTCTATCCTTATTCACAGGACTCGTGTAGGCGGTAAATTCGTGTTTGTATTCCACAGGTTTACCTTTGGGGGAAAACGTTTTATTATACACTCTCTTTGAAATCAATGACTAATTGCTTTCTTTTTTTCCTTTCCCTCTCTCTCAGACAGTCCATTTCTGGATGGCACATTTTCTTGGGTGTGGGGGTGAGAAAGGTGGGGGGTGGACGTCTCAAGGTGAGTAGAGCAGATGGTGAATTGCACCAGTGACGAGGTGCCTGAGCAGATCTTTGTGTCTTTGTGTGGATTCTTCCAGTTCTTTGCTTTTGGAGAGAAAACAGGCAAGCGGCTAGAGCTCCAAAGTGATGTGCAAACACAGGGGTTGAGTCATTGCAGGCATTTGCATACAAGTGCATGCAAAAATAAACTGACAAATCACAGAAATATGGCCAAATATGTAGTAATGTCAATCAGAGGTCCAACAACGAATGGAATTAGTGACATCATCAAGATGAAAACTGGATTTTTACTCAGTTACTTAATGCTAATCCTGGTACTGTTAATATAGTTCACCCAAAAACAAAAATTCAGTCATCATTTACTCACTCTCATGTCATCACAAACCTGTAGTTCTTCACTTTAAATGTAACTGAATGTGGGCTCTGACTATTAGTGCCAGATAAGTATCATAAAAGTGGTTTGTACTACTTGTGCACTATATTCTAAGTCTTCTGAAGTTAAGTAAAATAAGCTCTGTGTGAGGACCATACCATAAAGCCCACTGATGATCTTGACACCTGGTTCTCCTTGGTACGTTCAGAAAGGTTCAAAATAATAATTGAACAATTCACTTATTCACTGAAAAGATCTGACTCAAAAGACCAATACATTCTCCAATTGGTCATTTGTGAAAAAATTGGTCTTTTGAGTCAGATCATTTCAATGAATCAGTGATTCATTCAATGATCCAGTCACAGCAGTTAACTGCTCACTGGAGGAGAAAATGATCAGAGAACTTCATAAGGCTTCAGAAACCTTACATCTGCATAAATGACTTTCCTAGTACTTTTATAGTGCTTGTTTTGTCATTTTGAAGCTAGACTGTCCCAGTCTTTATTCCTTTTCATTATTTTCAGAAATTCACCTTTTGTGTTTTACAGAAGAAAGAAAATCAGATGGGTTTGGAATTACATGAAGGTGAGTAAATTATATTTTTTTTAAATCCCATTTAATTGGGTGAACTATTCCTTTTGAAATATAACTTGATATCACAATTTTTGCTAAAAAGTCATCTGCTTTTCTATATGAGACACAATGAACAGCATCCTTACAGTACATGAACACAAACAACCAGTAAGAATCCATGCATAAGAGCTTTTCCTATGATGAACACCAAACAAAATTAAGCTTAACATGCTTCAGGAAATTACAAGATGCCTCCATCCAAAGCAAATAATCTAGAATCATTCAAAATGCATTTACAAAGTCCAAATGAATCGTGCATATCAAAGTTGTCAAAATGTATGAATGATTGTGCCTATAATTATGCTCTTGCTGCATGAATTTCCTTGCTACTTATTTCTGTGAATTTCAAATGATTGCGCTGGCAAAATAAAAACATGTTAAATGTGTCAGAGTAAAAGCTGAATTTTGCACATTCCAGAGAAATGTGTCTATCATAACCCAAGCATGTATTGGTTAAAGTTTCCTCTTATATTTGGCACTTAAAAAGTGTTTTTTCCTTAAGGATTAAAAAAAAATATATATATATATATATATATATATATATATCTTATCTTTTCAATTTCGTAACAGGTATCCCTAACTTGCACAAAATAACAATAATAATAATTATTATTATAATTGTTGTTATTATTATTATTAATATTAAGATTAATATTATGTCCTTAGCCAAACAGCCAGTACAATTACTACCTGAAGACGCAGTTTTCTTATTGTAGCTAAATTTTATAATAAACAAGATAAGAATAATTGCATCCCAAATCATAGTACATAAAAAAATTAGTGGTGGGCATAGATTCTTTTTTTTATTCTAGATTAATCTCACTGTGATCTTGGAATTAATCTAGATTAATCTAGATTAAAATGGCTCATTTGAATTCTGCCGAAGGCATTCAGAATATGTGTGCTACCCAAATAATGACTGGTGCTTTCACACTTGGTTCGATTGCCTGGACCGAACCCGAGTTCGATTGCTCCCCCCTCCCCCTGCCCCCGCTATAATATGTTAATATTATATTATTTGGGTCCGAACCATACAGTCTATGGTCCGAACCGGGGTGCGTTTGCGTCATCAAAGCAGCAGCTGTTTACCACGTTGCTTGTTTTTGAACCGTTGATTTTGTTACCAAAGCTTCAGTAGGTTATGGCGCTTGTGTCTATCTGCTGCGAATGTACTGCAAATGCTCTAAAGAACGCTGACGACGAGCAGAAATGAGATGTACAGCTCTCTGCTTACAGTGTGTCAGTCACGCTTGTCAGAACTCGAGTACGGTTCGCGGGTGCGCACCCGAGTTCGGAAGACAGCGTTCAAGCTTGATGTTGTAATTTCACAGTAGGCATACACGCATGTTCGAAGAGTTGTTCTCGCTCCCTACAGTGCAATTCGGCTAGGAATACATCCGCGCTATAATATCAAGGTGAAAATCATCATAGCGTAGTATAGACCTAGCTCCCAACCCAACTTTGAGAATAGATTAACGGCAATATTTTTTTTATCGCCCTATTAGAGTCTGACGTTAACGCAGCACATTAACCCCGATAACGGCCGACCACTAAAAAAAAAAGTTTATCAAACGTGTACAGAAGAGGAGGGCTAGATCTAAATTTGCTTACTTCCCTGCTATAGGCAAAAGGTATGTCCGAATTCACATTACTCATAAAAGAGTAGGCAAAATGTACCAGGATGACCTACTACTTCCGGCAAAATTCTGAATCGCAACGAAGCGTCGCAGCTGACTTGGTCACATGATAATGACAAAATGGCGATTGTCCAGATTACATTCATACAATATAGAACATACTTTTTAGCGCTCGCAAAGTACTTATTCAAGAAAAGTACCTATAAGAGAGTGTGATTTCAGATGCAGACGAAATCTGCAAAAAAGAAAGGAATGTGCAGCCAAAACTGTTTTTAAATGTATGAAGTAAATTTGAATACCTTTTTAAATGCCATTAATGTAAATGCTAACACATGAATGCTAGTGTAAACAGTGTTTCAAGAAGTTGAAATTCATAAAGGTCTTCACAAACGAGACTAGAGCCGTGAGAGTGGGACTCATGTCTCACGGAGGAGCTACGGGAGCATAAAAGGAGGACTGACAAAAGTAGAGGACGAGAGAGGACCAGCCCTGGACTATTTATGTTATGTTTTGTTTATGTGTGTGTGGCAGTCGTCCATGAGGGGCTGCCGCTTTACTTATGTTTTGTGTTTGTTTATTTTTTTAGAATTAAAGTCTATAAATGCTCGCCGGTTCCCGCCTCCTTCTTCCCATAACAACTAACCTTGTTACAACATTTAACAGTGTTCATAAAAGACATAATCAACACTTCACAATAAGGTTAATGCATTAGGTATCATGTAACGAACAATACTTTTACAGCATTAACGGTAATAATGTTAGCTTCTACACATAATTTTGGCATTGGAATTAGATTAACATTCATGAACTAACATGAAATAAAAATGGTAAATTTGTAAATTAACATTAACCTACATTACCCAATTCAGTAACACTTAATAACTAAACCCTATGAATCATTAGTTACACATTAGTAAATAGTTAATTCATCATTTATAAATACAGCTAGGAATGTTTCATTTTTTATTTAGAAGCATATCTAATAGGGATGTGACGGTGAGGAAATTTTCTCACCGGTTAATTGTCGTGTGACAACACCAGTGATACAAGCGGGGGCTTTTTTAAATCACTAATTCAATCTAAACCGAAAGTAGAATACACACGGCAGCTCGAGTATTCATAACGATGTGGAGCAAAGCAAGTGGTTTCAATGAATTCCTATGAAAGTTAAGCTTCCATAGCAATGAACTGAAAACACGCCAGTGCACAGTGCACAATGACAGTTCGGCCATAAATTTTTTTAAAGTTTTATAAACACAAATGTTCACCTTGCTCTGGTCTGTGATATGTGTACGTGACATCACGTAATACGCAATTACGTTGAAAAGATCACGCTTATCATAGGCGGAAGTACCGAGTCAGTGTTTACAAATGTGCGGAAGGAGGATTTAAAATCGTCCGACATCGTTGTTTTACCTTTTAACTCCCTTTTTTGTAAATGCCGTTTGACTTAGTATGTGCAAATTCAACGATTCGGTACTTCCGCCTATGACAAGTGTGACCTTTTCAAGGTAATTGTGTATTACGTGACGCCACGTACACATATCACAGAACGGAGCAAGGCGAACATTTGTGCTAATAAAACTTAAACTTTAGATTTTTTTTTTTTTAAATGGCCGATCGTTTCGTTAGATAAGACCCTTATTCATCGTCTGGAATTGTTTAAAGCCCTTTGAAGCTGCACTGAAACTGTCATTTGGACCTTGAACCGTTTGGGGTCTATTGAGTCTGTCATAAGGAGAAAAATCCGGGAATGTTTTCATCAAAAACCTTAATTTATTTTCGACTGAAGAAAGAAAGACATGGACATCTTGGATGACATGGGGGTGAGTAAATTATCAGCAAAAGTTTATTTAAAAGTGATCTAATTCTTTAATTCAAACACCAACACCTTACTTTAAAGTGTTGCCTAATCAACAACCTATATATTGATGGTTTCAGTAACAAATGAAAGTAGAAATTTGAATGACTGTTTCCTTTGTAAGTTAACACCACCACAACCCCATCTTTTAATTTATGAACATTATTAATTATTAACATTAAACAGACATCGTACTGCGTATGCTAACTTTCTAAACACTGCATTTGTAAGTCATTACTGAGCCACAAACAGAGCCATTTGAAGACCCAGACAAATATCAATTTTAAAAGATTTGAAAATGCTTATAAACATAGGTAGGATATATGACACTCACAAATAAACAAACACTCAGAGTCTTTGCCTAGAGGCTAGAGGCCAAAACTAAACCCACAAGGGTTTTGGTCTTTGATGGCAGGCTGGCATGTGAATGACTCGGTAGTTTCAAAGGTGACGGTGATGTATGACGTACATTTGTCAGTAACCTAGAGGTCAGCAAATCAGCCTGTGTGTTTGTTTATGTGAAGGGGCAGGGGGGACACCACACAGAGATTAGACCATTGCCCTCACATGACTAAAGTCTCTCTCAAAGACAAGCCAGCAGCGTCATAGGCTTCTATAACTAACCAACAGCAGTGGATAAACAACACAGACTAAGCTAAGAGTCGTGTAGATCTGCCGAATAATAGTGAGGTTTAGCACAATGCGAATAAGGAAGCAAAACGAAGTGGCGTGTGAGAGACAGACGGCCAAATGAAAGAGGGAGGGAGTGGTTTCTTCATAGCGGTTCAACCACAGTCCATCCCTGCCGAAGATAATATGACCTATACTGCAAGAGGGACGTCAAAGGCCTTTGACACGTTCAGATCTGTTTGCTTTAGTGTGGGCTGAGTGACGTCCATTGTTATCAAACCTTTTTTTCCCATCAATTAAAACGTTTTAGCTGACGTTCAACTGCCTTTTTGTACGCCCCCCATAAAGGTCTCATGTTGCCTCAAAATCTCCTTCCCCATGCTGGTTTTTGTATCACAAATGGTACAAACTATTTTCAAAAATGCCACAACATTTGGGTAGTTTTACAAGGCAAAAATAAATGTCTGCATGACATAGTTGTGGTGGCTTTTTCCTGAGACATGGCATGCTAAACACATGCAGAGGGGAGAAAATTGGGCGTGCAGACCACAGAATCGAGTACAGAAAACTCTGCTGGCAAGTCATTAAACACACTATTATTCATGTTTTATCATTAAATACAACTGCAGAATGATAATGCAGGTGCAGGTCATATTTTGCACAAAATGAATGGGTCACTGCTAAACAATGAACAATTAATTGAAAGGCTGAACACGGTTCAATGAACTCAGTTAAAGGCTTTAAACAGAATATTACATTTAATAACCACTGTGGTCTCTGGAACCATATCTGGTAGGCGAAAATACTGCTGTAACAGAACAAAGCGATTCCACTCACTTCAGGATGCCAGACTGTCAAAATAAGCACATCTTTCTTGTGAAGCAGCAAGCATCCAACTAATGAGCGGAAAGTGTTAAGGTGCGGTCACAGCAGACTTTGAGCTCCGTTCACTTACAATACTCGTGCAAATGTGGGAGAGCGGAAACACAATCACATGAAGTTGTTTCATCTTCCACTGTGTATCAAAGTTCAGGTTTGCTGATCTTTAACCTAATGAAAAGACATTTGACTTATAAACATCATATCTCTTGGCTCAATACAAAGAAAAATACAAAGTGAGTTTTTTTTTTTTTTGAAATTAATACTATTATTCCGCAAGGATGCATTGAAATAAGGAACAGCATTTATAATGTTACAAAATATTTCTTTCAAATTAATGCTGCTCTTTTGAAATTTCTATTAATCAAGGAATCCTGACAAAAGTATCACGGTTTCCAGAAAAACATATGATAAGAAATGCTTCTTGAGCACTGAATCAGCATATCAAATATGATGATATTAGAAGGATCATGTGACACTGAAGACTGGAGTAATGGCTGCTGAATATTGCAGTTACAGCTAAGCTGAATTATATTAAAATTGATTTTGAACAGTACTGTGTAAACCATAACATACCCCCAAAAAGTTGCTGTTTGGATTTAAGTAAGCAAATTCTTAAAATCTATAAACTATTTTCAAAAATGCCACAACATTTGGGTAGTTTTACAAGGCAAAAATAAATGTCTGCATGACATAGTTGTGGTGGCTTTTTCCTGAGAAATGGCATGGCTCAGATCATCAGTCCTAATCCTGCTCGATCTATCTGCTGCATTTGACACAGTGAATCACCAGATTCTTCTGTCCACCCTCTCATCACTGGGCATCACAGGGACTCCACTCCACTGGTTTGAGTCTTACCTCACAGGTAGGTCTTTCAAGGTTGCCTGGAGAGGTGAGGTATCCAAAGCACATCAACTGACCACGGGGGTTCCTCAGGGCTCAGTGCTGGGACCTCTTCTCTTCTCCATTTACACTACATCACTGGGACCCATCATACAGGCACATGGCTTCTCATACCATTGCTATGCTGATGACACTCAACTCTATCTTTCATTTAAACCAGATGACCCCACAGTAGATGAACGAATATCAAGCTGTCTGGCAGACATCTCGGCATGGATGAAAGAACACCACCTTCAGCTCAACCTGGCAAAGACTGAGCTTCTCGTCTTCCCTGCCAATCCCACTCTACAACACAACTTCACCATCCAGCAAGGTTCATCTCTGATTACCCCCTCAGGGTCGGTCAGAAATCTTGGTGTAATCTTTGACGACCAGCTGTCCTTTAAAGACCACATTTCAATGACAGCTCGATCAGGCAGGTTTGCTCTGCACAACATCAGGAAGATCAGACCGTTCCTTACAGAGCATGCAACACAACTTCTCATCCAGGCCTTTGTCATTTCTAGGCTTGACTACTGCAATGCGCTTCTGGCTGGTCTTCCATTGTGTGCAATCAAAACTCTTCAAATGATTCATTACGCTGCGGCACGTCTTGTATTCAATGAGCCCAAAAGGGCCCATGTCACACCTCTCTTCATCTCTCTGCACTGGCTGCCACTTGATGCCCGCATCAAGTTCAAGGCCTTGACACTCACTTATGGATCCACCACAGGCTCGGCACCAGCATATTTCGACTCGCTCCTACGAGTCTACACCCCTACCAGAAGCCTTCGCTCAGGTAAGGAGCGTAGGCTTATGGTACCATCACAGAGAGGCATGAAATCCCTCTCCAGAACTTTTTCATTCACCGTTCCTGGCTGGTGGAACGATCTTCCTACCTCCATCCGGATGGCAGAATCACTGTCATCATTCAAAAGACAGCTAAAAACTCATCTCTTCCGTGAGCACTTAACCTTATCATAAAAAAATAAATAAAAAAATAAAAAAAACTCTTCCTCTATTTCTCTTTTATTCCTTGCTTATTCTAGCTTAAGCTTATTCTATGTAATGTCCAAAACTTGGTATTTAAGGCACTTTTTGCGTTTTCCGCCTATTCATGACCGATCGCTTCATGTACTCCTGTGTTGTAAGTCGCTTTGGATAAAAGCGTCTGCTAAATGCCTAAATGTAAATGTAAATCTATGATTGTAATATTGCAGTGATTATTATGTTTCTATCATGTTATATGTTTGGAAATCATTCTTCTAACCCTAATTGATGGAGTGTGTAGCCTTTCATTTCTTAAACAACCATGTAGAAAGACACACCATGGCCATATTCCAGGATGCCAAGATTCATCAGGCTAAAATTGTGAAAGAATGTTTGGGAGGGAGCATGAAGAATCATTTTCAGACATGAATGGGCACCTCTGGCACTCTTGAAAAGTCAATACAAGATCTTGACCAAAAATTGATGCACCCCTTGATGGAAATAAATGTTGTGATGTTATTTCCATAAATTTTTGGTCAGGATCTTGTATTGATTATGCAAGAGTTGAGCACTCTGTAAAGTGTACTCCAGCACATCCTAAGACTTTCAATGAATTTAAGGTCTGGACTCAGAGGTGCAAACGCATGAGTGAAAATGAGTCTTCATGCTCCCTCGCAACCATTCTTTCACAACTTTAGCCTGATGAATCTTGACATTGTCAGCCTGAAATAAGGACATGATGTGTCTTTCTACATGGTTGTTTAAAAAATTGACACTCCATCAATTAGGGTTTGAAGAATGGTTGCCAAACATATAACAAAAAACATAATAATCACTGCAATAATAATCCAATCATAGACTCAAGCATTCGCCTATTTAAATCCAAAAAGTGACTTTTTTGGGCCAGGCAGTGTACATTTTTGTTCATTGTTTAGAGAGTGACATCATATCCCGTTGCTCATATTCATTGCCATTTCTGAAGTCGTTTCGTTTCAAGTCTAGAATGATCACCGTTTATGTCAGTACTGTGCGTGTTTCTGATCAATATGGATATGTACTGAACCGACACCTTCTACTCTATCTAGGGAGAGTATAAACATTCCCCTGAGTATACCTTAACTGACCGATGCGTTAAAAAGTGATAAGATACTTTTTCAATCAATAAAATTATTTAAAATAATTGTTTATAACAGAATTCCAAGGTTTCTAAATACTTTATTCTCACAATTGTACTGTATGGTATATAAGAGTCTAAAACCTTCCTGACCTAATTTAAGAAGATAAGATAACAGTTAATAGAACAATGTCATCTGTAGTACAGATATCTTCAACACAAGAGAAAAAAGCAGAACACTGGTCAAACATCATTATTATTGCAAAAACTGTAGAAGAAAAATGCCCCATTGTTTCAGCTACTATATTAATTTTATTTGTACTCATTGCATCATTATGCATACCATTACCAGAAGTCATTTAATTTAATTAAATAAAAAACAGTTCATTAAAATCTCCTCAAATTAAATAATGTTACATCATCTGTGATACAAAAGAAAAAATGGCATAGAATTGCACACTGAGCAGAATGTGTGAAGATGCAAAATGAAAGAAATAATAAATAAATAAATCACGGCCAACATCACACCTGCCATGTTGGCTGTTGTTTTATTCCCTGCCTTCAGTCAGCAAGAATTCTTTCTAAACACCAGCTGAGGCTTTCGATGGTGAAGGGATACTTGTATAACATGTGACGTTTGCTACTCACGGCACAGTTAGGCTCTGCACAATACTGTGATCTCGTCACACCACCAGTGGCGTGTGAGGGCTGCTGGGATCCCAGCTGATCAGATCAGGGCAAACCGATAAAACCACGACACGTTTAGTCAGAAAAAGAGAAATGATTTTGCCCCTAATATTGTGCCCCTAATCAAATGGTTTCGAAGGGCACGGAGGAAAACAAAACTCAGATAAGACCATCCCCTGCCCTTTTATTTGGCTAGTCAGGAGGTCGCTTTATCAGGTCGGCCCACTTTGAAACACTTTATAAGGCCATAAATGTGTAAAAAAAGCTATTCGAACATTGAAGAAGCCAGCCCACGCACTCACACCTTTATATTGGTTTTGAATTCTCCAACTAAAGTCTTAAAAGTTTGCGAAACCTACATTTAAAGAGTCATACTGACTTTAATTTTTATGATATATTTTTTAAACTTTTAAATAAATCCAGCTGTTTATTGTTAAGTGAAAGTGTGTGTGTGGGGGGGGTTGTTTGTAAAAACCCATGAATATACAGATGATAAAAGAGATCAAATTGAGTAAGGTTACTCAAGTGCCTAGCAACAACGTACATTTAAAGTGCACAATTAAAAAAATTCAGAGAAGCAAGCTGTTTTGTTACCGCACCGTTGACATCAGTGGGCTTTCACAAGCTGATGTGACATAATCAGACTGTAAACTGGAAAGGGCACAAAATGTCATTGACCCCTCAGAAAAACCACTGCACAGAGCCAAAACAAAGAAAATGCCAACAGCGCAAAGCATAGTTCAAACCAACATGATAAGAGCATTGTATGTAAAAGATCACTCTCAAGGGCTCATTTAACCAAGTTTCATAACCAATTTTTTAAACATACAGTCAGCAGGCCTTAATTCCCCATGTAAACTAGGAAAATGTGAGGAGAGTAAACCAATTTTTTTTTCAGACACTGAAATTAGTTCTTCGAGCTACTCGAAAAATGTTTCTTGAAATCGGTGGCCTTTTTAGCATGGCTGTCCTGTACTAATCTCCTCTCACCTGGCCTTACTCAACATCACTAAAGTCGAGGGCTTTATGTGAAACACGGTGACATCTTAACAGCATCAATCAGCCGAGAGAACGGAGAAGGTGGCTAAAGTAGATGCTCTTGACCCGAGGTAGGCAGTGTGTGGGCTTGTCTAATAAGCACACACTCCTGGCTCCTCAAAGGATGTCATCCACACAGGTCTGAGTTGAGAATACGGCAGGTTAATGAGGACTGGCTGAGAGCTACATGCGGCACTCTGCTGGATTATGCACAGTTTGACTGTGCGGCTGCAAGCAGGCATCAGCCTGTAGAGTCTGAGTTTAGGTCCCGCACGTGGGTTTGACAAAATGACAGAAAGCATCACCACCCACAGTTCAATGGCCATCTGATGCGCACTGCAGTGCACACTTCTGATTGGCTGATCACCTCGCTGCACCTCGTCACATGACAAATTACTTGGGAGCAGCAGAAAAGCAACGACCTGACAACTGTGATTGGCTGATCGCAAAACCACAAACAATGTTAATAAAGTTTTTGCACACACAAAAAACAAAACAAATATACTGTATATAGGCGGAAAAATATTTTCAACCTTAATTCTGACCCTCTGTCTGAAATGATCAGTTTTTCCTTTAAGGCTTGTTAGTAAACGGCCACTGTTATGATTGGCTAACGTTGTTGCAAAAGAAACAGTATCCGTGCCCACTCGCTATTGCATGCAAATAAGTGTTCTGAAAACATTATCCATCCATACATACAAAGCATTATGCAATTACTTACTCACAGTTTAAACCGTTATGCTACGTCCTAGTCATACGTCACGGCAGTTACGCTTTTTCTGTAAGTTGAATACGGAAGGTGGTCTGGCGGAGGTCATGGATGATTTGACGGTGAGCAAATTAAGAGATCATTTTTATTTCAAAGTGAGATGACAAGAGTTGATGTCTTACTCTGGAGGCAGTCATAGACAAATGTAATTTGCCTGTTCGATGTGACAGATCCCGCCATATCAAAATGAGCAGTTTTGGAGTTTTTTCTTCCAATAAAAAAATTTAATAAATTGTTTATAATGTTGTGGGGGAAATGAAATGAATTTACAGAAATTAAATGACAGAATTTATTTCAATATTCATGAGAAATTCTATTTGAATATATTCTTATATGAAATATATAAGAATATATAAAATGAGAACTATCAGTAGGCTTGTTAACGATAGATTTAATTCAATGAGTTGTTCCATACCAGCCTATTATTGTGGCATTATCAGTTTAAGAAACCATAAACTGTGGTTGGTCGTTTTATGTCTCTCAAACAGTCTCTTCCTGTCTAAGGTTGTGATTTTTGTCCGCAACAAGCTACAAAGTGGACCAAACATCATGTCAGTAGTCAGAAGTCTGGCTAAGCACTATCAAACATGTAAAATTGAACAGAAATTAAATAATAATAATTATGCACATTATGTTTTTGTATCTTTAAATAGCATAAGATACATTTCTGTGTCCAGGTGAATTGTTAAGTCACTTTATTTGTGGCAAAGGAAGTAATGTTTGCTGCATACCGCATATGCACAGATATGCGTGCATGTGTGTGTTTAAGTATGTGAGAGTACTGGGCACGAAGTTACGCCCCACAGTCCTGTTCCCACAGCTGGGTTGGGCCAGGCAGGGAGGATAAAACAAGAACCACAAAAGCCCTCAGGAATGCACTTCCACTAGGACTGGGAAACAAATCTGTTTCATTCAGGCATCAGAGAGAAATGTGCATTTATTTGAATGCATGCATTCGAGTGCAAGAATTAATACATTAAGGAGGCAAATCATCCTAGAAAAAAATATCTAAAAACAGTTGGATAGTAAACTGTTGACAGGTTGCAATGCAACTTAAATTTGCAATGCAAATAAAAGCAAGAATTTAAGAATGAATACTATTATTGAAAATGCTGTCTGAAATAACCAAACACAAGGTAATGAACATCGTAAAAAAAAAAAAATAGCGCATTTTCAGACAGCAGCAAATAGAAATCATCTAAAGCTGTTTGCCAGTGGCGCCTGAAAAATATATATAAAAGAAATCCAAGCATATCCTGGCAACCACAGAACACAGAATGAAGAGAAGACCTTGGCATTTCTCTTCACATACCACATTTCATTCAAAGCTGTCCATCTCCATCCCTTATCTGGGAAGGAATTAGCTTCCAAGACCATTTCATTGTTTCCCACACAAGCATTGTGAGCTTAATAATGCGTGGGTGTAGTTTCGATCAGTCAGGTAGGTCAGGTTTCTGTTAACGTGACTGCATACCTTTGAGCCATATCGGCACACACAATGATCTGTAGAATTCTTGGCATGCCCGTCATGGTCGCAAAGACAGCAGTTAAGAGAGCAAACAGTGCTGACCCCCTTGTTTCAATCTGGTTTCTGCATTTGTGCAGCGAGTCACAGGTCAAAGCGTTCAGGATTCACACACTGCTGAAGCACTCAATATTCAAGCAATTCTTTCATTCATTATCTCTTGAATTTGTATAAATACGACTGGTCTGGCTTGAACGTGCATATGCTAGAGACCACCTCATATTCTTCCAATCTTACATAAGACAGTCAAAGCGATTCTACAGATCCTCAGTTCTTAAACAAGTATGCAAATAATGTCTGCCATACAAAGTTTGGTTTATTAGTAATAATTCTGCTGCCATTGCTTTTACAAATATTTCTGAAATTCTATTCATTTAAAACGTGACCCCATTTTGCTAGTAATATTTAACTGTAAACTGTAATTGCAACATAAACTGTAATTGCAACATCTGTATAAATCTGATTGATACCACTATGTCTTAAACCACAGACAATAGACCCAAAGTCATTCATTTCCAATAAAGAGCCAGACATTGAGTGCCGATGCAGGTTTTCATATTCATATTCAACTTGTGTCATATTCATCCAGATGTGATGCATTCTAATCTTCCTTTAAATCCCAAACAAACTACTTGCAACTTCTGTAGAATGTAGCTTTACAAATATTTACGCCATTTAACACTGTGGGCTTAGGCAAAAGTATTGCCGTTTTTTTTTTTATTATTTTTTTTTTTATAGCATTACATTCATTATTAATTAATTTCACCATCAATAAGAGGAGGGTACATTTTCCCACTTGTCCTGATTCTGTACAGGAGATGAGCAGGTTACAAACAAATTAATAGTTCATTAAGAACACCATAGGGGGCGAATTGCGACAGTCGCATTCTGAGGTAATTTGGCAGTAACTGTTGTTAAAGTACTGGAAACTTTGACTTCTCCAGTAACAGCTGGCAATTTGCCTCTTATTTTAGGTGTCTTCAATTCCTGTGTTGCAGTGTTTGTCGGCACAATAAACTGATTTTATAAAAGCCAATTCATCCTACTATTACCAGAAGCCAAAAAAAGAGAAAAGCTAAGTGAAATCTAATCAACTGCCATTAAAGCAGAATCATTCTGAATATATTCTGCTGATGTCCCTGACAGAGAGGAATAGCTAGAATGCCCTTTATACTAACAATGCACACCGTCTGCCTGTTCTCTTCCACTGCGAGTGTGGAGATGTCACACACTTCTCCTAAAGACACAGCTGAGGGAGATGGTCAGCATCCAGCAGCTCTCATTTCATGCCACACACTGGCAGCAATGCTCACTTTCACCGTCATGCTGTCATCCACCTAAAGCAGGGAGATCTTTTACAGAGGGAATAAATAAATAGAGGTTTGGAAAATAATATGCAAAATAAAATGTCCTGCACTCTCTTGTACTGTGTGAATTGGGATGAGAAGGATTGAATACGAAGGTAAGAGTTGCAGGTAGCAAAATTTACTGACTAAAATGTTTATTAACAAAGGGGTTTAAATTTGGTCAATGATAATAAAGATGAAAAATGTGCATCATGGCTATAATTTTGTTTTTATTCAAACATATCGTCGAAAATATGACAAGAAGAAAAATATATTAGCAATGTTTATTTAAGTGGAAACATCTAGAAAGAATTAACTTTGTCAAATAATCAAATAAATCAAATAAAAAAATAAATAAATGTGGAAGAAGTTGAACAGTAAATGAACACCAGCATTCAGCCAGCAGATTAATAAACTCGCCCAAATGCATCATATACATTTTAGATTAATCGAATATATACACAACATAAACGTCATACTAACTCTTACATCTGCACAAAATGACATGAATGTATGTTCTAATTTTTAATTTTGATCAAATAAAAAGTTAATAAAAACAAGTGACAAATCAAAAGTGTGAGTGAGATTGTATTATAATAACTTAAAGGGTTTATTAGAAATTTATTAAAATGTTTATTTATTTGATATTCCAGGAATAAGGGCAAGCGTAAGGATTTGAGCGAGTTTTGACAAGGGCTAAATTGTGAAAGCTAGATGATTGGCTCAGAGCTCCAGAACTGCAGCTCTTGTGGGGTGTTCCCAGTCTGCAGTGGTCAGTATCTATCATAAGCGGTCCAACGAAGGAACAGTCGTGAACTAGCAAGGCTCACTGATGCATGTGGGGAGTGAAGGCTGGCCCATGTGGTCAGATCAAACAGACGAGCTACTGTTGCTCAAATTTCTCAAGAAGTTAATGCTGGTTCTGATAGAATACACTGTGCATCGCAGTTTATTGTGTATGGGGATGCACACATGGCACCAGGATGCACTATGGGAAGAAGGCAAGCCAGCGGAGGCAATTTGATGCTTTGGGCAATGTTCTGCTGGGAAACCTTGGGTTCTGCCACCCACGAGGATGTTACTTTGACATGTACCACCAACCTAAGCATTGCTGCAGACCATGTACACCCTTTCATGGACAAACTGTATTCCCTGGTAGCTGTGGCCACTTTCAGCAGGATAATGCGCCAATTAATTCCAATATGGGTAATTTAATTTTGACCCCCTTTATGCATTTGGTTCATGCATTATAGGGTTAGATAAATATACAAACACTTGTGCGCTGTGCGTATGTATGAAATATTTGAAAATTTGGTTTCACTTTATTTTGATGGTCCCTTTAACATATTCTGTTGACTATAAGTAGCGTTGCACCTACGTGTCCACTAAATATCATTAGAGTGTTAGTAGAGTTTCAGTAGACTGGTAGGGTTAGGGTTAGAATAAGGTGACATGTAGTTGCAAAGTTACTAATAATCAGTAGAATGTCTGTTGAAAGACCATTAGAATAAAGTGTTAGTAGATATTAAGCAAATAGTCTACTAATACTCTAATGAGAGTTAGTTGACATTTAGGTGCAACGTTACTTATAGTCAACAGAATGTTCAAAAGGGACCATCAAAATAAAGTGTTACCGAAAATGTAGTTCTTGTTGACTCAAATTGAATGTAACAGAAAACAGAAATTAACTCAAATTAATGTATATGACATGAAACATTGGCTAAATTTAAACAATTGTTTGTAATTGTTTGCTATTTTATAACTAAAATAAAAAAAAAAACTGTAAAAGTGAACACTGTTCTTACATGTGAAGGGGAATGGGATGGATTTAGCTTTAATCCATTCTAGCAAATGACTTGCTGCATCTGCGCTGCTCAAAATGATCATGTTTGCATTAATTAGCCATTGATTGCACATCGTGCCCTTTTGCGTGAGATGTTCATTATTAACCTCTTATACAGATGGCTCACATCCCTCATCCCGTAACTGAAATCTTGAAGCAATGTTTACTTCAATTGTCACATCATCACACTCCTGGCTAATGTAGTATTTTTTTTATAATATTATTATTATACGAATATTGATATTCCACCTGAATTAAGCCTGTACTCCACTGTCAGTTGGCACTCCATAAACGTGGTGCATTAAGGTTTGCGGAAAGCCTTCTCAGAGAGAAATTCTTTTACATTGATGTCTCTTTAAGTGGGTTCATCAAGAAAGCACACAAAGACAGCAAGCTCTGTGTCTCTGTGAAGCAATCTCATCATTGTTTGCTGCACAAAAAGCTTCCAGACCCAAGTCGCCTCTTCTCTCCCTCTCCCACTCTCGCGCTCAGTCTAACTATCTGTGGCAGTGATTGAATCGCTCTGTCCTTTGCTGCGAGGGCTCTACCTTGTTTAATCCTTTACGTACCAGGTCACTCTGTGAGCGGATGCTGTGTAAACAGTGCGGGCCCTTGATGTGAGGGCTCTGGGGTAAGAGAGCAGGGGCCGAGGGTTATGGAGTCTCCCGGCTCTTGGGAACAATGGCCCTTTAGAATGTGGGGGCAATGGTGCACTGACCCTTAGCAAATAAGAATCATGTTCTGGCATTCCAGTCTTGATTGGCACTTTGAGCTTGAAAAAAAAAATCTCAAAGGAACACAGGAAATGCTCCTTGTGTAATTGGTTATATATTAGCGCTGCATTCTCCTCATTTAAAGGATGGGAAATTCCTGGGTGACACATGGAAGAGACTGTGGCATTCCACAGGTTGAGGTTAGCCGGAGAAGAAGCCAAGATCAAACCTGGGGGCCATGGCAAGGAGATAACTACCTTAACACCACTTGCAGATAAATTATCTTCCTGGCTTGTTCTCTTTCTTTCTTTTATCTCTCTCGCTTCAGTCTCAACTGAAATCGTTTGACTCACAGATATGGATCAGTAATTGCACAAGCAGCATGTATTAGCACACATCAGATGGGCAAGAGGTCACACCAATGAATGGTCAACAAGAAATTTATACAACTGTACTTGAACGTGTCAAAAATAGGGCCAAATTTGTAATATTGAAATTGGTAACGGCAATGCATAGCTTCAAACAGCTAAATGGAGCCTAAAGGTAAGGTCACATTTACCGTTACTCTGCGAAGATTTGTAAGTGAAAGAAAGCGGAACATGTGGAAAAATATGATGAATGACACATATAATGACAACAAAATAAACATTCCAAGCTATACTGCTGGCTAGAAAATGACCCTAAATACCTTTTCCAAATACTTCTTTTTGATGGATCATTTTATAGTACTGAAGTGTAATGTTATACAAAACTGGCACCAGGATGAACGCCTCTTCCCTAGTGGATCTTCAATTTTGCTATGAATCTCCATCCCCAGAGAACACTGCCCAACTGAGAGGCTTGCTAATGCGTCATAAATGTGTCAAAGCTCACCAAACTCAAAATTACTTACCAGAAGTACATCAGGCAAAATTCTTCATTGTGCCGATTATTTTGTTGTGGATTTTTTGCCAAGCATTGCTACATGTGAATTTAGGCATCACAATTTTAGAATGTACAAATATTCATTTTGAAACATTTAACTATATTATTAACAGATTTTAAAGATGAACTATAAGTGAGCGTTAGATGATGGTAAAGGTCATTCAAATGTAGAAGGAAATGAGTACAATAAAATATCTCATATCAACTGATATGATAAATCAAAAGAGGAAAATAAATCTAATATCAGCCAATACTGATATACTGTGCATCCGAGAAGATCTGTCGAGTACTTGAGTGCACAGAAGATGGCAAAACTGAAGCCAAACATGAAAGAGGGTGAATTTTGTATTTCAATTTTTCTATCTAACTAGGGTAGTAGGGATTTACAAATGAAAACAACAACCTTGGAATGACGTACAGCAAGGTCAAATCATAGATGTGACTAGACACATACATGAGTGAGACATAACCAACTACGTATTCCATATCAGAGGCAGCGTACAATGCAATATCTTTCAAGATATCATCTTTGTTGAACACAAAACTCAGGATAGGTAAGGCAGATAACACAACTCAAGACGCCAAGCCGGCTTAACAACAGTTGAGACCATTGCTAAGCAATGGAAACGTGAGACCATTCTGTGCATGCACAAACACACACACACACACACACACTCTCTCACACACACACAATCCTTGGTATGTGACCTGGGGAGAAACTACAAAAACAGGCCCATCTTCTCGTAAATTAAACAAAACTTGTCAGATTCCCACTGTCTCAGCCCATTAAATTCTAAACAAGACATGGGAACCAACTCGGACAGGACCAACCGCCAACCATCCCTACTTCACTCCTCATTCCTGTTTTTTCAGTGGAGTGCTGATCAGCCAGGAAGAGTTCGCCTATCACCTGCTCCATGTCCGACACTACAGTGTAGGCCGAAAAATGATTCACAGAGGAGGGATCAGAACGAGGGCAATGTAAAACATGTGAAATCAGCTCTGGAATTTCAATAGCTCCACGGCATACCGCCACCCCCCGACAGCACCCCACCCCTAGCCAGAGGGAAATCTGATCAAGATAAAGTGTAGAGGTTAAGGAGATGACCTGCTTCCACTGTAACAACCGGGTTCTGCTCTTGGGTGGGAAAGCTGGGAATCTGAAGAGACATGATAGGTAAATTCGCAAATTTGAGCTGATGCGATGAGATGACAATTATTTTCATGTGATAACCTAGATAGAATTTGGACTAAAACCAAAAATAAAACTTGACCTATTAGGATTGTATTGATGCATTGATATAGATTAATGCTTTGATCAAATTACTAACAATAAAAAAAAATTATATTATTTAAAAAACTTTAAAAAAAATGTTGGTTACTAATTTAACTGGAGTAAAATAGGCACAATATTGTAATAATAATCTCATTCTAATCAAATCACAATCATATCAGCATATATGTATCAAAAATATCGTATTGCTGGTTAAGATAATCAGTGTCAAACCGTATCATGATGAAATACATGATTCTAAATACATTCTTAATATCTATTGACTGCATTCAAGTTTGTTTATTTAGTCTGCTTAAGCAATTCCTTTTAAAAAAACACTGGGGGAAAAAGTCATCCATTTAAAAAACCCTCAAAAACCATGCAGCACAACTTTAACACGTAAAATATACTGATTATTTAAAAGCCTGATACAGATTAAGCTAATAATTATTTTCATGCTATGTCTGATAAGCAGATATTGAAATTATATATACCATTTTGTCTACATAAATGAAATACATTAACAAAATAGTAATAACTAAACCAATCATTTTAAATGTTACAGTTGATCTAGAGATCACTACAGTATGAAAATTAATATTTATTATGAGATTTAATAAAGATTGTTGAAAGTATAAAAATTAACTTGCAATCACATAATTCTCTATAGGGCACAGCTGATTGGTTTCTACTGTATCAGTAGCCAATGAGCTTACAGCTCAACCTTCAAATACTTGGTCGGCATTTGCTATAGAGTGTAGCGTGCTTTCAGAAACCCTTCACCTTCCCCAGCTCCACCTGTAGATCTGCTACTGGTAAATCATGTATGTTATTTTGTACAGCAGCAGCCTGTCTTACTTGCTCACAGCAGCATGTTGTTTATGTATTGGCAGTAGCAACTAGCAAGTCCCGTACTTGCTCTGCAGCAGCAGCAATAACAGCAGCAGCAGCTGCAGCATAGTAGATCTATTCTGCCAATACCATACATATCAACATAACCCATTACCATGCCAAACACTTGAGATGTCATGACAGAAATAAATAAATGAGCATGCGCAATTAGACATGCAATATCAACTAATATTTCTCTAATACTTGTCTAAATAATATATGGGCCCTATACAGGTACAGTCTCTTTTTACAGGCTGATCTTATCTTGTCTACTTAACGGGTGCTAATACCTTTCACAGTGGAACAGGATATACACTAGGAATATCATGGGTAAAAGGAGATGTTTAACATCGCAGTTTCACAGAAACATGTTCCAGACAAGACCTATATTCCCAAGCTTCACCGAAAGGCAATCTGACTGATGTCTATTGTATTATAAATAAACATAACATTCACTCTGATATCTTCTGGACAAACTATCCTCATCTCTGTTGCTCACATGCAGTGAGAAAGGAAGAATTGTGTCAGCTTTATTTCTGCCAGTCACATCTGATGTTCTCCCATCTGAAGAGTAGGATCAGGAGGGTTCACTCCCAGCATTCCCAAGCAGGGCAGAATTGACCAGTTTCTATCCAGTTATAGACTCTTTAAAGAGCCATAAGTGAACTCTGACATCCTGCGAGAGCTTTTAAAATGCCTCTGTAATCCCTTGTTTGAGCAGTCTGGAAACGTCTTGTCAATGCCTATCAGTGCACCGTGACTGATGCCATGGGCAATGGCTGTAAAACATGCCTATGGGTGGCATACGGTTTTGAGCGACTGCGAAAACGAAGGGGTTACGCATCCCTGTTTTGAATAAATTTAGAGACGGTGCCAGTTAACTTGCATGATATTTCGAATGTATGCAAAAGGCATTCCCTTTTAAAACAAACCAAGCTGCTGTGCAGTCTACAGCCACATGAACCTGGGAATGATCTGTTAAACATGGCTGATGGAAGACAGACCGATCCACTCTAGCTCCCCCAGATCACCACTATGCCTGTTTCTAAGTGCCTTTACTTGACCCTTATGTTCCTCTTTAAAGGAAACGCCAAGGAATGCATGGGTTTGGGGAGAAAAACGAGATAACTGGGGATGTGAATCGACATGTCCTGTTTACACCACAATACTAATCTGAGCGAACGCTGCGGAGAACAAGCTTCAGGCATGCCGGTTATGCACTGCGCCACACTGGAGGTGTGTGGGCAGCGCTGGAGGAAAAATATGAACACAATAGAATGAAAATATGTTTATGTAAGTGAGGAGGGGTCAGGAGTAACAGTGTGCAAAGTATTTAAACGCTGGAAGGTGCAGCCATATTGTTTGAGCTTCTGGCGCCTCAAATTTGTTGATGCTGCATCTGCATGAGAACAATTAAGTGTTTGTTGAGTAAATAGACTATTAATAATAAGAGAGGGTCTATTAAGACTGAATCTTTGCACAAAACACTTTGTATAATGACTAAATCGTATGGAAAGTTAAATGGGCTACTGAAAACTCAAGTAAGAGGCTGAACATTGACCACACACATACTGACATGCCATCCGTTTTTTACTGCCACTAAGTAGCTCTGAAACATCTAAGTGACTTTCTTGCAGAGCAAACCATTCAGTATGCAATATCGCCATCATCTGGTGGTTTATTGTTTAACTGTATGTTAGTGTTTGACTCAATCAGTCTGAATGTAACAAATGTTTTCATTCTCATCCATGCAGAAGATTACACCCTATTGCTCTCTCCAACCTCTCACCTAAATAGCAAGATGTTGAATCGGAGCACCGGAGCAGGCAAGTTTAAACAAGGAGGAGACAATTTGTGGTTTTGGGAGACCATTAAAATGATGATAGGTGCGGTGTTCAAAGCATAGAATTTACTTAATCATCACCACAAACTCATGTGCTAGTTATGAAAGGCATTTAAGCAATATTACACAGACAGACAGCATTGCAAGTGTGATATGGCTTTTATACAGTAGTTCTTTAAACAAAAAGTTAATATTGCCTACTGTAGATTAACTTACATTTTAAACAAACAAAAACAATCAGTTATCCAGTATATTTTTTGACGCCAACAAAAATATTTCTTAAAAAAGTCTAAGCATTCTGCCACCGTGTGTTTATTTTGGCATTGTACTTATTCAATTATGTTGTGTCAAATATAAAATGTATCAAATATCACACTGATAATGCAATCTTTACTAATTAAAAACAACGTTGTTTGTACTTTAAGTTGTATTTTTTTTAAATATTTTTTAAATGCATTGTATAATGTTAAAAATTTGCTTTAGAAAAAAATATTTATTAAAAGAGAAAAAAACGTTCAACTCACAGGACCGGAAGTTATCAAAGCGTCCACTCTGAGTTTTGCATTTCTAAGCCCCACTTCAAGTGAACTTGGATGGACAGAAAACACAGCCACTTAGCTTCACACCAAGAACGATAAAGATAAGATAAAGATATAAAGATAACTAGGGTTATTATTATTATTATTATTATTATTATTATTATTATTATTATTAGGGTCCACGCTAACGCACGATAACATTTTGTTTATTATAAGCACGCGATGCAGTTGTCATCTGCCGCTTTAAATGCGCGAGCTCTTTAAGTCTGCTGGGTTCTGATTGGCTGTCAGTGCCTTTTTTTTCATGTGATTTTCTTTAACGATATCGCTCCGCTGTGCCTTTTATCGTTTTAGTTGTGTTGTGGACTCATACTTATAAAGTTTAGAACGACATCTTTATCGTTATATGTATCGTATTGGTGTGAATGTGCGTTTAGCAGAGTTCCAAAAACTATAACAAACTCCACGCAAATTCACAAAACTGCTGACATATCAGGAACGCAGTGAACACACATGAACGGAGTGATAAACGCACATCTAACTGTTGCATTAGATACCAGGGAAATAAATTAGCTGGAACTAACAGCAACATTGTATAATTTGGAATGAAATAGGCGTCACATACTAAAAAGATGGATAAACAGTGGCATCTACTGGGGTTATTAGCCTATTGCAATGATTTATTAACAACAAGAACTCTCAGAATAGCACTTAGTAAAAAAATAATAATAATAATAATGCAATGTTTAAATGTTAAATAAGAGTAATAACTATGGATACATGACACCCATACTCAGAGCCCTATTAGTTTATTGCATGACGTAGGCCTAGTCCTTTATTTATTTATTTATTATAAATGTTCCTGAGACTGCGATACATCAGTTTATATTGGAAGTACAATCCAAAACATGTCAAGTCAAAACGGGGCTGGATATCATTTACGATTAAGTACATTTAGCCTACCTGTTCAGTCATGCGACCACTGATAATGTTGTCGTTGTCATAAGTAGCCTATTCCTGAAATTTAGGACTTTAAGTCCAAAGCTGTGCATATTAAGATAATTGTGATGGATTCTCATGTTTAATTCATATTAGCTTATGCTACTTTATAGAACTATACCATTTGATAGGTAATTTGTTTGATACCAAATAATCCCACCTATTTTTAGTTTTGTGGTTTAGGCCTACATTTCAAATACGCAGAGACAGAGGCCGGTCTTGGCCAGTTATGACAAGTGAATAAGAATCATACTCTATGAAATACAGGTCCTTCTCAAAAAATTAGCATATTGTGATAAAAGTTCATTATTTTCCATAATGTAATGATAAAATTAAAATGTCATATATTTTAGATTCATTGCACACCAACTGAAATATTTCAGGTCTTTTATTGTTTTAATTCTGATGATTTTGGCATACAGCTCATGAAAACCCCAAATTTCTATCTCAAAAAATTAGCATATTTCATCCGACCAATAAAAGAAAAGTGTTTTTAATACAAAAAAAGTCAACCTTCAAATAATTATGTTCAGTAATGCACTCAATACTTGGTTGGGAATCCTTTGCAGAAATGACTGCTTCAATGCGCGTGGCATGGAGGCAATCAGCCTGTGGCACTGCTGAGGTGTTATGGAGGCCCAGGATGCTTCGATAGCGGCCTTAAGCTCATCCAGAGTGTTGGGTCTTGCGTCTCTCAACTTTTTCTTCACAATATCCACATATTCTCTATGGGGTTCAGGTCAGAGAGTTGGCAGGCCAATTGAGCACAGTAATACCATGGTCAGTAAACCATTCACCAGTGGTTTTGGCACTGTGAGCAGGTGCCAGGACGTGCTGAAAAACGAAATCTTCAACTCCATAAAGCTTTTCATGGAAGCATGAAGTGCTCCAAAATCTCCTGATAGCTAGCTGCATTGACCCTGCCCTTGATAAAACACAGTGGACCAACACCAGCAGCTGACATGGCTCCCCAGACCATCACTGACTGTGGGTACTTGACACTGGACTTCAGGCATTTTGGCATTTCCTTCTCCCCAGTCTTCCTCCAGACTCTGGCACCTTGATTTCGAATGACATGCAAAATTTGAGCGACAGTCCAGTGCTGCTTCTCTGTAGCCCAGGTCAGGCGCTTCTGCCGCTGTTTCTGGTTCAAAGTGGCTTGACCTGGGGAATCGGCACCTGTAGCCCATTCCTGCAACCAATGAGGTTTTTCTTGCATTGAGCAGGTTTAGTTGAGCTTCTGTTTACGTTTACTGATCAATGTTTATATGTGAATAAAAGCCTAAATTCAATATGTTCATCATATAAAGCAATCACGTCTCTACGAATTTCTTTATGAACTTTTGAGCGTCAAAGTGGTAGGCTAGGCTAGTTGCGTAGTTGTCAATGGAGAGTAGGACCTGCAGACCTGGCTGTATTTTTTTATTAAAAATATGTATTTATTTTTGTTCCGAAGATAAACAAGTTCTTACGGATTTGGAGCAATGTGAGGGTGAGTAATTAATGACAGAAATTTCATTTTTGGGAACTAATGATGGGTGAGCAAATTGGGTGGTTGGGAATAACCAAAGTGATGCTTGACACGAGCTACCAGTAGGAGGCATGACCGCCACATCTTATTGATGTAATGTTTGAAGCTCCTTGAAAAAGTGCACTAATGTGCAGCAGACCTTCTTCATCTGCCATTGATAGCTTTTCCTGTTAAAAATTTGCTTGCCAGATCTTGTACTTTTTTCCAGCATAAATGCTCAGTCATTATCAATTATTGTAAGTAAACCAAACTGAGCCAACATTTCATGCTGTAAAATATAAAGAGATATGCGATTCAAAAGCTCCATGTATATACCATTTCCATGTTCAAAGCAAAGTTTTGATGTAAAACATACATATGCAGTACATTTTCACACAGTGGTCCCATTTCTCTGGCAGAGGAAACAAGCTTTCTGATGCTGGTGTTAATTCTGTGAACTGTAAAGATGTTCTGCATCAGGACACCCAATACAAGAGTGCCAACTGTGATTTCAAGTATGTTTTATGAGCTGCCAGCTTAATCCTGTGTGGGGCAAGAGAACATATTTTAGAGGCTTCCGTGAGAGTGTGTGACAAACAAAAATAAACAGCCCTCAATTAACAAACTAGTTGGACACATTACCATTTGAACGTGTGCAATAGTCAATGTATTTTTAAATACACTACTGTATATTGCCAAAAGTTTTGGGATGCCTGCCTTAACATTCACATGAAGTTTAATGACATCCCATTCTTAATCCTTAGGGTTTAATATTGAGTTGGCCCACCCTTTGCAGCTATAACAGCTTTATCTCTTCTGGGAAGGCTTTTCCAGGTTTAGGAGTGTGTTTATGGGAATTTTTGACCATTCTTCTAGGAGCACGTTTGCGAGGTCAGGCACTGATGTTGGTGTTTTCTAATTCATCCCAAAGGGGTCCTATTAGGTTGAGGCCAATCAGGTTCCTCCATGCAGTCATGTTGGCACAGAAGGGACCATCCCCAAACTGTTCCCACAAAGTTTGGAGCATGAAATTGTCCAAAATGTCTTGGTATGCTTTACACCACTGCATCCGACGCTGTGCATTGCACTTGGTGATAAGGCTTGGATGCAGCTGCTCGGCCATGGAAACCCATCCCATGAAGCTCTCTGCACACCGTTCTTGAGCTCATCTGAAGGATGGAGTTTGGAAGTTTGGAGGTCTGTAGCTATTGACTCTGCAGAAAGTTGGCGACTTCTGCACACTGTTCACAGTTTCTATCAAAATTAATAATATAATAAATATAATTATAAAAAATCGGACTAATTAAAAAATGTTATTCATTCAAAAATGTATTCGTTTTCTGGAATGTATTCCAATTTATTTATTCTACACATATTTGACTGAAATGTATTATTTTACATTTTATATTCTTTGAAAGAAGAAATCTGTGCTTCTTGGTACTTAATTGTTAGCAAACACTAACAGAGACAGTTTCACAAAATTTAAATCAGCACATATTTGGCAAACATACTCTTGAATATGGGATCCATTTACTGAAGTTGTTAGCATTATTTAATTTTATCCTTGACAAGAGAGCAAATTCATCAGCAGCTGACTGTTTCTGTATGTGAGAAATGGTTTGCATACATTTTGCTTTAGCAGACAGTGGACTCCTGAAGCACACTTAAGGGAGCATTAGCGGTTTCGGACACCTGAGCATGGAATTGGTTATAATTTATTTTTATGTCTTCCTGCATTCTTCAATATATTATTTCCCCAAGGGCCTCATTTATTTACATGTGACAAAATATGTTTCTCTTGCTGAAACCACCTTATTATAATCATTCCCCCACATTCCTCTCTTTTTAGTAACCACATCTCCATTTTATTTGGGTTAGAGACCTCTACATATCATTTAAAGTGGAAATTCTCATACTTTCCCTAATTCACAAAAAAAGCGTGTGATGGTCTAAGACAAGTGAATCACACAGCCTTTTCCTTGCTTCAGTTTTTAGTTATTGGAAAGAATGTTCTATAGTTGGATGATTCAGTTCCCTTTTTGTCAATGCTGGCTTTTACTGCCAGTAGGCCCGTGAGCTGACCTTATAAAGTTTCCATAGAAGAGGTCTGTTAGATCAATTAGCCTTTGTCATCCTTTCATTATGCGATCATGCAAGGTTTGTTTAAGCTCTTCTACAGTGCCAACAAATGTCTGTATGGATAAAAAGTGAGTTTTACAAATTAGTGTAACACATCAAATTATTTTAATTGTTTAAAAATTGTTAATGTAGTAAAACAAGATTGATGTCAATGATATGCATATGTTTTGTTGAATTATTAGCTGCAAGACACAGTTAAGACTGACACCCTGTCTACACCAGACTTGTGCGGCGCGATGTGTCAAAAGCCATTCGAGCCCCTTAAAAGCATGCTGTCTAGACTGGATGCAGCGCAGTGTGATGAGTACATTACTGAGAGGCTTCAATAGCGGTCACATTAGTGAAATTTAGCTAGCAAAAAGGTCCACTGTCTATTTTCTGTAGTGTAGTGATATATATATATATATATATATATATATATATATATTGAATTCCGTGACCAACTTGAACCAGGCAGTTACAAAATCCGAGTTGGAAAATACCAGATTGCCTGGATTCCTATACTGAAATCACTGGGGAATAAGAAGAAATCCCTGAATAAAGGCAAATGTGGCCGCACCTTTACTGACAATATATATATATATATATATATATATATATATATATATATATATATATATATATATATATATATATATATATATATATATATATATATATAGGATAGCCTATGTCATTCTATTTCTGACATACTCCATGCACTGGCTGTAATTTTGAGGACAAATGATTTGGAACGTTCACTTTGAGTGTCCATGTGTACAAAACATTTAGTAACATTCACATTTGAATTGCATGAACACCCTAAAGCTCAAGTGTTCACAAGCCATCTTCAATTATCACAGAGCAAGATGTTCAGTAATTGCAGTCAAGAGGTTTTCAAAAAATGTGAACTTTAACACGCTCCATCTGCGGCAGAACCAATCAAACATGTCCTGACTCCGTGTGCAAGAAGAGGTTATGGAAAAGTACTGGAAAAGGACTTTTGGACACAAGCCCTTCTAAATTTACAAAGAATGCATCTCACATTTGAACTGTGTTGATTCAACACGTATAGCATATGCTTTATTTACTCTGGCATATAACAGAGTCAAATTTAGCCCATGCAGATTTCGTTGCTGTGTTTATCCATGTCAACTTTTATAGACTTTTAGAGAATTTTCAGATACATTCTGTACAATATGAGGGAATAACATTAACTGATAAGAAAAAGACTATAACAAAAGGACACATTTCATTATGAGTATGGCGAGGTCAGCACTGGGAATAAACCACTGCATGGTAGCAAGGAAACCGTCATCTACATCATCATACAGTTATTTTTATGTGGGAAATGGCAGGCACTGACAAAACCAGGAGAGCTGGCAATGTTGTATGTATTTGAGCACTTGGAGGGTAACCTTGAACTTGTAGCACTGAAACTGTTAATTTACTCAAGTCCTTTATAGGTCTTTTTTCTCTAAAATAGGAAACTTATCTCTAAAAAGGAGGAGGAAAAATTAAGCTTATAAAGTAAATTGTCTCTACAATGCCTTTTTTAATTTATTTCTGATATCAAATGATGTTAGGTTCTGTTTGTTTCGAATATGGAGCTTAATATAGAGCTGTTATCCAGATATCACACACAATTCAACATCATTCAGATTCTGAGGAAATGAAGACCAGATGTTCCTTTAAGGTTTTGTCCATAATAAATCAATTACACCGGCTCTCAGTAAAGTTTTCATTGCCTCACAAACCCATAGATGTCTCACCCGCAACACTGCTAAACTTTAATATTAGTTCAATAATCAAGTTTATTTTGTTTGTTAATAAAAGCAGAAGAGTATCCTAATGTGCCTAAATTGAATGACAACTTTCCTAATTGGCCCTTAAAAGTCCCTCCCAGTGGTGATGTTCAGAAGACCACCATCATAAGCACATAATTTTTCCCGCAACCAAACATTTGTCAGTGTCAAATTTTCAAAATATTTACAGATGAACAGCGAGTACAACAAAGGTCACATATTTTGTCATAGCACAATAAGAGTCAGTAATCCACCAGATCTGCTTTTGTTGATGGGTGTGTCATCACAAACATAAAAGCTCTGGTCCGCTTCACACACACACAACAAATGTCCATAGGAAGCCCATGAGACGAGACTAAACCACCACTGGTGGTTCTTATTAGAGAACTACAACACACCACCCCTGCCTTTATCAGTCAAAGACACATGTCTTTTCTTGTGTGTTTTCTTCTCATAAAAGAATTCCTCTGAAGAGTACATGTGTTTTTAAAGTGTGATCATGGAGAGAAACAGAAAAGGAGAAGGTAGAAAAAATAAGATATAGTGATGATGTCAACTGATTACTAGTGCAGCATAATTGCTTATTCTTTATTATGTATATTTGCTTTGAATAAAAGCATCTGCTAAATAAATAGGAATGACAACAATGATGGTGACGTTTAAAGTGTAAAAAATAATTAAATAAGTTAAATAAATAAATACATTCAAGCTGGACAATTCAACTGCAACTGTTTAATCTCTATTAAAGCCTGCAGAAAGGAAGAAAAGAAGTGGGTACAGAAATAAAATAGCACAGCATTCCATATTGGCTGAATATTTTATCACAAACATGCATAACACCAAATCATCACTCATAGTAACACATCAAGAGTCTGGCTTTTAAGAGAAAATATAATCATTTACACACCCTTGTTGTTCCAAACCTGTATGGGTTTCTTTATGTTGAACTAAAAAGAAGATATTTTTAACCAGATAGTAACCATAAATAGTAGAAAAGAAAACCTATGGAAGTCATTGGCTACTGTCAACTGTCAGGTCTTCAGAATGATTTTTAAAATCTTTTTAATTTTAATTTAATTTAATTTAATTTGAAGTTTAATGTTTAGCGCCATTTTCTCATGTCATTCGAAACCCCTATGACCTAATCTCCAATGACAATGAATAGAGACTGAGTCACAAAAGCATCTTTAAGTAGGCTAAGTATTTACGATGCATCACTATTTCAGTGACTTAAACAATAGAGCGTGGTGATCAACACTTAGGTTATGGATTCGATTCTAATGGAAATACATGAATTAATGAAATGACTTGAAAGCAATGTTAGTTACTTTGAATAAAAGTGTGAAATGAATAAGCTTATGTTATCTTTGTGTTCAAAAGTTACGTTGTGATAAACTTGCCTTGTCCTTCCATTTACATTTTAATATGAAAGGAAAAATGTCTATTGTGAATTTAAACATCTCTTAAATCATTACTTGATTTGGACTGCCAAATCAGAGGTTCCAAGGTTTTCCCATGGAATTGGGATAATACTATTAAAGGTGCACTATGCAGGATTTTTGTAGTAAAATATCGAAAAACCACTAGGCCAGCGTTATACATTTTGTTCAGTGTTCAATATCCCAAATGTTTCCAATTATTTGTAAATCATGAGAAAATTGCTATTTTAACCAAGGACCCGGGACGGGTGTGAGTCGCCTGTCAATTTTGTCATATCGGCGTTACCCTCGGTTTCAGGTTTTATTTTGCAGAAACGCTTTACTCTCACTGGAGTGTAAACATGTGTCACAGTAGCCGCAAGAAAGCACAGAGTAACGTTATAACATAATTTTCAACACACACAAATGTATCTAAGATGATAAACAGGGCTGCGTTACCTCATATTCAAAACCGGAAATGGTCATAGTAAAAGTCATGCTGCTCTCAAGCCAAGTGTAACAATCGCTCCGGCGGCCTTGCTCAGCTCCCACAACACTCGCCCCTGCTCTGCTTCATACTACAGTAACGTTAATAATCACATCCATGAACATGATTTCTGCCCAAGTCCTGTCCCGATTCTTTTCCACCGACTGTGAGGTGAAGACCACATGTCCCAAGATGCTGCGCTCAAACTTGGCGTCATCAAGCTACGCCTTTGTTTTGAATAGGTGCCCTCTAGCGGACGGAAAAGTTGCATAGTGCACCTTTAAACTGTTGATAAAACTGCTAGATGTTGAGTTTTGCGATATAGGGGGTTTCAGTTTGCATAACAGTTTTGGGATATTTTTGATTGGCCATCGGGCTAGTTTTTTTAAACAGACCTTGCAAACCTGTGTCAAATGTTAATACTTTTTTTTAGGCAAAATTTGTTTTACAGATACAAAATAGCCATTTATTTCCATTATGATAGCCTCTTGGACTGGATTCGTTGACTTAAACATGCAACTCGATGAGGTTATTTTACAAAGAACAGAAAGTACACACAACAGGTAAGTAAAAATGTGCAGACACAGCCGATTAAATGCTAACGTTACAACTCTAGATTGACTAGACCTTTTCTACTGTGTACACACACAAGTAACCATGGCCTTTTCTGTGTGTGTGTGTGTGTGTGTGTGTGTGTGTGTGTGTGTGTGTGTGTGTGTGTGTGTGTGTGTGTGTGTGTGTGTGTGTGTGTGTGTGTGTGTGTGTGTGTGTGTGTGTGTGTGTGTGTGTGTGTGTGTGTGCGTGCATGCTCCTGTGTGTGTGTGTTTGTGTTTGTGTGGGGGTGCATGTGTATGTATTGCAAAAAGGAAGAGGAAACTGGGAGAGAGGTGAATGTGTGGGGGCGAGGAGTTGGAGAGGTGGTCAGTCCTGCCTGGAGCAGAGCACAGAATGTTGTTCTAATGCCTGAATGTGGAATGCCTTATTCAAACACTGAAGTCAGAGCTGGCTCCTTAAAGGTTTAATATAAAATAGCTGGCTATCCTTCTTCAAACATAATTCAGAGGGACGCATTTGATGTTGTGTGCCGACTGAAAGGTACAACAAATAAACAACAAATAAGTCTTTGAATTATAATTTTTTTGCTTCAGATGAGAGTTCATACTGGAGAGTAGCCATTCATGTGTGAAGTAAACATTTTTAAATCAGTAAAGAATGAAATGAAAGCATAAAAAGAACCCCAGTAAGTTGAAACATACTCATGATGAATGACATGTGAAATGACATACAATTGTAACATTTCTTATTGATAAACAAAATAGATTAGTTTGTTTGAACTAGGATTTTTTGACATGCTCTCTGTGAGGTGTCCTTTTAAAACACTGCGTCGTTAAAACAAACTGTGTTCTTTATAACCAAAAACAGGTGCTTTATCTGGTAAGATTCAAGATGGTCTGGACCAAATTATGAATAAATCCAATACTGTGAACTAACTCAGAGACTGAAAATTGACAACTGTCTGAAGCAGAACTGGAATATAGTATAAGATTACCCATGTCTGTGGTCTGTGGCAGCAGACTCTGAAAGCAGATTCATAATCAAATTATTAAACACACTAGAGCTCCAATAATAATGTGTTTCCTGGGAATCAAACCAATAATTTAATTTACAATTGCTATGACAATTTTTCAATACTTTTAACAAATTTCCTAAACTCTCCAATCACCTACATCACACAACTGGCAAAGCGGTTAATTTCATGCTCAAAATCACACTTTGTAAACTAAACTCCAACACTAATTTTAAAAATACAATAATTCACTAACACAATACACTATGTCTCCCAAAACCCTCACACATGTTCTCTTCCAACAGGAAAATTACGTCAATCATAGCACAATGTCATAAAAACACTAACACTGATAGAATCATAGAAACTGCATTATTTTATGTGTCAGGTCTGGCCTTATACAATAGACAGTACATTTCACCGATCATAGATGTGTGTCTTTTGAAGACTCTCTACATTTTGTTTTGTTGGATTTAGTAAATGCATGCATTTTGTTTCTTTGCTGCAGAAATTCAATACAAAACTGAATGAACCATCTCAGAGTAGCATTATGGGATGCCCTTCAGTTTTATTTTATTATCAGCAATCATCATGTTCAAGGAAGTAGCTATCAGAGGATGGGTACATGGTGGTCATAAAGGGATGACATGGTCAGAACAATGCTCAGGCAGGCCGTGGCATTTAAATAGGCCCTCCTTTACTGTAAACCATATGGTCATGTGCTTGAAAGAACATCAAAACCTGAACAATTCCTAGATGAGAATCAGCTGTGATTTATATATTTGCATAACTTCATTTTGCTGTTTCTCAGTACTAATGGAATAAAATACAGGGGATATATTTGTGTTTCAATTCACAATATGAACAGCTGTTCACTTTGACTTTAGTAAACCCAAAAAGGTGTTATCTGTTCTGACATCAGTGTTAAAGCATTGGTAAATCTGGCAGTAAAAATTCATTGTTTTGGTCTTGGTTGAGCTTGTGTGCAAAAGAAGCATTTTAAATTAGTGTTTACTGTATGCATTTTTGTGTAATCAGATGTTGTGCTAAGAGTTTAGGAAATTTGTTAAAAGTATTGAAAAAATTGTCATAACGATTGTAAAAACTGTAATCTAACCTCCAAAACTCACTCAGACCAACAAAACACTTCATACATGTCTCAGATATAAGCTCGTTCCACCAATCACTGGCAACAACTTCTCATTCAGAAAACATGCATGTCACTCATAACACACTGACCTGAAAAACACTAGCAATAGGGAGCATTACATAAATTATGTTTAATAGTAAATAAATAATAAATAATTTTTAAAGTTTGAATGAATTTTCACATAAACAGTATTTCATTATAGAATAACAGATTTTTAATGTATTGAATGTACTAAAAGTATTAACAAGAATGAATCAGATTTTTTTTTCTTTGAATATACACTCACCTAAAGGATTATTATGAACACCATAATACTGTGTTTGAACCCCTTTCGCCTTCAGAACTGCATTTATTCTACATGGCATTGATTCAACAAGGTGCTGAAAGCATTCTTAAATGTTGGCCCATATTGATAGGATAGCATCTTGCAGTTGATGGAGATTTGTGGGATGCACATCCAGGGCATGAAGCTCTCGTTCCACCACATCCCAAAGATGCTCTATTGGGTTGAGATCTGGTGACTGTGGGGGCCATTATACATTGTACAATTAGTACTGTGAACTCATTGTCATGTTCAAGGAAGTAGCCATCAGAGGATGGGCATGGTGGTCATAAAGGGATGGACATGGTCAGAAACAATGCTCAGGCAGGCCGTGGCATTTAAACGATGCCCAATTGGCACTAAACTTAAAACTGTGCCAAGAAAACATCCCCCACACCATTACACCAACACCAGCAGCCTTCACAGTGGTAACAAGGCATGCAGGATCTCATTCTGTTTACGCCAAATTCTGACTCAACCATCTGAATATCTCAACAGAAATCTAGACTCATCAGACCAGCCGCATACTGGATGTTTTTCCCTTTTCAAACCATTCTTTGTAAACCCAAAAAATGGTTGTGCGTGAAAATCCCAGTAACTGAGCAGATTGTGAAATACTCAGACTGACCCGTCTGGCACCAACAACCATGCCACGCTCCAAATTGCTTAAATCACCTTTCTTTCCCATTCTGACATTCAGTTTGGAGTTCAGGAGATTGTCTTGACCAGGACCACACCCCTAAATGCATTAAAGCAACTGCCATGTGATTGGTTGATTAGATAATTGCATTAATGAGAAATTGAACAGGTGTTCCTAATAATCCTTTAGGTGAGTGTAGTACTTTATTTGTAAAAATACTGTAAAAGGAAAAAGAAAAAAAAAATCCTGAAATAGTTAGTCTAATCACTTATACTGTATATTTCAAAATGATTACTGCAGAAATGTTTGAAATTTGCAATCATTCTGATTTGAATATGCTTTTATAAGTTTTGAAAGCAGTGAGTTAGCATTTGAAAAATATTTTGCAAATACATAGTTTTTTTGCAGTTTGTGGAGTATGAATGACAAAAGTATTTGTGGATTTTGAAAAATGTGGTGATTGAATGCATTTTGTCTGAAAGCAATGAAAAATTATTCACAGTGTGGTCCGTATACACTTGTGTGTCGCTGAATGTGTGAAGAGTTTGGGGAATGTGGTTTCAGTATTGAACAATGCTTGTTAACAATTGAAAAAAACTGTAAGCAGTTGAGCGACAGAAACATCAAGCACTTTGCTAAGACAATCACCATAATTATATTTTAAGATGATATTGCAATTCATTTAACAATATATTTTAGTGAGAGCTGTGGTGCAGTGCAGTATGAGAGCTGTGGGGCATGACAACACTGCTTTGAGTCTGACCTGAGTCATGTCAATGAGGCCTAAAACAGACTAAATAAATCCATACAGGTTTGGAATGACATGAGGGTGAGTAAATAATGACAGAAGTACTAAAATGAAATAAAACTAAAACTTAATAAAAACTACAGTTTATGGGCATAGTTAAAAAAAAAGGCAAAAACACAAAGCAAAATCACTCAAATAAAATCTAATTCAAAACATTTATAAAAACTATAGTTTATCAACGATACTAAAATCATGTTTTAAGCAAACTATCCATTTAATACATAACTTTTACATGTCCATTTTACACTAACCTATTCTGGGTCATTACATGGTCAAGTTCTACCTGACAAAGAGTGATGACACTCTGCTGTAATGTTTGCTAGGTCGAATGTGCACGCTGTTGCAAGCGGTCCAGGTACACAAACAGTGAGAAGAAAATTAATGACTTGTCCTAAGGGTTTAATTTCACATGGAGAACAGATTACACTTCATGCTCTTCCTGTACATTCTTTTGACAGAAGGCTGAGCTATAGTGGAACTACCCTTGGAGAGATTATGGGTTTAACCTAGTTTTTATGTGCTGTTGAGGTCATTTCAACTGGATGCCTTCATTTGATCTGTGTAAAACAAAAAAGAACAAGAGTTGAAAATATCACAGGCCAAGCAATAACTTATGAAAACCAGAGATGTATAATTTCAGTTAGTTCAATCATAAGCAAATATTTTGATCTGATACAGTGACATTTAAACTAAACACTTTATTTTATTGTTTTTGTGTGGGTAGATTTCAGACATGCAGTGTGAAAGTGACATGCAGTAGTGTGCCAAAAACTATAAATGGAATGCGTTAAAGCCACAATATGTAATTTTTCACCACTAATGGTCCCTTATTCCTAGAGAAACAAGCGTGCAGCCATCTTTAGAATTTTTGTGTTTGAACTTGTTTTAGCGAAGCATATGGTATCGCTGTCAAAGAGTAATTAACTGATGAAGTAGATACATTATTTGAGTGTGCTGAAAGTTATGTCATAATGCTACTCTGCGTTTGCCTAGCGGCTGCTATGAAACACTTAACAATCGATATTAGGCGTGGTAATACATGGCAGGCCTTCCTGCAGTAAATCAAGAAAACGAGAAACAATAAGACTGTGATGAGCTGTATAACAAGGATTAGTTTTCTGTAGATGAATGTATCCAAACAGTTGCTCACTTAGTCTTATAAAACACATAATATATTAAAGTGTCTTGATAGGCGACATGACATGGTCAGTGTCCTGCTTATTTCTCTGGATTTAAAAATCATTTGGGATAATGTAAATACACAAGTCAACAAAATATACAGTTTAACATTGTTCTAGTGGTTTTTGATATTTTAATCATTTTAATCACATATTGTTCCTTTAATGGCACATTTGATCTGAAGCATTGCTCAGGTCATTTATTTTCAAACTAAATGCATAGTTTTAATGCCGTTCTCAGCTATTCTACATGTGCCAACACACTGGGCTGTTTCATGGCTCATTCACCAGTAGCTTTTGCTCTTTACTTGGCAGCAGGGTCAATCGTATTATCAAGCCTTTTAACTAGCAAACAGTTCCATAAAAATAAAGCTACTGATTCAGTGAGGTTTTTGTGTATAAAATGCTCCAAACATTATTAAGAGTGAAATATGGCTCTGTCTTTAAAATTTAATTTGATGACGTATATTAGCCTACCTTTCCCCTCTAAGTTTACAATGAAGACTTTACATTTAGAAACAAGAGTAGCTGTGTTTTAGATATAAAGAGGACTGTGAGTTCATGGGTGAGGTTTGAGCAAAAGGAATGAGGTATTCTGTAGAAGTCTGTGTCCATATATAAACTTTTTATTGTTTGTAAAAATAGACCTTATGTCCCAGAGAAACAAGCGTGCAGCCATCTTTAGAATTTTGTGTTTGAACTTCTGTTTTAGCGGTAGCTTATATGGCATCGCTGTCAAAGAGTAATTAACTGATGAAGTGGATTTACATATTGTAGAGTTAACGAAAGTTATCATGAGCAATGTAGTGTTTGAAGCGGATGTCATAACAAATTTCAAAACAAGAGGTTCATTCATAAATCTGTAAGATCTTACCTTCATGTTGTGGAATAACAAACTGGAAGACAGAGAACAATGAGCTCTGAAAAGGGGCGGGGTTACATAAGATCATACCAAGCACATACACTATATTGCCAAAAGTTTTGGGATGCCTGCCTTTACATGTACATGAACTCGACATCCCATTCTTAATCTGTAGGGTTTAATATGGAGTTGGCCCACACTCTGCAGCTATAACAGCTTTAACTCTTAACTGAGTTGTTCCCAATTGTTTCCACTTTGTTATAATACAACAGTTGACCGCGGAATATTTAGTAGTGAGAAAATTTCACGAAATGCACAGGTGGCAACCTATCACGGTACCACGCTTGAATTCACTGAGCTCCTGAAAGTGACCCATTCTTTCACAAATGTTTGTAGAAGCAGTCTGCATGACTAGGTGCTTGATTTTATACACCTTTGAATACACCTGCATTCAATGATTTGAAGGGTTGTCCCAATACTTTTGGCAATATGGTGTATATCTTCCTCTATCAGTGACATTAGCATTGTGTAATGTGTTTTTGAACAGTTGTTGTGTTGAACTATGCTGTATGTAGTGCTGTATGTATGAAGTGTTGTCCAAAAATAAAAAAGGAAATTTAAACTTCTTAAAGACTCCCTATGGTGAAAATAAAGTTTTTAATGTTGTTTATATGTCTATGTGATGTTTTTAATATGCTTCAAGACAAACCATGTGCAAATTCATTAGTCAGCACCATTTCTGAGTATGCTCTCCTTAAAACTGCAGTGAACCAAAGACAGTCTCAAAAACATGGTTTGAAATATCTGGTGCTTCTTACATCACAAACTACCTTGTGGCCAATCACGTCAATGTGCGAGCGTGTTTTCATTATCATTATCTATGCTGCAAGCCTGCAAAGCAGGGGAGTCTCAAGAGAAGCCTGGTTATCCCATACATATTTCTGTTGATATAAAAAATCTGGTACATATAGCAATATAGCGGGTGAATTATTTATATGATGTATATTACAATGTTATGGTGAACTAAATGCCTTTCTCCACTGACGTTCTGAGTTGTTCAAAGGATGCTGATTTTTAGAAGGTGGTGATGTTAACATGGTTTGTGTAACATTAGCAACACATTATTAGCTGTTTGATAAGATAAGCTAAACATATTAATTACCGTAAATTACCATTGTAGAGAGTGATACATAAAACGCATTCTGATACATCGACTTGTAGACAAGCCTGTTAACCTATATTTGAACCAGAAACTGATTCAGAAGAAGTGGAAGAGTGAGTATACATGACTGAATTAAACCATTATTTCCACTTGCCATTATTCAGCGTTTATATGTAAAGTTGACTGAGTGGATCAGGTATTCTGAGCTTGTTAATCATTGATCTCATAAAAGCAATTTCACTCGTGACAAAGTTCTTAATGGTCAATTAAATTAATAATACAATAAAATATTAGATAAGAATATGTTGTCATAACAATTATTTAAAAAAGATCTGCACACTGTAGTGAGTGCCATGCATCAGAGGGTTCATTTAATGGCTTTTATCCATGCTGTTTTTAACTTAGCTTCATCTGCCCTCTTCTACAAAACCTAATAACAGGGAACTGTAGGGTGGACACCATTACGTTATATCATGTTTCCCCACTTTTTAAGAGAAAAGTCTATTTTTATTATATTTTAATGTATGCCCCAGCTCTGCTTAAATGAATGCTAGAAAGCCCGCACACAATCTGTGTCCACAGAACTCCTCAAAATGTTACAAAAAAAAACTAAAAAAAAAGTTTTACAAAGTTGTACACATCCTCATCCCCTTGCATGTTCGTTATTAAATATTTTTCCATATTTTTATTAGCATTCTGAAATTCCTCATAATTCCACAAATCAAATTAGCAAAGAAAATATGTGAAAAGTCAGCAGATTCCATCTGGGCCAGAATACAAGAATACAAGGTGTTAAAAATTATTACGGTATGTAGAAATTGAGCAGGGTGCATGTTGATGCAGAGCTGCGTCATCTAAAGTCCTTGCAGGAGTTGGAGTCGTCTCTATATGATGTGATGATCTTAGCTGTTTACACAAATGGTTTTTATTACAGACTGATGCACTGAGCCACATGTGTCAGGAAGTGAGCATGAAGGGTAATAGAGGATTGTAGGCTAGAAAAAAGCCTTGAGCATGTGCTGCTCACATTGGGGCATCTGTTAAGAGAGTAAAACCCTAAAATACAGGTAAGAAAGACACTGGGCTTATAAGCAATAGAAAATTGCAGTAAAAAAAAAAAAAGCCAGATGTGGAGCAAGCTTAATGATCATTCCATGCATTTAGATGTTATCAAATCAGAGGAGACTAGAAAATAACATTGCCTATGAAATGGAATGTGTGAAGTATAGACTTACAAGACGATGTATGGGACCTTGCCCTGTCATAAAGTAATAATAATAACAATACTAATAATTGTTTTACCTTTACAATATTTTAGAAAATATGTGTATAGAGCTCAGAGACAAAATGTAACAACTGCTGAGAAGTATCTGTGTGTTTACTGGTATATTTTAACCTGTAGCAGGTCAATTATGAGGACATCATACACTATCTTTTATAGGGTGAAATATACCATCATGAAATACCCCCTGGATCCTGCTCAGCAGCTGTTATCCAGTTACATCATCCAGGCCTGGTATGTCTGTGGGGCTGTTTTAAGGCACAGAGCCAAACATGTGCCGAGTATGAATGTCACGTTATTTAAATGTAATATAACTACATTGAAGTCCATCTCAATTGTTGTTTTATTTTGACCTGTTAGCCTACAGTTTGATACTTTAACATTAACATTAAGTCATATGTTAATTAGGACTAATTAAAAAGTTATGTGAATGGCTATTGGCCAACTGACAATTTTTTTGTTGTGATGACAAAAATGTGCTGTATTAGTCTGAACAGGCTCCAGTAAAAGATACAAGATTACAAACGTAAAATCTGTATAATGTGAAATGTTCTGAAATATGTGATCCCAATCCTGTAGAGACTTACATTTAAAGCTATTTTCTTTTCTCTGAATGAAATATGACCCCATCATAGATTACCAGAGTTACTGCTTTTCATGATATTTTCTATGGGTTGCCAGTCGTAAAATATCTGTGCAATGTCCATAAAAAAACGTGAAAATTAACAATGATGTGAGAACATTTTAGATTCAACAATTGATATATCCATCTCATCATTATCACCTTTAGTTTGCTCATTGGGAATCTCTTTTGTATTTAATATTTTATTCATATGTTTGATATTTTATTATTTATTGAAAATGTTTTCTTCAGGTTTAAAAATATACAGACAACTTTTAATAAACCAGATTAAGAACTTGCTCAATTTGGCTTTAGAGCTACGACATTTAGGCTAAGACATTTATTTAATTTTGGAACAACATGCTTTTGCTTATGATTTTGCCTATGGAACACATTTGCTATAGCCTATTTCTCAAATGGTATAAATGGGCCATACATATGTGTGTGTGTGTGTGTGTGTGTGTGTGTGTGTGTGTGTGTGTGTGTGTGTGTGTGTGTGTGTGTGTGTGTGTGTGTGTGTGTGTGTGTGGCTGCCTTTATTTTTTAAGAAATGTTCATCACAAAAGGGATCATCATATTTAGGATTTGAAAGCCTTTTTTAGGTTCAATGTTTATTCTGCTTGCAGGAGTAAATCTATGCGCACTGGCACCCCTCGGGTGCATGGGTTGGTCCCGTGCGCTCGTCAGAGGATACGGAGGCTGCTGTGCTGTTACTTTTTGACATGTCTGGGAAAGCTTCCAGTGATAAGGAGCCGCACAGAGAGTTTTCCATACTTTTGGAAGTATTTCTGACCTTTTCTTATTTTTCGCGACGTGCGTTGTTTTTAAGTGGCGCGTGTCAAACTTCTTAAGACTGACAAAGGACCGGAGTTTGACTTCATGGAAACTATCTTCAGTAGGATAAAGGATTATATGCATTTAAATATAGGAACTATGAGATGAGAAAATCTGGCGCTGGGCAGCATTACATGCCCCTTTTTGTTCAAATGTTTCCTAAACGCACTTACAGGTAAACAAAGGTCGGTCTAACTTTTGTCTTTATTAAAGAAAATTATCTTAATTTTTTTGTTAAGTATCTAAAGATGATTTTAACTAACGTTTGCGGTGTTTTGCACTGAGCTTCAGAATTATTAACAGTTTTTTTTTTTTAATTAATCGGATCTTATGACGCTTTACTGGATTGTATCTCCTTAAGTGTTACTGAAGTTTTCAAACATGAGGGGAAGGTACATGCTTGGTTTCGGTGTTTTGTGTCTGTTGACATGGGCTGTTTACGTGTCAGAGAGCAGCCCGACCGATAAACAAGCGAAACTCAGACTGCTGTTCATAAGACGAGCAAGACAATTTAAATCACGACAGGGGCAGATCATCAAAACACGTTCTTCTTCATGGATCAATGATAGACGCCAGCAGATGCAGGGAGATGAAGGTATAAACATTACCAGGAACGTCCAATCCAGAAGGATCTTGGCACAAAGGAGACCAGCACTGGGTGGGGCTATGAATACAATTCAGCAAGATGATGGAACACCTGGAGCCAGGGCCAGAGTGTCCCGCATGCCAAGCAGTGCCGGTTCTCCAAACTTATTGGCGTCATTTGCAGGGAAAAATCGTCTGCTGGTTATTTCCGCACCTCACGACTCGGATGGTTACTACAGATTGATGATGAGTCTTCTCAAACCAGAGGTTTACTGCGAGTTAGCCGAGCGCCACGTGCATCAGATTGTCATGTTTCACCAGGAAGGGGAATTGGGTGGGAAAATCAGACGCATTACTAATGAAGGCAAAGTGATGGAAGAGCCGTTGGATACGACTCTTATACCCAGGCTAATTAACTTTCTTAAATTAGAGAAAGGAAAGTTTGGGATGGTCCTTCTTAAGAAGACGCTTCAGGTAGAGGAGCGCTACCCATACCCTGTCAGACTGGAAGCGATGTATGAAGTTATCGACCAGTCACCTATGCGCAAAATGGAGAAAGTGAGGCAGAAAGGCTTTGTACAGAAGTGTAAAGGGGCTGGGGTGGAGGGTCAGGTGGTTGAGGGTGTTCCCAGCACTGACTCCCAAGTGGACCCTCCAACAGAGAGGAGAAAACCCATCCGAAGAACAACTACAACAACTACTCCAACCCCAACAAGACCAACAACCACTACCACCACTACCAAAGCAACTACCACCACACGTCCCCCAACTACAACTCGATCAACTACCACAATGACAACAACACGGCCGACCACAACGCAGGCCACCACCACTCCAAGGACGACCAGAGCACCTACTATCCCACAATGGATCCCAGCTCACAAGACAACCGCCGAGCCTTATTATTACAACCGAAGGGATCGATACCAGACACCCTCACCCACGACACTTCCTGTCTTCACCAAGGCTGACACAGCAAAGTACAGGGACAATCGCACTGATAAAAAAGAATACAACCACAGACATACCAACATTATACCTACACAACACAAACCACCTAAAGTTAAGCCTACAAAGAAAAAGAATGGCGATAAGGAAATTAGCAATGGTTACGAGGAGAAATATGATTTAGGCGGGCCCACTGACGGCTATCCTGAAGAGAAGGAGGAAGAGATTGTGCCCGCCAAGAAAGGCAAGGGCAAGACAGATAAAAAGAAGAAAAAGGACAAGGCCGACAAGTTATCCAAGAAAGACAAGGCGGAAAGGAGGGGAAAGGATGGAAAGGGCGGTAAGAAAAATGGAAAGAAGGTTTCTAAGATCCATGAAAAAGAAGAGTATCAGAAACCAACAAAGAGACCACCACCTCCTAAAGGAACTCTGGCAATGTTTTTGGACTATTTTGAAAGCAGAAGGAGACTAATTGTGAGTATCTTTGTAAGTAGTCTGGTTTAGAAATGCGTGTTTCTTTATTATAATATTATTTACTGTTCTTCTTTTTTAAACTCTTTACTTCAGTTGATCACCTCTCCAACAGAGGAAAACACCATGTATGCTCAGCAGAGAGATGAATACTTGGAACACGTGTGTGAGATGGCAGTCAGGAAGGTCTCAATTATCACCATCTTTGGCACACTTACAAACAGCACCATGAAGATAGATCATTACCAACTTGGTAAGATTTTTTTTTTTAATTGATTTGATATTATTCAAACCATCAACCATAATTTAAATTAACATAACTCTTAGAAAATGTTTTCATTGCTGTATGCAGTTTTCCTGTTATCTTTTCTATTGTTTTACTTTCCTCTTTCCTAAACCCCTGCTGTGAATCCATGTCATGTGTTGATATATGGACATTTAAACACAGGTTATGGAAGTTCCTGTCAAAGCATTCCATCCATTCCCACTGATCCAAACTGAACTCAGGCCACCCATTATAAAATCCTGCAACTTTCATAAAAAGAACAACTGTTTCAACTATGTCACAGTTGTGACATGGAGCTATGAATGATTAGGCCAAAGATGGATATGATAAACACAAGCCATTTTATTCTGGTGGAGATTAAGAGCTTTTAATTGTATGGCAAACAAAAAGCGCCTTTTATCCAACAGTTGGCAATCACTTGTAAGTTAGGGAAGCACTTTTCCAGATTATGACCTCAAATGACACAAAACCTCATAGCAAAGGAACTTGAAGTTTGGTCTGGGAATAGAGTGAATGGTCCTTGTTCAAGTTTCATGGAATGCTGCTAGATGAATCAAATGGAAGAGTGGGAGAGTGCCATGGCACGTTATTCTCTCTAGTTCATTATCCAAGACATGGGAAAATGTCTGTTTCCTTTGTAGCTGATATTCTGACTGGAGAGTTTTAGCTCAGTAACAGCAGTCATTTCTTGGCAGACGAGTCAGTTCTGTAGGGTGTGTGTAGATAAAGCATACATTACTCAATACAATTTCTTCATTGTGCATTTTTGTTGCACTGCTCCAAAAGCAGGGAAGCCTATGACTTTAATACTTGCTTTGAATGCTACCTGTTGTTCAGGGTTGTGCGCCATTCGGAATTCAATTGAAAATGCTATTTAAATACCTATTAAACTCCATGTTTGATGCAGGATGCAGAATTCTAATTTGAATTTGAATACAAATAGATTAGAAATGAATTGAAATTCAAAGAAATTAATTAAATCTTTCAACAAACAAACAAAAAAAAAGCCTGTACTTTTAAGCCTTTAAAAGTTTTAAAAAAGGTTTAAAACATTTTGTGGTTTGAAGGTTTAAACATAGATCTTCTTTCTCCTGTACAATTCAAATTCCAATTCAACTTCATTTGGTTCATAGCCAGTTCAAAATACAGCTCATCGATTCAAAAGAAGCCAATTCTTCAATCCCAAATTTTGCACAACCCTGGTTGTCACTGTTTTTGATCATTCTCCGGACGACATAAAATTAGATTCTATAAGCGTTAAGACAAAATGCTGTGAAACGGTTTAAAAATGACATCATCATCATCTGGGCTGCCTTTGAATGAGTCACTGCTTTGACTTTGGTTCCATATACTCATCAGTCTGGTCTGCGTCACATGGTTGTGTGTGATGGGTCACTTTCGCTGCCACATGATGGACAAATGGAAGCAAAGCAGGTGCTCATAAATATCTCTTAAAGGCAGCTAATTGAACACAAGGCTTTCTCTGAAGGCATATATCAGTCTGGCACGTTCTGAGCATTTATAGCCTTCCAGCTCACTGTGACTGGTTCCAGTGCAGCATCAGAGGTACTAGAAAGGAAACATGACTGACTGTATGATCAGCGGTTCCTGAACCACAATTAAAGGTCCTGTGCTGTGGCTATGGTAAGCATATATAATTAGGAGCGCTGCTGAGGCTAAACCTAATCTTTCATTTTCCGTTTGTAATGCCTATGATGTAACGCTAGTTATTCATAATTTATATTAAGATCCTAAGTTGTTGTTTATCTTGTCAGTGAGTAGGACATATGCCTAAAGCCTTCTTATTATTTAATGAAAACCATATGTTTATAGGAAGAAATTGCATTTTGCTCCCGCTTTGATTCATTTTTTATTGTAGTTCACCTCCCATGCTGAGATAAGTGGAGTGCCTTAAACCATCTGTTTTGTTGTCCACCAGAAATCAGAGTGAGAAATTCTTTGGATTTTGTGGAAAGGAAAACAAATACTTTGGGTTGGCCGCATCCTCCCGGACTCTTTCACGGACCCGCAGTTTCCACAGAATAAAGAGGGTCTTTCACACAAGTTGCTCTGTTTTTTATCTATCTCGTTTAGAGCAAAGGAAGCCATGTTCCCAGAATAAACACACAGAACTGCCATCTCTAAGTCCCTGCAGCACTTCTTTAAAAGACTGCATGTCTGGTGATTTTCCATTTAGACAAACAGCAGAACAGCATCGGGCTACTCATATAGGAGCGTGTCCCGAGTTCTACAGGCGTTGACCCTTACCGGAGGGGTCGCCCTACGTACCGTATGTTATGAAAGACACGCATGTCTCTTTGAACTGCAGTCAAAACAAAACTAGCAGACTGTGGAGCCATCTGTAATCTTCTGTATTTATCTCTGGTTGGTTGATCAGTCTGTGGGATTTTGTGTGGCGTCTTTGCAGAGAATGACAAGCCCATGAAAGGTCTGAGACAGGAGGATTTGGAGAACCAGGATCTTATCACGGAGCTGAGGAAAGAGTACGGAATGACCTACAGCGATTTCTACATGGTCCTCACAGATCTGGACATGAAAGCGAAGGTAAAAGACACGTAACTTGGCACACAGTGGATTTTCACAGCTTTAAAGCTCTCTTCTTCCATGCTACAGAAGGTTTGCCAATGCAAGGCTGAGTTCTGTTTGCAGACAGCTGGAATAAACAAAGAAGCCACTGTGCAGTCTGGAGGTGGACAGAAAGTAAAATTTAGTGAAAATCCTTAGAGACACCCGCAAATACTGATTTAATTCTGGGCATGTAGAGTTAAGATTGAATTGTGAGAGCTGAATGTCGACATAACTGACTATGTTAATACATAAACTGTGAAAAACAAATAAACATGGATCGTCACTGTACTCTCTGTTTTAACATCCAATGTAATTTAATTCAGTGCCTTCAGGAGCTGGATTTGATGTATTGATCAATATAAAACTAATAATGTAGCATTTGCACTAAATGTAGACATTTACATAATAAAATAAAATTATATATATATATATATATATATATATATATATATATATATATATATATATATATTAATGTAATAAATATTAAATGTAAATTATATTAAAAAAGAATAATACAAAGTATAATAATACAAATGAATAATGCAGTTTAAACACAATAATAAAATGGGTGTCTATATTTACATTTCACAGAAGAAATGTGATATTGTACATTGTGGACATGTGGTTTGCAGAAAAATGTCAAGAATTCTTCACAGCTCTGTCGAGTTAACACATAATTTTAGGTTCGGCATTCTTGGCTGCTCAGAACCTATTGAGAAAATCCCCTTACTAGTAAAGGTATTGGGTTTCTAACCCTCTGTGAGGCTGTATATTTCTCTAAGTTTTATATCTTTTTTTATTGTTTCCAGCAATACTATGAAGTGCCAATTGCAATGAAAGCTGTTTTTGACTATATCGACACGTTTTCCTCGCGCATCAGAGAGATGGAACAACAGAAACGTGATGGGGTGACATGTAAAAAAGAAGACAAGCCAAGGTCATTGGAGAACTTCCTTTCCAGGTAAAGCTTTTTCCATTGAAATGTTGTTGTCCTCATAAGGGGATCTCCAAAAAAATGTAATCTGTGCTTTTATGCCATCACAAGCTGTCTCGATGTCATTATATACTGAATACAATTCATAGCAATTCACACACATATTTTTACATCTTTTTGATTACATATATTTATTTTTGATTACATATATTTATACAGACAAAGAGGAAAAATTCATGTATTAACAAAAATGTATTTTGTAAGAATAGAGAAAAGGCTTCCAGATGGTGTAATCTTCCAAGAGTTAACCAGATCATGCTAACCAGCTAAATCTTTTCTATTTTATAGAAGCCATTCAAACATTTTTGGACATGACTTGTGTTGTATCAATAATAATCATCATAAATATTAGTGATAAAATATTACTAATAATGGCTATTCGAGTGAGGTAGTTTAATCAATGCTGGATTTTTTTAAATGGGGTGGCAAAGAGGGGACATAAATAAGACAAGGGAAAACAGAAATAAATACAGGCTATATATGGGGATTTTATGGAACTAAATATTTATTCACAAAGACTATAGATATAGGAAGACGATTCACTCCTATTACATTATGGGAGAAACTGCAATTCGCATTAGCCTATGGTGAAATACGTCCCACCCACTAAGTAAAAGAGCCAATCGCTGATTGGTAAAGTCATTGCATCACTGCAGCGGCCTTTAGAAGCTATGGTTCCCATGGAAACCTGACACGCTTAGGACTGCATATGCGCATTGGCTGGTGTAGCTTGAAAAATACACTTTTTTAATGCTATTTGAGCATAAGGAACAACATTTATGGGAAGGTTCATGTCAGATTTTGTTGATGATTCGAAATATTTTGTTTAATTGTGAGTTTGGCAAGAAGTTTTTGAGATTTTAGGATTCCCCCATTCAAATAGATAAATTAGTCTTGGATGCCCGGCCGCAAATATGGCCGCCTAGTGAACAGACTTTCCTCGGAATGGACTTTGGTTATACGTCATTTATCATCTGTTAATACCATGGTGTAACCACTAGATGGCTGTATAGCCCTATATATAAACATGGCTGTGTATTTCCTAGTTGCTGGAAAAATTGTTTTCAGACATAACTTGTATTAGGTTTTGCATTTGGATATATATTTAGACATTAAAGATTACTTTTTGTCAAAGTTAAGCTATCCACCCCTATCCACAATGGTCTAATGAGTTTGTTCTATGATCACATAGGTTCCGCTGGAGACGCAGGTTGTTTGTCATATCTGCACCAAACGATGAGGAATGGGCCTATCAGCAACAACTCTATGCACTGACCAGTCAGGCGTGCAACCTAGGTAAGCATTATAAACACTGACTGGAGAATATCACTAAAGGAGAATTTTGATCAAATTGCCAGATCACATTATTGCACATAAATACATATTGCATTATTGCAGGGGTAGTTACTCTTACTACAGTGTGTTACCCGGTGTTTGCATATGTTTCTTTATCATGTCTCAAGATAAAATCTCACATTGATTTTCTCTTGTCACTCAGCGAATATTGAAACCAGATCGTTGTTACTGTAGTTCAGACAAAGCCAGTTCTTATAAACTCCACTGAGTTATGGATCTGGAATTTTTCTTGGTATTATTCCCAAGAACAATGTGTACTGCTGATGATACTTAACAGTCAGAAATGTTTCCCACAAAATAAGTGAATGTGTGACATTTTATATCTTGTCCCAGAAATCTTGACAAGCATATAACTCATGTAATTAGCTAAGCATTTATTCATCATTGCAGCAAGCTCTTGGGTGACTCCTTTTTATATTATATAGCTTTGCATAGACTATGTGGATTTGATTTATATATAGAATATATTTGTATTAGTAGTTGTTGTCTAGCCAGTTCCATACCTGTTGGTCTAAGTGTTGTCCACAGCCAGTGACCACACCTGGAACAGCTAAAAGTGAGGTGTAGCCTCATGTTCTTTTCATGTGGAATGAGTGTGGAAAACATAAAGATGTTCCCAGTTGTAAATAAAATAGTAAATAACAGCAATTTAGCAACTTACATTAAAAAAAAACAGCTGCTTCCAATTCCACGTGACATATGATTTGTCAGTTTCGAATAATAATGTGTAATTTAGGTGGTAGGACAAAATGTCTTGAAACAGATGTTATTTTAAGTCACAACTTTACACAGCTCTGTAAAAAAATATTATTATATGACATAATGTGACTAGGAAAATATAATAACAATGATGTTTGACATGAAAAAAAAAAGACTGACTTTCTATTCCATTTAAACTGCCATCAGTTACCACAGTGGAATTTAATTAGTATGTCAATTCAAACATAAATGACTCTGTTTATTAATACATCACCCACATATTCCATAAACAGCAATCTGTAAGCCACCAACATGCCCTTTAACAGCCTAAATGTCAACAGGGGGACATTTGAAGACTCAGAGGGGTGTTTAGATTTTAGTCTGTTGCACTTTAACCTACAAATTCCTTTTGTGTTGTTCGATTTGCAGGTCTTCGCCATGTATCAATACTGAAGCTGGTGGGGACAGAACTGGTAGACATGGGAGGAGTGTTAGAGCTTTACCCCATCAATGGTAAGATAAGATCACTGTCACTGAAACACTAGCAAAAAAGATACACTTCCATCTATACACTCTTTAAAAATAAAGGTTCTTTACTGGCGTCAGTTGTTCCATGATGAACCTCTCCACTGCACAAAAAGATTATTTAATGTGGAAGAAAGGTTCTTGAGATTAGTAAAATGTTCTTTACACTAAGAACTGTTCACTTAAAGGTTCTTTGGAAAACCCAAAATGGATCTTCTACCTCCTTTTGGAGCCTTTATTTTTAAGAGTGTAGTGAGACTTACCAGTAAACACCTACCGTACAATGTTATCTAGAATTTTTGGTGTGAGAAGCTCTATGTAAACATTTGTAGCAATGGTTTAAAAAGCAGTTTAAAATATCAGCTGACCCAAGAAGCTTATTTATTGTGGTCACGTCACATATATAAAGCGTATTTTGCACATGAATGAAGATATGAAAAGCGTGCCTGTAGCGCTCACAGCAGCCAGGCGTTTAGTAAGTGTGTTAAGGGTTAATCAGCACATTATATGAGTGCGGTGGTGTTGTGTTGACATTGGCTGCTTTTTGTCAGCCAGTAGCCTCTGGTTTCAGGCCCCTCCCTGCATGAGTCAGCCTCTCCAGCTCCGGCCAGGCTCAAAAATGACCAAACAGTTCCCACAGGAATAATATTTTGCAGGACAGAAATTAAAGAGGGCTCAGGTGTTTACATATTTTCCATCATTGTTGAAACTACAGACAGCTTTGCCTTCATTGGCACCCAGGCCCCTGTGCATCAGCAGTCTGTCTGATGCATTAAGATCAAACAGTGATTCTGTAAGCTGTATTTAGAGTGCTGACACTCAAGTCTTCATAGGCAGTATGTAAGATGAAAGCAATGTCAATATCGATGTTGGTTTTATAAAAATAAATCTGGTTTCTATTTGAAAGTTTTGTCAAATGTTTTTGTTTTATTACTATATCAAAAAAGCTCTTCATTTAGAGACGGTCAGTGTTTATTTTTGAAAAAAGGATGAATAAATGGATGGAAAGTTGGTAGACCAAAAATATATTATTTATTTTATCATTTGAAAAGGTTACTAAACATCAAAGAAATCATATTTTTTCCATTTCAAGTATAATGTAACATTTCAGTAACCACCACTGATTTTGAAGGACCACCCCACCACATCATTGATATACATTTTTGTTTTTTTTTTCTGTGTATATATACACCAGTCAGGCATAACATTATTACTACAGACAGGTGAAGTGAAGAACACTGATTATTTCTTCATCACGGCACCTGTTAGTGTATGGGATATATTTGGCAGCAGGTGAACATTTTGTCCTCAAAGATTATGTGTTAGAAGCAGGAAAAATGGGCGAGAGACAAATTGTGATGGACAACCAAGTCTGAGCATCTCCAGAACTCCAGCTCTTGTGGGGTGTTTTCGTTCTGCAATGCTCAGTCTTTCAAGTGGTCCAAGAAAGGAACAGTGGTGAACCGGCAACAGGGTCATGGGCACCTGGGGAGCGAAGGCTTGATTTTTCTTTAGTTATATTTAATGGTAATCTATTACAACCTTTCTATTAAAGTTATTTTACATTATCGAGATTATTTTGTTCTGACAGTTTAACAGTGAGTTACATTTTCATATAGCTCAAGAAGTTAGGCTGGTTCTGATAGAAAAGTGTCAGTAAAAAAGACCAGTTCCATGTAGATGTTACTTTGACACATACCACCTACCTAAGCATTGTTGCAGACCGTGTACACCCTTCATGAAAACGGTATCCCCTGGTGGCTGTGGCCTCATTCAGCAGGATAATGCGCCCTGCCACAAAGCAAAAATAGTTCAGGGATCGTTTGAAGAGCATAACAACAGGTTTGAGATGTTGACTTGGCCTCCAAATTCCCCAGATCTCAATCCAATCGAGTATCTGTGAGATGTGCTGAACAAACAAGTCCGATCCATGGAGGCCCCACCTTAGAAACTTACAGGACTTAAAGGATTTGCTGCTAACATCTTGGTGCCAGATACCACATCACACCTTCAGGCATCTAGTGGAGTCCATGCCTTGATGGTCAAGTGCTACTTAGGCAGCAAAAGGGGGAACAACACAATATCAGTTGTGTCAATATTATTGTTGACACAACTGATATTATATAGTCATTTTTGGTTTGAATATATAATATATTTATATATATATATATATATATATTATATAGTCAAATCAAAAATTATTCAGACACCAGATATAATAAATAAAGTAAACTTTGACATATTATACCCAAACAACTTGATACAGTGATAAAAAAAAAAAAAGATTTGGGACCTGAATTCTTCAGACACTTTGACCCGACCATGCTTTGCTTAAGTGTTTTTTCTTTAACTGCTTTTTCTTTAGTTATATTTAATAAGTAATCTATTACATACCTTTCTATTAAAGTTATTTTACATTATCGAGATTAATTTGTTCTGACAGTTTAACAGTGAGTTACATTTTCGAAACTACAGCGAATAAACTGTATTAATTTGAGAAAATGCTGAAGATGTCTGAATACATTTTGTTAAATCAAAAGTTGTGGGGTGAATATGTTTTTTTCCCCCCAAGAAAATTTCAATTTAATGCACCCTTGCCGAATAAATAAGTATAAATTTATACTTATTTATTCGGCAAGGGTGCATTAAATTGATCAATTGTGAAAGTAAAGACATTTATAATGCTACAAAATATTTCTATTTCAAATAAATTTGTTATTTTCAACATTCTATTACTTTAAGAACCTTGGGGAAGGAGAAAATGTATCATGGTTTACACAAAAATTACAAGCAGCACAACTGTTCTTCAAATTGATAATAAAATTAAATGTTTCTTGAGCACCTAATCAGCATATTAGAATGATTTCTGAAGGGTCATGTGACACTGAAGACTGAAGTAATGGCTGCTGTAAAATTCAGCTTTGACATCACAGAAATGTTCAAATATCTTGAAATAGAAAACAGTTTTTTGAAATTGTAATATTTTACAATATTACTATTTTTATTGAATGCTTCCTTGGTGGGCATAAATTATTTCTTTCAAAAGCAAAAAATAAAAAATCTTACTGACCCCAAACTTTAAACAGTAGTGTAATTAACTATCTAGCTTGAGATGGTCAAGTACAAAAATAAATCCTTAAAAAAAAGTTTTTTTTTTTAATGTATAACCCATTAAATTGCAATGATGATGAAAGCACATTGACTTATTTGTCGCTAAAAATAAACCTTTAAAAATATTATTGTTTTGCATTACACACTAAACTCACTAAACAAACAATTTCCTTTTAATAACTACGTTTCCTGTATATCCACCATATTTTGTTTATGTGCATGCTGCAAACGGTTCTGACACCCACATCACGTTTATGCATTTCAGGAAGTGCAACGGTGGAGCGTGAGGGGATATCTGCCAGTCTAGTAAGGGACATTAGAAACTATTTCCAGATCAGCCCTGAATACTTCTCCATGCTGCTGGTGGGAAAAGATGGAAATGTCAAGTCCTGGTACCCATCTCCTATGTGGTCAATGGCAATCATCTACGACTTGATCGACTCCATGCAGCTCCGCAGACAGGAAATGGCCATCCAGCAATCTCTAGGCATGCGCTGCCCAGAAGATGAGTACGGTGGCTACGGTTACCACCACGGCTATCATGAGGGTTACCAGGATGGCTATCATCAGGGTTATGGATATTAGGGTTTACACATTCATAAGACAGTGTCATGGAAAGAGATAACTGAAAACTTGCTTTTTTAAAATCTGGTTTTACAATTATAGTAAACAGCTGTTCATGTTTTAAGATGCATCTTCTCTGCTATACATATGTCCCTAATGTTGGTGTATATCATTTCACATCTATGGACAATCTTTTGTAGATAAAAGACGCTGCTGAAACATTGTATTTATTGGATGTCTTCACTATACGAAGTGATCATTTTTAAAGGTCCCAGCCTGCTTTTTCTTGTCGAGCTATGTATTGTTATTGTTACTCTATTTTTAAAGAGCACTGTCACTGTCTTATTTATAAACATATAAATTGTCTTTAATTTCAATAAAAATATATTATATTGATATGCCTTTGTCATAATACATTCCAAACATCGCAGGCCATCGTGCAAACTAATTTTTTTGCTTAACTGATATACAATACAGTTGTGAATTATACAGTGGGTACGGAAAGTATTCAGACCCCCTTACATTTTTCACTGTTAAATTGCAGACATTTGCTAAAATATTTTTTTTTCTTATTAATGTACACACAGCAACCCATATAGACAGAAAAACACAGAAATGTTGATATTTTAGAATATATATCTGTTATATTTAACTCAGGTGCTGTCCATTTCTTCTGATCATCCTTGAGATGGTTCTACACCTTCATTTGAGTCCAGCTGTGTTTGATTATACTGATTGGACTTGATTAGGAAAGCCACACACCTGTCTATATAATAATAATAATACATTTTATTTATAATGCACTTTACATTAAGCAAAATCTCAAAGTGCTACAGATTTGAAACAATCAAAAACTAAAATAAATAAATAAATAAAACAGAAAAATAAGTAACATCAAATCAATTAAAAGCTAAAAAGGTGGGTTTTAAGACCACGTTTAAAAACATTTATAGTCTGTGGGGTCCGCAAGTGGTCAGGGAGAGCTTTCCACAGACTGGGGGCTGCTGAGCAGAAGGCCCGATCTCCTATAGTACAGAGATTGGTCCTGGGAGTCCTGAGAAGACAAGCCGAAACAGAACGGAGGTTACGTGTGGATGTTTGTGTGGTGAGGAGTTCCTTGAGATAGGTGGGAGCCTATCTCGCGGTGTTTCCCGTGTTACCAACACAGAGAGCAACACTGTTCTGATGACGCGGTAGATATGCGACAGTGGTCCAGATGGATGCTATGGCTGAAGCAGAGTGTTCTGATGGAAAACAAGCCCACGACGAGAGCCTCTATGGATGGACAGTGGTCCAGATGGATGGTATGGCTGAAGCAGAGTGTTCTGATGGAAAACAAGCCCACGACGAGAGCCTCTATGGATGTAACGCGGTCGGCGCAGAAGTCCATGTTCCTTAATGACCGCAATATTAGACCTTACAGCTCACAGTGCATGTCAGAGCAAATGAGAATCATGAGGTCAAAGGAACTGCCTGAAGAGCTCAGAGACAGAATTGTGGCAAGGCACAGATCTGGCCAAGGTTACAAAAAAATTCTGCTGCACTTAAGGCTCCTAAGAGCACAGTGGCCTCCATAATCCTTAAATGGAAGATTTTTGGGACGACCAGAACCCTTCCTTGAGCTGGCCGTCCGACCAAACTGTGCTATCGTGGGAGAAGAGCCCTGGTGAGAGAGAGCTAAAGAAGAACCCAAAGATCACTGTGGCTGAGCTCCAGCGATGCAGTTGGGAGATGTGAGAAAGTTGTAGAAAATCAACCATCACTGCAGCCCTCCACCAGTCGGGGCTTTATGGCAGAGTGGCCGACGGAAGCCTCTACTCAGTGCAAGACACATGAAAGCCTGCATGGAGTTTGCTAAAAAAACACCTGAAGGACTCCAAGATGGTGAGAAATAAGATTCTCTGGTCTGATAAGCCCAAGATAGAACTTTTTGGCCTTAATTCTAAGCAGTATGTCTGGAGAAAACCAGGCACTGCTCATCACCTGTCCGATACAGTCCCAACAGTGAAGCATGGTGGTGGCAGCATCATGCTGTGGGGGTGTTTTTCAGCTGCAGGGACAGGACGACTGGTTGCAATCGAGGGAAACATGAATTTGGCTAAGTACAGGGATATCCTTGACGAAAACCTTCTCCAGAGTGCTCAAGACCTCAGACTGGGCCGAAGGTTCATCTTCCAACAAGACAATGACCCTAAGCAAACACAACTAAATCAACTCCGTGAGTGTTCTTGAATGGCCCCCAGCCAGAGCCCTGACTTAAACCCAAGTGAGCATCTCTGGAGAGACCTGAAAATGGCTGTCCATCAACATTTACTATCCAACCTGACAGAACTGGAGAGGATCTGCAAGGAGGAATGGCAAAGGATCCCCAAATCCAGGTGTGAAAAACTTGTTGCATCTTTCCCAAAAAGACTCTTGGCTGTATTAGATCAAAAGGGTGCTTCTACTGAGCAAAGGGTCTCAATACCTAGGAACATGTGATATTTCAGTGTTTCTTTTTTAATAAATCTGCAAAAATGTCAACAATTCTATGTTTTTCTTTCAATATGGGGTGCTGTGTGTACATTAATAAGAAAAAATGAACTTAAATGATTTAAGCAAATGGCTGCAATATAACAGAGTGAAAAATTTAAGTGAGTGAATACTTTCCGTACCCACTGTAAGTGCTTATGTGACGCTTGAATGTTTCCCCTTTATTGTATGAAGATACTGGGTTGATAAAGCCTAAACATTTCTACTTAGACACAATGCCAAACTATGAGCTTGATTTTTACTTTGCTTTATTTCCCTCTGGTGGTCAGTGATGTGTTAGCATTTGCCACAAAATGTCAGGATTAGGGCAAAATTAACAAATATTTGAGCATGTATAATTAAAATGTGGACATTATATTTTTAAAGTTCATACTTAATTAAATACGACACGTGCAGTCACATTATGGCACATAATACATGATGCTTTGAAATGTGATTGTTCCCATTAGAGAGGTATACTAAAAATGAGTTCCTTTTACCTTAATACCTGCACTGTCACCTTATGACCTTCAGTTAAGTACTGTATGACGGAAACAAAGAACAGTCCCACCAATAAATATAAAGCCAATACTTTCACAAAACCTCAGGAATTTGTAAGAGAGGACAATATATTAAACAACTCTTTGAGACATTTCATGTGATTGAAACACTTGTCATTCATTATACATGTACACAGACTGATTCCAGAATATTTACACGAAAATTAGAGAGAGATGGGCTCAGAACTGATTTAGAAAGATTCTTCTTCCGATTCGCTCTCTGTGTTAGCCTTGGTCAGCCTCTCCCACTCTTCTCCATCCTAAAATAAAAAACATAACACACAATCATGAAATACTACATACATTGTTTTTAAGACCACTGAAGTTATATAGAAAACGTGATTTTTAGTGCTGGGCAATCGATTAATCACATCCAAAATAAAAGTTTGTGTTTATATAATAAATGTGTGTGTACTGTATATAATTATTATGTATATACACACACATGCATGTATATATTTAAGAAATGTTTTATATTTATATACAAGATACATTATATAAATATATATACAGTATATACACATGCAAATATTTCTTAAATACGTACATGAAGGAGTGTGTATTTATACATACAAAATATTTATACACAGTTTACACGCATATATTATGCAAACACAAAATATTATTTTGGTTGCGATAAATTTGTGATTAATCGATTGCCCAGCACTATTTTATAGACAGTAGATCCAATGAAGAAGTTTCATACAGTACTGTATGTTCCAGAAATAAGGCGGTTCATACAGAATACAATTTTGCGTTTAAAGTCAGCATGAAACTGAAGTTGCGTTATTCTTTTCTTCCCTATTGTTCCCTATGAGAAATTGATTTGATTGTTGTAAACATTATAGAAGAGAAGAGATGTTGCAAGAGGAAGGCAAAGGGCACATTAATTTTAATAAATAATTTATAATAAACACTGCAATATTTCATAAAAAATAAGATTTGTACATTTTGATTTCATGGTGACTTAAAAACGCAAGACTAAGTCCAGCAGATTGTAAAATAATACAGGCCATAGAAAAAAAAAGATTTTAAAATAAATGGCAATCAAGTGAGACACTGAAAAGGCAGAGAGAGAAGCGAAGGAAATGTCAAATATTTCCGTCTAGCAAATGTCTATATTTAAAAAGACCTGAAACACACACACGTGTTGTGTGTAAACAGGCCTCTACTAAACAGAAAACACAAACTCGTTTGGAACTTTGTAGGTTGTTGAAACTAGCCAGGCTAGTCCACATATAACACATTTTTGCATTAAACAAAGATGCATTTTTCTAGGTCTCTGTGCTATTTTAAATGCTGTCAAATTAAAAAGTTAAAGCAAACTTTAAAAAAAAGGCCAACATGCCACTAATAGAATTCCATGCTTCACAATATATTTGATCTAAATAATGCAATAATCCAAGGTAGGGCTTTGCTCCTCCAAATTACTTTTCATTATAGGCAATTCCGGTTTCTAACTCCTCCACACTTAATCAGATTTTAGTTTGCCAGACCTCCTCTACAAAGAGCCCCTTGTTTAAACTGTCAGTGTGTACTTCAAAAATTAAGGTGGAAACGAATGAGTCGAATGAAACAAATGATTAACTGAGCTGCAAAGTGACCACATTTTTAAAATAAGGCAAATCTATATTTGACCCTTACCCCTCTTGACCTCTCAAACACCTCGCCATTGATGACCCTGAGCCTCTCCTGCTGCAGAGCGTACTCTGGATCCTTCAGTCTGCTGCTGTGGTAAATAAAGATGGCTAGAAGTACTATAGGTGCCTGCAGGAAGAAATCCATCGATGGGCGAAAGTCAAATAGGAAGAGAGAGACCGCAGTGATGATGACCGTGGTGATCTGACCCGTCAGAACATGGAACATGTTGTCACGGAACTTGAGAATGAAAGCGACCGACAGGCCTAATGCAGCTGTGAAGACCAGAGCGATGGAGTAGATGTTGTGGCCGTAGAGGAGGCCGCAGTGCAGCGTCAATTCACGGTAGTCAGAGTGCAGGAGCAGCGTAAGACTGTTGAAGATCAAACCAAACAAATACAGCTTGCTATTCTGGATGAAGATGCTCTCAACTAGCTGCTCCCCCTCCTTGAGAATCTTCTCATTATAGATGTTGGCCAGCGCAGAGATAAAGCACTGCAGCAGCAGAAGGATGTAACCTAGGCCGAAACTGTTCAGCTTGTGGATGAGCTGACTGTCCCACAGCTCATGTGTCCAGTATGTTTCATTATGGATTTGATGCTTTAGCTTGGGATGGGCGTATTTCAGACAGCTGTTGGATGGGGTGGAAATGTGGGCTGGGTGGAGGCCGTGCACGGCGATGGCATGCTGGTCACCACTGCCGGTGGTCAACGACACAATGGACAGAAACAAAATTATCAAAGATGCCCACTGCACCCAAGACAAGCGCCTCCTGCAAGCCAAAAGGATAGAAAGTCAGCAACAGATACATTTCAAGGATAGATTACAGATAGATAAGAAATGTGAGTACTTACTTCAGAACAACTCGGAAGAGAATGGCCGTTGTAAAAATAACAATGTTGGAAAACATAACCGCCATAGCCTATTAAAACATGAGAAAACATCAATAAGAAATTTTTAATTTGATTAAGCATAAATTAGTTATTTTGCTCCTAACATATTAATTAACCACTATAAGTTGTCCAACATACAGGTTGCAGATAGGTCATCACATAGAATATTATAAGGTTGTCAAGGAAGTACAGGAATGCAGGAACGGACCATTTCAGGTAGCTAAGAAAAGAGGCACCAGATGAACATCCCAAATCTTTATAAGAGCGGCCCTCTGAAAAACAAAAGCAATAGATCTAGTCCCATACCATGTATGCTGAAATAAAGATACATCACAATTCAACAGACTGTATATACAGTATAGCTTAGTATGTTAATGGTATTTTGGGACAACAAATCTGACTCACCTCGAATGACCACCCGAACAGACATCACTAAACAAAATAATAGTTTGATGGCCTCTGCCATTAAATTCACAGATGCAGGAAGAAAATCATATTTGTTTTCTGTAATTAAGAAAAAAATTGTTGTAAAAAATGGCAAAAAAGTAAAGTTATCTATTGATGGTATTATGGTAAAGAATCATAAATCAAGTAGCTCCATGGTGGTATAATACTTTACCTTCATTGGCTGAGAATTTTAGTAATAGGATACGACTGGTTCCCAAGGTGACAAAACCCAGACCCAGAGCCAAAGTGTAGGCTGAAGATCTTGAGCACAGCCGCGAACAGGGACAGCAGCAGCGGCATGAAGAAGAGGAGGAGGAAGAGGACGGGGCCATTATGGAGAATGTGGGCTGAGGCTGGTCATAGGAGAATGAACAGGATCACTGAGAAAACATCAGACAATCATATTAACCTCACTCACAGCACAGAACCACTAATGAAAAAGTATACCTGCTTTCATGATATTAAAAAACAGATTGGTCTCCCCTTTTTCCTACTCAACCACCACTTTGTCAAGACCTGCCACCTTCTGTATCTATGGCTTTGTTTTCAGCATGATTCACAAGCACAAATGATGCATCAACCAACAAAACATGCAGTGATGAAATCATGGAATATTGTGGTTTAGTGTTTACAGATAGTTCAGAATGGAAGGAACATGAACATCGTGTCTTATGTGAAGGCAATGACATTGTTTTAAATCTTTCAGTACAGCACTGTATATAAACATCAAACTACAAAATGGATAATAACTAAAAACGATTATGACTTGCTTAGATCTTAGAAATATAGAAATTGAGATTCTAACATGTAAAATATGTTAAATAATATGTAAAAATACATAACTATAACGCAAAATAATAATAGGATTTACAGTGATGTGGTTCATCACATTTCCAACATTGTGCAATTCACAATTCACATGTTCGTAACGCAATAAAAAATAAGTACAGCATCCGGTTTCATAACAGGATATTAAAAATGTGTCTATTATCATGTGAATATGGTGATAAAGCGCAAAAAGATTCATATTCTTTGCTTTATTTACCTGCCCATATGTTCTCACTCGAAAAAACAACCTGACCACGGCTTCCGCATCTTTGCGCATGCGCAGTTGCGCACAACAAAAGGACGTCATCGTTTAATTTGACGTAGAAGGGCAACAGACTGGCGCCTTTCAACTCTGAAATCGGGGCTAGCTAATGAATATTAAAATACTCTTAGTCAGAGTTGGAATAGTACTTTCCGCAAAGGGGGATTTGGGGGATTTTAATCACTGAATGTAAAATATTTAGCTCATTTTTTTATTATTGTTTCGATGATGAATAAAGTGTTAAAATGTTTGCAGAAAAAAAGAACATTGGTAACACTTTACAATAAGGTTGTATTAGTTAACATTAGTTAATGCATTAGTTAACATGTTGAAATTACATTAACAAAGATAAATAAATACGTTATAACTGCAGTTTATTAGTAGTTCATGTTAACTAATGTAGTTAACTAAGGTTAATAATGAACCGTATTGTAAAGTGTTACCAGAAAATTGATCTTGCAAAATGTTTTGTTGTAGTTGTTGTTGTTGTTTGTTAATATAGGCTACTTTAGTTTAGGATTGAAAGTAACCTAGAATTAACTGCTGTTCATACAGTTAAATGATGTACATTTTAAAGTGTATTTAATGTAAAGTTTAATGCTCTGTATACTTTTTTAATATGTTTTTCATAGGCTACTTGTCTTTTCTGTGTTTCCCAGCTTCTGGAAAATTTAACAAGCTAGTTTGTTAGGAAATTTCAAGTAGCCTATGTCTTCGCCCAACAGGCACTTCTTAGGGAAATGTGCTCATGTGGGAGTCATTTGCCAAATTACGTTTGGTTTGTAACAACAAATGTTGTTTTTCTTTATTATTAGCCTATGTGATGCTCATATTGGAGGTAAAGTGTTAAACTAGTCCAGACAGTAGCTAATCTTCAGATGCAACTTGTACACTGTCAACAAAATGTATTAAGAAACCATTCAAGGGAAATCAAAGGGATTATGAGTAAATCCTTATAATGAAATTGCTGTCTGGGGCGGAATTCTGTTACGATGGTATTTCACAGAAACCGAAGCCCACATTCATGTTTTCCATTCTTGTCTATAGAACATTTGATTACAAAAATAAAATAGTTTTACATGTTGTTTTAGCACTCTCAATGCTAAATATCACAGTATTTGGGGTCGCGACATGAAAAACAACCAGCGGCAACAGTGTTAAAGTAGCCCAATTCATGTTTTTGTATTTTAATTGTGGTAGTTCACATATATGAATAGTGTTGTAAGTGAAGAAATCAACCAAAACATAGTTTATATCATCCTGCAGCAGTAGGCTAATACTGCGGAAAATACGCTGACTGACCGCAATGAGGCTATCAGCTCGAGACTCGAGACCAAGTTGGCGTGTAGGAAGACGATTTGGTCATTTTTGGGCTATTTATCTATGTGGTTGAAATGTCCCGTAGTCAAAAAAAAAAGTGGCTAGATGTTGCACAATACAGCATAACTGCGTAGCTACAGTGTAGTACGAGTGGAAGGTTCATGAAGACCTCAGCTGCAAAAACCGTCTGTTATTTTTCTTTTTAAATAGCTATATATATATATATATATATATATATATATATATATATATATATATATATATATATATATATATATATATATATATATATATATATATATATATATATATATATATATATATATATATATATTTCTTTATTTATTTTTTTTTTTAGGCTCATAGCCTATAGGTTGAAAATATTCACTTGTATGGCAACTAAAAGTACGTTATTGCAATTAAAGTAAAAAAGACTTATTCAATAATATTATAATATTCAATGTACTGCAGTGATGATTCATGATCACGGGGCAGAACCTCTTAATTTTGTGCATAGTTAGTTGGTTGGCAGTATTTGTGCATGTGTAATCTATGCCTGCATGGACAAATTAAGCACCAAGTTCCATTTTTTTCAAAAGGGAGGGACAAATATGTTCATGGAAACTTAGTGTTATCCATTCTTGTCAACTGAACATTTGCTTACAAAATAAAATTGTTTTACATGTTCAGAAAATCCTCAGAGTACTAATAATGACTAAACAAAAACAAGAAGTTTCAGTTATTTGATAATGATAGTGATAGTGCGCTGCCCTAGAACACAGTGTTTAAACATGCAAGTGAAGTGTGTGTCTGTGAGTGTTCAACGAAGGGGTGGGGGGAGATAAAGCTCACTGTCATTTCTCTTAAAGTTCAGAATTCCCTGCACTCCGGAACAGACCGTTTCAACCTGGAGTTTCATTGTCAGATATGAAACTCCACTCGTGGGCAGGGGCCATATGTGGTTTGGCCCTTCTGGCATATCTGTGTCATTGTGCAACAGCTGTGGAGAGACACTATTACATTGCAGCTGTTAATATAAACTGGGACTACACATCTGGCGGACAGCAAAGGTATGAAACATCGCATTATTTTGGGGGGGTTCAAATTGATTCTTATATATTTTTCCAAGCAGAGTTATATTGATTGTTTGCCTTGTATTTGTTGGGTTCTTGTATTTCAGAGATACAGTCACTCACTGTTGTAAAACTGTATCAAATAATTATATATGTGTACTTAGACAAACACAATATTTGAAATATCAATTTTATGAGAAAGGAAATCAAGGACATGTGACAAAGGCATTTTGTATGATATACAAACAAACCAAAATAGACCAAATGTTAGACCAAAAATATATGACCAATTATGTCAAGACTTAATTCAACAATTATAAATATTTCACACAAATGGGTGCTTTTTTTATTTATTATTTGTTCATTTTTTTTATTTATTGCAACTTATTTATTACTGTTGTACTCCAGGACTGGACCATCGTATAAAAAAGTAGTATACAGGGAGTACAATGAGGGATTCACGCAACCTAAAACACATCCCTTGTCCTCAGGTACCTGTATTGGAACACCAATTGACTTGGTTTTATCATTAAAATCCATTCATTCAGTATTAATGCATGAAAGTACATGCGTATGTAAAAGTCATTTACACTAAACTAATGTTCTAGGTTTACTTGGGCCTACATTACGCGGACAAGAGGGCGACACAATCATTGTCACATTCAAGAACATGGCTGATCATCCCTGCAGCATCCACCCACATGGCATAGCTTACGAGAAGAAGTCAGAGGGTGTGTGATCTGATGTTATTGCGGTAACAGTATGATTGATGCATGCAATAGTGTCGTAATGTACGGCGCGCTAGTAACAAATAGACACTGTGCTATGAAATTATAGAGATGATACATTCCAAGAGGAATGTTGTTTAGGGGACATTATGGATTATTTTAGTAGTCATCATTTAGTTGAGTAAACACCTTGAGCAACACAAACATCTGTGTTTGATTTCTTTGGAAATATTAACCCAGGATACAAATTAACCACAGGCTGTACCTAAGTCCAAAGCAGTGAGTAAAATAAATATTTACCTATAAAATAAAGCACAATTTGTTCCCCAAGGGTTAATTTAATTTGTATATGCATCATCATTAGTTTCATTTATGTATATAAAGCTGCATCCTTTTTGCACTACTAATGTTTCCATTAGGATCTTCATACTTTGACAACACCTCACTCCTTGAAAAAATGGATGACATCATTTTCCCCGGCCAAGAGCACACATACCATTGGGAGGTGACATCTGAGGTGACCCCAACAGCTGCGGACCCCCCATGCATCACCTACACATACCTTTCCCACCATGACATTGTCAAGGACTACAATACAGGGTTAATAGGCACAATTCTGATCTGCAAGAAAGGTATGTGAGGAAAAAACAAGATTCTATATTTAAATGTGATGTTTTGGTTGATTGGTTAAAAACTTAGTTCACCCAAATATTAAATGTTTGTCATGATTTACTCAACCTCATGTCGTTCCAAACCCATTAGACGTTAGTTCATCTTCGAAACACAAATTAAGATATGTTTGATGAAATCCGAGAGCTTTCTGACCCCACGTAGACAGCAATGCCATTACCACTTTCAAGGCCCAGAAAGGCAGTAAAGACGTTGCTGTCTATGGGGGGTCAGAAAGCTCTCGATTTTCATTTGTGTTATGAAGATGAATGAAGGTCTTACGGGTTTGGAACAACATTGGGGCGAGTAATTAATGACACAAAATTATCTTTTTGGGGGTGAACTATCCCTTAAAGACTCTCCTTTAGCTTTTTTCTTTTGACCACTAAATCTCATCTCAAAATGTACTAAATAGCTATGCTGTTATTTTTCTTGAGTGTTAAAAATATTCCATCTTAATAGTTATATGAGTCTAAATGATATTTTTGACAATGGATTATAGTGATCTGTAAATTTATTTTATATTCTTTATTAAAAGTTTTTTGTCTATTAGTTAATGGTGGACTTGTGGACATAATTCATTTAGATTTTTTTTATTTATTTTTTTATTTAAGTGAAATGCTCAAGTTAAACTCTTGTGATAAGACGCTCTGCTTAAATTGGGGCAGAAGGCTGCCACTGGCATGCCGTTAAATTAGTTTTTTAAATATTAGCTTTAAAATGGAATTGTTGATTTACTGTCAATTTTTACATACTATTGGCCAAAACCCTCTATACAGTGAAACCAATAATGGAATATTTGGTATATGGAATATATGTAATAATATTAATAAAAGTACTATTGCTACCACTGTAAAAAAAAAATATATATATATATATATATATATATATATATATATATATATATATATATATATATATATATATATATATATATATATATTTAATAATACATAATTTCTTATATCCATACATAATGTCTTAATGTTAATTTCTTTGCTTTCACATGTTAAACCACGGAGATTTAATTTTGGCAGAAAACCGCAGCTTTTGCTTTTTTGACAACTCAAAGGCTTGATTCTCATTTCTTTGCCTGTGAATCATTAAAGGCCTACGGATTTTACATTGTGATTTTTGCAGAAACAGAATCATTTAGGCTACATTCACACTGTCACTCTTCAGGATATACAACCACATTTACTTACAGATGTACATATCAAAATGTCTTACAGTATAGCTATACTGTCTTAAATATTGTAAAGTCGAGTTTATCTGTGAACTCTAAATGGAGTTTATCTGTCAAGTCTTCATTAACCAACAGCAGCTTTTATACCTGGGTGAAGATGCTGAGCATTTGATTTGAGTAGAACACAAAACTAGCATGAGCCCCAGTGGAGAACAGATACTGGATGTGTATTTAAATCCTTCAGATGATAGACAGCTCAAATCTCTGTCACTGTAAGTTACCGAAACCACACACAAAAACCTGCAACACACGGAAGCCCTGAGTTTATACAGCAGAGGGGCTCTCTCACAGACAGACAACTAGTTGTCCAGTTTTTCCTAGAACACGTTTGAAAGTCCTGAAAAATGATGGGAGCTCTGTTATGGAATGTGACCTCAGTCACAAAAAAAATTACAAATGTGTTCATTTCTTTTTAACAAATTTGTTCATTTTCATCCCGTACATGCTGAACTTATTTTCAAATGTTATGCTACAAAACAAAGTAGTGTTTTTAAGGGGGACATATTTCCCCATGCAGCTTATCATTTTGACTTTCCCAGAAATTACACAAATATAAACAGCTCTGTTGGTTTAGACGATTAATATGTCCTTGTCCCACAGGCACCCTAGACAGCTCCGGAAATCAGATTCATTTCCATCAGGAGGCTGTGCTGTTGTTCGGAGTGTTTGATGAGAGCAAGAGCTGGTACAGCAAAGGGGATCCTCCACAGGCACAGGACGTGAAATACACTATAAATGGCTACACAAATGGCTCTGTACCAGGTTGGTTTGGTGCATTTCCCACATAACATGTTCATTTCTGCAAATCTACTTAATCCTAAAACTCCTTGTCGTCCTCCAGATCTGGAAATCTGTGCCCACTCCAAAGTCAGCTGGCACCTGCTGGGAATGAGCTCTGAGCCAGAGCTCTTCTCTGTACACTTTAATGGGCAAGTCCTTTTGCATGATGGGCATAAAACCTCAGCTGTTGGCATCATTAGTGGAACTGCCACTAGTGCCAGTATGACTGGTGTCCATCCCGGCCGCTGGCTCTTTTCCTCTCACATTAGCAGGCACTTGGAAGGTAAGACCTGCCAGAGAAACCACAAAACATCATGAATTATTCATTAAAAACACAAACATGTGCAGTCTCTATTTCATAGCTTTGTAGAATAACTATTAATGCTGACATTTTGTACATTATAAAAGTGATTACAGTGCAATACGTTGAAAATGTGATGTCAAAATTGCAGCCGGCTTGCATGGATACCTAAATATCAGGACGTGTGATAAGTACACAGCACCAAAAAGACGAATTACTATTGAAGAGAAACAAGAAAGCCAAGAATGGACTTACTATATAGCAGCAGAAGAGATCATTTGGGATTATGCTCCAAATATGCCAGACAACATTGATGGGTATGTGCATCATGATTCATCAACAGGTCATACTCTTGTGTGAGCTCCATTCTAATGGGGTTTTTTTTCTCACTTTATTCCACCTAGGGATTTCCGAATCAAATATTTAAAGCAGGGGCCTCAGCGGATAGGTAAAAAATACAAAAAAGCTGTGTTTACCCAGTATAAAGATAGCACATTTAAAGAGAGAGCAGAAGACAAGCAGAGAAAGAAGGAGCTTGGGATTATTGGGCCAGTGATAAGAGCCCAAATCAGAGATGTCATAAAGGTATACAGCTTCTCACATAATCAAAGCTGTATTTTATTTTGTGATTAAAGGTAAACAGAATAATATTTCTAATGTTTTTGGTCAGGATGCACAATGATTGTGATGTTGTTTCTATAGATTGTCTTTAAAAACAAAGCTTCACGTCCGTATAGTATCTATCCTCATGGACTAACCATTGATAAAAAAGCAGAAGGAGCCAGTTATCCTGAGGGAGGTTTGTATATTGTCTATGAATCTGTACTATTCACACGCATGCAATTCATCCATGTACCTCTATAAGCACAGCATTATGAGATATTCTGATATCTCTAATGTAGGGTTGCACAATTTATTTAAATAAAATCTAAATAGTGTGATTATTACATTTGCGAAGGCTGCAATTTAATAAATAAATATATATATATATATATATATATATATATATATATATATATATATATATATATATATATATATATATATATATATATATATATATATATTATATATATATATATATATATATGGTAACATTTTACAAAAAGGTTGTATTTGTTAACATTAGTTAACAAAAATCCAGCTGTTCATGGTTTGTTCATGTTAGATCACATGATAGATCACTAATGTTATCAAGATTTTAATAATGCACAAGTTAATGTTGAAATTAACATAAAAAAAGATAAATAAATACTTTATAAGTGCAGTTCACAAAATCGTGACACTAAGACCCTGAAACAAAAACCGGATCATGAGCACAGTGCTGCACTTACCTCTGAAACAAGCAATGCATATATATATATATATTTGGTAACACTTTACAATAAAGTTCATTAGTTAACATGAAATAATCAGAGATGTTCATGTTGACTAATGAACCTTATTGTAAAGTGTTACCAAATATATATATATATATATATATATATATATATATATATATATATATATATATATATATATATATATATATATATATATATATATATATATATGCATTGCTTTTTACAGAGGTAAGTGCGGCACTGTACTCATGATCCGGTTTTTGTTTCAGCGTCTTAGTGTCACGATTTTGTTTTTGCAGTAGTGAAGCACACAACGAAAGGAGTAGAAAAAAACAGTCTTTATTAAATCCAAACAGAAAATTCAGGAGATTACAGGAGGAAACAATAACAAATACTGATAATACCAGACAATAAACTGAACAAAACAGGGAGTATATACAGGGAAGCAAACAAGGGAGCTAATAGGATTCACAGGTGTAATTAATCAGGAATAAAACCCACAGGAAATCAGGAAACAGGGAAAACCAAACTAATGGAAATGCTTCAAACAGAGAAGTTTACAGACGACAGCATTGTGAAAATGATCAAAAGTTTGCATTTCAGGCACCCAAAACGCTATTGTCATGTAAATGAACGGCCAAAAAGCATAGAAAGTTTTATGATTTTAGTTGAAAATGGTGTCATATCAACAGCCCCTAAAACACAATTAAACTAAACCTAATTCTGACACTAAGAGCATCTTGGTTCATGTACTGTGAACTGAGCAGCTCTGCTACATTGATACACTGTGAAAACACATAGTTATCATGTGTGTAAATGAACACAGTGCCACGCTTCACTCTGAAAAAAGCAACACCTTTAAAACAGGCATTTTCCCCCTTTATCACGCAGCTCTAATCTATACATTTCTTTATCCATGCCAAAGATAAAATTAAACTTTAAAGGTGCAGTGTGTAGTATTTATGAGGATCGATTGACATAAATGCAATATAATAAATAACTGTTTTCAGTGGTGTATAAAGACCTTACATAAAGTACCATGTTATGTTTTTATGATCTTAGAATGATCCATTTCTTTCTACATACACCGCGGGTCCCCGTACAGGGAAATCGCCTTTTTGCGCCGTCATGTTTCTACAGTAGCCCTAAACGGACAAACTTCTACAGAGCACTAGTCACTCTCTGCTCTCTCCGACAAAATTTTTGTCCTGTGTCTGCCCCCGTAGCTTCTCTATGTGCTTCGAAAAGGAGGGGTGAGCGGTGGGTGATTGCAATTCACAACCTAACCACTAGATGCTGCTAAAATTCACACACTGCACCTTTAAGTGTGACTGAACCAAGAAAATGTATTTAAACAAACCTCCTGTTTATCTAAAAGGGAACCAGACACATGGCATTCAGCCAGGAGAGACCTACACCTATACATGGAGTGTGTCTGAGGAAGATGTACCAATGGACAGTGACCCCAGATGTCTGACCAGGATGTACCACAGTGCTGTGGACATTCCTCGAGACATTGCTTCTGGTCTTGTGGGTCCTCTTCTCATCTGCAAAAGCCAGTCTCTCACGAAAAAGAATATCCAGGTAAGTGCTTTTTTCCATTTGTGATATATAAGGTCACTGAACTAGAGTCAGATGACTCAAATGAATCTGTTATATGCAAAAGCTCATAGGCATCATTGGAGTGCCTTATGGGAAGGCTGTTCCAATATTTTATTTTATTTTTTCATTTTTTTATTTTTATTGTATATCTATAAATGCCATTTTACCAAATATTTGAGAATATATTTGTGTGTGTGTGTGTGTATATATATATATATATATATATATATATATATATATATATATATATATATATATATATATATACACATGCACATGCACATACACAAATATTTGTGCTTAGATTTCCACATAGTTAGCTTAGTGACAAGCTAACATCAAAAGTATTTTTTGATTTATCCTTTATTTAACCAGGAGATCCCATTGAGATATTACATCTCATCTTTCAGGGAGACCTGATCAAGATGGCAGCACATAGAGTTTCATACATAGATAACCACAAAAACAATAATCATACAAAACAATTAATAAAGATAAAATCAAGAAAATCACTTACAAGACTTGTTTAAAGCACTTTGAAAAAGACATTTAAAAGTACTCAGAGGCGGCAGTATCTCTAGTTAAACTATATTTTGCAGATCGTTCCAAGCCCAGGGAGCATAAAAAGAAAAGGCGTGTTTTCCAAATTCTTAGTACCTTTGGAACTTTTAATCGAATGTGCAGTAGGGATCTAGTACAATAACTATTTGTATAAAAAGTGAAAAGATTTGAAATATAAGGTTATTAACCTAGAAGTGCCTTAGCAATGAACATATACGTACATATGCAATTTCCTCCTATGGTGTAAAGATGTCCATGCAATGATTCAGGTTTGCACCACTGACAAAGCATAACGCTGCATGATAAACCGAAACCAGTTTTCTTAATAAAGATGAAGCTGCATGTTTATAAATGTAACGGAGGCCAGCTAGTAGTTGCTGTGTGAGTAAACCTCACTCCTCTGATCTCAAAAGACGCTAGAGGTTGCAGCCTTTAGTCTCTCATCCGCAGACCCGAGTTTGAGTCCCGCTTGGAGCAAGGTGGTTTGAACAGGAGGGGTAACATACACAAGGTCACCATAATCAATTACAGATAAAAAGGTACTCTCCAAGATTTTCTTTCTAGCCTCATAAGGAAAGCATTTTTTTAAACGATAAAAGAACCCCAGTTTTGGTTTAAGCTTCTTCAGCAGATTGTCAATGTGTACATTCAAAGCAAGTTAACATGCCTAAATATTTATAGCAACTAACTTTTTCAGTGGTTGTACCATCTAAAGTGGATATTACCACATCCGTTAACTTCATATAGCTTCATCCGTTAACTTCATATCATATATTTAGCCTATTTTGAGTTTAACACTAATTTAAACTACACCAATGAATGTTGTATAATGCATTCTGTACATTTAGTAAAGCCTGATTGAAAGATAGCGCTGCAGTATAAATGATTGTGTCATCAGCATACAGATGTATTTTAGGGGAATCCACGCCAAAGCCTAAAACATTAATAAAAATAGAAAACAGAAGATGAGCTAAAAGGGATCCCTGAGGGACATTTTTTACTTGATTGAACGATGAACTATAGTTTTCTAAACATACACATTGTTTTCAAACCATTTTAGAGAAGCCTTACTACCTATAGACCTTAGTTTCTGTAACAATAAATTATGGCCAACAGAATCAAAAATGCGAAAGGTCCACAAATAACGCTGTACATGACTTTTTGTAATATTTTGTAGTTCATAATATCGTTTGTGACAAGCAAAGCTGCAGTTATGGTACTATGACCTCCTCTAAAACCCAATTGGTGATCATTAAGGATCTTATTATCAGTTAAAAAAAATTTTATTTAACTAGAACTTGTAATTATAATTATACTGTAAATTAATAAATGTGAGTAATGGTTTATGTTGAGTGTTTCAAAGTTATGATGCTCTGTAATGGTTAACATGCTAACTACAACCCCAAATCAGAAAAAGTTGGGACAGTATGGAAAACACAAATAAAAAGAAAGAAAGAAGTGATTTCTAAATTTACTTTGACTTGTACTTCATTGCAGACAATATGAACAAAAAATATGTTATGTTTTGCCTGGTCAACTTCATGTCATTTGTAAATATGCATCCTTTCCTGTCATTCAGACCCGCAACACATTTAAAAAAAAGTTGGGACAGTAAAGCATTTACCACTTTGTCATGTTGCCATTCCTTTTCATAACACTTAAAAGATGTTTAGGGACTGAAGACACCAAGTGATGAAGTGTTTCGGGTGTAATTTTGTATCATTCTTCCTGCAAACAAGTCTTAAGATGGGCAACAGTACCATCATTGTCGCATTTTGCGCTTCAAAATGTGCCACACATTCTCTATTGGAGACAGGTCGGGACTGCAGGCAGGCCAGTCAAGTACCCATACCCTCTTCCTCCGCAGCCAGGACTTTGTAATGTGTGCAGAATGTGGTTTTGCATTGTCTTGTTGAATGGATGTCCCTTGAAGAGATGTCTTCTTGAAGGCAGCATATTATGCTCCAAAATCTCTATGTACTTTTCAGCATTAATGGTGCCTTCACAGAAGTGCAAGTTACCTTTGCCAAGGGCACTGACACAACCCCATACCATGACAGACCCTGGCTTTTGGACTTGTTGCTGGTAACAGTCTGGATGATCCTTTTCTTCTTTGGTCTGGAGCACACGGCGTCCATTCCTCCCAAAAAATACCTGAAATACTGATTCATCTGACCACAGTACACGTTTCCACTGTGTGATGGTCCATCCCAGATGCCTCCGAGCCCAGAAAAGTCGACGGCGCTTCTGGACACTGTTAACATAGGGCTTCCTTTTGCCACAGTACAGTTTTAACTGGCATTTGTGGATGTAACTACGTATTGTGGTACTTGACAAAGGTTTGCCAAAGTAGTCCTGAGCCCATGTGGTGATATCGCTTATAGATGAATGACGATTCTTGATGCAGTGCCGCCTGAGGGATCGGAGATCACTGTTGTTCTGCTTAGGCTTGCCCAACTTTTTTTTTAAATGTGTTGTAGGTCTGAATGACAGGAAAGGATGCATTTTTACAAATGACATGAAGTTGACCAGACAAAACATGACATATTTTGTGTTCATATTGTCTGCAATGAAATACAAGTCAAAGTAAATTTAGAAATCACTACTTTCTTTTTTTTATTTGCGTTTTCCATAATGTCCCAACTTTTTCTGATTTGGGGTTGTAAGATGGTAGCGAAGCAGCTCACTTGAAAGCAATTCTTCTTCATTTCAGCTAAAAGCTGACAAAGAACAGCATGCCATGTTTACAGTTTTTGATGAGAACAAGAGCTGGTACCATGATGAGAACATTAACACATACTGCAGTGACCCCAAAAGAGTTAAAAGAGATGATCCAGCGTTTTACAAATCAAATGTGATGCACAGTGAGTGATTTTCTGTTATAATCATATCAGTGTTGTTGATTCATATATATTTTTGATAAATGCTGCATGATGTATTTATTGCAACTCTTACAGCAATCAATGGTTATGTTTATGAAAGTGGCCAAGAATTGGGATTTTGTCATGGTGAAATTGTGACATGGCATGTGTCGAATGTTGGCGATCAAGATTACATCCAGACTGCCACATTTTATGGCCATACATTTGAGCTAAAAAACAGAGAAGAGGATATACTCAGTCTTTTTCCCATGACTGGTGAAACAATCTCTATGAACATGGTTAATATAGGTGAGTGTCCAAATGATTTATAATTGTTATTTTATTTTAAGATTTAAATATTTTATTTAAAAAAGATAAATATGACATTGACATTCTCCACTTTATAGGTATTTGGCTCTTAGCATCACTGAACTCTCATGATTCCACTAAAGGGATGAGGGTGAAATTCAAGGACCTTGAATGCTTCAGAGATTATGTAATGGAATATGAATATGAGTCAGAAAAATACACTGTATGGAAACCTGTGTCCATCACTGACATCAAAAAGGAGGCACCAAAACCAGTAAACCCTAGCGTGGTTGACGAGGACACTGAAAACTATGCCACTTTCTTAGGCTTGAGGACATTAAAAAACGTAAAAGATGACTTTGAGCAAATCGATTTTTCAATCCTAGACTATGATAGTTTATTGCCAACTGTTGAGACACAAACTCTGGCCAATTTAGCAGATGAAGTTGAGCAAATTGACCTTTCGATGCAAGATCGTGATGATGGTTTATTGCCGACTGTTGAGGCAAAAAATCCATCCCTAAGCAACGACTTGGACAAATCACACAATGTTACTTTAGAAACTTTCAATCAGACTCATGGTTTATCAGCTGAGATGGCTGGTTTGGACAAGATACAATCTTCATATAAATTCCTGAATGAGAGCACAAAAGAGGCATTGCTAGACATGGTGAGCATTTTTGTTTCCAATTCAGAGGACATGCAAAACAATGAAACGGACAGTATTATCTCACATTTTCCAGTTGTAGAAAGAGAGGTTCGCAGTCTACCAACAAAGCCAGTGAATGAAACAGAAAGTGTATCCACAAACATCACTCTGGGTATTCAAATAAATGACAACATAGCAGAAAACAGCAGTTCATCATTAGAGATAGAAAGTGTCTCTGCTAATACTACTCATGCTCCAATAATTGAAACAAACATTACCCACACAATGAATGAAACAGACAGTTTCCCCACTAATTCAAGTATCACTTCATCTGATGCTCCAAATGTTGAAAGAAACATCACCATGGAGGATGACAATGCATATTCAAATTCATCTGAAACAAACCTGCTCTCAAACCAAACCTTAGTAAACAAAACAGTTATTCAAGAAGAGCTAAATGCTAAAAATAGCACTGACGTAGCAGATGGTGACCGTGATAGTTCGGGTCACGTCTTCATATACAACGTGCCTAGTCCTGACTCTCTGTCCAATATCTCAGAGACACAAGTTGAGGAGGATTTTGTGCTTCTGGACAGTGACAGTAAAATTTCAACAGATTTGGTGGAATTTGATTTCTCACTATTGGACACACTAGAGGACATTGGTGAACTAACTGAAAACACAACAAGGATTCAAGAACTCAACAGCACAAAGGGGAGTTACACCAGTGAGATGTTTTCGCAGATAGATTCTGAAATTGAGAGCATTTTAAATCTCAATTTGTCTTCACCTTTGAGAAACAGCACTGCACAGAGCAATGAGCCTGAATCTTCAAATGCAACCATGTCTGATTTCAGCCTTCCCCCTGAATCTGAAGAGAACAGAACTTCATCCACCAATGATTCAATGCAATTTCACAGTGAAATTTTTTGGAATGCATCACAGCCCTTACTTTTAGAGAGTAAAGAGAATGCATCCTTTCCTCTTGGCCCTTTCAATGTTTCATTAATGGAGATCGGCTCAGAAAGCGAAAGTGAAGAGGAAGTGGTCATCTATCTGAAGAACAATCACAGCGAGGCCATACTCACGTCTCGTATCGACCCAAAAGAAAAGCACTGGGGTTATGAAGGCAAACACGAACTGGTTCCTATGGAGAGCCCAGATCACATGAAAAAATACATAGATGCAGTAAATTCAAATAAGCCAAAGAGTAAAAAGGAGGAAAATAAAAAAAAAGTAGTTCACCAGAGGGTAAAGCCAAGAAAGGGATATGGCATGAAGACGAAGAAAAGGAAGGAGTATAAGCCACAGCAACGTTCTGCTTTTTCTCCAAGGGGTCTTTCTCCAAGAGGTTTTGGACCTTCTGTGTTGACCCCAAGGGGAACCAAGCCTGTCTCAAACGAGGACGACTTGATGGAGAAGGCCATTGTCATAGGAGTGCCGAGACGGGATTTCAATGATTATGAGTTATATGTTCCAAAACAAGAGCAGGAAACCGATATTGATGGTTTGTTTGAACCCCAAGAAGAATATGAATATGTAGAGTACAAAGACCCTTATACCACAATGGCAGATGTTCAAAGCCCAGTTCTTGATACAACATCCCAGCATTTCTTAAAAATGGCTGAAGACAAGGATACCAGGACTTATTTCATCTCAGTTGAAGAGGAAGAATGGGATTATGCTGGTTATGGGCAGAGGTACTATCAGCATCAAGTATTTCAAATAATAACACATTTTGCATTTCTAGAAATAAAAAAAACTAATTATATGAGTCTAATTCATTTGTGAAATTACTTTGCTTTATGTTTGCAAAGGAGGCTTGATAAAACATCTCAAAACGATAGGCCCACGGCTTTCAAAAAAGTGGTATTCAGAAAGTACCTGGACAGCGCCTTTAGTATCCGAGACGTTCGAGGAGAAATGGATGAACACTTGGGAATTCTGGGTCCGGTTATTAAAGCTGAAGTTGACCAGACTGTTCTGGTACACCATTAAACATCTGAACATGCATAAATGAGAATTAGAAGCAAATCATATGAAGTAAACATTAACAATTACATTCCTGTTTTCCGTGCTAGGTATTTTTCAGGAACCGTGCCAGTCGTCCCTACTCCTTGCATGCAAAAGGAGTAAAATACTTAAAACAAATGGAAGGCTTAGGTTATGATGACCAATCACCATACTGGTACAAACAGGACGATGAAATTCAACCCAACAGCACCTTTACCTACATGTGGACTATAAATTCCAAATCTGGACCTCAAAATAATGAATCTGACTGTCGAACATGGACCTACTACTCTGCAGTGAATCCTGTAAGCATGAATGTCGCCTCCATTTAATAAATGTACTTTAAGTCAATTTGGATAAAAACAAGTGCAAAATTACTATAATTAATTTTCATTTACAACTGAATTACTTTCTTGCACAGGAGAGAGACATAAACTCTGGACTGATTGGGCCGCTTCTGGTGTGCAGAAAGGGTACACTGGCTAAAAAGCCTGTGGACAGAAGAGAATTTGTCCTGCTCTTTATGACGTTTGATGAGAATAAGAGCTGGTACTATGATGAGAATAGGGAGAGGATTGAAAGGAAAAACAGAAGAGCAATCATGGATCCAAAATTTCATGATAATTTAAAGTTTGATGGTAAGAAAATGGGTTATTTTCAGCTATTTTTTGTGTTCCAGAGAATTTATTTTACAGTCAGTATCATTGGATTAAAAAAAACTTAACTGGAGGAAGTATTTAGAAAACTACTTAACATAAAATGTATATACTTTTAAATATATATAATATTTATACTAATATTTATAATATCTTATTTTTGTATTTGTTTCATCAGCTATCAATGGTATTATATACAGTCTCAAAGGACTTAGAATGTACACAAATCAGCTAGTGAAGTGGCATCTGATCAACATGGGCTCTCCCAAAGACCTCCACAGTATCCATTTCCATGGTCAAACATTCATAAATAAGGAATTAAAAGACCATCGTCAGGGTGTTTACCAACTTTTACCAGGTTTGTAGCGGTGTTAGAATATACCTAGTTTATCTAAATAACAACAACAAAAAAAGCCATTCACACTCAGCCCCCATCATATAGGAGGATTTGCCACATTGGAAATGTTGCCTTCAAAGCCTGGTCTCTGGCAGCTGGAGTCTGAAGTTGGACTTTCACAGCAGAGAGGAATGCAGACGCTTTTCCTCTTGTTAGATAACGGTATGGTATAGACATTTACCGTGTTGATCTTATTACAGGAAAACAACAGATTCTGCCAGATCTTAAAATCTTACCTGTTTCTCAGAATGTGATCACCCTCTTGGCCTCATCTCTGGAACTGTGCAAGATGAACACATAACAGCATCTGACTATAGAGGTAGGATCTGAAAGCATAGCTTTTTAAGTAGCATAGTCATGGTCACACTATTAACACATTTAACTTTGTTTTTAAGGACAATGGTATCCTCATTTAGCCAGACTACATAATACAGGAAAATACAATGCATGGAGTACAACAAATACAGGACAGCATATTCAGGTAACCACTCATAATGGTGTCTAGACAATTAAACCATAAATAAAGAAATGCTAATGAATGACTAGTTACTTGAGAAGGTTGTATCCTGCATTCCAGGTGGACTTTCAGAGGCCGGTAGCGATTAGTAAAGTTGCCACACAGGGAGCCAAGCAATTCTTAAAACACAATTTTGTGCTGAACTACACCATTTCCTACAGTACAGACAAAAAGAAGTGGATCTACTACAAGGGAGACAGTAATACTGTCAGAAAGGCAAGTGACTATTTCTGTGTGGTTATACACTAAATGTACATTTCAGCAAACTGGCCTGTTCACACATAACAAGTTTTTCCATTCCACTTCATTGCTTTTTAGTTGTTTTTCTATGTAAAAACATAGAAAACCAACTAGGGCAGGGACGGTCCAGTTTAGCGCCAACCCTGAACAAACTCGCCTGCCTGTAGCTTTCTGGCAATCCTGAAGACATTGATTAGCAGTCTTAGGAGTAACACATTACAAGTAATCGGATTACTTTTTTCAAAGTAACACATTACTTTTAAATGTACTACAAAATATCTGATTAACTTACTTTGTTGAGCAAGTTACTTTGTTTTCCCATTTATTGATCGACACCTCTCTTGTCCGCACGTTAAGCGAAATCAGGAATAAGGTTCAGAGTCGACTTTAGACTTTAGACAAACATCACATTTGGGTTTCCCTTTTTTTATTTGCTTAAGTACGAGTGTTGAACTTTCTTCTCCTGCTTCCTATTCTTCTGCAATCCAGAATAGCAGCACTGCTGAAAGATTTGTTTGAGCTGCTCCCTCTACTGTACGAAGGGAATTTTCTTCAGCCTGAGGCTTATTCTTTTCACTTTTGGTGTGAAGGGGCCTTTACATTTGCCAAAAATATAACTTTTGTAACTTGTAACTGTAAAAGTACATTTTGTTGCGGGGGATTACTTTTAAAAGTAGCTTTCCCCAACACTTTTTATTAGCTTTTCCAGGTGTGTTTGATTAGGGTTGGGGTTGATTACCTTTGAAACTTGTTGTGGCCATAAGGGGGCTTTGGAGTTGAAAAGCTTGAGAACCACTGCAACAGACGGATGTCTTTGGCTTTGACACTGCTTCTCACTGATTTTTTAGCACCTCGTTTTTTAAGATGTGGCATGTTAATAATTTAAACACATCTCAATACCTATACTGTTTATCATGTTTAATCAGAACATGTTCTGTAAAAACCTTGTTTTTCAATGCCAACAGACTCTTGATGGGAATAGGGGTGCTTATGATACGAAGGAGAATATATTTTTCCCACCTCTGATTGGTCGATACGTGAGGCTACATCCTTTACATTCTTACAACTACCCAACTGTCCGTTTAGAGTACTTTGGTTGCGAGATTGATGGTATGGATGAAAATCAAACAGATTCTGTTTTCCGATAAGGTTCAGATACATTTGATCTAAACCTTCTCATTGTGCTGGCAGGTTGCTCTCTGCCATTGGGAGTGGAAAGTGGCCTCATTGAAGATACTCAAATCACTGCCAGTTCTGTGGCCTCCAGTTGGTATTCTGGACAGTGGCATCCTTGGTGTGCACGCTTAAATAAGCAAGGGACGATTAATGCATGGCAAGCCAAGGTAGCTAAGACATTCCTCATAAATAAAACCTTTAATGTTACTGGTACACTTCAAATCAACCTCAAGCCTCACTAAACTGTCTGCAATTTACAGAACAATGATATTCAGCCATGGATCCAAGTGGAACTCAAGAAAATAAAGAAAATAACTGGAATTATAACACAGGGGGCCAAATCGTTAGGCAATGAGATGTTTGTGACAGCTTATACTCTTGAGTACAGTGAAGATGGAAAAAGATGGACAAAATACACGGATGATGAGGATTATGAACAAAAGGTAAACAAAAGGTCACTTTTTGGGATTACATTTGTGGAAAACCTAGTGTTTTATATTTTAAGAATGACAGAGTGACTTGTTTTATTTCCAGACTTTTCAAGGCAACACGGATAACAATGGCCAAGTAAAGAACTACATCCATCCAGCAATATTTTCCAGATTTATCCGAATTATTCCAAAACAATGGCAGAAAACCATTACTATGAGGATTGAGCTACTTGGTTGTGATTTTGAATAAACACTGTGCTATCTTTCACTAATATGACAATATGTATATTTTTTCAATATAATAAATATGTTGTGTGTTACAATTAAAAGTATTATGCTAAATCTCTGAATAAATTAATGGATCATTTCCCAAAAATTGAGTTGAAGTAATGCAGAATTTTGTTAACGTGTTCCTACATTAATAATGGCTATAATTTATTGTCAATCAAATCAGAAAGAGCTTTATTGCCCACATAATGAATTTGTCTTGGTGACAGGAGCTTCCAGTGCAGAAGCAAAGTACAGACATGCACAGGAATTATGATAACAGCATGGATACGCCACCTAGTGTTGAATAAATGTCTGCTCGCTCGAACACACACACACACACACACACACACATAAGTAAATGCAACATAATGCCTTGGTGGTCTTGGTCAAAAGAAATAGCTTTAACCACTGTATAAAACATTGAACTTTCAAGAGTTTTTTTCCTCTCTCATAATCAGCCACAATATATTAATATATGTTAGGGAACTTACTTCATTTTCAGATTTCAGACTCAGACTAAGCAAATAAAATATTTTAATTAAATTTGTGTGTCATGTATGTAGCCTGTACGCAGAATGTCGGGTGGCACAAGATTACTTAAATTATTGAATGATTTGTATTCACTAAGTTCACAATTCCTGTCATTTCCCCTATAATTTATTTACTTTTTATTTATTTATATGAATATATTATATATTTATTTGATGTGTTATGCATAACGTTTTGTTGAAATAAAATATATTGTTTTGTTGTTGTTCTAAGCATACTTGCTCTGTAAGTTTTATTATTATTTAACATGTTTAGATATTATAATGAAAAACAGACATTAATATTAAAATCTGTTTTATTTGACGTTTATAACGTGAGTGAATCTTCAAAAAGATCAGGGGCTTTCTAGAATAATCAAGGACTTAATCCGATTGAGAAAATTAATTTGTAGTGTAGGTACTATACCCCATGAGAGCACAGCAGAGCAGAATGTGCAGTCGGTGAAAGAGAGACCCTCTGGTCTGTCTGCCGTAGAGATGGAGGGAAGTTTTCAAGGCGAGGGTTTCCGACGCCATTGTGACGTCAGCGGCGCCTCTTTATTCGCCACCGTCGCCGACCGCAGCAGCCGCAACAAATGAACATCCCGAAATCGTTTGATACTTTGTAATTGCGCTGAAACTTCGAGCATGTGTCTTCAAAAAGCGTTTTTGTTCCGCGAGAGCGTGAGAAACCCCAGCATATTGCAGGAGGCGATAAAGTTTTTGGATTAAAGTTAGTCGCCGCTCACTAACAAAGCCAGCCCGAGAAAGTTACCAGCATTGCTCTATAGCGGGATATCGCCTGGCCTGGTGAGCTGGTACGTTATCCATGCATTTATAATTTCATTGGGATAAACTATTTATTTTGAACCTAAACAATCAGGAGCACATTTTTGTGTAATGCAAAATATCGCTGTTGTTGGAAATTTGAGAAAGAAATCGGCTTGCGCTTCACTCTCTCCGCTAGCTGATCACATTGCTAGGCTGTGGTTGTTCATTGAATGGGCATCATGGTGAACGATTTATTGAAGAGGCATGACAGATCCACATGCACTGGCTCCAAACGCATTAGGAGACTTAAGGCACACTTAAACTGTAAACAACTTGAACATATAATATATGTTATGGTTTGATATTTTGTTTTTAAATGCAGGGATTGATAGATATGAGCAGTGTGTCCAACAATGTATTGTTTATTTTATGTTGTTGTCGTCATTAGTTTTAAATAATAATTTCTGATCATCTTAAATCTCAGTTTTGTAAACGTATCATCTTTAGTCCGCCCTCTACAGTAACCTTATGTAAAGCTTGTCTATATGTTGTGTACATTTAGTACACAAAATATGCAAAATTGTGTGCTTATATTTGAGTAAATGTGATGCTCTCTGAATTCTGCACTGCACAGCTCCGTTATATAATGGTTTCTGATTATCTTAAATCGAATTATTGTAAACATATTGTTATTTTTAGTCAGCTGTCTGCAGTACGCCTGCTAACTTGATGTAAAAGTTTCATATTTTGTATACATATAGTTGACTTATGTTTCATTCACATCCTGTGATTCAAATTTGGCAGGCGTCTTATTTATACTTAAAATCTGAGATCAAATGGTCACTGAATTCTCCACAGAACAGCTCAGTTCTTAACAAACGGCACATTGTGAGATGCATAATCCACATTTGTACAATGTTTTGTACCATTCAAATCAGCTTGTTTTGTAATGCTTTACAGTACACCCTTGAATAAACCCACCACACCAGATTATTTCTCAAGTTCCAGACAGCTTTAACCAGACTGCTTTTTCTTTCATAGTTTGTCAACATGTCTGTCCAGTCCTGGGTAGCCAGCAACCTCCCATAATGAACAGCTCTAAGAATGGGACATCAGTGGCCAACTCCACTAATGGCCTGGACGACGGTGGGCTCGTGGTCTTGGAATCGGTCTCTATCATCATCATAGCCATATTGGCATGTTTGGGGAATCTGGTCATTGTGGTGACGCTATATAAGAAGCCCTACTTGCTGACACCCAGTAACAAGTTTGTCTTCAGCCTGACTTTGTCCAATTTGCTGCTCTCTGTACTAATGCTGCCCTTCGTTGCTGCCAGCTCGGTGCGTCGGGATTGGATGTTTGGGGTGGTGTGGTGCAACTTCACAGCACTTCTCCATCTACTCGTCAGCTCATCTAGCATGCTTACACTGGGAGCCATTGCCATTGACAGGTCAGTTGTGTCAAATGTCTGGAAACATTTCAAAGTAGTCTCTTAATCTCACCAATGTTGAATTTATTTGATAATATATGTATTATTATTTATTATAAATATTATTACAATTTAAATTAACTGGTTTCTGCTGTAATATATAAAAAAATGTCAGCATCATTACTTCAGTCTTTAGTGTCACATGATTCTTCAGAAATCATTCTAAGATAATTTCTTATTATCAGTGTTAAAAACAGTTTAATGGGATTGGAGGGGAGGAGTGGGTGGTGATCATGATACACTGCCATTCAAAAGTTTGGGGTAAAAAGGGCAAAAGGAGAAACTAATATTTTTTTTATTTAGCAAAGGCACATTAAATTGTTAAAAACATTTACATTTACATTTAGGCATTTAGCAGACGCTTTTATCCAAAGCGACTTACAACATAGGAGTACAGGAAGCGATCGGTCATGAATAGGCGCAAAACGCAAAAAGTGCCTTAAATACCAAGCTTTGGATATTACATAGAATAAGCTTAAGCTAGAATAAGGAAGGAATAAAAGAGAAGAGGTTTTTTTTTTTTTTTATGATAAGTGTTCACGGAAGAGATGAGTTTTTAGCTGTCTTTTGAATGATGACAGTGATTCTGCCATCCGGATGGAGGTAGGAAGATTGTTCCACCAGCCAGGAAAGTTCTGGAGAGGGATTTCATGCCTCTCTGTGATGGTACCATAAGCCTACGCTCCTTAACTGAGTGAAGGCTCCTGGTAGGGGTGTAGACTCGTAGGAGCGAGTCGAAATATGCTGGTGCCGAGCCTGTGGTGGATCCATAAGCGAGTGTCAAGGCCTTGAACTTGATGCGGGCAACAAGTGGCAGCCAGTGCAGAGAGATGAAGAGAGGTGTGACATGGGCCCTTTTGGGCTCATTGAATACAAGACGTGCTGCAGCATTCTGAATCAATTGAAGAGTTTTGATTGCACACGATGGAAGACCAGCCAGAAGCGCATTGCAGTAGTCAAGCCTAGAAATGACAAGGGCCTGGACGAGAAGTTGTGTTGCATGCTCTGTAAGGAACGGTCTGATCTTCAAAAAAAAAAAAAAAGACAGTAAAGACATTTATCAAATCAATAAATATTTCAAAAAATTATAATTTCTAATAAATGCTGTTCTTTTGAACTTTGTTAAAATAGTCCTGAGAAGTTTCCACAAAAATATTAAGCAGCACAACATTAATTAACATAAATAATAATAATAAAAATAAGACCTGTTTCTTTAGCACCAAATAAGCATATTAGAATGATTTCTGAAAGATTGTGACAATAAAGACTGGAGTAATGGCTGATAAAAATTCAGCTTTACCATAAATTAAATAAATTACATTTAAAAATATATTACAACAGAACCCAGTTAATTTAAATTGTAATTACTATTATAATTACAGTTCACAATATTACTGTTTTACTGTATTTATCAAATGCAGCCTTGGTTAGATTAAGAGACTACTTTCAAAAACATAAAAAATATATTTATCAGCATATAATGTTTTTGTTGTTGTTGTTTACAAATATCATGATTAATTCATACATTTCATAAATATAAAACTCCACATGGCATTTTACAGCTTGAGCCATGTTAAAAAAAAAAGTCAAATTATTTGATATTTTAAAAGATTAATTGACCTTGACACAAGGGTTTGCAGGGGTCCTCTCCATGATATCATTTCCTGTGTTATGTTTTTTTTTCACCATGTTGGTGTTAGTTAGATTTGGTATTAAATATTAATGAGCAGTTTTTCATTTTTTTTTTTCCAAAGAAATAATAATAAAAGTTTATGCCAAACTACTTATTGACCCATAAGTAAATCCACTTGAATGGTCAATCACATGTTGTATTATAAAATCTCTAATTCAAGTTAATTCAAGAACAGTTCTTGGCAAAACATGTTTTTTGACTGCTGTAGTCAATGCCCATACTGTAATTCTGCAGTTCACTATGACACTGGAGTCTAGTCTTGCTTGAACAGTTCCTCTGTTTTTATGAACAAGATACACATTGAAAAACATCAGACCTATTCAGCTTTATCAATACACATAAACCCTTGTGCCCATTTGAGAAACTTAAGGACCATACTTTATTTCTGGCAGTTAGAGAAAGATCTCCTTGTTGTTTCATTGACTAGTAATCTCACGAGGGACTGATTGAATTGTATCTGTTTTATATCAATGTCTAGGTACTATGCTGTATTATATCCCATGATCTACCCCATGAAAATCACGGGAAACCGAGCTGTGCTCGCCATTGTTTACGTGTGGCTCCACTCCCTGGTCGGATGCCTTCCGCCGCTTTTTGGTTGGTCCGCTTTTGAGTTTGACCGCTTCAAGTGGACCTGCACGGTAGCTTGGCACAAGGAGGTCAGCTATACAGCCTTCTGGGTTACTTGGTGCTGCCTTCTGCCACTGGTGGCCATGCTGGTTTGCTATGGCATCATCTTCCGCGTGGCCCGCATCAAAGCTCGCAAGGTTTACTGCGGTAGTGTGGTGGTGGCTCAGGAGGAGTCCAGCTCTCAGAAGAACGGCCGCAAGAACTCCAATACGTCCACATCTTCTAGTGGTAGCCGCAAGAGCCTGATCTACTCTGGGAGCCAATGCAAGGCATTCGTTACCATTCTGGTGGTGCTGGGGACATTCCTAACAACTTGGGGTCCATATGTGGTAGTTATAAGCACCGAAGCACTGTGGGGTACATACAGTGTTTCTCCACAGATGGAGACGCTAGTCTCCTGGCTGTCCTTTACAAGTGCCGTGTGTCATCCGCTTATTTATGGGCTGTGGAACAAGACTGTACGTAAGGAGCTGTTGGGCATGTGCTATGGCGACCGCTACTACAGAGAGTCATTTGTTATACGCCACCGGACCTCTCGTCTCTTTAGCATCTCTAACCGGATAACAGGTGAGCCTGTTGCTGTTTTTTTTTTTTTCAGGGATTCTTCATAACCTAGTGTTTGTATGGGATGTCTGAGAGTCTTTGTTGTTTAACAGATCTGGGGATGTCTCCTCACCTGACGGCCATGTTAGTGGGTGGTGGGCAGCTCCTGGGCCGTGGCAGCAGCACGGGAGACACTGGCTTCAGCTATACACAAGACTCAGGTAGACCTTCTACTAGTTATCTTTTTTAGGTCAAAAAGCTTTTAAAGGAATAATTCATCCTGAAGTGAAAGTTTGGTCGTAATTAATGCACCCTCATGTTTTTCCAAACCTATATGACTACTACTTTCTTCTGTGGAACAAAAAATAAGCTATTTAGTTAAATGTCCTGGGTGATCTTTCTCATAAAATAAAGGTAAATGGAGGCAATTGCTTTCCATCCCAAAAAGCATGTAAGCACCATAAAAATAGTCCATGCTACCCATGAAGTCTTCTGAAGCCATACTAGATCAATTTTCTGAGGAACTGGCTAAAATTCATGTTGCTTTTCACTGAAAATCATCTCTTCTGCTGTAGCTCTTGAATCGTATTCACACTTGTGCATGAACTGACATCTTGCATTCAGCCACAAGGCATGCTACAAATATGGTTGGACATTAGAGGTCTAGCACAACACATCACACCACTTTTGAATATATTGAAACCAAATCTGATTTGAAAGCTACAACAAACTGGAAGGTTTTCAGTGAATAGCAACATCAGTTCCAGTCTGTTTGTCATGCAAATGGATCAAATGGCTTTATATGACTTAGAGACTACTTTCATAACACTTTATCAAGTCTTTTTGGAACTCCACATCATCTGATGTGAACATTTTGTCAGTATCAGTCAATATTGTATAATCATTTATGCACGCTATTCCTACATTTAGATGACCTTTGTTGTCATGTAATGCTTAAGTTAATCTTTATAAACATTTTGATTTAAAAACAGTTAAATGTAATCCTTAACACATATCAAAATAAATGTTCCAATGTCACATATACATCATATTGTTGTGATGCCTAAATTCACTTGTAACATTTAAAATGACAGTTTTTACAGTAATTTGATTTATTTCTGATTTCTAACTTTTTAAACTGTAGTGTTATATTTCGACAAAATGGAATATTATTTTAATATCATAATTTAGAAGTGTCAGCCAGAATTTTGATATCACGGCATCCTTACCTCTTTGAGTACAAGAAAACCAAACAGCGGCAACCCCCACAGCTCCGAGCAGTCGGCAGAGGTTGTTTGTTGGCTTGCAGACTGCTGTTATCAGGGTTTGCCATTTAATGAAACACAGAGCCCATGAGTATCGCATAACAGACAGACGGCGATGCTCAGCGGCTCTCCCACAGTGTCCAGACTGGTGTGGGTGGGTGGCAGTAAGCAGTGTTAAAACTGATATTTGATTGAAAGATGCCTGCTGTGATTTACCCGCTAGCTACAGACGTCATGCTGTTGGACAGCTACACCTCCGAGCCCTCCTACTCAGCCCACTGTGCTGCCAATAAGAGAAGAAGTTCTGTCACATTCGAGGACCAAGTTGATCAGATTCATAAAGGTATCTAACATGGACTTATTTTAAATATGACTAATGCAAAAATGTCTTTGTTAGTTGTCACCAGTACAAAACCAAGCACATAAGTGGATCCTTGTGAACATTTGTAGTTTAGAAAATTTTAATTGGCACCAATACTGTACAGTTGGGTTTAATCTAAATGGAATCAGTGAGTGTTTTTAATGTTATAAAGAAATCTCTTATGCTCACCAGGGCTGCATTTATTTGATTAAAAATAGAGTAAAAAGGTTTAATTTTCTATTTTAAGATCATGTAGTTTTTTCCTGTGATGCCAAATTTTCTGCATCATTGCTCCAGTGTCACATGATCCTTCAGAAAGCATTCTAATATGCTGATTTGGTGCCCAAGAAACATTTCTTATTATCAATGATGAAATATTCAAAAATATTTTCTGAGTTTTGACCAATTTAATTGCACCCATCCAAATCTTATTGACCCAAGCTTTTGAACAGTATTGTTTATGCAGGTTCACATGCACACCGTTTAGAAAGTATATAGTCATAGGACTTTATGGGCGTTTACTTAATACTAATGAGATATAACTTTGCAAAGTTATATCTAGTCTTTAAACTGTTATGGCCATGTTAAGCCAATTAAAATGGGTGAAAATGACCAAATACGTTTATGGAAATGTAGACAAAATAATGTTACTGCATGTTTAGTTTAACTGTCTAGAACAGTATTCCCAACTCAAAAGTTTGATTTTGAACAACTTGCATCTCAAATTTGTATGCAGAAGAAACTGGAAAATGCTTTTCCATCTTGCCCCATAAACCTCCATTGAAAAGACACTACTATAAATGGGATTTTTACAAACTGACACCTAATTAAATAAACAAAGCAGCATCTGAAAGTGTCAAATATTTTAACTTTCTTCCATTTATTTTTCTCAAGGTGACCCCTCAGTAGAACAAGTGACAGCAGACATCCATAACTCTTTGGACAGCTTTGCGTCCTCTCTGGCTATGGCTATAGAGAATGATGCCAAGCTACAACTCTTTGGGGAATGGACTCAAATTCCCACAAGTCTGTTTACGGTACGAAACACGCAGAGAGCTCCCCGTTACCTGGATGGACAGAGACTCAGAATGGAAAGCATCGATGAAGGAATAGTTAAAGATGATGATGATAATGAGGAGGAGGAGCATGAGGAAAAGATAGGTGACAGTTCCATGTAGTTCTTTGACTCAGTGAACTTCTTAAACAACCAGAATCATTGTAATCTTTAGCTTTTAAAGGTACAGAACGTTCAACAGACACATTGGCAAATGTTTACAAATATACATTTACATACTAGGTAACAAACTTATACTTGACTATTCTAGAAGCAACTGCTGCTACTTGCCTTGGTGAGACCAAAGACCTACAATGATGGCTGTACCTGCAAGGTATCAGGTACTAGAAGCCCTACTGTCACTCACCAGAATAAGTTATGTTTAAAATAATATACAGCCCTCTTATATTGTCAGGTGTTTTGCCTCTTTTGGGTACCGTATGTATTATGTTTACTCTTTTCTTACAAGGAAACTGTAACCACTCTGTTTTATACTCTGTACTGGCTGTTTGTAAGAATGAATATCCTAGAGAACGTCTTCTCTCAACTTTTCAAGTTCATGTTTATTAATATATTCAATTATTTTAAGCGACACAAGGTTTATAGAAAATATACCAAATGTCTTTGAGTTATATTGATGTGGACAAAAAAAAAAAACATACACCTTACTCTCAGGCAGCATCCAAAATCGCATACTTCCCTACTATATAGTAGGCGAAAAACAGTATGTGACAAAAGTATGTCCGACTTTACAGTACTTCCGGCAAGATTTTGAATACGACAGAGACTTCACTATCCCATGAGGCCACAGGAAAGGATTTATAAATGGCAGTGAAGCGACGTAACTGACGCTGGTAGGTCACATGATAACGACAACATGGCAAATTTAGTACGTCCAGATTACTACATACTTTATTGGCGGTCGTGAAGTAATTACTTATTCAAAATAAGTACCTACTCGAGAGTATGCGATTTCAGACGTAGCCAAAGTATTATTTCAGGCTTTGAATTGACATCGGAATTAAAGGTAGAAAAAGGTCTCTAAAGATGCATATTATTTTATCCATTGTCTTATGTGGAAAATCTGATTAAAATGCTTAGATTGAATGCAATTGTGTGAGAAAGCAAGAACAATATAGTTGCTACATCTACAGTGTTATTACTGAAGTCATTGGTACAATTGCACTTGAAGATTTTACATTTGATCAGTGACTGATCACACTTGTGTTTTCACTTCGGTTAGTATACTCAGAAAATGTTTTCAAAAATAAGGATTAATCATTCCTGTGGAATCTTCTTTTTTTGCGTTGCGCCAGTCATTTATATGCCAATATTAATAGGCTTTTTTGTCAATGGTGGCACTGCCAAAAAGCTGCATTACTTGTTTGAAATCCACAGCACGCTTTCTTTAATTATTATTTGTACTGTGTTATTAAATTCTTTATGCGTACTCAAGTTTTCAGTCATGTTTTGTTTAAATCGCAACACATTTAATGTTTAAACTGTACATTGGTACCTCTGGTACATTGTTTGAAAAGGAACTGGAACTTAATTTGAAAATCTGTAGACATTTAAAAAGATGGCTTGCATTCCTTAATTGTGCTGAATGAGGATATCATAGAATGACATGCTAGATTTTTCATCTTAGCTTCTCCCAGCAATCAATAGTCTCTTAGCAGAATGCTCAAGCCAACAGCTGCCACAACAAAAGGCCATCTGTGCTGTTAGGAGAGAGAAACACGACCTGCTAACTGATGCTAGAACCATTTGGCTAGACAGCAGTGGGTTGTATGTATAGACCGAGTCAAAAATGGTTCTCATTTTAATAAACTTTCATAAACATTCCGCAGTGTAACAATATGCCTGTTTTGGATAATGAAATATTGCATGAAGTACCTGTACTTGGGATTAGGCAAGATTCAGTATTGACAAAAAAAAAGAGCCATTTTTATACACAACATTGTTAGAGACTAAGAGAACATGTTTTCAGCAAACTCATGTTTGACATGCATAATTCATGGTATACAAACATCTGAGTTCTTCATTTGAGGCTACAATAAGATTTCACACTTAACACCGTTCAAAGCTCAACCGTTTGATTTAACAAATTAATATTGCACTTAAATACTCTCAAGCACCAGCCGTCTAGTCTCATCTTCTCATTTCTTACATATCGCCTTGTTTGCATGAACTCCCCAGACGCAGTTTACTCTTATATAGAGTAATTAGTTAGAAAAGTCTCATTAAAAAATAACTGCCAAAAACTGAACTAATATGGAAATACTCTATTTTGTAACTTGTACAAATCTCAAATGCTCAAGTGCACTGTAGCAAAAAAACCATTCACTTTTAGCAGGAGAGCTACTGTTCATCCTCGTTCTCTTGTCCAGAGCCTTCAGAGCGGTCACCCTCCACGCGGTCTGAGAAAAGAGAGAGGGGGAGAGGAAGATGGATCGGTCAGTTAGACACCCGTTCAAGGTGGTAAAAACCAAATGGTAGTACAAGTATCCACAGACAAACACTGCAGGTGTAAAAATCATTGACATATGAGACTTCTTTTAAAAGATAATTCTCAGTGTAAAAGATAAAACTCAGTGTTTGGTGTCTTTTGCTTTAATGACAGCAGAACTCAAGCTGCAAAAAGTGTAAAAGCTGATGATCATGTTTTCAAGCTTGATTTGAGTGATTCTAATGGAAGATAGAAATCACATGATCAAATAGAAAAATATACAATACTAATCAAAAGGTTGGGGTCAGTAAGATTTTTACATTTTAGATAAATTCTTTCATTCAGCAAGAATAAATTAGATTGATCAAAAGTGGAAGTAAAAACTTGAATATGGTTTTCTTTTTCTTACATTGATAGGAAAAAAACTGTTCTTTTGAACTTTCTGTTCCTGAAAAAAATGTATCACGGTTTTCACACAAATATTAAGCAAGGTTTTAAATCTTATTTCTTAAGCACCAAATAAGCATATTAGAATGATTCCTGAAGGATCATGTGACTGAAGACGGCAGGAGTAATGATGCTGAAAATTCAGCTGTGTCATCACAGATATAAATTACATTTTAAAATAAATTAAATATAACCGTTATTTTAACTTGTGATATTTCACAATGTTTTACAGTATTTGATCAAATAAATGCAGCCTTGGTGAGCATAAAATACTTCTTTTTCAAAAACATGTAAAAGTCCTACCAACTCCAAACTCTTCAACGGTATTGTAAATATTTGATTAGAGACCTAGAAATAGTGCCGAATTCTAAATATGTCTTGCATATTTTGCCCTTAACTTATTTTGCTTAAATTTATTTAATTTAATTTTCCAAATCTTCAAAGGCCTTTGGACCTCACTACAAATCTGCTGCATTAATATATGTGAATGTAACTTGGATCAAATCAAGAGATATTCGAAAAGGAACAGGAAAAAGTTCACCTGTTCTGATGTGATTTAATGATGCCAGCATTCGGAGCATGAAGGAAGCAGGGACTGTTATCGTGTTCCTCGTCTCTTCCAGCATTAACTCATTACGAGCAATCACCTACAACACAGAAACAGATTAAATCCGTATGTACATTTATATAATTGGCTACTTTACTCCTATAGGCATAAGCATAGATATGCCATTACAACTGCCTTTAAAAGCCTGTATTTAATAGATTTGCCTGCCTCCATAAATCAGACACAGTTCCTTATGCTTAAACAACCACAGTGCTAAGAGCTCTGGTGCCCTCTACTGGGGATTTCAATTACATCTCAAAGCAAACAACAGGCCTGTGTTACTGCATGCACATTAAATACACATTTTAAAGTCTGAAGGATCAAAACAGAGCTTTATTCATAGAATCAAACAAAAAAAACTGTCCATACCTCATCAGCAAGGACTCTGTTAAATGACGGTGACTGTTCCAAAGGTGACCACAGCTTAATATCATAGTCAATTCCAGATGAAGCAAGAACTGCAAAAAAAAAAAATGTCAGACCAAATGATGTGATCCAAATCATCTAAAATAACGCCTTTAATGGCTTGCTCAATCTATTGTTTTTTTTGTTGTTTTTTGCTCACTTGGGTCATAAGGGTGGGGCTGAAGGCAGTTGACCACATGGTTGTCGGCCTCCAGTAACATCAGGTGCTCTCCTGTGTGTCTGTCCCAGATGAAGATGTGGCCACAATCCGAGCCGCTCATCACAAAGTTATTCCCCCAGAAACACGACTCCTTAATCTACATGCACAACCAGGTAAATAAATATCTGTGATACCAAAATGCCAAATGTCTGTGAATGGTTCTTTACAAAACATGATTGTTTATGTTCTAGAACTAATAAAGTAAAAGCAAGTGCTTTTTGTGTACAATATGCATCAGACTGTGGACAGTCTAACACACTGCCAGCGTACCATGGTCCTGGAGTTGCGGTGGCCCTTGTACATCATCTTGACAGAGGGTCTCCTGATGTTCTGAGTCTCGCTCTCCTCCATCTCACGCCTTTCCTTTCTCCTGCGGAACAGCTCCTGGATGCGAGCCGCGGCGGAGCGTCTATGAAAGATTATCGCTCATGAAATGCATCTATGCACAAAAACACTACAACTCAATAGCTTATCAATGCAATATTAGTCCAGGATGGTCAAATTTTCACAAGCTTAAATAGTTTTGATAGGCCTTACAGTATTGAATGAGATGGAAACTATTTTGAAATAGCTCAAATCTGTCCTTTACACTATGGCCCATTTTATAATTCACCCATATCATGATCTAATAATAATAACAGTATTAACTTCTGTCCATAAATGTGTTTTCAATGGATATACATTTTTGGTTAATGTCTCTTTAAGAGAACATTTTTGGAGTTAAATCAACTTAGTTTGTAGAGAGCTGTGGAAGCGCACAGTTGTGTGTGTGTGTGTGTGTGTGTGTAAACTGGAAAACATACACACTATCATTGAACCTGCCGCACAACAATGTTTTCAACATTGATAACAAGAAGAAATGTTTCTTGAGCAACAATTTAGCATAATAAAAAAAGATTTCTGAAGGATAATGTGACTGAAGATTGGAGTAATGACTGGTGAAAATTCAGCTTTGCCATCACAGGAATAAATTACATTTTAAAATGTAAATGTTAATAATATTTCACAATATTAGTTTTTTTACAGTATTTTTGGTCAAACAAATGCAGCTTTGGTATACTTTTTTGCTTGTTTTTGTGGAAATCTGAATGCAGTTTTTTAATTCCAAACAAATATACCTAAGGTAACTTGTAAATTCATGCATGAAATGAATTTTCTTGGTTAGTTACTAACCAATGGGCCATTACTGACACATTTTGTACAGTCTCAGGCAGAAATAAAGTTAATAGGAAATACTACATTACATACATTATATAGTGAATAAAATATTGTACACAGCCACACAATATAAATGTCAGGTTAATGAAAAGTAAATCAAATCTGCACTCCTTGCAATTAGATTATATTAGTGGCCACCTTAGAAACATTACAGTACCTTATCATCCTATCACCTACAGCTGATCCTCTGAAATTAAATCTAATGAAAAGAGTAGAGTTTTACTTACGACTGTCCAAAATAAAAACACTGTTTAACACAAACATGCTCGTGTTTTATGGGACTTCCCGTCTGTCATAACATTCGCCTACACATCGTGATGATTTGTATCATTATACATCTTGACATGACGAGAGTCCATACCTCTGTCCCTGACCTCCTCTGTACCTGGCTGAAGGGATAAGGATGGGGTCGTCGTCGCTGTCATCGGAGTCCTGATTATTTCGGGAGGGTTGAGTCGAACCCTGACCCCCCGTTCCTGCGGTCTCGCTCCTCCTGCAGTCCTCTGAACCAGCAGCCTGGAGCTCCTCCGAGGGACAGAGTGCGCTGGGACGAGCTGTGTCTTCAGTAGACAGGCCCTCTGGTGGTGCCGCCGCTGGCGTGCCGTTTTGAGAACTGATGGAGGGCTTTTCATTGCCACTGTCTGCAGTTTGCACCCCATCCGGTGTGGGTTGACTCTCTGAGGGTGGGCTTGATCCTAGTTGGGTGACAGAGAAGTTAAGATGAGCCACACAACCTACACAACTTCTGTAGAACTGGGCGTGTGGTTGTTGACTCACTCTGTTCTGAGGTTTGTCCCGTGGGCTCCTCTTTGGTCTGGCTCTCAACCACCTCCCCAGGCTTATGTCCTCCACTGCTGCCTTTGGCACTGGACGCCGGACTGCTCCTGTTCACAGACACCGACAAAAGTTAAGACATCTGTTCTTACAAAGAAATGCTATTCTTAAAAATGAATTCATAGGAATGGGTCTTTATGAACTGGTTTTATATGCATACTGCTTAGTTGACATCTGGCTTGAGAAAATGGCAGTGTCCAAGTATTATTTAAATACTATTATAGCATTTATTATCATTTAACATTAGCTTTTATTTTTATATTTTCAATTTTCATTAGAATTTGTACTTTTCAGTAATTTTGTAATGTGCTTGTCATTTTTATTAGTTTGTTTTTTATATTTCTTTTTAGCTCTAATTTAATTCGTTTTAGGTTTAGTAATTTTAATATTTAATTTCACTTTTTAATTAACAAAAAAATATTGTTAATAGTTTTAGCTTTAAATAACAATATTTATTTTTTAGCTATAGCAATTTTAGTACTTCAGCTTTTTTTATTTCAGTTTCTTATTTTCACTTTTTAGAAGGTTTTTTCTTTATCTAATATTCTTTTTATTTTATTTAATCTTTATTTCAATTAACAAAACAGTTCTTAATAGTCTTAATTTTAGTTATCAATAAAAAACACTGGATCAATTCTCAGATAATGCATGAACAGATAAAAATGTATGCAAGTACACAAAGCTTTCTTTAGAATATGAGTGAAAGAAATGAATTGATGAGTGACATGTTGATTCAGTAACCACTCTTGCAGACTTCAATGAGTTCATCCAGTGAAAGATTGATCAGACTGAATCCAAATAATATATTGTGAATTTGTGAGCCTTTATGAGTGAATCATTAAAAGAACCAGTTCCTCAGACTCATTTCTAGCCTGTGAATTGGATCACACAATTTGTTGTTTGAACAACAAAACAGAAAGACATGTCTTGGCATTACTTTTTGGTACACTATAAAATAAATAAATAAATAATATAAAATAAAATAAAAATAATTGAATACATAAAAAATATGAAATAAATATAAAATATAAATTATATATATATTTTTTTTTTCAAAGGTCAAGGCTGATTCTCTGGCCGCTCACCACTCATCCATGAAGTCCAGTTTGATGGTGCTAGTGGTGGTGCCCTCAGTGCTGTAGTGCAGACTAAGGACCGGTTCTGCCGTGCCTGTCCGCCCAGGCCCTGGAGGAGTGCTGCCGCTCCCACTGCTGTTACCAGAGCTGGTGCCAAGTGAAGGCGCTGATGTGGATGGCACGGTTTCTGTAGTCTCTGGGGAAGCTTTACTGATACCTGTACTCTGATCACTGATTACATGTCCTGCTGCTTCTGCTCCTCCTTGAAAGAAGACAGAGGAAACACGAGGGGTGTAAAACTGAGCTTTCAGAAAGTGTGCTTTCCTTAGGAACATTACATTTGTTATAACTACAGCTAATGATGCAGCTGTTCTGAAAGATTAGTTTGTGATTAGTTAGTATTGTGCCTAGTACAGTCGTCAAAAGTACAGCTACAGTATCGTTAATAATGAGAAACAACACAACTACAGATGCCCAGATTTCATTGAGAATTTTTTTTTTTATATTGACATGAATGTTTAACATTTTAAATAAAGGAAAGTAACAGCATTTTCATTTTAGCTGTGCTACTGAGAATCGTGAAATTTCACTGTTTGTTTTGTATCGTGTGGATATCTAGCGGAGTCACAGGTTTGCTGTGGTACACATATATATAAAATATATGTCGGAAAGTGAGCTGCATACATAGACTTAATGCTCTAAAGAATTAGATTAGAGTGTGTTAAAGTTCAACAACTGCAAGCAGTTAAGTCAAAGCAAAGAGATTTAGTAAAATGAAAGTGAATGTAAGCAAAGAAGTTTAAGCTTTTTTTGAGCATCTTGTTTTGAAGGGGAATGTGTGCAGACACCAGTTTGGACATGGAGTAAAGAGGTCTGCCATAAAGAGGAAATATCTCCAAAATCTGTGTTTCCTCAGCTCCTGGGAAACATTCCATATTCCAAAGCAGAATAGCAAGATTATTTTAAAGGAGTCATATACAATATTTTTTAATCGTTTAATTTTTTCATTTATAAACGTTAGTCAAGGACAATAAACAAATATAATTGAAAATATTATAATTGAAAAACAACAAAAAATGTAAAAACTCGGTACAGAATGTTTTTATAGCACAAAAAAGAAAATCTTGTGATATGACTCCTTTTAGATAAATTCTGATGTTGCAAGCTCACATCAGTCTCACGGAGGGTGAGCTCATTAACTAAAGAGTGAGAAACAAATAATCATCTGTCCCTGTGTAAAGGACATTATTTGAAAGATGAGATTTAAATGAACTTGGCCCCAAAGAAGGGGAGAAAAAGACAATCGTGAGAGCTATTGACTTAAGCGCATGTCCATAAACTGAAGATGCTTCACAGAAAGCCTCTGCATCTTTCTGAAGTTTCTCTGTTCACTGAAAGGCATATCTGCAGAGTCTTCTTAAGATGATTGAGAACAAAGACAGCTCCAATCAGAGATGCACAGAGCTCGGGCGCAAGGGAGTAAAAGAAAACCAGGAAAAGGAAGGAAAAAAGAGGAAAGGACGCACCCTGCTCCTCATCCAGAGTCATGGATCCGAGCTGTTTGTTTACCACAGATGAGGGAGAATCTGAAACAAAAATAAGACGTACTGAAAAACTGAAACAACAGAGTCAGTACAAACACACAAGTGCAGACCTAAATCCTCAGGAAACACTGCAGCACAGGCAGGATAAAAAAAAACGTTCCCACAACAAACTCAAAAGCCACAAACTCTGTAAAGAGGAGTCTAAGAGGCTTAATTCTGAGTTAAAGACACAAAGCCATGGGTTAAAGATTGGGTAGGCTGTTCTTAAAAAAACTTGAAATGGCATCCAGGAGATGAGCAAAAAAGGAGCACAGTTTATAAAGAACAAACTGATGCACAGCCTTCTTTAATGCAGTATTCACTTTCAAGCAGAATAAACAAGTCATACAGCAATCCGTAGTTCAGGGGTTGAGGATGATGGTGGCAGAAAAGTTCATTCAGATGCCAGACCTACGTTCACACTGACGGTGACTTGCAGCTACAAAGCAACCAGAAGTCGTTCATTTTTGTTAAAGGTTTGTGAATAGCAAGTTGTGATGTCAGGATGTTGTTAAGCAATACGTTATGCCACAAAATACATAGCGCACAGCAGGCCTATCAAATAAAATGAACTATTCCTGAAGTGCCTGGCTTCATAGACAACAAATATGTTCAGTTTGCCCCGAACCATTTCATATTTGTCAACAATAATTGAATGCCTCACATATCACTGAAGGTACTGAGAAGTATTTTGTGGAATATTGCAGAAGAACAAGAGGTTTAAAAAGAACAAGATAAATGTGTATCAGTGTTGAAAGTTGAAATTGGAGTGGAAAAAATTAAGGGGAAAAAAAAGCCAGAGAGCACCAACCAACTCTATATATGAATGTGTGGTTACATTCCAAATGAATTAATCAACAGATGGCATACACATACGTTTGACATCTGACCTCTGCTCAAAATCTAGTAAGTTACCTCATAATCTAGTAAGTTACCTCACTGTCTACTATCTACACAGGCCGCAAATATTCAGCAAGGATGCATTAAATTGATCAAAAATGACAGTAAAGACATTTATAATGTCACAGAAAATGTATATTTCAAAGACATGCTTTTTATTAATCGTGGTATCCTGAAAAAGAATCGATAATGCGGCAAATCAGCATATTAGAATGATTTCTGAAGGATCATGTGACACTGAAGACTGGAGTAATGATGCTGAAAAATTCAGCTGTCATCGCAGGAATAAATTACATTTGAAAGTATATTAAAATAGAAAACATTTATTTTAAATTGCAATAATATTTCACAACATTAGAGTTTTTATTTTTAATCAAATAAATGCTTTTTTTTGTTGTTGTTGAAAAATCTAACCAACCCCAAACGTTTGAACACTTAACATTACAATCAAAATGAATTACAAATCAAAACCCTCCTCCAGATGTCTCCGGTGGTTGTGATCCTGTTTAAGATTTTGGGCAAAACAAAGGGACCGCTTTTGCATCGGGTGTGCATCTGTGATGCTTAAAGATGTTACTAAGTTTTGAAACAGAGCTCTGCTGTTGGTGAATGTAAGTGCGAATGACCAGAAGTTAGATGTGTGCGCGTCAGTGTGGCAGAGAAAGAGAAACACACTCGATAGCCAGAGGTGCAGAAGCAAATCAGGACAGCCATGAGACACGCAGCCGGAGGGGTCAGGAGGTTAAAGGAGAGCGGGGATGCAGGCTATGAGGGGATGGTAACCTGCAGGTGGGCCTGCGTCAGAAGCAGCAGCAGCAGCAGCCTGTTGGGCTGAACTCTCTGGGCTGGAGGTCACGGGTATAGAAGGGATTGTTCGTCTGCCCTGTCCAGGGGGGTCGGACAAGAGAAGCAGTCTCTGCAAACGTCTACACACTAAACTTACCGGCAGCCGGTGAGGACCATATTCTGACAATGTGGGGTCAGAGGGAGAGAGAAGAGCAGGATGGGAAAATTGATGGGATGGGGAAAAAGAAGAGAGGCAAATCATAGATAAGGAGGAATGATGGGGAAAAAAGTGCAAATTAAAGATTGAAGCTGTAGGCTGAGTGATGACTGACTTTAGGGTTTCATCACCCGCCACTAAAAAAATTACTTTAAACTCACTCAAGCCCACACATGTTCTATGGTCATGAATGGAAACGCACACATGAAAATGCCTGCAATGATACCATGGGCATTTATCATTCCATAAATAAAAGAAGGCAAAAGACACAACTGCATGTTTCATCCTGCTTCTGTTTGTGTGATTGTTGATTCAGGCCCTAACGGCACTCAATGTTCAAGAAAGAAACCCCACCTGAGGACAACAAATCAGTAAACACAAAGGTCTTAAAAAAAGGAAGCACATAAGAGTTGGATGATTGAAAGCTGATAAATGGACCTATTGTATAAACGGAATGAGATGAATTTGACTAGACAGTTCATAATAAGCACATCATCTTTATGGAGCATACAATGACTGCATTTACAAGCACAAAAAAATCTGATTATGCCAATGTCTAAAGTAATTTAGGGAGCTGCATGAAAAAAAAAGTGTTTTCCTCCAAAGCATTAAATGATATACAATACAGTTTAAAAGTTTGGGGTCTGTGAATGTAGTGCTTTTGAAAGAGGTCTCATTCTCACCAAGGCTGCATTTATTTGACCAAAAATACAGTTATTTTTTTTTTTATTGTGAAATATGATAACAAATAACTTAATATGTTATGCTGTTTTAGTATTTTTGTGGAAACCATGATACACTTTTTTTCAGGATTCCATGATGAATAGAAAGTTTGGAACATCTTTTGTAACATTTTAAATGTCTTTAATGTCAATTTTCAACAGAAAATCTTACTGACACCAAACTTTTGAATGGTATAGTGTTTGCTTGCTGATACATATGTAGGAATATTTTAACAGCTATAGAGAATGTAAATATATTTTTCAGAATAAAAGCTAAATAAAATCTAAATAAAGATTTTAAATGGCAAATTATGTACATGTAAACATGCTTATTGTCTCATAATATATAAATGACGCAATGTAAAAAAGTAACCGTTTTGTCAATTGTGCCATCTTACCAGATAAAGCTGCCTCTCTAGATGGGGTGGGTGTGGCTGAAGGAGTGGGTGTGGCCGAGGGAGTGGGCGTAACCTCATCCTGGCTCTTCTGCTCTGTGTCTGGGGAGGAGAGGAGAGAGGAGGATGTAGCGCTCTCCATGGAGGATGAGCTAGACGGGGGAGGAGCTGTCACAGTGGAGGAGGAGCCTGAGGAGGAAGAGGAGGAGATAGACTTGGGGAGAGGCTCTGCTGGTGCAGTAGGAGCAGCAGGAGTAAGTGTAAGTAGAGCATCTGGGGCAGGCGTCTCCACCACCATCACTCCTTCAGCTGACACCTCAGCGGGCTCCTGTGCCTGACTCTGTGTCTCTGAGGTCACAAATGGCCCCTCTGGTCGAGCCGCTGTCCCTGAAGCCAAATCATCAAACCTCAAGCTTAACTTTTTTTTTTAAGTAGAGGACATTTCACTACAGACTTTAAACCCTTTTATGTGACACATGATTCAAGACACCATTCAGTGGTTGATGTTTATTGACAAATAGGATCAAAGTTGTCTCCATAGAGTTCAATGCATTGTAGACCTGAGCTTTTATACCTCTTGGTCGAGTTTGCGGACGTGCTCTGCTACTCTGGGCCTCGCTGGCCTCTTCGAACCACCGTGACAACATGTCCGACATCCTCTGCATGAGTGATACATTTGGACTCTGCTCTCCTGCAAAGACAACATATCTCTTCATAATCAATATCAAACCAGATCAAAACCTCAAATCTTTCCACTCACAGAAAGTAGAAACACTGGAAGCCTGCTGTTTGCTTCAAGAGCTCACTGCAATATATTTGGAAGTAGTGAAGTAAAGCAGTCTTTGGACTAAATCCCAGTGAAAAGCTAACAAGCTCCCCTTAGACGGACTGAGTGTTGTTGATATTCATAGTCAGAGGTACTGAGAGAGATTAAAGACGTATTGAAAGACACTGGAGACTGAGGGCTTCAGATCGTTAAAAATAATGGAGGAGAATGCCAGTGCGGATAATAGTGCTGTTCATAGAGGAGACAGCTGGAGATGAAGTGGATGTGCAAATGAGTTTTTGCTCTGAGACACTCTTCAGCAACGAACAATGGTTTTGAGGCTTCAAGGCTGTAACATTTCCAAAAATAAAATAAAATAAAAATGACACGATATAACAATAATATTTTGGATTAACTGTGATAAAATTAATCCTGTTTTTGATTAAAGTCATTTAAACAAAAAGCATATAAGCATATAGGCATGGAGCGGGACTGGTTACACTTTTCATGTTTTATAAACTTCATTATTGATGTGGTGCGGCTGTGACTAGGACGTGCTGATTCTCAAATAAAAAAATGCTAATAAAAAAATGTCAGTCCAAAATGCCATTAAAAAAAAATTTTTTTTTTACTAACGATGATATTTTGATAAACTATTAGAACAGTTTTTGGTGATTACAGTGGTGTAACTTACAATCCTTAACTACAAATCACCATCAGCAAGGGGCTTATAGCTATTAAATATGGTGAGGGACGACTTAAGAAATTACTACATGAAGAAATGTAATACTTCAACCCTTGCTAGCTCATATTCCCAAACCTAAAAAATGTATGTTTGCCTCAACAACTGAATCAATCATCAAGTTGTGATTTCTGATATAAGAACCCATATCTGAAGATCCATTCCTGGTCCATTAATCTGAAGTCACCCCATTAGTATGTTTGTAAAAAGAGCCCTCTGTGTTTATTTGCCCGTGTATATGTACCATCCATACTGCTGTGTCTCAGGCTGCATTTACACTTGGAATTAACATGCTACCTGTATCCAGATGTTGTCCATATACACATTGAAAAGACAAGTGTTAACGTGATTCTAATCGGAATGTTATCCGATTAGTGTGTCCTGGTCCAGAGGTAGTAAGGACGCATTGTGGGCTCAGTGTAATGTAGTGTAGAAAATTCAGAAGTTTTCTGCATGTTACACATACAGTAGCCTATAATGCTTGCACACTCTCCTTTCAAACATGGAATGCATCGGAATAAAATGTTTCTTTGTTTCGTCACATTCACCATGGATAGAGGCTAAAGCGAAAGTTGTTTTACACTCTGTGATAAAGGCCTATTAAAGACCTAATTTATATATTGTGCAGGAAACAGAAATCCAATCAGTTATCCACATACAGAGGCCACTCGATGTGAACGAATGTAAACGCACCATGTCCTGATTGGCTGATGATCCGACCTGCTTGTTTGGATCACGGTGATCCCAAGTTAATGCCAAGTGTAAATGCAGCCTTCAGTATTTGTGACACCGATAGGGCATGCCTGCATGTTCTTATCTTACCATCACGCTCCCTCTCGCTCTCAGGCCGAGCGCGCGGTCCTGTGTCTGACCAGTCCCCTCTCAGACGCAAGCGTTTCACCGGTGGCTGCCTTAGCTGTGGGAACACACATCAGCGAGCTGTCAATCACAGTCAAAACCTCTCAGACGCCCTAAAAATAACACACTCTACCCCGAGCCTTGACATCACTTATCTATACTGGCACGTTTGCAGGAATTATGACCAACAAACATTTATATGAGGGCAGGTCTAATAATGTTAAAGGATAATTTAGTTGCCCTACCCTACGAAGTGAAACAGAACATCCTCATGGTTTTCAATTACCAAGCAGATCTCGGCCCCCATTGACTACCATAGCAGGGGAGGAGGGTGAAGGGTGGGGGATACTATGGTTGTCAATGGGGGCCGAGATCTGCATGGTTACAAACATTCTTCCAAATATCTTCCTTTGTGTACAGCAGAACAAAGAAATGTATACAGGTTTGGAACAACTTGAGGGTGAGTAAATGTTGACAGAATTTTCATTTTTGGGTGAACTATCCATTTAAGTTCACTTTAACCAAAGCTCAAAATAAGTTAAAGTAATGTTTCTTTGTTTCACCAACATTACAATGTAGTACAATTAAAATTTGTACTGACTCTGTATATCAGTATTGATTTATTTGAATGGCTTTAGCTGTATCAAAGTTTGTAAATATATTAATACTGTACTATACTATGACTTCTGTTCCACAGAAGAAAGTAAGTAAATGATGACTTCATTTTGTGGTGAACTATCCCTTTAAAATTCAACAATAAATTTGATACAGTGTGTAACAGGAGGTCTCCGTATCCAACAAGGGGTCTGTCCGTGGTCTCAAAACGTTGAGATGGTGATGGGATAAACTATTGAGGCCACCTTTCCAAGTGCCTCACTCTCATTCTTTTACCATCTCAGTCAGTCAGGACACTCTATTTTGGGTGTCCGGGTGCATTAACAAGACAAGCACCAGCTCTAACATAGCCACATTAGACTAAACAGAGCACATCAGACAGAGACCAATGCATTCATTCTAAAAATAATGTAATAATGAGCACTGCAGCTTCTCCCCACTTCACATGAAGGGATAAAATGAGCTATTCTTTTTTTACTTTGTTAAGAGGCTGGAGAGGACACATGCAGACTGTCAAGGTGCTAGTGGTTTAATGCAAAGTGCTGTTTATTTTGAGTAAAACTTGCAGAATGGCTCAGTTACAAGACACATTATATTTAAAATGCAAATTTGAATTCTTGATCGTTTTATCCTAGTTAACCAGAAGTTAACCTCAGTTCCGTCTGAACACCATACATAAGTAAACTATACTAAGCCCTCAACAATTTCACTGATAGAACAATTGAGTAAAATCTTGTTGTTGTAGCAAAGATTTATTGAAGTCAATAGGAGCTCCTTCACTCTCTCTGGCAGTCATTGTGCACTAGGTGCCTATTTCTGTCTCAGCAGTGGAGCTCTGCATGTTTCCGCACCTCTATTTGGAAAGGAATGTGATCGCGGTGGATCCGGACACAGCTGATCACACCGTACGACAGCTGAAGGCACTGGAGCGGTGACCCAGCACATTTCACCACTACTAACCCAACACAATACAAGTGTACACTGGCAGTTTAGATCAAAGAGACTTGATTAATGAATAATATAGCGATTAATAATGTTTACCAAACCAGCATATCAGAATGATTTCTGAAGGATCATACGTCACTGAAGACAGAGGAGTAATGATGCTGAAAATGTACCTTTCAATCACAGGAATAAATTGCATTTTAAATAATATTAAAATAGAAAACAGTTATTTTATATTGTAATAATATTTCACAATAATACTGTTTTTGTTTTACTATTGATCAAATAAAATGTAGCCTCAGTGAGCATAAAAGAAAAAGATCCAAAAGCACATCAATTGGCCTCGATTGTCTTTTCTGGTTGCGAAAAATCTAAACATTGTGACAGAGAAAATACTTTTTGATGGAAACATGTTGCATCAAGCCTGGTTAGTACATGCCATGGTGGTATAACAATCACAAAGCCTGTCTAACTTCCCTTGCTATTCCATTCCCTTAAAGGTGCACTTATTTCCTCATTAAACATCAAATAAAGGAATGGTACTGAAACTACAATTTCACTCTCAGAATAATTTAATTAAACCATCAATATGGTTTTTAAGATATAAAGATCCCTATTGCATTTTTTCATTCCTTGGCCAGAATCAGTCTTAACAGGGGAATGTCACTCAGCAGTGCAGCAAGCAGTGATCCACATCCTAAACCAAAGCAGCAATGTCTTTTGATCCATCCTCTCTGACACTTCTCTAAAAAACTAATTTCAAACTGCATCACTGAAGCATAATACAGCTGAGGATTACACAGAGTGCATGAGACAAGAGCGCAGGGAACTTAAAAAATCCTTTATTTAGTTTTTTGCCTTGGGCAAGAACAGACTAACTGCACACACTTGCCCCCAGACCAGTCGCTCTTGACTTTCAGATGTCTGGCTCCATTTTCATTAGGACTGCATATCTCATAGAATTAAATTTGAAAGTGTGATTCGCTCTTGTGCGATTAATAAATGGCAAGAGGTTGCAATTTGATTACATAATATATAGTCTGAATGCTTCAGTGTCTGCAGTCAAGTACACATTCTGAGAGGGGTGCAGGGGTCTCATGCTTTCACATACTAATACAGTTTAAATTCGTAATGTGCTTGTTTGCAATGTGCACTTATGTGCACAGAACGCCCTACAGGTTCACACTTGCACAATTCCAAATAGTCCTGGCTGTTACCAGTTATTACACAAATCTAATAAGGAATAAAGATTTTGTAAACAACAATCCTAGTGAAATTGAATTGATTCATTTGAAAACTTCGGCATTACATTTAAGCTGCGATAGTCTTTTCTTCCCTATTGTGATATATATCCAAATTAAATGGCTTCTCCATCAGGAATTGATTAGATTGTTGTATAGTTGTGGTTTGCTATAGAGTGGTGCAGGTATGACATCACTTTGTGAGTTAGCATTTGAACACTTCTGGTTCCATCGTCCCAAAGTCAATGTTTTTTTAAATGGGATTTTGTTTAAATGGCTGAAATAATGTCTGTGGTGAACACAAACCTCAAGACACTTTCACACTTTACTCTACGACATAAAATACATTACTCGTGATTTTTTGAAGAGGTTATATGTCTTGAAAAAGGCGGTTGCTAACAAGTGGCTAAATGGGACTACCAGCCTCATTTATGGTTATAATTGTGCTCTTATAAAATATTCAAACTCAAACTTTATGGGAAAATGTTTTGAGATAAAAAAAAATGAAAGAGTTGTCGGAAGATTAGTGATAGTGACGCTGAAGTCGATTGACTGTGGTGTGTTCTTTTATAGCCTACCTTTAGCTTTTTACTTCTGATGACTGCATTTAGGCTTCAAAATTCATAAAAGTTGTGTTCATCTGTGAAATTATCTTGATAGACAAAACATTTAAGTATCATACATTTTTGCTGAGCACAGAACTTGTTTTTTGTAATAATCCAAAAGCCTATGGGAAAATCCTATCGGGTTTTTAATCGAGGAAACCAGTGTGATGCTAACTGCCTGTTGGCCTACAAAGTGACGTCATACCTGCACCATTCTATTGCATGCTGCAATATTTCATTAAAAAAAAAATTAAATCAATTAGATTTCATGGTGACTTTAAATCATATAACAGACCATCAAGTTAACCATGTCACTGTTAAATACTGAAATGCTTGGCATTTGTAATGTGACTAAAATAACAAGAGATATGTTTCAAGCTCTGTGTTGTGGGTTTTTGAGTATTTCCTTTTTGTTCTGCTCTCACAATGTGAAAAAAGACAAGAGACACTGTGTTCTTGCCATCTTCTTATCCCATTTAATTATTTTCCATGAATTATTCCACTGGTCTTCACTTAGAATCTATCATTTCTCTCCATAAACTCAAATCTTTCTCTCTGCCTATTTTCACAGGGTGCTTTAAATCTCTACTTTTCTTCTTCACTTCTAATCCCTATTAGCATCCCGTTCTAAGGGAGTGTTTCTGAAGTAGGAAAACGCAACAGACAAAATACTTAAATATACATTTTTTGTCTTTCAAAATGATGTAAAGCATATTGAATTATATGAAATAATGTTTTTAAATTGTAGCAAATGACTTCTTCTCTGAAACAAATGACCTCAGGTGCTCACCATAAGCTCTAGTGTGAAAATGGCTAAAGAACATCCTGCTGACATCAGCTTACCTCCTCTCGCCGCTCTTCAGAAGGGCCCTTGAGCTCCCTGGCCTGGTCATCTTTGGGGTCAAACAGGTAGATGTAGTCAGAGGAGTAACTGACCAGCACTTCTTGCCCATCTTCACTGTAACACAGAGAGGTGACGCGGCAGGATTTGGTGGACAGGTGGGCAGGGACAAAACGCACACACATGCCGGTCGTCCCTCTGCCCATGTAGTTACCTAGCCAAACAGAAAAAAACGGTGATTCAGAGGATGTGAATCATCTTTAGGAGGAGAACTTAAAAATATAATCTATTGTTCTCAAATGAGTTCTGAGAGTTCAAGACCTCCCGTTGAGGTATAAGTCACAGATCCATATCTGGCTACATATATATATATAAAAATCATGAAATCATGCGGTAGGTATTTGTTCTTCTATAAGCATGATTTAAAGAAGAACAAAAGGCTGAAATGTTAAACATGAACCATTTCTCACCCGTAGCTCTTGTTCCCAGCATTCTTCTGTCGTAGATCCTCACTGAGCTATCTGAACAGCCCACAGCAAGATAGTAGGGGACCAGGGGGCAAATGGATATTGAGGTAGCGGCTCTCCGGCAATTAATCAAAATGTCCTGATAAGGGACAACAGAGAGATTTGAGAGAGAGAGAGAGAGAGAGAGAGAGAGAGAGAGAGAGAGAGAGAGAGAGAGAGAGAGAGAGAGAGAGAGAGAGAGAGGGGGGGGAGAGGGGGGGAATGACGTAAAACAAAACAGAAAATAAATAAGTGGGATGTAACATTTGAAAACCACAGCACACAGGTTATCAGGAAATCATTAAATAAACATTAGTGAATCAAACACAAAGTGCAAATAGAAACAAGTGTGGTTGTTTTTTTTTGGTTTTTTTTGATTGATTGATTGACTGAATATAATCAATAATGTTGGTTAACATTCAAAAGGGCAGGATTTTTTTTATGTTTTTAAAACAACTCTTTCAAGCATACCAGGGCTACATTTAAAAATTAAATAAAAACAGTAATAATGTGAAATATTATAACTATTTAAAACACCAATTTTTTGTTTAAATATATTTGAAAATGGACTTAATTACTGTGATGGCAAAGCTGAATTTTCAGCAGTCATTACTACAGTCTTAAGTTTCACATGATTCTTCAGAAATCATTCTAATATGCTGATTTGGTACGAAGAAATGTCTTATTATTATCAATGAAAACTGAAGGCTGAACCTGGGATACATTTTTTTCATGAAACTTTGATGAATAATTAAAAGAACAGCATTTATTTGAAGTACACTATAAAAAATGCTGGGTTGTTTTAACCCAATGTTGGGTCAAATATGGATTAACCCAGCGATTGGGTTGTTTTAACCCAGCGGTTAAGACAACCGAATCGCGGGGTTAAAACAACCCAATTGCTGGGCATATTTGACCCAACATTGGGTTGTTTTTTACCCAGAATTTTTTAGAGAGTAGAAATCTTTTGTAACATTATAAATTGTTTTACTGTTAATTTTGATCAGTTGAATGCATCCTTGCTGAATAAAATTATTATTATTTATTTTTTTAAATCATACTGACCCCAAAATTTTGTACGGTAGTGTATAGCATTACATAGCAAGTAGATGCAGTTGCCAAAAAAGTAAAAAAAGAAAGTTTTTTAATTGCATCAGTATAATTATATTGTAAAATAGACACCTTGCAGTATCCACGCGAACTTGATGGCCTTAGATAACAAAATAACAAAACAAAATGGCATTTCTTTTATTACTTTATATTTTATTATTATTATAGAACAAGCACACCTTTTAAGTAAAATATATTGTATATAATATAGTCCCGCCTACAAAACATCTAATTGGTTCAAAATCCCACTTCACATGTACTGTATATAAAATCTATTTGATAGCTGAAGCCCTACTACTGACAGAATGCAAGCAGAGATCCAAACAACAAGCAATGTGTTGTCTTGGCCTCACAAACAAAATGCCTTCTGATAGCAACAGAAAGCAATCATGCCCTCGGGCCAATACCGTCCTCACAGCACACACTCAGTAGGTTGAGAAATCGAGGTTGGAGGCTGCTTCCTCAGAAATATATCAGAGGTGCTGCACTGCATCCGTGTTATTCACCAGCTGGAATGGTGACATTGAGGGATGTGGGAGGGGAGCCTGATCTCAGATCAGAACAGCAGCCCCTCCCCAGAGCACTACCAGGAAGAAACATGCTGAGCCTTTGGGTATATTTGGTGATGTGTGTATCTACAACTTGTGCAAAGCCTTCTTACATCTTTACAGTCCTCCTTTGTGCAGCTCGTCTTCATCCGCAAGTCAAACCACCTCACTGTGCCGTCTTCTCCACAGGACAAGAAGGTATAGGGGTCATTTGGCACCGTCATTATCTGTAGACAGAAACAGAAAGAGAGAATTATGTGAGACGTCAACCTCCACCTCGCCACACTTCGACTACAAACAAAGACACTGCTGACACAGAAACGTTCAGAGGCAGACGTTGTGGATTTTATTTCCTTCTCTCTGCACTCTTTAAATAACACCTGTACCTCATAAGCAGTGCCATAGTGGCATGTGAACTGGCACTGTCTGTTGATTTCTTGGCTCTTCTCTGTGTGTGTGTAGAAAATGATGCCGTCGCCTGAGCAGGACACAATCTGTTGATCGTTAGTGTGGGGCATGAACTTTGCGCTGAAGATGTTGGCCCGATGTCCTGAACGAATAGTCGTCTTGACCTAAAGACAAAAGTACGATCATTTTAATTGAACAAAATGTCAACAAATATGGCACTGTTTAGCACAGGTTTGGTTTAATAAAGCTTTGACATTTTAAAATGTCAAATCAGCATTCAATGCATCAACTTTTCTAGATTGTTTAGAAAATTCTGGCTGATACAAAAACACATACTAATCATGTTATGGCCAATGACTTATAAATGGCTGATATAGTAAAAACTCCATATTCTGTGTTGTATAGAATTTTATCTAAATAGTATTTTGTCTAAAAAAGAGGAAATCTCATCCAATATCGACTGATACCGATAAACAGTTTACAATAAGGTTTCATTAGCAAACATTAGCTAACTACTTTAATTAACATGAACTAAGAATTAACAATAATTCTACAGCATTAATTAATCTTAGTTTATGTTTATTTCAATATTTACCAATACATTATTAAAATCTGAAGTTGTATTTGTTAACATTAGTTAATCCACTGCAACTAAAATGAATAAACAATGAACGACTGTATTTTTAACTTACTTTAACAAAGTACAAATATACTGCTCATTGTTACTTCATGTTAGTTAATTCATTAACTGTTAACAAATGAGACCTTACCGTGTTACCGATAAATAAGTCCTATAACCAATATGGTACTGATCGTACGCCATCGTTTCAAAATAATACAACATTTTAATATAATGCCTACAGTAGCATGCATTACAAAAGTGAAATGCAGTTTTATTTGTAGAGGTTTTTTCTTTAACTTACCTTTCTGTTGTAAGGGTTTGTGATAACCAAGTTAGTGTCATCGGACCCTGATAAGATGTATTCTCCCGTTTCATTCCAGGATATGGTGTTAACCTTTAAAGAAACACGTTTCTTCTGATGAATAAACTTTGCGATTATTTATCATAGTCTCCATTTTCTTTAAAGAAATAGTTCACCAGAAATTAACACTCTGTCATCACTGACACAAAAACCCACATTATTTCTTCTTTGGAACACAATTTTGAAGAATTATTCTTTTGTGTTCCACTAGGTTTCTACTTGATGACAACATTAACTGAGCTCCACTGATAACACCAGTATTTTAACCATCACATCCATTCCTGCTTGAACATTTTAGAGCTAAAATGGACCGAGGTAGTGTGTGCTGCCTGTGCCTTTAAGAGAAAGCAATCAATATTTCATTAACTCAAGGTTGATACGCTCTCTTCCTCCCCTTTCTAGAGCAGCTCAAAAATCATCACAGAGGGTCCATTTCCTTTGACCTCCCCCTTTCGAAAATAACATCATTGGGAGGGATTAAGCATTTATCCCTCATTCTGCTCTTCCGTTTTCACTCTACAGCTCTGCTTTGTGTAGTGAGGAGATGGAATTAGATTGTGGATTGTGTTAGATGTAGTAAGATGCATTGCATGTTAAAATAACAAGGGTTGAAAGCAGTCTGAACTGTGTCATTAGGGAATGCGGGGAGTCTGCTTTAAATGAGGCAACACTGGAACAGAACCTGAAACGTTACCCCAAAGTCAGGTGATAAAAGACATCTATCTCTTCTTGAAGTTAAAAATGCACAGTGTGGTTTCAGACATCAGCTGACACAGTTCAAAAAGGCCATTGAGAAAGGCCATCTGATCAATTGGAATAAACTGTTTATAAACTGCATCTGTAAAAAAGTTGTTTTTAGGGAGAGAACTAGATATGTGCGTTAGGGTAGTTTATGGTCAAAAACATATTTTTCTTTAATTTATGAGAAATATTTAGTTCCAACAAAGAGAGAGCTAGACTTAGATATTTTTATATATTTTTTAAAATGCAATTTATTCCTGTGATGGCAAAGCTGCATTTTCAGCATCATTACTTCAGTCTTCAGCGTCACATAATCCTTCAGAAATCATTCTAATATGCAGATTTGGTGCTCAAGAAACATTATTATTATCAATATTAAAAACAGTTTTTGTGGAAATCATGATAAACTTTTTCAGGATTCTTAGATGAATAGAAAGTTTTAAAAAACAGCATTTATTTGAAAGAGAAATGTATTTAGTCACTTTTGATTAATTTAGAGCATCTTTACAGGATAACAGTATTAATGTCTTAAAAAAGAAAAACTTTTGAATGGTAGTGTATTTCGTCAGAATACATAATATATTCAAAGATGCTATTTTTTTGAATGGCCGTCAATTGAGAAAGATGCTCATTGCAGCCAGATGGTCTAGTTATGGCATCTAACAGCGGGGGTTTTACAAACATGATGCGTTGTATCTGCTTATTGTGAACAATCCTTGGTAGACTAAATTAAAGTGCTGCATTCTGTTCCTGCTGTGTTTCTGGCCATGATCAGGCCTCAAATCCTCACAGTGGTCACCTCACTGTCACTATCAGACTCAGTTGTACTGAAGTAAAATACGGAATCCTTTTTTCTGATACAAATTGAAACCTTGCACCAAGTTTTTTAAAGCCTGTTAACAGTTATATTGGAGTGTTTGTCACTTGCAAGACTTGCAATTAAAATAGAGTTCATGTCCCAGCAGTAAAGCAGAATTGACAAAATGACGTCCCTGGTGGCTGCCTGGCGCCTATCAGCTTTTGAGTTTAAATCACTGACAGATAAAGAACAGGAGCCACTGATAAGTGGGTAGAAAGAGACCCACACACACACACAATATAAGCACAAAGATTCCCCTGAGACAAAATAACCCAGACAGACACATTCTCCTACAGGCACATTTATCAAGGAAAAAAATTAGCTAACAAAAAAAGACTGCTGGGGGGCAAGAGCATCAGACACAAATGGAGACTTGAGTACAGGTGAAACAAAGGCTTTAGTGACTTACACATCCATCATGCACATTGAGAACGGCTTCGAGCTTCAGTCGTTGCACAAACTCTCTTCTACCTGCAGGAGAAAACAGAAAAAAAATTATTGTGGCATCTCTTTTCACTCACAAACTCATTTGCATTGTCTGTTAAACCACTCAAGAGAGTATTCACAAGGACATACAGCTGACCTGTCCCACATTCAATACACTTTAAATTCAGTCCTTTAAAGCTGTCATTTCTGTGCAGACTGGTTTCTCCTCATCATCAGAATTTTGTAAAGAAATGTATTTAGCAAGAATGTTTATAAGAGACATTTTGAATTATTAAAAAAAATGCTGTTCTTTTGAATTTTCTATTCATCAATGAATCACAGTTTCCACAAAAATATTAAGCAGCACAACTGTTTTCAAAACTGATAATGAGGGATTCACCAATATGAAAATTTTGGCTAATACCGATAACCAATAATTCCTTATATTTGAAAGCTGCTCACCGATATATTAGCCAATAAATCTAAATCCAAATTTGTATATAATTTGTGAGAGGCTGATTACAAAAACAAAAGTCTCGTCATTAAAAGCCAAGCACACAAATATAATGTTCTCATTATAATTTTATGTAGCATATATGACAGACTGTTATGGCTGTTGTACTTAACTGTATTTTCCTTTTCAAAGGGGCAATTTCAATCATAATTCAAGCAATTCAAAAGCATCATGGAAAACAGTGCGCACCTGAAGTGTCTCAGCTAAAGAAAATTATCCATTATTTATTGCCGTTAATATATCGGCTAAATTTTCTAAATTTTCTAACATATATCGACCAATATGTTGGTCGGCAAATGACAATATTATGTCACAATATTTCTGTTTTTACTGCATATTTGATCAAATAAATGAAAAATGGTAGTGCAAGTTGATCCAATTCTGAAACACTCAAACAACCGCAATGTGTTAATAGCACCATAGTGTTTACAGTTTTCGACTAAAAATGGAAGTCAACCACTAATGCCAAAACACTTTTCAGTTTAATAGAGATCAGCATGTCCCATTTACACTTAATGGGACTGAGCTTAGCTATGGACAATCAGAGGCAGTTTACTTTATGTTTATATGAATAACATGCACAATAATCTAAGGCTAAAAAGTTCATTTATTTTGTAAATCTAAGCTGGAGTGTCTATGAAACTATATTATGTGCAAGAGGAGGCTGCTGTTAATGGCTGCTGATATCTTCACTGCTTTGGAGAAGTGCCACAACACTATTACGTTACCTCCTGCATTTGCTGAGTCGCTGTCCAAAGATGGAAAACATCCTGTCATACACTGATGTGGTAATTTCAACCACCCTGATTTGGTTTGTTGATGTTGTTTTGTTTAATCTCTTATAAAATACCTCAGATTTATTTATTTGACGTGCAAATAATGTAGTTTAGACTTAACAATGCTGGTGCACTACAACTACAATACCAAGTCACACTCTGCACTTCTCGCATTAAAAAACCTTACGATATTTACAACATTTATGTTTTAATTCCTGACAAGCAGATATCTGTGTGTGGTTGGTAAATGACATATCTTTCCATGGCTGTATTTTCAGCCTGTGTAATAAGGAGCTACAAATAGCAAGTGCCAAACTTAGGCCAACCGTTTTCAATGGTGCGATCCTATTGAAGAGCAGCAGCCTGAGATGACATTGCTCTATGCATTGACTGTACAACCTCTATACTGACAGATCACACATGCCAAAATAAAGCAAATGCTGGCATTCACTTATAAAATGAAAAGTATTGGATTATAATTTGTAGACTTGAATTTGTGTGAACATTTGTAGGGATGTAGGTTAAATTCACTCTTGCTTCATTCACAAATGCATGAAACTGAGATATTCTGTTGTATTTTTGGCTGATCTTTGTTTCTAACCGTTAGCGCTGGCAGGTTTTATAACATGAACAAGAGCAGAGCTAAATTCGGCACACTCTGAATGATATGCTATCACTATCTGAATGTGAGATCCAGAGCAAAACACTGAACATATTGGCACAGTTCATTAACCAAACAGAATTCAGCATCCAATTTTTAGGGCACAGAGAAGAAATGAGCTGAACTGGTCTTGTCTAAAATACATATTCGGGTCAGACTAGGTGGATTCTATTACATAAGCGTGCTTTGAAGTCTGCCAAGACCGGCTGACACTTCTCTCAGGTCTCTCAGCTCAAGTGTAATGTTGCAGAGGGGGATGTCTGTTGAACACAACAGAGCTACAAATTCACCAGTGAAGTAAAAGAAAATGACTTTTAGAGGTCAGATAATGTCAGATTCTCCTCACTGTCAAGCCATGAGCACAAGTCCTATTTTTTTCCTATAATAAGTATTGAGTTTATGGAGGCACATCGTAATATTGAATCAAAATCTCTCTCTCTCTCTCTCTCTCTCTCTCTCTCTCTCTCTCTCTCTCTCTCTCTCTCTCTCTCTCTCTCTCTCTCTCTCTCTCTCTCTCTCTCTCTCTCTCTCTCTCTCTCTCTCTCACACACACACTTTCTCTCTCTCTCTCTCTCTCTCTCTCTCTCTCTCTCTCTCTCTCTCTCTCTCTCTCTCTCTCTCTCTCTCCTCTCTCTCTCTCTCTCTCTCTCTCTCTCTCTCTCTCTCTCTCTCTCTCTCTCTCTCTCTCTCTCTCTCTCTCTCTCTCTCTCTCTCTCTCTCTCTCTCTCTCCACCCAAAAATAAATTAATCTATGTATTTCAAATCCTTCTATATAAAAGGTGATAATAAGGCTTTAAAAGACTAAAATAGTTCAAACATCATATGGATTAGGTTTTTGGTACTTTTTATGCTGTTGTTGTTGTTTTTGTTTCATTTTGGACCTCAACAGTCTCTGTAGCTACCTGCTCTTTCATTGTATGGAAAAGCAGAGCATGGACATTTTTTTGACATCATTGATTTAGCTCATTTTGTGTTTTACAAAAGAAAAAAATACAGGTATTGAATAATGAGAGAATAATAATTGAATAACAAATAAAAGAAATCAGTGGCAGTATTGTGTTTTGATGGATTTTTACAACCTCTTTTGCATACATAAAATGTATAAACACAAACCTGTTAATATCTAATGTGTAGATATTAGCACAAACCTGCTAATATCTAATAGGTAGATCCTTCTTCTTATCCTTCTTAAATTATATTGTTCTTAATTTTTTTTCACTTTATAAGCCATTTTAAAGATGGTTTATATATACATAAATGTTGTTGTTTTTTTATATTTTGGAACATAAATGACTTATGAATCAATGTTACCAATAATCAATAATAACAATGTTTGTAACATTTTATGTGGGGTCTGTTTCATTTTTGATATAATATGCAATTGTGATATATGCATAATGTAAAATGGGTAAACATTAAAAAGAAAAAAAGGAAGACAAATCTTGCCAATACAAGTACTTCCCCTTACTTCTGAAAATCTAAGATAGTGCTCCTTCCAGATAGCTAACTATTGAATCAGTTTGACATTTCATTGTTTGTTTTTTCTTAAGCAAAATGTTACCAGTAACACTGGTACTATTCCATTATGTCGTTCTGAAAACAGATCAGCATCAGAGTAACAGGTCAGATGATCTTTAACCAGTGTCCCTGTCCTGTGTGCAAGCTCGAATGACAGCTGTCACCTAAAAAGCTCTACGTAAACAAGTCTGATTTTCAAGTGTGTGATACATGCATACTGGTCGTAGTTTCTTACCTAAATAATTTGTCCTGACCGCATATGGATCTGTGCTTCCAATGGTGCGTTTTCTTACATCCCAAATGAGATTGCCAGAGCAGGACATGGTGTTTAAACCTCTAATGTTGAGACATGCATGGATGAAAAGGGGAGAGCAGACGCTTTTCTTGTGTGTTTGTCTTCCTTCCGTGTCGTTTGATTATTATTGTTTCCCTGCACAAAGCCTAATAGTCGGTCATATAAGTTCATCGACAACTGATACTGGATGAATGAGAGAATATTACTCCTCGATATCGACACCCCCGCTGCGATCCGTTACCGAGACTATGTCCATGATTGCTTTAAGGTGTAGTACAAATATTGTGCTTCTTGTTTGGCTATCCGCTTTAGCCTCTGCTGCTCTGGTACGTCAAATCCATCTCGAGCCCAAAGCCAATGAAGGGAGAGAGGCGCAGTATGTTGACTGTAATGAGCGGCTCGCTCTCGAGAACGTCAAGTGTGCGCAGACATTACGCCGAAATTGCGTTTGAATCTCAAGAATATTTAGTCTCACCTGGGGTATTTGTACACTATAATAGTAAAAACAAATAGCTTAATTCTATTAGTTCAGAAGATTTAGTAACTGGCATACAAATGATAACTCGACATAGTACTGTCTTTATTTATTTATTTATTTTAAAGCTAAGTGATTGGTTCAAAATTAGCTTTGAGAAAAGCTTCTTTTTTTCTTCTTCTTAAAAACAAAACAGAAAATAAAATAAAAAACAAGACACAAACAAGAAAAAAAGAAAAGAGAAAAAATAAGAGGGATTTAAACTATAATAGTATGGACGAAAATAACGACTAATTAATCATCATTTGCCAGTGAATTGCAAATATATAGTGGAGTTAAAATATGAGAAATATTTAAACTAATTTTGTTGCAAAATAGACAAACAAGTCATTCAAATACAAATGCAATGCAATATTTTAACACACTGTATTATATTAAACAAATCAACCCAACCAAATAATCAATATTTGTTTAAATTAATTTGCAACCAAGCAAAACAACCAAAACAAATGTCTTTTAAAGAATTGCATGGAAACTTTTAACTTCCATGCCCATTATTCCACAATCAACTTTGTGGAATAATATATTCTAAACATAACCATGAAAACAGCTTCTTTTCTCGAGCTTTGACTTCTTCTTCTTCCTGCTATTTGGATTCTTCTTGGAACTGTATTAAGCTTTGTCTTTTTTTTAGGTTTATTTCAATCTTGTATGTTTCTTCAAGCAATAATTTAAAAAAACACCTATACTGGGCAGGGGTGGGGTGTGGACCATTGATGGAATCGGAGGAAAAATAAAATTGTATTACCTTCTAAATCCTATTAAACAGTTCTACCATTCTTAAGTATCTAATTAACATATGAATATGTCAATTATGCAGCAGTGTTTGTAAGATTTCCTATTCCCATTTCTCTTAAAGGCACAATATGTAATTTCAACATGAGGTCGCTTATTCAAAACAAAGGCGCAGGGTCATGTTGTTGTCGGAAAAGAATATTTGGGACTCGTGCAGAAATCATTTTCATGGATGAGCTAATGTATTAAAGATTTATTAACGTTACTGTAGTATAAAGGGTGGGGCTGAAAGCTGTTGGAGTGAAACGTGGCCCCTGGAGCAATTGCTAATGAGAGACAAGCGTGGCACACGGCTCGAGATTTTATTATGCCACTTCCACTTCTTCCGGTCATGTGGGGCAATGCAGCAGTGTTTTATCATATTAGATAAATTTGAGTGTGTTGTAAGTTATGTTATAATGCTACTTGTGCATTTCGCTCAGTGACTAGAGGCACTTTAGATCGATATTTGGCATAGTAAAACATGGTAATCACAGTAAATCAAGAAAACTAGATTTAAACATGCTGGACAGTAAAGTACTTGGCCTGGCAACTGACTTTGTTTGTGGTCCCTTATGTCAAATATTAAATACATGCTTAATGAAAGATGTTTTTCCCACTATCTGGAAAGAAGGTAAAATAATTCCCTTACCTAAAGATGGCAGACTAGCACTCACTGGGAAGAACAGTAGACCTATCACTATACTCCCGGTTCTTAGTAGGTTGATGGAGAGAATAGTTCACTCACAAATACAGGAATACTTTGAATGTAATGGCTTGAACACAGATTTCCAACATGCTTATATAACCATTCAACTTGTTCCGCCCTTACAGCAATGACAGATGACTGCCTCAAGGAAATGGCTAATTTACAGATGACTGGTGCAGTATTACTTGATTTTAGTGCGGCATTTGATGTCATAGATCACAATCTACTCGTCGGTAAACTAAAATGCTATTGATTTAATCCAACTGCCATCCAATTTATGGAGAGTTATCTCACAAGTAAGACGCAACGGGTTTATTATAAGGGCAGCTGGTCTCACTCTAAGGTCTTGGACTGCGGGGTCCTGCAAGGGAGCTGCCTGGGACCACTTTTATAAGTCATCTTCACAAACGATTTACCATCAGTTTTGTGTAAAGCAACTGTACAAGTGTATGCTGATGATTACACATTGTATTATGCTGCAAAAAACTGTCAGTGAACTGCACAATGTTTTATCAGCTGAGTTAAATATGGTTTTTGATTGGATAAAACGAAATAAGTTGGTGCTGAACATCTCAAAAAACAAATAAATTATCTTGGGATCGAGTCATAAACTGTCATCTGCACCAAAGATGAGTTTGATCTTGTCTGGGGAACCTATAGAACAGGTAGATAAAGTATAATAACTGGGCACAATAGTCACCTGTCATGGGCGGAACATATTGATAGCATAGTGAAGAAGATGAGTTGCAGTATCTCTATGGTGAGGAAATGTCTTTCTTATGTCCCAACACACATAGTAGGACAGGTGGCTAAATCTTTAATTTTATTTCACCTGAATTCTTGTGCCCCTGTGTGGTCGTCTGCATCTAAAGGTCAACTAAAGAAGTTACAATCTGTCCAACATAGAGCTGCTAGGTTAGTATTACACTGTCCCTTCAGAACAAACACTTTCAGTATACACCGTTGACTCTCATGTTTAATGGTTGAGAAAAGGCTGGTTTTCAATACAATTGCATTTTTCAGAAACACTGTCTTTTCTTTTCAACCTGTTTTTAACCAAATTGTTAGGTGTGATCAGGTTTATTCTTATTTGACTAGGTCAGCTGATGCTAGCAAGATGATGTTACCACGCCCAAAATCAAATGCTTTAAAGGGAACAGTTATTTACCGTGCCATCAATTATTGGAATAATTGCCCACTGAATATACTTAAAATTAATTGCAAAGTCTCTTTCAGGTACCACCTGAGACTGCACTATTTAAAATTGTGAATAGGGAATGGACATTTTTTTCTGTATGAATGTAATACTGTAATAATTTATTCTGATTAATTTCTGATGTTTATAATGATGCCTACAATGTTTTACTGCTTTTAGATTATCATTATGTGATTTTTTGTTTGTTTTTGATGTGGACCCCCGGAAGACCAGGAAGACTTGTCTCACTTTGGTGACAGCTAATGGGGATCCTTTTAACAATAAACAATAAACTAGATTTAAACAATAAGACTAAATTGTGTTGAGCTGTATAACAATGATTAATTTTCTGTAGATTAATGTATCCAAAAAGCTGCTCACCTGTCTAATAACACACAATATATTGAAGCGTCTTTGGTGTTTCAGTGGTTTCTACAAACAAAAACGAAAATCGAGGGTATGATGTCATTGACAGGCAACAGTCAGTTAAAATTGGTTTTGTTCTCTGGATTTAAACATTCTTGGAAACATTTAGGATAATGTAACTACACAAGACAACTAAATAAAATATACGGTATAACATTGTTCTAGTGGTTTTTTGATTTTGTGAATCCCAAAATCCCCATATTGTGCCTTTAATTCTTCCATCTGAAATACCCTTTCATTTTCATAAGCAGTACGTGCTCTACTACAGTTTCTGCTGATCCACATAAACTACAATTCCCAGACTCATCCCAGACTCAGTTTGTTCATCCTATAATTTATAGCCGTGTGCCCAAGGCGACGTCCGGTAACGATTCTCTTCTCTTCTACTACTAAAATTCCTTCGTTCACCCCATACTTGATTTTGAATATGATAAAGAAGTTTTCCTCTTCCCTCCAGTTATTGCCATTTTTATAGTTGTTCTGATTTTAGCCTTAACTTCTTCCTTACTTAGTGAAATATTAATTTCGACATCTGACCATTCCTGCACCTAGTGCTTTGCTAAATCAACTTCCTCATTAGACCTTTGATTTCTCAAAGGTCCCGCCTTTTTAAGAGGGTGCGAACGTCTTTCAGCCAATCACACGAAGAGGCGTGACCATAGCAACCAATCCTATACTTCAGAGATTCAGTCAAGTCATGACGCAATTAACTTTGCGACGCGTCCCCGCTGACAACATACCAGTAAACTGCATTAGCAAGGTCGAGAGTAGGACAATAACGTAGACTTTGTTCTTTATGCTCGTCCAAAGGTCTTATTTTCTTGACTACGGGCTCTTGCCTTTTGGAAATACCACGAGTCAATAGCAGTAGAGTGCTTTGCACGCCCTACGCTGTATTTTCGTGCGTGCAAGTGGTAGCATTTAGCTTGTTCAGAAGTCACCATGGCTATGGTGGGGCTGAGAGCTTCTTACCACAGAATCCTCGGCAGGATCGAACATATGCTGCCGGCTAAACTGAGACCTTTTTATAACCACCCTGCAGGTAACACAAATGCTGTTAGTGTGACAGCTTATTTGTCACTGACACTGATCCTGTTAACCTCTTGAAGCGGCGCGGTGTGTCATATGACGGTGCAGCCATAGAGACTGCTACCTGAGCAGGTGTTTTTGTCTTACTGGTCAAAAAACAGCCATATTTAAAATAAAGGTAATAATTAGCTTGGTACACCAATATAACAGAATTAGTCTCCTTTGATGTAGATGTAAGTTAGCCTAGAATAGATCTGAGGTTTTAGATATAGAAAATGTTGATTAAATTAGGAGGGCGTTAGACGTGTATTTTGTAGAATATATATATATATATATATATATATATATATATATATATATATATATATATATATATATATATATATATATATATATATATATATATATATATATATATATAGTAATTATAGCCGCTGTATAATATGTAGAAATGTTCTTTTTTTTTTTTTTTATGGAAACCATGGTGTATAGTTGACACTTTTCAGGAAATTAAGTTTTCATGCTTCATGCTTTCATTGGCATCAATCATATGGGTACAAAATGGGAAGAAAAATTTGTATGTATATACATATAAGTATTTCTGCCTATTATAAGTGAAAAATATCACATTTTAATTAAATTTTATGTGTTTTCAAATTTTAAGACATGATCATTAAATATAGTTTATAATCCTTGTGTGATTGTAATTTTACAGCAATTCCATTATCACGTATTAGTATTATTATGACATCAATTGTGCATTTTTGATTTTAATTGTACATGTAATGGAAAAAGGTCAAAAGCTTTTAAAAAATGTCACAGGTCAGCGAAGTGTACTGTATTCGTGCAAAGTGCTTTTTACAAACAGAAATCATTCTCAGTAATATATTGTGTGACTGAATAGCTAATTATAATTTATTTTATAATAGTTTGCATGATTTATCTTAAGAGAGTCAGTGTTTATAGTTCTTCTAGTTTTTGGTGATAGAATAAATAGAGATCAAATTACATGTGCGTTGATAAACAGAGGTTGACTGACAAGAAAGAAACTAAAAAAGATTACTGTGTAAAATAACTGTTTTGGCATATAGCACAGCAGATTTTGACCTTAGCTTCACCTTTGCTAGAGGGAACGTGTCATATTAAGCACAATAGATGACTGATCTTTTATTAAATTATATATATTTTTTTAATGCAGAATGTTTTTTCAATGTTCTAAAACAAATCTGTTGTGATATGTAGATCACTGATGGCAATGTAAGCTGATTAATGTCTTTTAGTCTTACTGAATGTTCAAATATTCAATGTTTTACAGATAAAAGTCCATAATTGTATCATCAGCCATTGTACATTGTACTTCATATTGAAAATCAATTTAAGTCTGAGCTTTGTGCTACACATGCACAGAGCCACAGGGATGCAGGTTCAATTCTTAATTAATCCCAGTATCCATGCCCCTTCCTCTACTTTTTAAAAAACCTGTCACAATTACACACATTCTCTGTGTACATTTGACCTGTGAACCATGTTTAACTGAATTGATTTGCTCTTTATTTAGGTCCAAAGACTGTGTTTTTCTGGGCACCAATGTTTAAATGGGTAAGAATAACATTAACAACATACAGTATCTGGAGGTTCTTTTGATATGTTCTTTTTCCTCACTTATTTGTGATTTCACACAGGGTCTGGTCTTAGCTGGCTTAGCAGACATGGCACGGCCAGCAGATAAACTCAGTACCTCCCAATCTGCTGTGCTGACAGCCACTGGTATATATCACATCTCTATTTATAAATATGCACATTTTGAAGTTCCAAATCTCCCTCACTCTCTGTTTTTCAGGTCTTATTTGGTCCAGGTATTCCCTGGTTATTATACCCAAGAACTGGAATCTGTTTGCTGTAAACTTCTTTGTTGGAGGTGCAGGAGGATCACAGCTCTATAGAATATGGCAGTGAGTACACTCATTCACCTATAGAATACATTCAGGAGTGTGAAATGTAAAATCACTGTTACGAACCCCTGTTTTAAAGTGCTCGTTGGGAAAGGGGTAAGCAACATAAAAGGACATGTGAGGCAAAGTGCAATTTAAACATTTATTATAAGGATAAATAATGAATGCACAAAAAAAGGCATCACGTGAAAATAAACACTTAAAGGGGTACTTCAGCGCTGGGAAGATGAATCTATATTTAAACTGGGACATTTATGTAGTAGAAAGGTGTAATTATTTTTGAATTTGGTGCCTTCTAGACTGAGAAAAGACAGAAAATGTATTTTTGTCTCATGGGGATGAAAGACAACAACTCCCAGAATGCACTTGCTTCGCTGGCCACTCTAGGCACGGCTACTGCAGCCGCATTTACAGCAATGTTCAGTTTGGCGCATGTTCAGAAAATGTTCAGTCTGGCGCATTTTCAGTTCATGTCTTTGATAGCTTAACTCATAGAAATTCATTTGAAAAGTTGAAACACTCACTTTGCTCTCCACCACTCCGTTTACATGAATCTCCGCAGCTCCCCGACCCGAGTGCGATGTTGAAAACATGTGGAAATAGCGCATACTGCTGGCTGTAGTCTTTAGCCTCTGGCCAAAAAATCCTCCGATGACGCAAAATGACGATATTTGTGTCATCGTAGGATTTTTTCCAGAAATAAAATACATAATTCTCTCATCTCAGGGGGACATGAGGGGGGAAGTACGATACTTCGAATATACTCCTGGGTTTCTACTGATACAAAGCTTAATGCTAATCGCTGAAGTAACCCTTTAAATAAACTTTACTGAAACCAAAATATACTTAACAGAGAGAGAAAAAAATCTACAGAACATAACTTCAGCGGCTAACTGGGCATCAGGACATGCACAGGATTCACCGCTCCTTGCCTCTTTTCCGTGCCTCTCGTGCACTCACCTAGGAGCCATTAGAGCAATAGGGCAAAGGTTTACAGGGGCGGAGCCTAACAACACTCACAGAAGCAGAAAAATACAAATACAACACCCATAAGGCTTAGGCCATAACAATCACATAAATAGGGAATTAGAAAAAAAGGGAAATGTTCTGGATTTTCTACTATTTTCGACTATATTTCATAGTAGCCAGCTAATGTCATTCATAACAGCTACATGTAAACCAGTTCTGGGGTCTTTGTACGTCGCTAAATCATTTAGCTGGATTTGATCTTGGATTGTTCGCTGCATTGTTTATCATGGTTTCAAGTATCGATGCATCTTTCCCTCTTTAGGGAACACAAGAACACGCATTAATCTCAGACAATTTATCCAGATATTTTTATCAAATACGTAAATTCATTTGAAGAACCAAATTAGCCAGAGATCAGTTATCACGATTAAAGATCTGGAATCTGTCAAATCACCTCAGATGTATTAAGCTAGGTACAAAGAATGGACCCCTGGATCAGTCGATGACTTTGACAGATCAACAGAGGGAAACTTAAGCGTCAGCTATCTAGATGTATAATAAAAAAGCTTATACAAGGAATCAACTGTACTGTCTAATTAAATGTCTGACAATACCTAAAATGGCCCAAAATGGTTATTTTAAAGGGGTTATGTCATATTTTGTACTTATTTTTTATTATTATTAACAGTCTTTTTGCACCCAAACACTTGTCATTTAGTTTGTTAGTCCATTTTCCACCTCTCTAAATTAAATGGGCTTTGTTTATGTTGTGTCTTTTAAAAAACAAATGTTCTGGTCTAAAACTTTAACAAAATTGTCAGTAGTGGCAATAAAGCAGACAGGGTCTTCCAGCATATTGTACAGTTTAAGTGTGTGACTATGGTGGGGGATTTTCAATATATGAGCTCTTTAAACCCCACAGGTATAACAGGGAACAGAAGGCAAAGGAGAAGGAAGCACAGGCTTGATACCGGTGCTATGTAAAGTGCATCCAGAGGACCCAAAGGGACTCTCCTCGACTGGCACCCCAGAAACTTCCCTTCCATCATCAGTCATCCAGTACAGCCTCCAGACACTTTCTTCATGAACAGAGATCAACAGAGATTGTTTTAGAGTTCAGGTCCTTGTCCTGTGCCACTAGTACTTATAGCAACAATTATCACGGTTGTTAAAAACGCACAAAATGTTACATTTTCATATGAGTAAAATGCTTGTTTTTGAAATGCATCTTGATAAAGGTGCTTTCCATCCAACATACTTGAGTTACCATCATGATTCTTACTATTGAGTGAACTTCTTCACTCAGCCTGTCATACTATTAACATAATGTCTCCCAATACATTTTAGAAAAGTCCTTTATTATATGTATTTCTTAGGAAATATTTATTAAACAGCTGTAGTAATTTTTTGTAGGTTTTTATTATTATTTGATTTCACACAGTCATATCCATAACATTAAATAGTTTGTCAAAACCCATACGTTACAAAATAAAAACTGGACTGTATTGTACTAGATTTTTAATTCACATAAATAAAGTAACATTAAAGTCAGATTTACTAATTGCGCCTTGCTCTTACAATATTTTGTGCTGTTAGATGTTCACATGTGCATTAATCTTTCTAGTTATTTACCTGTCTTGCATTATAAATAAGGTGTATGCATGAAACACATACACTACTACATTTTGCCGGAATATGCATCATACACCCAGAGCACATAAATCCTAAAATAAAAAGCTTGAACATTTAATTTCCAGTGACACATGAACTGGTGTTATCAACTGATTTTTCACCTCATTTCTTCAGAAAGCCAAATTTCTTTTAATAAACTATTTCCTAGATGATAACTGGACCACTCCATGAATTAACCATGTAGTAAGGTCACATTTGATAGCATTCTTGCGTACTACTATTTGAAATATTTGTAGCAGGAAGTATTTTTTTTGTGACAGTACACTGCTGACCCCGTGTGGTGTTACAATAAACTGCATTGTGTTCAGTAGAATGAGACTGACCTTACATCCACATTGTAAAACAATGCCTCGCTTATATTTTGTTTGCACGCATAACATTGCTTTAATGCCCGTGGTCATTATAAATAAAAATAATCCCTACACAGAACTGTAGTAAAACAATTCAACCCCATTCCCATTGCTCATCATGTAAATAAAAGACTGGTTATAGGTTCAGGGGATCTCTGGATAATCCGTAATTCCTTTGGAGTTATAAAACGAAAATACCGTTTTTTTGTTTCAAAATGAAAAACCAAATAACCGTTTTTGGTGTCAGAATCAAAAAACGAAAAACCAATTAAAAACGGTCCGTTTTTCGTTTTGAACTTCAGTCAATTCGTTTTTCGTTTGTAAACCAAAAACGGAAGTCACGTGGTCTATTCCTTTTTTGGAAGCGAAAGTAGCCGGTAACACTTTCAAAATAGAAGTAACTATGGTTAACGAGGTGATTGTAGACTAACTATAACGTTTTTTAGTGCCACTAAAGTAGCACTGGGTGTGAGAAGAAAAAAAAAAACTTAAGTTAACTGAAATAAAAATTAAAACTAATAAAATAATAACTCTGGCTGTTAGGGAGAATTAAACATTTGTAAGAACATTGGTGACCTGTAACTTCAGATTAAGACAAGTGAACTAATTTTATATGTAGCTTAGGATAGCAGGAAGCCTATTTATTTATAAGTTTCTATTATTTAATTCACATTTTAGTTTTGTAACATATGTCTTGCTATGTGGAAGCTCAACCAGCAGAGGTCACTCTACCCCCTTCTGCGCACCGACTCTTTCTGTGGGACAACAGGCAACAAGGGTTTGACCTTTTGACTTTGTTTATATCAAAGAGAAGGCAAGCACTGCTACCAACAGAAGCTAATCACTGAGTTTGAAGGGCGTGCAGAACTTCACGTGCCTTCCAGCTCCTCTTTCTATGGCACTATAGCTGTTAAAAACTCTCAGCTTCCACCATCTACTGTTACTTCTGTGTCAAAACAAAACTCTTCCAAAACAAATCTATAAAGTTGTATACCTTTTATTTTCAATTGCATTTTCTCCAGTGTAATATACTTATTATGTTAGTAAAGTAGATGAAATATTTTTATGCAGCTTTTAGTTCTCATTAGTTATGTAGACCTACTAGACCTACCTAGCCTTACTCAGTCAAAAATTATCTCTAGCCCTGGGACTTTCAGATCTTTTAGTGCTTTTTGGGTTTAATTCTGTTTGATGAACCACCAGGAAAGGCAGTGCTCTGTACTCTTGGAACTTGTGTAAAGTAAAATAAAAGTGAAGTTAAATTATTTAGTTTTGGTACTCTGGTACTACCCTAGTACTCGTGTCAGGGCCTCCCAGAGTTTCCCCAATACCTGGAGGATGTGAGCCTGTGCACTGTGCTGGGTTTAAGGACTGATGATAGTAGCAAGACTGGCCCCAGTCACCTACCATCACTCTCTCTTCAAATAAATGCTGGACTGGCAGGACACCACTCCTTCCTCCGGCACCATAAAAGGGCCTTTGTTGTCACTTTCAGATATTTACATCATGGTTTATGGTAAGCCACATCTTTGAATTGTGGCACTACTTTGATGATGTCAACTTATGTCTTTAAATACAAATGTACATCATAATGTACAAAGGTACAGTGAAGCAGGGCTCTGCATTGCAACTCTTTCACTTGCATATATGCCCTTAAATGATTTACAAGCATATTGGGTCAGTGAAGACTAAAACCTACTGTAAATGTTATAGTCAAGTCATCTTCATTTATATAGCGCTTTTAACAATGTAGATTGTTTCAAAGCAGCTTTACAGAGATTTTTTGTGTCTGGACCACCACTGTACAACCATGTTCACATTGCATAGGCCTATAAATGAAAAACACATCTTTAGAGGAGGCTTCATTTAATGGGTGATTTTCACATGGTTTTTATTCGTTTTATTAACATAACAAAGTAAATATAATTTGAAGTAATACAATCGTCTTTAAAAATATTGGATGAAGACGTTATATTTAGAAAAACAAAATCTACAAGAGCTAACCCCTCTGTTGATTGTGTGTCTTATATATACTGTAACAACAACAAAACAGGCAGTCCATGTTTGGGTGGTGTGACATGATAGCACAGCAGCGTTTCTCCAAAGCCAGAGCCCTGCTTCACTGTACCTTTGTACATTATGATGTACATTTGTATTTAAAGACATAAGTTGACATCATCAAAGTAGTGCCACAATTCAAAGATGTGGCTTACCATAAACCATGATGTAAATATTTGAAAGTGACAACAAAGGCCCTTTTATGGTGCCGGAGGAAGGAGTGGTGTCCTGCCAGTCCAGCATTTATTTGAAGAGAGAGTGATGGTAGGTGACTGGGGCCAGTCTTGCTACTATCATCAGTCCTTAAACCCAGCACACAGTGCACAGGCTCACATCCTCCAGGTATTGGGGAAACTCTGGGAGGCCCTGACACAGTACTAGGGTAGTACCAGAGTACCAAAACTAAATAACTTCACTTTTATTTTACTTTACACAAGTTCCAAGAGTACAGAGCACTGCCTTTCCCTGGTGGTTCATCAAACAGAATTAAACCCAAAAAAGCACTAAAAGATCTGAAAGTCCCAGGGCTAGAGATAATTTTTGACTGAGTAAGGCTAGGTTTCACACACAAGTAGGTCTACATAACTAATGAGAACTAAAAGCTGCATAAAAAATATTTCATCTACTTTACTAACATAATAAATATATTACACTGGAGAAAAATGCAATTGAAAATAAAAGGTATACAACTTTATAGATTTGTTTTGGAAGAGTTTTGTTTTGACACAGAAGGGGTAACAGTAGATGGTGGAAGCTGAGAGTTTTTAACAGCTATAGTGCCATAGAAAGAGGAGCTGGAAGGCACGTGAAGTTCTGCACGCCCTTCAAACTCAGTGATTAGCTTCTGTTGGTAGCAGTGCTTGCCTTCTCTTTGATATAAACACAAGTCAAAAGGTCAAACCCTTGTTGCCTGTTGTCCCACAGAAAGAGTCGGTGCGCAGAAGGGGGTAGAGTGACCTCTGCTGGTTGAGCTTCCACATAGCAAGACATATGTTACAAAACTAAAATGTGATTTAAATAATAGAAACTTATAAATAAATAGGCTTCCTGCTATCCTAAGCAACATATAAAATTAGTTCACTTGTCTTAATCTGAAGTTACAGGTCACCAATGTTCTTACAAATGTTTAATTCTCCCTAACAGCCAGAGTTATTATTTTATTAGTTTTAATTTTTATTTCAGTTAACTTAAGTGTTTTTTTTCTTCTCACACCCAGTGCTACTTTAGTGGCACTAAAAAACGTTATAGTTAGTCTACAATCACCTCGTTAACCATAGTTACTTCTATTTTGAAAGTGTTACCGGCTACTTTCGCTTCCAAAAAAGGAATAGACCACGTGGTTTCCGTTTTTGGATTATAAACGAAAAAAGAATTGACTGAAGTTCAAAACGAAAAACAGACCGTTTTTAATTGGTTTTTCGTTTTTTGATTCTGACACCAAAAACGGTTATTTGGTTTTTCGTTTTGAAAAAAAAAAAAAAACGGTATTTTCGTTTTATAACTCCAAACGAATTACGGATTATCCAGAGATCCCCTGACCTTATAGCACCTAGAACGAGCGAACATAAACTTGGATTGTCGGCAAATCTGAAGTCATCATGATGAATCCGTGTATCATTCGTTCAATCCTTTTTTGATTTAATATTGAAACTAGAAAAATGAGAAAACAGCTTGTTTTTCGTTTTTTCATTATTTTCAGAAAAACGAAAAACAAGTATTCGGCGTGAGTTTTCGTTTTTCGTTCACAAGTGGAAAAATGAATAAACAGTTTGAATATTCGATTTCTACACATGGGCGGGAATTATACGCCTCTTTCTGCTGATTGGCCAGCCGAAGATCAAACTATTCCGTCATCAGTTCTTCCTCAGTTCAGCACAGCAGAATAAAAGTCCTGCGCCGCAACAGCGGTATGGATTCTTAACGCGTTTATTGCAACTCCATTTTATCTTTTTCTCATCAAACAACCAGACTGGTTGAATTAATTAAATTTGTCTGTTGTTCCAGTCAGTACTTGCTGTTATTACAAACTCTTATCTGCATGTGAAGATGCCGATTTAGCCAATAGCCGACGGGATGAAACCTCCTTCACATAAATAGGCAGCTCCAGCATCCAAATCTTACATTGCAAATATGGAAACTTTAGACCGAATGAAAGATGCACGAGCGACGAGCCCAACGATTTCAATTAAAATAAATAATTTAGGCTTGGTGTTTAAACTAAATGTTGTTTGTAGGTAATAAATAGCACAATATATACAACTCCATTTTAAAATACAGATTTTATTACAATGCAACGTTCGCTTGTTTCTTGCTCAACATGACACAGTGTCATGTGAATTACACTTGATGCGACTTTTCTGGCAAATAGCCTGTCAATTATTAATTATGCTAGCTATTATTACAAAATGCATATGATGCATTAGGCTATACATTGTGCTTATCCCCACCCACATTAACTTTGGGCTTCATCACTGTTACAGCCTAATTATATGGGGGTCATTGGAAATGTATTTACTCAATATGAAATAATCGCAAAGTAATAACTGCTGCGTATTTCCTGAACACTGCTCTGGTCTGCACCTGACTGGTGCGTTTTTCAAGCGTTCTGAAGGTAGGTTTTAATAGAGTTTGAGAAGCAAACCGAAATTGCAAGTTATTGCAGGCTTTAATGAAAATCTTGTGTTCCAGTACTGTGTAGTCCTTGTTAATTAAGCACCCTTTTGAGATATCAATTATAATACATTTAAATAAAAACAAGGTTGTCTGGTTGCAACGCATTATTATTTCCTTTTGTATTAAATAAATAAATAAATATATATATATATATATATATATATATATATATATATATATATATATATATATATATATATATATATATATATATATATATGGGCCTATTTAGCTACTTAACCAAGGTAGGCTTGAATTAAAGTGGTTAATTTATATCTACACAGAAGAAAGCACTGCCCGGTACGAGGCTGAGGTCGAGCCAGTCTGGTTGTTTGATGAGGAAAGATAAAATGGAGTTGCAATAAACGCGTTAAGAATCCATACTGCTGTTGCGGCGCAGGACTTTTATTCTGCTGTGCTGAACTGAGGAAGAACTGATGACGGAATAGTTTGATCTTCGACTGGCCAATCAGCAGAAAGAGGCGTATAATTCCCGCCCATGTGTAGAAATCGAATATTCAAACTGTTTATTCATTTTTCCACTTGTGAACGAAAACGCTGAAAACTCGTTTTTCGTTTTTCTGAAAATAATGAAAAAACGAAAAACAAGCTGTTTTCTCATTTTTCTACTTTCAATATTAAATCAAAAAACGATTGAACGAATGATACACGGATTATGATGACGTCGGCGCCTTTTTTATTTAGTTTTTACATCGAAACTACATTCTTTAATATTACCGAACAACACTTGTATTGTTTTATTTATTTTTTTATTTGGTCAATAGAGTAAAATAATAATAACTCGTTTTTTTTGTATTTCCGATTACATGCTCAAATTGAAAATGGGAAATACGAAAAACGCCTACAGCACGAATCTGATTTGGATATTTAGTTATCCAACTTCTAAATTAGTTTTCCACATGTGAGCGGTCATGAGACGGCTCTTTCTGCCGATTGGTCAAGCAAATCTGAGCATGTGATCAGCTCTCCCCCAAGTCTGTTAAAAAAAATAGTTCTTCTTCTGTGCAACTTATTTTAGAAATATATTAAATATTAATCTGCACCTAGCCTGGTTTATTGAGCGTGGGCGGAGTTAAATCTGTGTGGTGACGCTGCGCTAGACAGCGAAATTGGTTGACGTTTTTCAATTTAGAAAAGAGCAGTGCGCTGCGTTTTTTTTTGTGTTTTTTTTATGTTGCTAGGAAACCCCGAAACAGCTGTCCTGTCGATCAAATCAAGGTAACGGTCAACACAACGGAATGTCCGCCTCTCTATTCAATCGATTGGACAATAGGGAAAAATCGCGATGACGTCGATCGGTTTTTGGCTCAGAGTTGAATTTTTTTTCAACCTCACGCGCTCCGACCTCCGAGCGTACCTTCAAAAACGCGAGGCGCATAAGCAGAGCGCATAACGCTTTCTGCCAACCGAAATCCGTTAAAAAAAGGTGCCTCTCGCTGCAAAAACGCGTTCTGTGTGAGCGGGCCCTTACTCATTGTGCTGCTTGCAGTGAACTGATCAAAAAAAAAAACTGCCACTGCAGGTTTGGGTAGCATATGCTGCATAAACGTTTTGTTTCGAAGTATCAACAAAGTGTGTGTTTGTTGCGTGTGTGAGAGGAAACTAGGAAACAAATTTACGATCATTCCAATAGCACGTGAAGGCATAAGAGCCGCCTGGCGTATGCAGTCGACAAATGCGACATCTGATACAACGTAAGAAAATGTTAACCGAACCCAAATTTAAATGAATAATTTCTCATTCCTTCCTATTAATGCGCAATATGTGACCACCACGTGACATAATGACCATTATCTATTTTCCGTTTTCCCCCTCCTGTTTACAACTGGGGCGGAAACGATGATGATGCGCGATTGAGTGTTAGCAAACCATCTCGACGTGCACTGCAGCCACTGCTGGTTGTCCTCTAATCTGCTCTGCTCTGCTCTGCTCTGCTCTAGTCTGCTTCAGTGACTCGGTTATTTCCTTCATTTTTGTCTGACTGTTGGTCATGATTTTGGCGTCATAATGGATCAAAACAAAGCAATCAGCAGCAGCACGTCTGGACAGGAGCATCAGTGCAGTAGGTGAGTAAATGATGCTACATTCGTTCACAGGCTCACAGCCCCGAGAATATGCAGTTACATGAGTTAGATTGTCAATCCGTCATTGTATGCATGCCTTAACAACCGTGGCATCTAAACAGTATCCGCGGTTCGGTCATGCACCAAAATACAATAAAGTTGAATGGCGTTTCAGACTCTAAAAGCTAAGTTGTGTGGCATAGTGGGGGGAATGCACCATATAGTGGCAATTGCAATGCACTGGAATTTAGAAGGACACATATCCTAGATTCATTGTCTTAATCTACCTTGATGTATTAAAAGGCTACTTCTACAAAATACAAAACGAAGAAAAAGCGTTCAGTTAGTACCTCAGGTGTGTGTGTGTGTATGTGTGTGTGTATATATATATATATATATATATATATATATATATATATCTTTATATATATATATATATATATATATAATATAATATAATATAATATAAAGTAATAAAAATAATATATATATATATATATATATATATATATATATATATATATATATATATAATATAATATAAAGATATATATATATATATATATATATATATATATATATATATATATATATATATATATATATATATATATATATATATATATATATATATATATATATATAAAGATAAAGGTTATCTGATAAATAGTATTTAATTTTAATATTTTGAAATAATATAAAAAATTATTAACTTCATTATTAATGCTATTAATAATAAGTAAATATCAGCCTATTTGCTAAATAATACATTAAAACATTAGCATGTAGCCTCCAAATTTTGTTCAGTTAAATAACCATTGCATTAAAAGTTCAAATGAAAATTTAATAAGACAATGAAAATCAAAGAAACGCTGCACCAATCTTTTTTTTTTTTGCCAACGTTTTTAAAATTAGAATGTTAGAAAATTAGAAGATCGTAAAATGTAGACCAAGTGTCACTAATTGAACTAGCATATGTTTATGCTAACTGTCAGCCTCTTACATGTCTGCATCTCGAGAGATTGCAGAATTGAAGCAAAAATTATGTTTTATAAACAAAGTTCATGAGGAGCACGTTTAAACTGTTTATCTATTCAGCAGCAGTGAAGGTATACCATAGATAGGCCTATATGTACTCACCTCGACAGTTTTCTGCATCCCTCCGCACAAAGGCGATGCAGGGCAGAACTCTGAGCTCAGAGCCCTCGATCCCCTCGGACAGCATGAAAAATGCGCTAATTAAATCATTTGTAAGCGTGAACTCATTAAAAAAATTAAATAATTTATTGCCATTTTATAATAGATAAAAAATCTATATGATCAAGGACGCGATCAGAGAGAGAGTCGCCGACGCACACGAGATATTTGGCATTGCTTAATATCTGGACCTGTCGGCGATTCATAATCCTGCTGCGTGAAATGCGTTCTGACTGAAAATAACACCGGTGATGACCGACAGCCAATGAGAAAGCAAGATACAGGGCAGCGGGAGGTTCATGGAGGAGTTATAGACCAGAATATCAGTTTTTTAATAGTTACAATTCTTTTAAACAGAAAAGCCCAAACATTTGCACGTGCAGTCGCAGCAGCAGAACATTGCAAAATTATTTATTTACCTCAAACTCTCTTCACAGTCATTGCTCCCTGTGTCTCTCCAATAATTTCCTCCACCATAATCTTTTTTCTTTTTATCCTTTTCGCTGCAATTCAGCGCACAGACAACTTGGAGCGCAAACTTTCTACAGTTTATCATTTTTAATATCAATTCATGTCTCACGCGAGAACTCCAATCTGACGCGTGTGATCTCGCATTGTTTACTTGTCACATCGCATCGTGTGTGTGTGTATATATATATATATATATATATATATATATATATATATATATATATATATATATATATATATATATATATATATATATATATATATATATATATATATATATATATATATATATATTAGTGTGTTTTTAAATTTTATTGGATGGTATAGCTCCCCTTATAAAGGTAAAATCTAAAGCAGTATCCCATCCCTGGAGTTGGTTAATTAGGCAAAATTGGAGACAAGCAGAGAGGAAATGGAAAAAAGACAAGCTCCAAGTCTCGTATAAGATACTCAGGGATTGTATGGGCAGTTGGCCACTTATCAGCAGTTTATTAAATCTATATATGTGTGTGTGTGTATGTATATGTATATATTTTTATATATAAAATGCATTTGGATACTGCTGCTTACATGCTATTTTGGTCTGTCTTATTTGCTTAGCATGCAATAATGGCCAGCCATGACTCACTTTAGTGTTGGACAGAAGGATGACAAAGAGAGGAAACCATGGAAAAATACCTTCCCAAATATGTCCCTTTCTTTACCTTGCTGGCACTGTCAGGACTCCTATTCCTGCTGTGGAATATCACCTCGTTGGAAGTGAGTAGAAGCCTCCTCTTGTGCTTTAGTTTGTTATAATGATTTGAAAAGTGCATCAGTAAATATCATCATCTTTTGCTGTGTGGGAGTACGTAGTAGTCCATATTTCCTTTCGTTGTACGATACTTTTATTTTTCATCTGCTAGCTAACTTCCTAGAAGAAGATAGTACTACAATTTAATGGTTTGTGGTCACATAACAGGATGTTCGGCAACACATTTTTGTCAGTGTAAATATAGGATAATTCAGTTTCGCACACAGCGGTAATGTATGATTGGATCATTCATTTGTTACCATTTTACAGTTTTGTTTGTGCAAAAACATTACAGTAAAAATAAGGTCTCTTTTACTGTTAAAGGCAGGATAAAGAGCAGGTTTTGTCGAATACAATTTTTTTTTTAATATCTCATGATTAGGGTTGTAACGGTATGATATTTTCATGGAATGATAATCGTCCGAAAATTTCATGGTTTACAGTATTAAAAAAAACTTTATTGTTTTGCTCTGTTTATTATTATCATAATCATCAGCTACAATAACCCATTCAATAAATTAAAACAGATATGTTTTTTAATTTTTTTTTATTTAACATATTGTTTATTATACATTTGTAATAATTGAATTAGAGATTAATAATTCAGTTATTCCAAATTAATGTAGAAACAATTAACGTCACACAATATTTTCTCAACTTATAGAACTTCTGTTTGTATTCTGGTTTATGAATGAGACCATTTTACCAGACGACTCACGTTTCAAATGATACTAAGCATGCATGGTTACACACTGTACATATTTAGCATTGCATAGGTTCAGAAATTTTTCAGTGTGGAGCAAATGGGCAAAACAGTGGGTGATGGGTAGATTGTGAGTGTGAGATGTGTCTTAAAACAGTATGGTGTGTTTTGGGTGTGGCTGTTATGTATTGAGAAGAGTGTTCAAATGTTGATCCTTAGAAAAGTCCTTTGTTCCCAGGAAGTCATGTAATAGTTCATCAAACAGCCAACTGGCATAATTCCTTACAAGATGAATTATCTTTTCTCTGTTCCCGTTATTTCTTTGTTCATCAGTTTCGCTGTTACTTTAAGACCGGAGGCTGCCGAACATGACGCGGATCTGACGCGCATCTCATTTTCTCATGTTTATTTAAGACGTTATTTAACTATTTTAAGACTCCTACGAGCATTTTGGCAACAATCTCTGTGGTGTTGTTATTGTTTGTTCAAGAGCGAAAGAGAACTCTGTGTGCACGAGACTGGCGCAACTAGGATCTGATTGAGACACAGCCACAAAAGTGTGTGTGTGTGTGTGTGTGTGTGTGTGTGTGTGTGTGTGTGTGTGTGTGTGTGTGTGTGTGTGTGTGTGTGTGTGTGTGTGTGTGTGTGTGTGTGTGTGTGTGTGTGTGTGTGTGTGTGTGTGTGTGTGTGTGTGTGTGTACATCGACATACAGCTCGTTCTGGATTCAACCTGAATCACGGAAATAAAATAGCCTTTATTTATAAACAGAACATCTTTATCTACACAGATGGATGGTGTTCACGAATATGGGAGAACATGTTCCACGTATTTCCTGTGTATTTTCCGTGTATAAGCAAATGCTCACGATATGATAATCGTAAATGCCAATATCACGATAAACCGTCATACCGTTACAACCTTACTCATGATGATGCACTTATCTTCGAAGGCCAACAATAAACCAACACAATTTAATCTTGAGTTTTAAACTCTGAAGGGCTTACCTGTGCTTCTCTGTATTGAAATTATACATTGAAGCTTCTGTGTTTTTGTCTCCTGCAGAGCTGGAACTGTCAGACTGTATCTACCTTCTATCAGCTTCAAAACAGCATCCAGTCAGTCTTAAAGACCTCTGAATTTTTCCTACCTGTGGAGTTCAACTACTCATTCTGCGCCCACCTCGGCCAGGAGCCCACCGCAGAGGAAGCCAGGGAGGAGAGCTATCTTCTCAAATCCATTGCCTGGCCAGAGCCATCGATCCTAGGACTGCCGTTGCGTCAAAGTAGCGATCCTGCACAGAGCTATTATACTATTCAAGACCCTGGAGAGCTCCAGGTTGGTGGGCAGCTGGTAGTGAAGGTACAGATGCACAACTTTTTGGGCCAACCCAAAAAACACGGCGGAGACTTCCTAGTAGCGCGACTTCACACACCAGAGCTGGCGGCAGGCGTGGCGGGGCAGGTACACGACCACAACAATGGAAACTACTCTGTATTTTTTCCACTGCTTTGGGCAGGTATTGTGCAGGTGGAACTGACCATGATTCACTCCAGCGAGGCCGTGATGGTCCTCAGGCGACTAAGAGAGGAGCAATCGGACAGAGTGTTCTTCAAGAGCCTCTTCCGCTCAGGGTACCTCTCTGAGACCACTTTGTGTAATTTGTGTCTGCCACTTAAACAGCAGCCACTTTGCAACTACACAGATCCACAGACCGGAGAACCCTGGTTCTGTTATAAGCCCAAGATGTTGGACTGTGATACACGGATCAACCACTCAAAAGGGGGGTATAAGAAACACCTTCTCACTGTTTATGAGTCACAGTTTTTTCAAAGGTGAGTGAGTGTTTTTTTTTTATTGGCTGATGCAGATATTTACTGTTCTCAGAATGCTGATATATTATAAATACTTCAGTTTAATGATGAAAGTGCACATTTTCAAAAAAATTCATGAATGACACTTTATTTTGTTTTGTTCTAGTGGAGTAAATATCAAAATCCCAATACATTCTGCAGGGGTGGACAATGTGACTGTTCTACCTGCTACTAAAGGTAATGTGCCACAGGTAATGTAGGAATATCCTATACACTACCGTTCAAAAGTTTGGTCGGTAAAAGTCTCTTTTGTGCTCAGGAAGTCTACATTTATTTGAATCAAAAACCGGTTTAGTCACAGGACCACTCTGGCAATAAAACATACAAAATTTTGTTGTTGATTTGTAACAATTGTATTTGGCAATATGGTTCATTATGGGGATTCTGCTTAGCAGTAAATTAAATATAGCTGAACCTGCGATTAACCTCAGAACAGAACACACAGCCATGTGGAATAACTGAAAGAAAGGGGGTTGGGTGGGTTAATTGCAAGCTTGGCTAAACTGAAGAGGAAGTAATGGAGCCACATGTATTAGGGCTGGACGGCTGGATAAGCTACTGCAGGGAAAGTGCATAATCCAATTGGTCCTTAAACGTGAGAAATCCTTTAGATTAAGAGCTTCAAAATAACTAAACATTACATATAATAACATTAAATATAAAATATAGTAAATGCAAAGTTATAAGTCATGCAAATACTTTAATTTTGCTGTCAGAAGTGGATGAGCCTTATGCAAGTGAGTCTCTGCTAAACTTCAGAGACTTCATTGAATGTATGATCACTAAACTCAGATGAGTGAATGTGTTTTCCTCCGACCTCTTACCAGTTAATATTTAATCTGTGCTTTTGTTTTAATTTAGGTTCATTTTTAATTTAGTGATTTTTAAACAGCATTTTTTTTTGTTTTCAAATTCTAATGTTGTTATAATGTGAGAATGTAATGTCATGTGATTTTAACCTTTTTTTGCACATTATATAGCATAGCCTACATCGTTGCCTTCACTATTTGTTTTCATAGCCTTCAGTATCATCATTGTTTGTAGGACATCATTGGGCAGGCTGTAAATGTACTTTTTTTTTCTTCTTTAAAAAAAAAAAAAGATTTTTTTTATTTTATCCAAATAGAAAAAAGTAGAAAAAACAGATAAATATTACGTATATTGCCATTTATTTAAAATGACTGTTTTCTATTTTTATTCATATTATTCTTTTATTCCTGTGATGGCAAAGCTGAGTTTTAGCAGCCATTACCTCAGTCTTCTCTTTAGTGTCACATGCACTTTCAGAAATCATCGTTTTGGTGATCAAGAAACTTAAAACTCTCACAACAAACTGAATACAGCAAAAGTAGGCGTTTATTTTAGAACAAAATAGTGTAAGTAATGGTGCTTTTCCATTACAAGTACCGACTCGACTCGCCTTGGCTCGCTTTTTGTTCCGTTTTCCATTGCAGATAGTACCTCCACAATAGTACCTGGTCGTCATAGCGATGCCGCAGGAAACTGCCGTGACGTAATCTTCTACGCAACACACCCGCTAACCAAACAGAGGAAAGTCTGCACCTCCTCGTTTGACCACGGCGTTTTCTTCCGAGTTGCCATAATAGTAATGGGTATATCACACAATCTCTGGCCAAACTATTTAAAAATGGCGGGGTTATTCAGGATACTCCATCTGGCCCGTGCAATGATGACGCAGTGAATAGTGACGATTCTCTCTGACCAATCAGCAGTCTGCTGTGTTTTCACGTCACATTTTAGTATCGCCTCAGCTCGCTTAGAACCTCGCCGGAGGGGATGCGAAAAAAAAGTACCTTGAAGCAGGTACAGGTACAACTTCTACACATTCTACACAACATTTCCTCATTGTCACTTCTTATATTTCTGTTTCTTTCCAGTACGAAACAAAGGGATGCACCTTAAATTCATTCCTTCTGGGTACTACTACCAGGGATCATGGAAGCCGTTGAGTGGTGTCGTCATGCGTCAGTTTAATGGCTCTTCAGTCATAACCCAGTGTCTTAGAGGGAAAATGGTGTATATGTATGGAGACTCCACTGTGCGACAGTGGTACGAGTATCTCATTGCCTGTGTTCCAGGTCAGTAATATTTTTGGAACTTTTTTTTTTTTGTGGCTTTGATCACATCTTCACCAACATCAACATACCAAAGCACACAAATATTATTCACATGTTTAGAGCTTTTCTGATTGGTTGTCACTTATGGCAACTTTTCACACCTTTTGGCAGAAAATTTTAATTTTTAATACAAAATGGGTCATTTGTGAAGATCTGATACATTTTTTAAATTGGGGGTGGGAGGTAAAATAAAAGCTCTATGGTTTAAGTTTGAAAGTAACGAAATTTAAGACAGCCATGAATATTAGTATTAGCATTTTATTACTTTTGATGATTATTAAATGCACTATATATTTAATTTACAGTACAATATAATAACTACTATAGTAATGGTTTGTTTATCTTTTATAATTGAATAAAATATTTTAGTAGTAGTAGTAGTAGTAATAATAATTAATATTATCATCATATTTTAATTTTATTCATAATAAAATATAAAATATTTATTTTATTATTATTATCATTTATAGTATAGTCCTACTGAATAGGTTCCATTAAAACAACAGTGTGAATGTGTCCTGGGACAACTGTAGTAAGTAGAGAGATTTGTTTGTAGTCTATGGTGAGTTTTTCATATATATGTATTTTAAACATTTTCAACCTGTGTGGTTGTGAATCTTTTTACTTTTCCCGAGTCATATCTAAATCTCACCCCCTGTTTTATCTCGACATTATAGATTTTAAAGAATTCAACTTTCATAGCCCGAAGAATGTTGGCCCATACATGGCAGTCGACAGCAACCACAACATACTGTTGAGATACCGCTGCCACGGGCCGCCGATCCGCTTCACATCCGTGTCCTCGGCTGAGATGCACTATATCTCGAATGAGCTGGACAGCTTACGAGGGGGCTCGGACACGGTGGTCCTGATTAGCATTTGGTCACATTTCAGCACTTTCCCGGTGCAGGTGTACATACGGCGCCTGCGCCACATTCGCAGGGCGGTGATTCGCCTGCTGAACCGAGAACCAGCGACTTTGGTCCTGATCCGCACAGCCAATCTCCAGAAACTAGATGCAGAGTCCAGCTTGTTTAACAGCGACTGGTTCTCCCAACAGCTTGACACAGTGCTCCGAGCCATGTTTAAAGGTCTAAACGTCCAGCTGGTGGATGCCTGGGAGATGACACTGGCCCACCACTACCCTCATCAGCTACACCCTCCACCTGACATTATATCAAACATGGTTAACTTCCTCCTTTCCCACATTTGCCCAGTAAAGAGAAAGAGAAAGCGGGTCTAATGCAAAGTTAAACTTCGCAAGCAGCATTTGAGGGCAGTTTAAGTTATATTTTTGGCCTTTTTATGCCTTTTATTGAATAGGACATCATCCACTATTTTTTAAAGCAGAAGTAAATTGTTTACTGTGACTGTGCAAGACTTCTGATTCATTAGCCATTATAGTTAAATAACAAGAATAACAACAAAGTGCAGTAAACGGTAAAAACATTTGTACTACAAACCAGTGTTTACATTAAAATTATATAGTTAAAAATACCAGTTTGCATCATCAAGCAGAATAATCAGCAGTTTTTTATAGCTAAAAAAAAAAAGTAAGTTGATCTAGAAATGGCCATGGTAGCTCTTACATTTAAAAAAAAAACGTTTGAACAGATCAAATCAGGTCACCGGAGGCATAGTTGCTACACCGTTATTTGTCAGAGTGTTGCCCGTGAGGATACCGGTTCTGGCATCTCTTCCAAACCTGTCTTTGCTCTCTATTCAGCCATTATTTACTATGTTTGGCTTGCAAATGTTCATAATGATTATGCTGATAATATTAGAAATGGAAAACCAAACAGTTAATGTAGCCCTTTATTCTTTCATGGCAATATTCTGAGGTATGCAGAATCTGTTTTTATTTTGGCGTAAACAAGTAAAAAAAAAAAAAATTCCTAAAGCGATTTAGAGATGGATTTGGATAATGCACCTTAAACAGTCATCTTAATCATAGAGCTCTTATTTTAATTGCATTTATATTGGACTGTGGCAGGCCTCTTAATCTTGCATAATGAAATTTAGATTTCAGTAATGTGTTTTTACATCTTCCCTTAATCTAGGGGAAAATAGGGAACGACGAACAAAAAAAGATGGAGAGACTGATGCTCTCCAGACCCCGAGTAACAAATAATCAAACTTTTCAATTCTGAAATGGCGTTTCTGCCTTTTATTGTTACCAAGCAGGGATCACAAATTTAAATATAAATTACCTTTGAAATAAAGCCCATTCATAAATAAATAGAAAAATAAACAAAAAGAACAAACTTTACCTCAGGAGGAGGGCCTAAACAAAAGAAAACAAAAATACCTCTACCTAAAAGGAATTTAGTATTAAATAAATTAAATACATTAAAGAAAAACAAACAAAACAACAGATAACTTCCCTCACTCCCTAACTAACCATTAAACAGGAGAAAAGATATTAGGTATCCTCCACCCTACTTTACCCATAACATCTTAACTGATTATAACTGACAACAACTTGTTAACACTGACACCCATTACACATTACAACAAAGAGCGCACCAAGCTCTCTCTCTGGTCTGGGTTTGGAGAACCCGGGTCAGCCTCAACCGCCGAATGTCTCTCTCCTTTCCCCGTTTCTCTCTGCAGCTTTATTTTGGACTCCTCAGGACACGCACCAATCAGGGTGTAGGTTACTCCCAGATTAGATGAATGAACAGGTGGTAACCATTTACCTATCAGGCAAGAAAACACAGGCAGGGAGAAAGACAGAAAGAGAGAGAGAGAAGAACAAATACTCCAAAAACACTCATTGTGGAAGAAACAAATATCAATACGTCCTTGGACGTAACACCCCCACCAATAATTATTTTCCTATATTCCCCCAATATAGGAAATATACCCTTCAGCACTACACCTTGGACAGCGCGTCCGCTACAACATTTTCGGTGCCTTTCAAATGCCTAATATCCAGGTTGTATTCCTGTACAATTAATGCCCATCGCATCAAACGCTGGTTGGCTTTGAACATACGGGCAGAGGGTTATGATCGGTGAATACAACAATAGACACACTACTACCTCCCAAATAAACTTCAAAGTGCTGAAGTGCCAACACTAGCACAATTGAGAAGGAAGCTCTGGCTTTATAGTTATTTTGGCACTTTGAAAACTTTTTAGAAAAATAGCACAACGTATGATCCATATTGTCTTCTTGTAATAATACCGCTCCCGCTCCAACTAAACTGGCATACACGTGCAGCTTGAATGGGTGGTGAAATTCTGGAGCCTTAAGGACGGGTCCATAACACAGAATATCTTTAGCGGACACAAAAGCATGTTCACACTCACTAGACCATGCAAATGTTCTTTTATCACTGAGGAGATCAGTAAGTGGGGTCACCACACTAGAGAAGTTGTTAGAGAAGTTCCTATAATACCCACACATTCCAAGAAAACGTCTCAACTCACGTTTATTAGATGGAGATGGATAGTCTATTGTAGCAGAAACCTTCGCTTCTACTGGTCTCAAACTTCCTTGACCCACTTTCTTTCCCAAGTATGTCACCTCTCCTTTCGCAAATTCACATTTTTCACAGATTTACAGTCAGGGAAGCGTCTGACAATCGAGTAAACAATAGTTCAAGATTGTCCATATGCTCTACCCAGCTGTCTGAATACAGCACAACATCTATATAGGCCTCACATTTCGGTACGTCTGATAAAACCTTCTGCATAAGCCTTTGGAACGTTGCAGGTGCATTTCGCATGCCGAATGCAAGGACAGTATATTGAAGAAAGTTATCAGGCGTAACAAAGGCAGAAATCTCAGAAGCCCGTGGTGTGAGAGGCACCTGCCAGTAACCCTTTAATAGATCTATTTTTGTCACGTATCTTGCCATTCCCACCCGATCGATACAATCCTCAATACGGGGTAGGGGGAACGAATCAGGTACCGAAAGATTATTAACTTTCCGGTAATCTGTACAAAAGCGATATGTAGAGTCTGGTTTGGGCACAAGCAGACATGGGGAGCTCCATGGGCTTTGACTTGGTACAGCTAACCCATGTTTTAATAGATATTTTATCTCATCCTTCATAATGTTGCGTTTTCGTGGATTCACTCTATATGGATGCTGTTTCACCAGGGATGCACTACTCACCTCAATGTCATTACATAACACCGACGTTCTACTAGGTACGTCTGAAAAAAGTGAGGGAAAAGAATGAATCAACCTTCACACATCCTCATTTTGTTCCTCAGACAAGTGCCTCAAATAAATACTTAAATCCCATAAAATACTGGAATTATTTAGATGAGTAGAAATAAGAGCAACATCATTTTCTACTGCACAAGAGGTAGTTATGGTGACTATGGAAGGAACCAGTGGAACATCTATAGAAGACAGTTCTCTCGCCACATAAGCTTTTAGCATATTTACATGGCAAACTCGAGTTTTGCGTCGACGATCAGGAGTCTGAACAACGTAATCAGTTTCACTGAGCTTTTGCTCGATGACATATGGGCCTGAAAACTTTGCTTGCAACGCTGCACCAGGCACTGGTAAAAGCACAAGAACAGAATCACCAACCTGCAAATTTCTTTGGACACTTTTTTTTGTCAAACTATCGTTTCATATTCGCCTGCGCAACAGACAAATGAGTCTTAGCTACCGCACACGCTTTGTGAAGTCTCTCTCTAAAAGAACTCACATAATCCAAAAGAGACACAGAAGACGAAGTTTGTGTCAACAAATGCTCATACATCATTTTTAACAGACCCCTCACGGTGTGTCCAAACACTAGTTCGGCAGGACTGAATCCCAAGGACTCCTGAACTGCTTCTCTCGCTGCAAATAAAAGAAAAAACAATCCCTCCGCCCAATCCTTTCCTGTCTGTAAGCAATATGCACGTATCATAGTCTTAAGAGTTTGGTGGAACCTCTCCAAGGCTCCCTGTGACTCTGGATGATAAGGACTAGAAACTCTATGCTCAACTCCTAACTCCTTCAAAACTTGTGAAAAAGTTTTAGAAGTAAAATTAGTTCCTTGATCACTCTGTATTATTCGCGGTAGACCAAATGTAGAAAAAAAATTCACCAAGTCCTTCACTACTGTTTTGGCTTTCAATGAACGCAAGGGAACGGCCTCGGGGAACCTAGTGGCTGCACACATGATTGTTAACACATACTGGTGTCCTGATCTAGATTTCGGCAGCGGACCCACACAATCAACAATAAGCCGTTCAAATGGTTCTTCGATTACCGGTATGGGATATAAGGGGGCAACGGGCACTTTCTGATTAAGCTTTCCGATGCGCTGACACACATCACAGGAGCGACAAAAGTTAACCACAGATGAACGAAGACCAGGCCAAAAGAAGTACTTAGAAATACGGCGAACAGTTTTTGTTACTCCTAAAATGACCTGCCATGATATTTTCATGTGCCAATTTTAAAACTGGCATGCGATAAGTGGTAGGCAAAACTATTTGAAACGTCTCTTGCAAACCTTGTTCATCATAACGCGGTTTCCATTTTCGCATTAATACCTCATTTTCCCAAAAATAACCTACTTTTGCGTCACTTCTGTCTTTCACATTTACTGCGGCCTTAACACATTCTACCAATGACAGATATGATTTCTGCTCAACTGCCAACTTCTCCTTACCAATACTTAAAGGAGCTTCCAGAATCAGGGAAGTCTCGATCACTTCATGGGCCTCACCTGACTTTGACTCCGCAGTCTTGGATTCTGTGTTTAAAAACAAATCAGAAAGATTAACAACTTCATGAAACTTCTGAGCTTGGGCCCTTGTCACTGCACATGCTGGAAAAGCAGAAGGAAACTTAACCCCTAGATCAGGCTGCTCCTTAACTAAGGGTTTGTGCATCACTACTAGACTAGAAAAAAACTTTGCCACCAGCAAGGTCATTTCCCAGAATAATATGTACTCCAGCCACAGGCAACTGTTTACGTACAGCTAGTTTAACAATGCCAGAGACGAGATCAGTCCTTAACTCCACTTCATGCAGAGGCACCTGTACACAACCCATTTCTATACCTCGTACTAACACATCCGTACCAGTATACGATTTATCCGAGAAAGGCAAGACACTTTCGAGTACAAACGTCTGAAAAGAACCTGTTTCCCGCAAGACAGATACTTGTATAACTGGAGAATCAGAGATTGACACCTGTCCATCTAAAATGAATGGCTTATACCCAGACATTTCAACCTCTCGTACTCCCGTCCACATCTGTGTGAGGGCAACACTTTTTGTTTTTGCTTTTTTTTTTTTTTATTCCACTCTCTACACTCAGAAATTAAATGCCCAGGATCCAGGCAGTAAAAACAAGCCCGCCTGTCTCCTTGACGCGCAGTATTTCGACTATTCACCTTAGGACGAGAAACGCTTTTCCACAAGCGAGAAAAATTCTGGGAAGGGGATTCTTCCGACATAAATTTATCACCAGATGAATAAAAGTGGGAACTTGGTAGCTCTTTCGAAAAAACTTTACGATGCGCAAGCACAAATTCGTCAGCTGATACGGCCGCTTCTGCTAGTGTGATCACCTTTTGCTCATTTAAGTGCTGCACAACTTTCTCTGGAATACTTTTTTAAAATCTTCCAGCAAAAACAATTTGCAGAGTTGTTCAAAAGTGTCGATTTTACTAGACAAGCACCATTTTTCAAATAATGCTCTCTTCTCTCTTCCAAATTCAACATACGTTTGTTTGGATGTCTTCACATGAGACCGAAACCTTTGGCGATACGCTTCGGGAACTAACTCGTATGCTCGAAGCACTGTCGACTTCACTATATCATATTCAAGCGAATCCTCTAGGCTTAAAGCTGAAATAACTTCCTGTGCCTTACCCACAAGACTGCATTGAAGCAACAAAGCCCACATGTCTCTCGGCCAGTTAAGCTTACCAGTTATTCGCTCGAAGGCTACAAAATAAGCGTCCACTTCAGCTTCTCTAAAAGGAGGCACAAGTTTAACATATTTACTGATATCAAATGCAGAAACAGCTGAAGGAAGAACAGAACTAACTGGCAAAACAGGGGATGTCGCAATAGAGGGTGGTCGAGAACGAGGTAAGGGCACCGGCTTCTTCAATGCTTCCAGATCTAGTTTATGCGATTTGAATATCCCGCTTCTTCTCCGCATCTATAACGCGCAGCCTTATCATTTGCCTCTCACATTCCTGTTTTTTTATTTCCAAGTCTAATTCTCAACCTGGGGTCATATGGATACACCCGCTCAGTCTTAAAAACCTCAGCAGATGCACCTTCTGCTGCCAAAATGCCATCCTCAACTAACCTGTCATACAATTCCTTTTTTATCACTTGTTTAGCAGCCTCTCTTGTCACTCGAATATTAAAAAATTCAGCGATTGATACCAAATCTTTTTTTCTGCACCGTTCAAATACCTCTGTGGTAGGAGAAAGAGTGAAGGCCGTAAAATCAAATTCCATTTCTCCTCCCACAAGAGGTCACTCTTTCCCCCTCCCCTATGAAGACATCTCAAACAACAAAAAGAGAGTAAAATGAATTCCACTTACCAATTTTTTTTCTATTTGCCATTCAACTACCGATCGGACGAGCCCCCAATTGTTACGTCTTCCCTTAATCTAGGGGAAAATAGGGAACGACGAACAAAAAAAGATGGAGAGACTGAGGTTCTCCAGCTCTCCAGACCCAGAGTAACAAATAATCAAACAACTTTTCAATTCTGAAATGGCGTTTCTGCCTTTTATTGTTACCAAGCAGGGATCACAAATTTAAATATAAATTTCCTTTGAAATAAAGCCCATTCATAAATAAATAGAAAAATAAACAAAAAGAACAAACTTTACCTCAGGAGGAGGGCCTAAACAAAAGAAAACAAAAATACCTCTACCTAAAAGGAATTTAGTATTAAATAAATTAAATACATTAAAGAAAAACAAACAAAACAACAGATAACCTTCCTCACTCCCTAACTAACCATTAAACAGGAGAAAAGAAATTAGGTATCCTCCACCCTACTTTACCCATAACATCTTAACTGATTATAACTGACACCAACTTGTTAACACTGACACCCATTACACATTACAACAAAGAGCGCACCAAGCTCTCTCTCTGGTCTGGGTTTGGAGAACCCGGGTCAGCCTCAACCGCCGAATGTCTCTCTCCTTTCCCCGTTTCTCTCTGCAGCTTTATATTGGACTCCTCAGGACACGCACCAATCAGGGTGTAGGTTACTCCCAGATTAGATGAATGAACAGGTGGTAACCATTTACCTATCACGACAGGCAAGAAAACACAGGCAGGGAGAAAGACAGAAAGAGAGAGAGAGAAGAACAAATACTCCAAAAACACTCATTGTGGAAGAAACCAATATCAATACGTCCTTGGACGTAACAAAGCCCATTGGTTACCTAGCTTCATTTGCAACAAATCGATGAGGTTGTATTGTTTTTATAGAATGATTCTCAAATCAATTCTGTATATTTATGTAGTCAACAGGCAAAAACAAACCAAACTAATTTGTTTGTACTCCAATCAGATTTAAACAGTCTCTGTTAAAGGGATAGTTCATCCAACATGCCCTTTGTTTCAAAAGATAACTTTTTTTCATACAATTGAGTCTAAAACAACAGATTTTTAAAATGTTTTTTATTATTCTTATGTGTCCCAGAGAAGAAAATAAGTCATACAGGTTAAGATTGACACAAGGGTGAGAAAATATTATCTCTTTAGGAAAAGAACCAAGCCATCAGCTCAAATGTTGCAACTGTATAAAAATGAAGAATTCAATTATTTGTGTATAAACCAGTTTGTAAAAAACATTCAGAGAAAGAAGTTAACAAAATTACAAAAGGTATATAAGAGTATTATGAACTATGAGTACAAGAACATGTTTTTGTGCCTTGGTAAACTGATTGTGTTAGCTGGTAATTATTGGTATGTCCAGCTGACATAAAGGCCATATGTGGTCACGTGATGTTTGGAATTTGACACAAAGTATACAGAGCATACATGTCTGGTAAGGGGTGTCCAATGTCATCCAGAGATGTAAATTAAATTTTACTTTGTTGCTAGGTGTACATTTAACCAATTTGTTCAGTATAATTATTTATTTTGCCCATCATGCCTTTGATACGTATTAATATAGTTTCTCCCATTCTGCATTTACCTCTGAATAATCCAAAAATATATATAGTATCATGTTTATTCAGTCTTCAATGTTAGTATGATTATTCCATTTTGGGGGGGAAGAGTTGTTTACAGTCAATGTGCCTTATTTAACACTTACTGTTTTGTGTTAATTTGTCTTATTCAATTTTTGTTATTTACAGCTGTAAAATTGGGTCTCTTTATCCTATCAAAGGGTGTCACATAACATGACAAGTCGGCATGGAACATAGGTTCTGATAATCTTCTCTATTGTGATGTATAACTGTAACAGCTTCACTAATGAAGAGAAAAAAAAGTGAGGCAGGGCTTGATTTTGTCCATCTGCAATTGATTGGATTGTTATTTGCCATTGCTGCGATCTCATGTGAGTGACAGGTTGCTGGAGGGGAGAGGTTATGTTCCCGTCATCAGAGAAGAGATGTCGTTGCAAGTGAGAGAGAAAATTATTTTGCTTTATGATTGAAGCTCATAACATTCCTCATCCATCATCCAGTGTTGCTCGTGACTGAACCAAATAAATTCCTTAAGCATCCATTTGTTGCACGATTTTGGAACTGCAGATTAGATATTTTATATATATATATATATATATATATATATATATATATATATATATATATATATATATATTTATTAATTATTTATTTATTTTTTACTAGTAAAAAGAGTGAGTAAAACATTTTACTCAAATGTAGGCTAGAGGCTAATCTCCCATCGTGCCTTTTGAAAATAGTGGACTGTTTCTCTATAAAAAGTAAATAGATGCCAATCCATCAAGGAAACATTATAGGGTTAACCCTAACTGAAACGGAGCATAGAGGAAGTTTGAGAAACAAAAAAACTATTTGAGAAGTGAGAGTTTTACATGTGTATAACAAGTCTAAAAAATGATAAGGGAAGTCATTAATGTTAGCATCACATGTTAAGTGTCATAATCCGCAGCTGCTGTAACCACAAACAGATCTCGGTCTGTATTCTCAGAGGCCTGTTGCATGAAGCTATCTGAACATGAGTTTCAGAGTAGCTTTAGAGTTGACAAATCCAGGTAAATCCAACCTGGTTTAGATAAAGTTTAGCGGTTTCTCAAAGCTTGGTAAAAACTTTCTTTGTCAACTCTGAAGCTCGTGCGCCTGAAAGTGTGACACGTGCGGCAAACAGCTAATCACAGTGTCCGATTGATTCCCTTATCGCAAGAGAGACGGCGCAATTCACTTCTGTTCTGAAGTTTGGAGAAGCACCTGGCTGCAGCCTGCAGATCGAGGCGGGGCTGCACGTGTCACCCCGCCCATAACGCTTCTCATTGGTTAGTGAAAAAGTATGACGTCAATTGAGGCGGGGTTGCTCCTGGGGCGGGACTGCACGACTCGTCCCCCCCGCAACTCTTCTCATTGGTTAGTGACGTCAACGTCACGGCAAACACGAAACGCGGTTGAAAACAATGTAGGCTACTATATAACATAGTACTATGTTGTGAAGCCTACGGCCATGTTTAAAACAAAGATGTGAATCCATTAATTACTTATACCTGGTGAATATATATAGTATCAAACACAATACATTGTATATTTATTTTTTGGAAAACGTTTTATAGGCCTACTTTCCAAGAATCCAATTATTGCAATTGCAATATTAACGAATTTAGTTTATTAACAGCTTAGTTTTAAGTTATTTTTGTCTCATCGTTTAGAAAAGTCATAGCACACCTCTCCTCAGTAAGCCGGTCGATTTGATGGACCCATGAATGAGGTGACAATGTGGGAAGAGTTACACACCTAAGTTTTCTCCAGAAGAAAAGTATGAGGAATAACAATTGTACCACAGCTAATTATTAAAAGAGGAAAATTATCGGTTTCAAGGTAGTCGCATAGCTATCAAAACAAAGTAGGCCTAATACTGATTGTTTGTAGTATCCAATATACAACAGGGCCTGAACGGGATGGGGGATTGTTTGTTTCACACACTATTTTTTCACAACTCCGTAAATCCCCTCCCACATATCTTAATTATACTATACTGCAAATGTAAAAAATAAAAATAAAAAATACACCCCGATATGAAAAGGGGGAGAGATCAACTACACAAAGAACAATACATTTGCATAAAGCACATACTTTTTGCTTATAATTAGGCTAAAATACCAAGCAATAAACCTAATTAGGAAAAATAATTTGTAATGAAATCTTAAATAGAATTAAACAATGTTATCGTATTTTTAATGTGTAAAGTTAGAAAAAAAGTTATAATAATACTGTCTTGATCTGAGTATATCCCTTTACATTAGTTTGACAGCAAACAAAAACAAATGCTGAACAGAAAACCACTGTGTACAAGCTCCAAGTCTCTCATTCCAAAGCCAGCTCAATATCATAATACACATAAAACCCTTTTTTTTTTATTGTTTATTTAAAAGTCACTGTCCCTTTAAAATCTCCTTGAATATTTGGAAATATAATCCCATAATCAAGCAGTACCAATAATAAGCAAAGCATATTCCTAAACGAGCAAAAACATTCAAAAAAAATTCTACATTCTGCAATGAACAGAGAAAAATAACACGCTTCTCAGGTGGACACTTAAATAAACAGATATACTGGTAATACTGGGATAAGATTTCCCAGTATTCATCATACATGACAATTATGCGTTTAAAATTAGACAAACTTTGGTGTAGACAACAGGAGAAACTTGTAAAAAAATCCATAGCAAAATGACTCAATTCACACAGCAGTCAATTGGATAACTACTTCACCTCCTAATAAAAATCCCTTCTTATACAAACATTCAGACCAAGCAGTCTCATTTCTCAGTGGGAGTTACAAAAAAGTCTCTCCCTACACTGATATTTTCATTTGCAGGAGCACTAAATAGTTGGAGTGGATAACGGTTTAGGAATAAATGAAAGAGCTGACAGAACAATAATGTAGAACTAATATACTGGAGAGAAGGACCACTGAGAAACAGGTCTGATTAAAGTGGGAAAGTGCTTGTAACTTTAAACAGAGCTGCATTTTTCCCTTTGAACTGAGCCACAGATCTAAAGACATTTTGAGCTTGAATGAACACTGCATTCTTTTATCGCTTATAGCCCGCAGTGGATACAGCTCATCTCGAGTCAAATCAGTGGGAGAAGCTACTGTTTTAGGATTGGGTGGCCTGGAGCTGGAGTGTATATCATCAGATGATTATGAACTGAGAAATAAGGCATGTGACTGATATGAGCATATGCCATTAGAGTGGTGGTCAAATAATCTACACGTTCTGAACCTTCATGGCATCCCCGGGCCAGCTGTATGAATCCAGAATGAAGGAGTCGTAGTCAGGGTTATAGACATGGGATAAAACAAAGGCCTCTTTATCTTTGGGTTCAGGGTAACAGGAGGCAATGCCTTGCTTGTAGGCATGGTCCACGATCTATAGAAAAAAAAGGGAGTTTGGGAAAAATTTAAACACTGAGGGAACAAATTAATGCTTTACTGCATAGCACAGTGACATATTTGCTCATGTTCACTATTAAAAATATATATATCATATATTATATAGTCTTCAGTGTCAAATGATCCTTTAGAAATCATTTTGCTGATTTGGTGCTCGTTATTATTATTATCAATGTTCAAAATATTTGGGGTGCTTAATATTTTGTAGATAAATTTTAAGGATTCTCTGGTGAATAAAAAATTCAAAATATAAATATTTTGTTATATTAGTACTGAATAAAAGTAATTTTGTTAAAAAAAAACATACTGACCCCAAACTTTTGAACAGTAGTGTACTTTGCTATATTAAAAAAATCTCTTAAATTTAGCAGGATCTCATTCCATATTTCTTGTGGGTGTTTTGAAATTAAGATGTATACATCACCCGAAGATGAATAAATAAGCTTTCCATTGATGTATGGTTTGTTAGGATAGGACAGTATTTGGTCGAGGAATATGAGGGTCCAAAAAAATCTAAAATATTAAATCTAAATATTAAAAAAAAATCACCTTCAAAGTTGTCCAAATTAAGTCATTAACAATGCATGTTACTACTAATAATACATTTTGATACATTTACAGTAGGAAATTTACAATATATCTTTATGGAACATGATCTTTTGCATAAAAGAAAAATCGATCATTTTGACGATACAATGTATTGTTAGCTATAGCCACAAATATACCCGTGCAACTTATGATTATGGTTGACACATATAGAGTTGGCTAAGAATTAATCTCAATATAATAGCACACAAATCAAAATGTATTACAACAATTACACTTTGTTCTTAGTTCACTAGCACTAGTACTAACATCTAAAAAAATTAACTACAGCACTGATTTACTGTGAAATCTGACCTGACAGCTCTTACAACCTACTTTGCTATATTAATAAATCTCTTAATTTAGCATGGTCTCATTCCATATTTGTAATGGGTGCCGAAATGCAGAGTTGGCAAATGAGACCTGTTTTTGAAATAATCATCATCATCATCATCATCATCATCTGCTTATAGAAACAGTTACTGACCTTAACAGCAATTTTGAAGGACACTTCTCTGATGGTGTTCAGAGGAGGGTACAGTCTACCCTCAGCCAGATTCTCCTCAGTAACCATGTCAGATATCGCCTAAAAGAGAAATCAAAGCCTTAATTTTTGCTTTCACATTGTATACATTTGTAATCATGTTGTGTACTGAAGCACAAATTCACGTTTACTATGTTTGCGTCTTTACTCTTCGTGTGCATTTACCTCTGCTGTAGTAAGGAAAATGTCATCTGATATGTGGCGAACACCACAGGCGATGACTCCCAATGCTACTCCAGGAAACACATAAGCATTGTTTCCCTGGCCTGGGTAGAAGCTGCGCCCATCAGCCAAAGTGACCTTTTTAAAGGGGCTTCCGCTGGCAAATATGCCCCTTCCCTGTGATACACGCACACACACACACACATGCCCTTTTAACTGATGTGAAGCATCTGGTCTGAAACTGCTATATGGAATTCTATGATAAGAGACCAGTTTCACCAGTTTTATTCATTTGATTTCAGTGAGGATTACCTCAGTAAGCGTGTAACACTGCTCTGCTGTGCATTCAGCTTTGCTTGTGGGATTGCTGAGGGCAAAAATAATTGGACGTTCGTTGAAACTAGCCATGTTCTTGATGATCTTCTCTGTAAAAGCACCACTGATAGCAGCCACACCTGTAGATGGGATTATGAACAACAAACTTCATACCAAAACATTTTCAAACAGTAAAAGTATTATGCATTTAGCCTTATAAACCAAAATACATTGACTTTTGTAAAAATCTAAACGTTCATGCCCCCTAATGGCTTCAATATGCCATTGCAATTCTTACAGTATATATAAAAACTAATAAGATTCGCCAAGCACCATTCTAACTATAAAACACATGAGCTATATCTGCAATCCTTCAGTTTCATAAACAACCAATCGGCCCAGTACTCATTGTCAAATTCTGTACATAAAACAAACTTAAGTGGTGTTTAAAACAGTGTTGTTCAGATGAAAAACATAAATAAAAAACTGAAACAATGTGGCAACACTTTACAATAAGGTTTCATTAGTTAACATTATTTAATGTATTAACTAACATGAACTAACCATGATCAGTTCATTTGTTACTGTATTTGTTCATCTTTGTTAACGTTATTTAATCAAAAATCCAGCTGTTCATGGTTTGGTCATGTTAGTTCACAGTGCATTAACTAATGTTAACAAGATTTCAATAATGCGTTAGTAAATGTTGAAATTAACATTAACAAAGATAAATAAATGCTTTATAAGTGCAGTTCATTATTAGTTAATGTTAACTAATGTAGATAACTAATGAACCTTATTGTAAAGTGTTACCAATAACGTGAAGTACTAAAATGACTAAAACTGAAATAAAAATAAATGTAATTAAAATGTTAATATTTGTATTAACTAATAAAATGACAAAGACATGCAATTAATGAAACAAACTATAATCAAAAACAAAATAATTACAATTATAGATTTATTTTAATTATAAAAGCCAATTCAAAATATTAATAAATGCTATCATAGTATATAAATAATACTAAAATAACACTGCTACAGAAAGGGATCAAACACTCCTTACCAATTATAGCCGTGGGCTTAATCGTTTCCACCACTTCTTCTAGAGTCTTTATGTGTGGATACTCATGTGCAAATTCTTCCTTCTCGTGATTCAGATGACTTCTGCCCTACAAAGCCAAATTACACAAAATAACGTTTTGGTATAACGTTTAATTTTGGAAGTGTTCAAATGCAGTTTATTGCTATAATTTATGCGATTACATTTGGATTAAGCCTACATCAATTTGTATATTCAGATGTTGAGTAGGAGGACAAATATAGCTTGAAATTAAAGAAATTACAGACAAAAAAAAAGACAAGCTAGTGTAGGTTTGATTGTTACCTTGACAATTAGGCCTTTAGAATCCACCATCCAAATCCTCTTGGCAGCCTCAGCATGAGATATGCCTTCCTTTGCCATGGCCATTATCAGTAAGTGAGCAATGCCCAAGGCAGCCTATTCATGTGACAGAGCAAACACATCTGATAATCCTGAAGTAACTAGTGTAAAGGCCCGTTCACACTTCACAGCAAGAAAGATATCTATAATGATATTATTATTTGTTTATTCTAATCGCATGCTGTAGTGGTGTCATTGTCGCTTTAAATGCTCAAGCTCTTAGAGCAGAATGGATTTTGATAGGCTGTTTTTATTGTTCATCAGCTGCAACAAAAATCGTTCTGAAAGTGATTCTAATGATATCATTATCGTTATAGTTGTGGTGTGCTCTCTGCTATACTTTCATATTTAGAATGATTTTTAGAATAACATCCTTACCATTATAGTTATTGTCCTTGGTGTGAACGGGCCTTAAGATTTATGAGTATTGAATTTGCTATCTCTCAGTAAAACTTTGTAGAATGTTCCCGTTGAATGAACATTACCTCTCCTGCTCCCTGAAATACGAACTTGTGGTCAGAGAGTTTATTCTTCGTGATCTTAAGAGCAGCAAGGATCCCAGCAACAGCAACAGAAGCTGTGCCTGAAAACAGCAGAGAAATGGCTCTTGATTATTGTAAGACAAGACTATAATTTTCCATTATAAAGAACACAAATCATTACAGTAATATATTTGATATTACAGTGTACATACTAACCCTGGATATCATCGTTAAAGGTGCAATAACGGTTGCGGTATTTATTGAGAATACGAAAGGCATTGCTGTTGGCAAAATCCTCAAACTGAATTAGACAATTCATCCCATACCTGAAACAAAATAAAAATATGGCATGTTTTTACAGCCCGGAAATATTTCACATGGATAATCTTACCCTTACCATCTAACTTGAGAACCACCTAACCAAATCATTGAGTCTTTGAGTTGAAATAATGAACCAGATAATATCTGATTCATGAACAAATCATTCAGACCGGATTTGTGCAGCTCAAAACAATTACTTGAAAAACATGATGGTGAGTAAATGATCTTTCATTTCAGAATTTTAACATCAAGCATACTTGTCAGTGACAGCTTGCATGAACTCATCAATGAGGTCATCGTATTCTTTGCCCCGCACTCTTTTGTGTTTTAAGCCGATGTACAAGGGGTCATCCAAGAGGGACTGAACAAAAACAGAGCAGACACAGGTTAAGAGAAGACAACAGGACAACCATGTGTTGTAAATTCAATGAAACCTAATAGAGTACAGTTACAGTATACTCTACCATGTTTCAGGTCAGTAAGATTTTTCGTTTTTTTTGAAAGAAATAACTTTTATTCAGTATATTGCATTAAATTGATCAAAAGTGACAGTAAAGACATTTATATTATTTACAAAAGATAAATTTGTTTCAAATGTATGCTGCTCTGTTCTATTCATCAAATAATCCTGAAAAAACATTACACAAAAATAGTAAGCAGCACAACTGTTTTAAAGTTGACAATAATAAGAATTGTTTCCTGAGCACCAATATTAGAATGACTCCTGAATAAACATGACACTGAAGACTAATGGCTAAATACAAATGGCTAAAAAATCTGATTTGCCATCACAGGATCAAATCGCATTAGTTTTATTTTTAATAGTAATAATTTTTCACAGCATTACTGTTTTATCGTATTTTTTTTATCAAATAAATGCTGCCTTGGTGAGCCAAAGAAACAAAATCTTGCTGACCCCAAACCTGTGTACTTATGCTAATCTCGTTTTACCTGATTATCAGTGCCTACATCTAGCAGCACTGGTAGGCACTGCTGAGGTGGCACTCCTCCACATGCTGTATACAGAGCTAGTTTGCCCACTGGGATGCCCATTCCATAGCTGCCCAGGTCTCCTAAGCCCAGGATTCGTTCTCCATCCGTCACAACTATGGCCTATTAATGCACATACAATGAAACGTCCATCTACTGGCACTGAATGACACTTCATCAATCTACACAGTGCACATACCTTAATGTCCTCCTCCGGCCATGAGTTCAGCATGGTGGCAATATGCCCCTTGTCATGGATGGTGATAAAAAGCCCTCTAGAGAGAAGAAGAAAAAAAGTGTCCCTTACGTGTTTGTTTTTTTCCCCATGCAGCAAAGAAAAACTGGTTGGACTGGTCTGAGTGTTTATAAAGCATTTTGATTGAGAATAGGTGTGGCTAAACAAGTCGTTCCAGGTCCAGAGAATGTATATACTTCACCTTGGTCTTCTGAATGCAAGGCCATACTGTTGGCAGGCCAGGCCCACAGTAGGAGTATAAACAATTGGCATGAATTCTTCAATGTCAGAGGTCAACACACGATAGAAAAGTTTCTCATTCCTGTCCTGCAGGGTCATCAGCAATATGTATCTGTAGAGTTAGAACGGTCATTTTGAGTATGAATGGGAAACTGACCAAATATTCAACTATATTACTGATCCACCCGCATTGACACTATATGATAATTGAACTGAGCTGGAAGATGACATTACTTTTTTCTCCAGAGCGGCTGTACAGCCGAATCAAATTCTGTTGCATATTCTTCTGTTAACACTATGAAGCTGCTTTGAAACAATCTGCATTGTAAAAAAGCACTATAGAAATAAAGTTAACTTGACTTGGACCAACAATTCAAGTGTCATGGCATGGATCAGGCAGAGTTTATGCTGAGTGTTTCAACCAAAGTTCGATTACTTGTCGAGAGGGTTTATGCGTGTCTCGTAGCTCTTCATGACACGAAGCACTTGGACATCCTGAGAGAGGAAACAGGGAGGAAGAAGGCCGTGGATTCCCAGCTGTAACCTCTCCTCCAGGGTGAACGCCATGCCCTGTTAACAGCACCATAACATCATTAACAACATGTGACAGCTGCAAATGTAAAAGAAAAATGCACACTCCTCCTACAGTCTGGTTGGAATACAAATTATCACCCTGCAAGTGTGTCTGCGCTGGGAAAGCTTCCAGCTTAGGGTAGATGCATCACATGTTGGATCTATTTATTTCTGACCAATGGGAAGTAAGCATGGCCACCCTCCCCTGTTATATTCTCCACTCACTGTTTACGTCTAACAGTTCCCATTCGACATGGCTTTTAAGTTTTACACTTTTTAATCATACCCACTCCTCATCCTGTATCTCATTCGGACTAGAAAGTCTTTTCAAACTGGATAAATAATGTGAAAGAAACATGTACATAGACACATTTCCATGACCCAGTCAGAAGTGCTTTGGAAAAAAACCTCCTGAGTCATATCCTGCAACAATCATGCACTCTTAATGCTTCATAACGCGTGTTGGCAAGGGCCAAAGTCAGCCTTTGCATTTAGATTAAAGATCTCACTTTCATATGTTCTTATCTCTGGGGACTTTAGCATTACTAAATGTTATAAAAATCGCATTAAGCACTGGCTGCTGACAATCTAATACCTGCTTTGTCACGTAGATCACGTTGAGCCATAAAGGTGCTTACTTTGTTCAAGTCGGGGTTCCTGGTGATATCATAGCCTCGTTTTTTGGTGAAGACAGTGCCCTTGGAGCTCACACCTGTGTGACAGACCCTCACTGCCCCTAAAATAGCAGGAGGGAGTGACAGGGGACTGGAGAAAACCCTGCACAGCGCCAACACACTCTTACCCGAGAGAGAGTTCATGATTCCTGCAAAATGAGAGAATTCAGGGTGAGAGAGAATTTGTTTAGAAAATTAATCATGGTTTCCACAAAAAAAAAGAAGTCATAAACAGTCACTATTTTAAAACGGTATCTTAAGAATTAGTCTGACCAACAAGCAGTTAAAACAAGGTAACAAGTTTTTTTCAGATTCAAACCTGTTTTAGTAGCTTACTTAAAAAAAAAACTAAAAAAAACATGATCAGCTAGTTTTCAGCTGGTAGACCACCTTAGACAACCAACAAACCAGCTATTTGATGTTCAAGCTGTTTTTTTTAACATGTTAGTTGATCATCCAACCAATAACCAGCTACTGTACTAAATTAAGATGGGTTTTCCAACAAAATGTCACAGCAATCATAAACTGGGCCACCATGGTATGCTATTATTATAAAGGGCTGCCGCGGTGCAAAGAATAAATCACTGGTACAAATTTTGCAGGTTCATCAACTTCGTCCTCTCCGACTGTAAACAAGGCCTTTAGGCAGAACACAAATAGCCACACACATGCATTATTGCATTATGATTTGTGGAAGTTCACTACGCTTCTTCAGTTGATCAACAACAAATATTTGAGGCCAACTGCACATTACAGCGAGGTGCAGCATTGTCATTGTTCTACAATACATGTGTTTACAAGCAAAGCCACGTACCTGAGAACAGCCAGTCCACCGGCACCTTCTGCTTCAGTAGGTTTAATCCAAACGCTGAACTCCTGCTCCTGCTGCTTGTCTCCACTGACAGGCGTTATCTGTAGATGATGTTGAAATCGACTGATATGAACGATCCAGGTTTGTTTGACTTTGGCACTTTCGCTTCCCAAATGCTCTCGCATTGGGCCCGCCCCCATTTGGACAAAAGTGTCCAATAGCATGAGGCGATGCGAATGACGAAGTTCCCATATAAACCGAAAAAATGTATGCTTGTCTGGCGCCGTGGCGCGCTCCTCCATCTTTCCGTTTGTTCAAACCATTTTTATACAGTCTATGGTTCAAACGTTTGCATTTAAAATAAGCAGAATAAAAATCAGACACGTTATCGTGTACATCGCTCGGAATCTATTCAAACATGTTTTTATAAATTGTGTGGTCAATCTTGTACGAACACAAAACATATTCTATAAACCCCTTATTCTTCGTCGTATTATAAGCCTATTATTGTTAAAATATAAAAATTTTCTAGTTTAAAAACATGTAAAAGTAACTTTATTGCTTTTTCCAACCAGAGTCTACACCAATTCTCAGCTCAAAACAATCCACATTTTTATTTTGTATTAGAAGAAACTTGATACAGTTCTTTCAGTAGGAGTTGCAACTAATAACAAATATGTACTCATACATACTCATACAAATATAAAACAGAAATCTTCCCAATGATTGAATTTGGAACAGCACCATGAAAAGAAAACTTAACCAATATTAAAACTACTCCAGACAAAGAATAACAAAAGTAAACAGAAAGCCTTTATGAACAAAGAGGCTCTTTTATGTACAACCTTCACTGAAGTGACATCAATCTTAAGTCTCATCTTGTACTCATCAAATACCAAAAACATTGCTGTGGTTAATAATTCAACAATGTACTGTGAAAACAGTAAATGTTATAAAAAGCAAGAAACAAAAATGTTTCAATTAATCAATCAATTTAAAATAGGCTACATAAAATAAGTGTAAAAAATATGTACAGTGCATTTACTGTCTTCCAGGTTAATTATTGCGCTAAAGTGAACCATTAGTCCCAATGAGAGTGGTCCAGTAGAAATTCATTTGTAGATGGTGGGTAATGATAGATCAGGTTGGAAATTAAGGAGAAGGGCTCAGATCACAACACTCGTGCCACTGCGAGAGCTCTTGTCCTGTAAGAGAGAGATTATTTATGAGACAAACAATAATTTAGATGTACCTTTTTAATCGAAAGGGACTCAAAATGTGGTTTTGTTTTTGTTAAAATCACATGCCATCTCCATGTCAGCAAACCCAAGGGATAGTTCAGGGGCCTATATCATCGTTAAGAAGAAAGTCATATACGCCTTGGATGGCTTAAGGGTGAGTAAATCATGGGCTAATTTTTAAGTAAACTACTCCTTTAATCAAAGTTCTGTCATCATTAACTCACCCTCATTTCATTCACCTGTATGTCTTACTTTCTTCTGAGGAACACAAAAGATAAAATTTTGAAGAAAAGTTTTTGTTCATGCAATGAAGGTCAAACAAACTGAAACATTTTTCAAAATAGCTTTTGTGTTAGCAGAAGAAAGTAAGTCATACAGGTTTTGAATAACATGATGGTGAGTAAATTATGACAGAATTTTCCTTTTTAAGTAAACAATCCCTTTAAGTTTGACATAAATCTACATTCTTACCGAGAAGTGGTCGCTCCTCCTGCTGTGGCCAGACAAAATTTCAATGGAAGTGTAAGCTGGTGGTTTCTCAGACAATCTCCCTTGAGATCGCTTTCCCTTTCTATAACTGTCCTCCTCGTCTGAACTCCAGGAGCCCCTACGTGGTGAAGGCGAATAGCTCCTGTCTCTATGGTTTGCTGCACACTCCAACTCCTCCAGCAGCTCCCCTTTACTGCGAACACGTGGACGAGAACCTCCCTGCGTCCTGCTGAACCTCGACCTCTACGCCTATCGTCAAAGTCCGACTCATCACTGTAGCTGCGTGGGATCCCTCTCCGTGATGATGCTGGCTCCCTCAAGGAATTATCACGGTGATGACCATTGCGGTTAGAGCTACCGCTGGATTGACTAGATTGCCGAGGTCTTCCATCATTAGCCCGCCGAGAGTTTTGTTTCGCTCTGCCCACGATGGGAGGCAGCTGGATTACCCTGCGCTCTACACCTTGGACACCCATCTCGTCCAGGGCTGAGAGCATGCTGGGCGGCCTGGCTGAAAAAGACACAGCTTGTTGTATGGGTTGAGGTGGTGGCATTACATATTGGGGTTGTGGGGCTGAAAAGGGATGTTGATGGTTTTGGTGCTGGACTTCAGTGTAGTGATGTTGATGTTGAGGTTGAAGCATCGGGACAGCCATATCCATCCCTCTTACTTGGGTCTCCAGAAAATCTAACACCTGCTTATTGCCACGTACACTTCCATTCATGCTGCCATTGGCCTGGTATCCATGCTGAGGTACGAATGATGGGACGAGTTGAGGGGCAGGAATAGCCATCGGGGCCATGGGAAGATTGTGTTTGGATGAAGGTTCAGAAAAAGACCCTGTAGAGGACATATTATTAGTGTCACTATTACCGTTCTTTGAAGAAGCCACGGTGTTATTAGCAGATATTAGTAAGAAAGTAAGAAATTAAGAAAGTAATACTGACCTGAATAAAGTAAAGGGTTCGCCTGAGAAGATGCATTTGGGCTAATGGGGGCATAGATGGGCTGGCCATGGAACCATGGTACCATTGATTTTTGAGCTTCACGCATCATTTTGTGGCGCATCACCGCTAAAAGGAGAAATGAACAAATGAAGAAATATTTCACTACATTTAAATACAAAACAATTTTATAGGATGGGCTTGTCTAATATTAATATTTATTATTATAAATATTATAGTTTAAATAGTGTAATTAAAATCTTATTGTTAAATCTTATGATTTAAGACATACATATTCATATACATAAATCAACAAAATAATCAATTATTATGTGGAGTGCGAATTTGTCATCAGAAGACATTTATATTAAGGAGCTGATAACCAGTAGAAGTAGAACACTGTGAATACATGTAATATATTGCCTGTGATAGATGCACAGACAAACTTCAATGCAAGTGAATACCTTCTTCTGGGCAGCAGCACGAGGACAGCAGGGACAACGGACATAGCAGCAGCAGTTCTGAGGACAACACTGGCAGCAGCAGATACAAAGCAGCATGATCAGGAGCAATGCCCCGAGGATGATTAGCAACACAGTCAGCCAGTCTGGGAGAAAGAGGGGATGTGACCTCATCAGAATCTATAAACAATTTTTGGTGAAAAGTCTTCGGTGTGTTAATACTTACGATACACAATGAGTCTGATTTCCTTGTCAGAGTCTCCCACGACATCACCCGCTGCGTCAATGGAGCAGAAATACATGCCGTTGTCCCACCACATGACCTCATTGATAACCAGGTCTGCATCTGTTAAACAAATACAAAAATGTGATTATAATGAATTATTATAATTAATTATATCATTATAATCACTATATATATACAGGTCCTTCTTAAAAAATTAGCATATTGTGATAAAAGTTAATTTTTTCCCATAATGTAATGATAAAAATTAAACTTTCATATATTTTAGATTCATTGCACACCAACTGAAATATTTCTGTGGCACTGCTGAGGTGTTATGGAGGCCCAGGATGCTTCGATAGCAGCCTTAAGCTCATCCAGAGTGTTGGGTCTTGCGTCTCTCAACTTTCTCTTCACAATATCCCACAGATTCTCTATGGGGTTCAGGTCAGGAGAGTTGGCAGGCCAATTGAGCACAGTAATACCATGGTCAGTAAACCATTTACCAGTGGTTTTGGCACTGTGAGCAGGTGCCAGGTCGTGCTGAAAAACAAAATCTTCATCTCAATAAAGCTTTTCAGTAGATGGAAGCATGAAGTGCTCCAAAATCTCCTGATAGCTAGCTGCATTGACCCTGCCCTTGATAAAACACAGTGGACCAACACCAGCAGCTGACATGGCACCCCAGACCATCACTGACTGTGGGTACTTGACACTGGACTTCTGGCATTTTGGCATTTCCTTCTCTCCAGTCTTCCTCCAGACTCTGGCACATTGATTTCCGAATGACATGCAAAATTTGAGCGACTGTACAGTGCTGCTTCTCTGTAGCCCAGGTCAGGCGCTTCTACCGCTGTTTCTGGTTCAAAAGTGGCTTGACCTGGGGATTGCGGCACCTGTAGCCAATTTCCTGCACACGCCTGAGCACGGTTGCTCTAGATGTTTCTACTCCAGACTAAGTCCACTACTTCCCAGGTCCCCCAAGGTCTGGAATCGGTCCTTCTCCACAATCTTCCTCAGGGTCTGGTCACCTCTTCTCGTTGTGCAGTGTTTTTTGCCACAATTTTCCTTCCCACAGACTTCCCACTGTGGTGCCTTGATACAGCACTCTGGGAACAGCCTATTCGTTCAGACATTTCTTTCTGTGTCTTACCCTCTCGCTTGAGGGTGTCAGTGATGGCCTTCTGGACAGCAGTCAGGTTGGCAGTCTTACCCATTATTGCGGTTTTGAGTAATGAACCATGCTGGGAGTTTTTAAAAGCCTCAGGAATCTTTTGCAGGTGTTTAGAGTTAATTAGTTGATTCAGATGATTAGGTTAATAGCTCGTTTAGAGAACCTTTTCATGATATGTGAATTTTTTGAGATTTTGGGTTTTCGTGAGCTGTATGCCAAAATCATCAGTATTAACACAATAAAAGACCTAAAATATTTCAGTTGGTGTGCAATGAATCTAAAATATATGAAAGTTTAATTTTTATCATTACATTATGGAAAATAATGAGCTTTTATCTCAATATGCTAATTTTTTGAGAAGGACCTGTATATATATATATATATATATATATATATATATATATATATATATATATATTGTGTACTGATTAAATGTGATGTGAGATCCTGATTAATGACTGTGATTCTGTGTAAATGCATACAGCAGTGTTTGTCACACAGTTGCCTACACTGTAATTAACTGTGTAAACCTTCCTGTTTAATATTTGATAAATTAATTTCTTTTAATTATTACATGATTAATACTTTACTGAAAAACCTGTTGCACACAATCTTCTGCCCTCTAATTGATAATTCAAACTTTTTAGTAAAGTCAAAGGCCTTTTAATATGATTATAAAAATGTCCACCTTCAGGTTGTAATGTAGCTGTATTTTGTTGTGAAATCTTGATGATTTTTATAAACGAATCAGTAAGAATAACTTTTAAATTGTTAGTAATATTTCACGATGAACATTTACTGGACTGAAACAAAATCTTACTAAGACATATTATTGGGAGATATGTAGTGACACTTGATATTTACATGCATTTTATTCTGCTATACCATTATACAATTGATTTACATTACAAGCTATCTCAATTTCAACTTTTTGGACATATAATAACACCTGCACCAAACTGCATATTTTTGCTGTTTGGACCTTTTTATAAAATGTATCCTCCTCAAGTATGATATTCATATTCTCACTGTATCATCCTATATGGGCTATTAAAGCCTGATCTATCAAATATAAAACTGATTTACTTATTTTTTTATTTCTCTAAAAGTTAAATAAACCATTTAAAAAATCATAGTATTTTTGTTACTATTATTTAATATATCGGGCTTTACAGGGTTAAAACATCTTTTAAGCCCAGAACCTCCAGACTCACTGTTTTGTATGAAGATCTTGCGCTCTCGATACTCTGTCCCAAGAGTAGCTTCACCGATGCCTCTTTTCTGAATTACTATGCGGACAGTGCGCTGACTGTCTGGACAATCATTGGCTGGGTCCTGCTTCAGACCCAGAGCTGCTTGGTATGCTAAAGAAAGAAAAAAAAACGTACATGGCCACATCAAACACCACATGTCAACTATTTGGATAATAAAAGCTTTGACCACAACAGTTTTACGGCACTTAAGCCTTCTATATACAGTTCACCTACACCACTTACCAGTTGAGTAGTATTCCAGCACTGGATCCAAACAGAAGGACTTGTATCGCCATGTGACCAGGACATCTTGTGTGTTCGCAGAGGTCGAGTAGTCACAGCGCAGTGTGACAGAAGCAAACAGCATTGTGGATCTCTCTGTCTGAGGAACATTAACCTGGATAGACAACAGCTCTGAGAGAAGAGGAAGAGAGGATCAATTAACACTGTTTGCATAAGGGTTCCCACGGATTTTGGCCAACGATTTCCCATTAGTCAGTCATTGTTATTATTATTTTTAACCAATTAAATGTTTTAGAGCCGAGCATAACAAAAAAATAATAATATTGTACTATACAATTTTGAAAGATAGCATTAATTCCTATGACTTGCCCAGGCTTGAAATAAATAAATACATAAATAAATAAACCACTATTTAAAAAAAAAAACTTATATACACAGAATTAATATTAAAATAATGGCTGGCATTAAATCACGTGACCGGGTTTATCGGCCTGCAATGTTTACACTTGCAGATCATTAACCTCGCCACTGAACGTAGGCTAACGTTACACATCTTTCAGAAAAAAAACTACCTTTTTAAAAGCGGTACAACTGTGACAGTAAACAAAACCCTAATATTCCAGTTCAACGACTGTCAGGTTTTTTTAATGGCAACTTACCTGTTGGAAATACGCAGAGCACGAGCGCAAGCACCTTGAGCTTTAGTGTTTCTTTCATGTTTCACACGGATGTTTTTTTTTTTCCTTTACTGTATTTTTTAGAACACATAAAAATCTTATATTTAAAACTCAAAAAAATATAGACAACATACGCTTGCCATCACGAATACTACATCCAGGAAATGTCCGTATTACCTATATTCTATCGAGAGTCGAGACAGTGTAAAGTAAACACCTTGCTCTTCGGTATTCCGATTACCCTCCCCCATTCGCGATGACGCTACAAACTCCACCCATCAACAGGTGCATAACTCTGAGAAAAGGCAAGTTAGGACATTTTATTCTATTAACGGTGATACATTAGTTACTGTTGTTCAAAATCAAATTGTTTTTCACGTTGAAATTATTCTAGATGTGTCATCGAGCAAAATGAAAGATATGTTGCAGAGTTTACTTTATTCGGTAGAATGAAAAAAATATGTTGGTATAATTTTCAACATATAACCACGAGGGGGCGTCATTTGATGGAAGAATCGGCTGTCCTCCAATTGTTTTATTTTTGTAGTAACGAACCAGCCGAAAAGTACCCCCATACCCATGTAAAACAAGCCAAAAGAAGCCTGTCGAGATATGGAGACCAGCAAACCAGCTCAGATTGGTTAAAGGTCAAGTAATTACAGTGGCCAGTTGCAAGAACTTAGCCACTACATGTCTTAAGAACTAGTAAGACTAACTAGCAGTTAACCAAGGGGCATAAATTGTACTTTTAAAATTTAGATTAGACCGATCTACCTTTTTGTGTTACTGACTTTAAAAAAGTTAGGACTATAGTCTTGAAGAAAAAATGTAGATGCATAACATTTAAGCCTAGTCTAAGAAGTTTATGCAAACGACTGATAAGTTCTGAATAAGTTGTGTTCATTTAAAATACTGTAAAATGCCCCATGTGACCAAATATTTATTATTAATATGGCAACTATAGCACAATGTGAGTGTTTGAAAAGAGAGTGACAGATACAGAGATCTGAGCATAAAGTTTGACCACTAAACACCTGTGAGGGCTCATATCAGATTGTTTCCTGGTATTGTAATCTCATCCTGCAAAGAAGCATCCTTTCCTTTACTGTGTCCTGTCTAGTTTCCTGCTTGGCCTTGATTCTGTATTGGTGATGAGAAAAAAAAAATCTTATTTGTTTTCCTAAGTATGTTGAAGCAAGAGCAAAGACGTAAATGTCCATGCCCTGATAGGTGATAAGGAACAATAATGTTTGTGAAAATAACATGTAAAATTTTAGGAAAAATAATATTCTTAAGTGTAAAATTGTCATTCAGTGTAATGGTCCGCACTTTGATTTTACCATTACATCTTTAAATAAACATAAAACACCAAGTTAAAAATATATATTTGTTTTCTTGGCATTTCCAAATAGGTGCTGGCTGAGTACTTTTAAAAGGACTATGTTTTTGTTTTGTTTTATTTTAAATTATGAAATAACCAGGGGACTTTTTTCCCAGATATTTTGTCTGTTAGAGGCCATTCAGTGTAACAGGATCAAGAAGCCATTCTGGAATCATATAAAAAACTGTCCTTGAACAGTCTGTGACATCATCAAAATTCTCCCTGAAAACCATGTGAGTGTATTGCTCTTGAATATTTGAAAATGTCTTATTTTCATAGTGTGAAAGATAAATGAGGAAAAAAAGAGGAATGTTAAGGACTGACAAATATGTGTTAAACTTAATTCATATGAATATTTAATAGCATTTTTGTATTGTTTTATTTGTGTTATTGATTTATTTGCAGACCTAGTAGCTTGGGCAGCAATCTTAGCAAGAAAACGAGAAAGGTATTGAGGATTGCAATTGTCAGAATAATATAGCTTACTAATATTTCTGGACATAATTACTAATATTTCCAATAGTACAAGAGAGGCCATTGAGGGGATTTTCCACCCAAAATACCCATCCTGATAATGTCATCTATATTGGCAAACAGTAGTATTCATAAATATAGCTGCAAGCAGTAATGTTGCAATTTTTTGTTGTTGTTGCTAAGCATGGCAGGGAGCATCAGAATAGTAGAACTTAAATGCTTTATCTGCTTCTGACATCATTTACTCATGAATATTATTAAAATTATTATAATGAGTCAAACTAATTCTAAAAACATTGCAATTATATGAACAAGGACAATGTTCCGTCCCTTTTTGGTAAAATGTCATTTAGAGTAACAAACCGTGTTCATTCAACGTAATAGTATGTAAAAATGAAACAATATACTTATTCTGACCTTGTCTGGCTATCAGCAGAACAAGCTCAAGATTGAACTTTGGTCTGGGGAGTCTGCTCTGTATTTTCTGCTGCACAAGAGGCGTGATCAACGAGCATAATTCAAATGACTCTGTACACAGCTTGATAGTCCTTCAACCAATCAGACCACAAGAGGCGTGATCAACGGGCATTGATCCATCCTTCTCTATCCGTCATTGTGTTAAACCCACCAATAGCGTGCCAGGTGGATAAGCCAGTCTGTGATTGGTTCCCGCAAAAGTGTTACAGAAGCAAAATAAATGATTGCACAGGTTTCCAGACTGAGCTGCAGGGCGAAATCAAATCGCCAGCAGATCAGGGTGGGTTTACCCAGTCTAATTATGAGCTGTACTTTTTAAAATATATAAAACAATATGCGATCATACTAAATTTTATTATATTTTAAATGATTTTTCACTTCCTTACAAAAACTTCTTGCTTACAAATGGGTAAAACCTAGTGGTGTAAGGGATACTGGCAAAGTGTTAAGATTTAAAAATTACAATTAGTATTTGGGGGCTGCGCTGTGATCCTAAAATGAGTCTTTTAATTAGTCATTAAATGATTCTTGTTTAAATAAAAATTAAATATTTTTTGGTATATAAACTATTGTTACACTGAATTACATTTTAGTGGGTATTAAAGGTATCCTCAATACCTTTCATCTATAAAAAATGGTAAAAAAAATAAAATAAAAAAAAGTATGATAGCCATATCAAAATATATAAAATTAAACAGGACACATTCTAATGTATGGAGAGAGAGAAAAAAACAAAATTTAAAGCTGTATTACAATTTTATTTTTTGATGCTTGAAACCCCCTTTTCGTCTGACTCTCATATAAAAAAAATATTTTAAAACCATGGAATACAAATAAATGGCACGTTATAAAAAGCACAAACATTCATGCTTCCCTTGAGAGCCAGCCAACTGGCTAACACTGACACAAATGTAGTACAGTGCAAACAAAGGCCATATTGAAATATCAGAGACAGTGTCCCATTACAGTACTGAAGATATACAAAATACCAAGGAATGTTTATAACACTTGAATATCATTTGAACCATTTTAAAGTCCTTTTTGACATAACTTTAGTGCAGCCGCAGTCTCGAGGACTAATGAAGAAAGTAGGTCATAATTAAACAATATAGACAATAAAAACAGACACACACACACTATGTTCTTGCCCTTGACCAGCAAAAGTTCTCAAGCTCTTCATGTCTGTGTGATCCTGCATAAAATGTGTCTTGCTGACTGATTGATGCTTAGTGTCAGGGCATTTCTCTTCAGCTTGATGGTGATGTTATTAGTATGATGTCAGCTCAGTCTGAAGACGTCACACAATTAGAGAGTCTCTGCTTAGATGAGTGGTCTGTTAAAAAACACCAAGACACCCATTAGTATGACGTGTTGTTAGTGTTAGGTAATGTAATGCAGAACTTAGAGCGCATTAGAGTTAGTGATGCCATTTATGACACATTCAGGGAAACCAAACAAACACATAAAACCTGCCTGAGAAATCAAACTTTTTGATGATTCAAAAACATACATTCTTGTAAAGAATATGATTTACATTTCAGCATACACAAAGTAACATACTGTACAATTAAAATAATTTCATATTTAGATCTCTCTGAGTCACTCTTTGGAAAACAAATGACAAAAAAAAAAAAGATTCTCGAGTATATGTAGATGTCTATTCTATGGAAGCATGTTTCTTCGGATTTACAAATAAAAAAAAGCTAATTGTGAGATAAAATAAGAAATACTGTAGTCACGTTGTGAGATATACAGTCATAATTTTTAGATATAAAGTCACAATTGCAAGAAATAAAGCTTTGTTTCTATATTCTTTTATTATATACATTACCATTTAGAAGTTTGGATCAGCAAGATTTTTTAATGTTTTTGAAAGAACTCTCTTAGGCTCACCAATGCTACATTTATTTGATAAAAATAAAATAAAACTGTAATATTGTAAAATATTATTACAACTAAAAATAACAGTTTTCTATTTTAATATATTTTAAAATGTAATTTATCCCTGTGATGGCAAAGCTGAATTTTCATCAGCCATTACTCCAGTGCTTTTTAACAGTAATTTAAAACTTTCTGAGAATTGGGGAATTCTCTTTAACATATCAAACCTGATAGCAACATCATTTTACCCATCAGTCTAAATTTTGAAGGCCACAGGTCTAAGAAGTGCATGATTTCTGAAAATTATTTTAGGAGTCTTAGCATTTTCAAATTATGTAAATATAAATTAGTCATACATGGTTGGTGAGCTGAGATGTTTTTGTTGTTTTTTGACAAGATACAGCTTGTTTTCAAGGACAGAACATTTATTTATGTTCTTTAAAGGAACACACTGACTCTGTCTGACGCACGCACCGCTAGCCTAGCTTAGCACAAAGACTGGAGGTAAACAGCGCTGAGTAATAACATTGCGCTGCTGCACCCATGGTATGGCAGCCAAGTTCCTTGATTATTACGCAGGAATGAGAGTATAGTCTCTAGCCATATCGGTTTTCATTTTCTGTCGGTCTTAGTACATGATGTAACTATACACTTCATAACATGTAAATAGAAAAATTTTAGCAGTAGACTAGATGGAGCCATTTACCTCCAGTCTTTGTGCTAAGCTATGCTAGTGGTGGGTGCGTCAGACAGAGTTATGGCACGAACAGAGATGAGAATGGTATTTATGGACTTATCTAACTCTGGGGGATACGGTGAATAAGCTCAATTCCCACAAAGTTGGCATGTTCCTTTAACATTTGGGGCTTTACATTTCAAATTAATGAAATCTCAATCATCTCTTCTTTTTGGGCTTGTTTGTTTCACCCTTTAATGTACAGAAACCAGGGCAGACCGTTATAAGTAACTCACCAATTTCCTGGGTTTGTCCCTGTCCTCCCTATGCTCCTGTAGCGTATGGGACAGTCCTTGAGCCGGACGTGTGTATGAAAAAGGGCGCATGGCCGGATCAACAGTCCTGTACCGTTCTCTCCCTATAAGCTCTTCAGTTCTAAACCTCTCCACCTCCCTCTCAGAGTACGGAGGTAAAGGATCATCCTCCTCTGGGCGGTTGCTAGGTGATCTGCTTTGGTAACAGTCAGTGCTCTTCTTGGAACTGCCTTTTGAGGGTGTGTCGCTGTCATCATCAGCCCTCCCACTCCGCTCTCCGTAGCCTCTAGCCTTGCGCTCTAGTAGAGTGTTCAGGTAGGTATCGTCATACGACCTCTGACGAGCCACATAACGCTCACTGCCGCCTGTGTCGCGCCTTTTTGGTGGGGAAGGTGGCGAGCCTCGACGACGCCAGTGGTTATCATCATCATCACGAGAATACCGTGGCCCGTCTCTGTATGAAGTGGGATGGTCCCGCAACCTTGGACCCATTTCTAAGTCTCGCTGAGGTCCACGAAAGTCACCTCTTCTTCGACTGTGTGGGCCGTACGAAATAGCAAACTCTTCCAGCTCATCTAGTGACCCCGTGCGCCCTCTGGCGTCAAAGGCTTTGCGAGGCAGGTGCTCAGAGCGACAGTTCCACCTGCATAAACAGTCATGATATTATTAGTGCACACACATACACTAAAGACCTGGTATATTCACATTAAAGTTTAAATGTTTAAATGCAGATAGGTATTTGGATGAATATGTAAATATGTGCTTCACACTTTCAACAACAAAATAAACAACACGAATTGACAACGATGAAAAAACAGCAGTTAAGCAAGCATCTAATCATAGCAAGGAGGTTTGCACAAGCTCTCCAATTTGGCACTTCAATCAAGTCAAGTTTATATACCACTTTATACTATGTACTGTGTTAAAGCGATTTTCTGTTTCAATTAGAATTACAACTTCATTATCTACAATGGCTAAGTTTATATGCAACCGAATAAACCATAGTAATCGGATTCGGAGTAAACCGTCATGTAAACACCTTAATCGATCCGATTGAGCTTAATCCATATGAAATTTTGATCGGATTGAAAGAGGTGGTTTATTCCTTTTCTAATCCGATCGAGAGAACATGTAAACAATTGATCGTATTGAAAACCAAAACAGAAAGAACTGTGCATGTGCGATGATGTAGAGACAGCGTAATGATGTATGACGCACGGAACGAGCTGTTCTTCCTGTTGAATATAGTGTCATATACTATATACTTGGATATGGAGTGTCCCGTCATTCTAAAATTGTCCTTCCACTCAACGTCTGTGAAATGGAGCAGGACAACGTCCCACCAGTCCTTGTTATGGATTCTCATCCATAGACTGGTTTTGGGCGCAGGATGGGGCATTTTACTGCGTAATAAATATAAGCAGCATGTCAAAACGTTTCATATGATCATAGTCTCCAAATTATGACCAGAAATTGATAAATATTAACGGTTCAGTGTGTAAATTTTAGCGGCATTTTAGTGGTGAGGTGGCGAATCGCGACCATTCACTGCTCATCCCTTTCCTTTCGAAACACAAATAGAAGCTACGGTGGCTGACAAAGATGTCAATGTCGTCTGAGACAGCAGAGAATAGCTAGCGCCCTGCGCATCCATGCAGCCTAGCATGGATAAAAGCAGGGAGAGCAGCAATAACCCCCCTTAGGGTAACAGAACAGACCCAGCTTAATGTATTGCAGATGTCATTAATGTTGATATTTAACATAGAAAATAATTCAGGAATTTAGTCTGATTCAAAGGGAATTAGAATACCAAATTCTGACTGAAGAGAGGAGGAGCTGGGGGTGGAGGAGGGTAAATGAGCTCCGGGGAACGCAATAGCTGCTGATAGTACTGAAGGAGCTTATATATGTTTGTGGTGTTAGACTTTGTATTCCTATAGGTAGACGTGATCAGCTGACAAACAGCTGAAGCGAGGTAGACTAACGTGACCTGCCAGAACTGAAGTGACGCTATACGCTTTATGACGGCAGAGTTGCGGAGGTTCCTTGTGCTACTTGTAAACAAAGAAGCTGGCGAACAGTGGTCTTTCGAAACGGCTTTGGCCGCGACTCTGGAAGACTTGGAGTTAAGTTTTTCTTTGAGAAAAGAACAAAGAACGGCACTGAAATCATTCTTAAGAAGGGAAGATGTGTTCTGAGTTTTGCAGACAGGATTCGGCGAAAGTTTAATCTATCAACTAGCTCCGCTTCACGTTGCCCTGGTTGGTTGTAGCGCTATACTACTGCGTGCATTGCAAATTGAAAGACAACCGTTTATCCCGCCCCTCGGATTGAGCCCTGTCAAAGGTGAGTTCCCAGACCCAACATCTTGATGTGGGTCTGGCTTGTCAGGCTTAGTAAAATAGTAATATTCTTAAAATTTTGAAATATTTTCTATTTGAATATTTAAAAATTATATTTAAAATGTTAGTATTCTGTGATGGTAAAGCTGAATTTTCAGCATCATTACTCCAGTCTTCAGTGTCACAGTGTCATATGATCCTTTAGAAATTATTCTAATATGCTGATTTGCTGCTCAAGAAACATTTTTTATTATTATCAGTGTTGAAAACCAGAACATTGATTTTTTCAGGATTCTTTTATGAATGGAGAGTTCAAAAGAACAACATTTATTTCAAATAGAAATCTTTTGTAACATTGAAAATGTCTTTACTGTCACTTTTTATCAATTTAATGTGTCCACAGACCACCTAACAACCAGTTTGAAACCCCCTTTGCTAAATGATCAGGTCATGCACACTCGCACACACTTAAATTGTACCTGTTGTCATGCTCGTCCAGAGAGTGATTGCTCTGATAATGTGAGGGGCGGAGCCCATGGCCAATCGATGCTGTTCTAAGACGTGCCTCCTCAATGTGGTCACTTATGGGCGGTAGTGCCTTCCTTTGGACCTGCCGATAGGTCTGTCTGAAGTCTATGTCACCATCATGCAGAGAGCTCAGTTCTGATAGGCTGCCAGCTGCTGACACAATGACATCATTATGGACTTGTCAGCTTTTCTTTTACGATAACACTCATATAAACAACACAAATATATTGCCACTGTCTATAGCCTGTAGCAGAAAATCTATAAACGGAAGAAATGATGTACTTGGTTAGAATATTATGAATTTAGATCAAGAAGCATGCACAATCACAGATTTATTTTAAAAGGATAGTTCATCTAAAAATGAAAAATCTGTCATCATTTACAAATTATCATGGAGTTCTGAATCTGTGTGACTTTCTTTCTTCTATGGAACACACTCAAAAAAAAAGTTCTGATGTTTTTTGTTGTTGTTTTGTCCATCCAAAGTGTGACATCCTTCAAGATATCTTCTTTTTTTATGTTCCACAGAAAAAAGAAAAAAAAAACACTGGTTTGGAACAACAATTTCTGAGATTTTCATTTTTTTGGGTGAAATATCCCATGATTGTAAAAGGCAGGTCTATGGGTTTTGCACTTCAACTTAGTGCCGCTAATGTTGCATAAACTACACATATCCTTTAAATGGACAATGATGATATGAAATAAACATGTCATCAGGTGTGGCAGTTGACCCTTGTTACATAGCTTTTCACTGACTCAACTTAGATTCACATTCAGTCTTCCTTTTTCACACACACAAATACACAGTACAGAAACATGCTGACTGCATACAGGCTTACATGGATGACTGGCCCCCTTGGTAGGGTGGAACTGCGCCAGGTCCCTCTCTACGTAGTACACAACCTTCATAGCGTCCTGACCCTGACTGGCCTGGAGTCGATAGCCACTGCGCACTGCGGACACACACATGACCTGTGTGTTGCTACTGTGTCCATATTACCACACACACTGCGCATAATTTAAGGTTAAAACACACGCACGTAACACTCACGGGGTACTTAGTTAAGCCTTTACAGAAGCATGCAAACATTTTTAGAATTTTGCGTTCTGTATTTATGCACTCGATTTCATTAAACTGCTCCATTTTAGCCTGCTGTAGTACAAAACCCTGTCTTATTCACATCCCACCTGCAATCCAATGCAGCAAGTATGTATAGCGATTAGGAAAGCTGAATGTATTAATTAAATAATACAACTAAATAAATTATTTAAATTGAGAAATAAATTGTTTCATAAAATTAAATGTTAAAACGATAGTTAAATATAATAAATTATGTTAGTAAAAAAGCTTTAAACACAACTTGTAAAACATAAACTGTCTTTATTTATTTGCCAACCAATTAGCCATACACACATGAGAAGAACCGTAGACTTTCAATAAACCAATTCCATTCCATTCACCAATCTCATAGACAAAACAACTGCTTCCCTCGCAATGCTAGCTAGCTTGTTTCACTGTCAGCATCTTCAAAACTTAAGATAACATTCTATTTCCGAGTCTTTGTCTACTGTTGTAAGCTCATGTTCACAAACATTCTCAAATACATCAAACACTCTCCTCTCAACCAATCAACCACAATTCCTTCCAATTTGAAATACCATAGCCTGTTTTTTTAACATGAAGACGAAAGTTACAGTACCAGCTGAAGATGATGTTAGTTGAGTTTGATTCGAGTTAGATGATGCAGATATGATTTGTTCAATCAAATGCAATGCATTTTCACTAGACAGGCATTGGACAGATGTGTTTAAAGAAAAGAGACTTTACACATGCTGTTGTCTTTTCTCTTACCTCCAGCTATATTGTTTTCTACTGAAGGAGGCACTGTAGACAACTTGGGTTCAATGATGGATGGAGCGGCTGGAGGGACCAAAGGAACAACCGGAACACCAGGAACATAGTAAGGTTGATACATAGCAATCTGTGGAGGTTGGCCGCTCTTTGCCATCTTCCCTGCTTCATATACTGAAAAGGCAAAAGGGATTTTTTTTTTTTCAGGTTGTGAATACGAACAACGCGTGTTAGTATGCATCTGTGTGTTTGTGTACTCACAGTGTTTTGGACAGCAACATGTATCAGGGCAGCAGCAACAGCGTACATAACAACAGCAGGAGTGAGGGCAACACTGGCACCAGCAGATCCCAACCAACAACAGGAAGAGAACGCTACCAATGACGACAACTCCCACAAACATCCATTCTAAAAGGGAGACAAGAAAGACTCATCAGGAAATTAGGTTTCCGTGGCACAAACAGACCCTGAAGGAAGTTCTGTCCAGAAATCAGTTTTGCCCAAAGGATGTGAAGTCTCTGATTATGACCAACCACAAGGGAGAGTGTGAATGATGCAGAACCTCTTATCTGGACTCTCATCGGGCCTAATGATGAACTTCCTCTGGGTGTGGTCTTAAATGGCATACATTACAGACCGTTTTCTTAACACAGATACTGTACATTCTAAAGAATGTTCATATTTATGAGTCTGAGCACTTACAGCATGGGGTAACAAGACAATAAATTACTTTTTTGGAAATAAAGAGCAAAGTAACAAGTTTGTTTATGAATTTACACCATAATACCAGGGCCTGGTATCAATACAAATTCTAATTTAGATTCCAGATTCGATATTTAAGTTATTATGATTTGCTTTATTACTATAATGGAACTTGATGTTTCTAATCTCAGACATATCCAACAGACTGATTCAAACATTCATGAGTCTTTTTGAATGGTTCATTAAAAGAGTCATTTGTTCGTGAATGGGACTACAGTGGTTCCGCCGCATGTTATTGAATCATTAAAAAGAACCGCTTCATAACAGTCATTTTGTGAAAAAGCGTTTTCTTGCCATTATTTTGTGGTACACTGCCTTTTTATCACATTCGATTCGGACTGAAAACAGTAAAATATGACTTATTTTACCATGGGCTGTAGATTAATCATAAAATCTGTATTTTTACATAATACCCTTTTAAAATGAGTAAAAGTGTTACTTTTAAATTTACCTCACATATTTACCATCAAAAACTGATGAAAACCTCTCCCTTCCTCATAATTTGGTGTGTGTGACAGCGTGCAAGCGGGCGGCATGATTCGATGCAGCAAAATTATCGTTCCAATTATAATCAATGAAGCTGTCTTTGAAGTCAATGAAGTGGCTTAGAATAAAAAAAAACTGGAAGAGAGAAAGCCTCAGCACAGGGTGATAAAAGTAACTAAAGAGTTACTTTCCATAAAAAAGTAACAATCATGTGATTAGTTAATTAAAATTATGCAGTAATATAATGAATTAGGCCATGCATATCCAGTACCAGTCAAAAGTCTGGAAACAATTCACTGCATTTATGTTTCTCATGATGCTTGCATACTTGAAATTGGTTTTGTAAGCATGAGTGGATAACAATTTTGGTCACTGCATAACCCATATACTTCCAATTTTGTTACTTCATAGCTTTGATTACTTTTATTCTATAATATATATTTTTTAAAAACGAATAATAAAGAATGCATATAGTAGGTGTGTTCAAACATTTGATTGGTAGTATACTGTATGTATAATGTGCAGTAATGTTACGCTAAACTGATAATTATGTCTTGAAATTTTGAATTATCATTTGTTGTTTTTTAATTTTCAGAGGAGACAGATCAGATTAGAGCATTTTAGAGTTTGCTGATTGCAGAAGAGGTTAAAGCAGATTAACTGAAAAGGGCCTGTGTGAGAATAGAGTACCCACTGAAAAGGAAAGGGGGGAGAAAGAGGTATGGCAGGCGTACCTGGCATAATCTCCAAATCAAACTCAGGCAGGATGTCATCCAGCACACCTGTCCTACCTGGAGAAGGGAGAAGATCAGATATGAACAGCAACAGCAGCAAGTGAAAGTTTAAAGTTTAGGGCAGAGGGTAAAGGCTTGTGTGTGTGTGTGTGTTATTATGGAAAAAGTTACACTGTTAGTGGCTGTGGAATAATCAAAAATATAAATTGAAAGCTGAATTGATAACTTTTGATTTGTGGTTTTAAATGCGATTGGCCTTTTTGTTAGTTCAGACTAAATAAAGTACAATGTTTGATATTTTATTCAGGAAAACAAATGTATAAGACATAATTCACAGAATTTATGTTTCTCATGATGCTTGCATACTTAAAATTGGTTTTGTAAGCATGAGTGGATCACAATTTTGGCCACTGCATAATCCCTATACTTCCAATTTTGTTACTTCATAGCTTTGATCACTGTACTATTCTATAATGTAATTGCATAGGTGCGTCCAAACATTTGATTGGTAGTGTAAGTGCATAGGTGTGTATATGTGTATCTGTGTTTGTTTGCAGTCCCTGACACATGCCAAGTAAAAGATGAAAGGTTGTAATCCACTGTGTATGAATACCCAATTTTAGGCCAGTGCTGTGTTTCTGTAGTAGTTACTGACAGTAATGATATGTTGACATGTTTCGTTCCCAGGGCTTGTGCTAATGTAGATGTGTACATTCGTGCAGTATTTATATTTGGCCTGAGCACAGATCAGGTTCACTAATGTGCACGGACAGAGACAGTGGGAAAGAGATGAGGTAGAGGGGGCTTCAGTGGGAGAGACAGTGGGGGAATATGGGAGACTAATTAATCACACAGCCTCATTAACCATCTTGAAAGGGGGCAAGAGTAAATGATCACCATGGAGACAGTGTTGGCATTGTTTGGAATTAAAAGGTGTCCCAGAGCACTGGCCAATTACCTTCACCAAAGATCTTCCCTGAGAGAGAAATGAAGGGGTGGCCTTATATGTAAAGTCTATTTTACACTGAGTATACTTTGTGGCTGGCACACTGCCAAAAATAAAGAGCATTCTCACCATCTAAACTAGCCTCAATGTTTAGCCTAAGACCTAAAATGTTATGTCTGAATACAATTCATAATGCAACAAGTGTGCAGGACACCAAATCTCATTCGTTAATGTTAGCATGAAATGAAAATCTCATCTATTTTCTATGTATGCTACTGATCTTATTGTGAACAATTTATCAGAGCATATGATTAAGTTCGTTTTTATTTTGACCTCAAAATGTCCAAACTTACAAAACTCCATTTTATCTCTGGTGACATAAGCCGGACTTCTCCAATCATTTAGTCTGCTTAAACGCCGCCCCTATCTTGCAATCGACCACGAGCTCACATTCAGATCCGCCTCGATTAAATCAACAACTGATGGATAGAAATAAGTCCCCGCCCTACATTTTTTTCCCAATAATCCATTTCACTCGAATGTATGTCACAATAAGGAAGAAAAATATCTGTCCTCTATAAGTCTTAACAAAAAGCTGCAAGTCTTTAAACTGAATGAGAGGGTGTTGTAAACAAATCTGCCCACTGTCAGAGCAGATTTATCCCTGAGTGACAGGAAGTGCTTAGCTGGCAGACAGGAAGAGGAAAAATAATATCCACCTCCATTCCCTATACTCTTCCGTTACCGTCATTTAACCAACCGTAACCTGAGAGTAAAGGGGACCTCATGAAGAGACGGAGAGACAGGCCAACTCTGTGTAGTGTAGATTGCAAGTTATTATCAGACTTAAAGGGATAGTTCACAAAAAAACTGTATGACTTTTTTGTTCTGTTGTTTTTGTCCATTAAATGAAAGTCCATGTGGCCCAAATCAACACAATTTTTTTCTTTTTTTGATTCACAGAAGAATAGTCTGATGACAGACATTTTATTTTGGGGGGGAACTATCAGTTTTGTTGCATTGTAATATACCCCACAACCAATTGGGTTCTATAGCAATTCTATGTCGACTGAGAAAATTAATGAAGAGAATTAAGAGAAAATATGGTTCCCACCTAAAGGAAATACTTGTCACCAAAACGTCAAACAAAACTCAACTGTTTAGAATAATAACATATTTTTTCCCACAGTAATTTGTTGTGTTACCTATAAAAATAAGGGCCATTTGCTTAGGTAAGATAACAAGTTACTTTGGAAAAAATCTGTTATTATTCTAAGCAGCTGAGATTTCTTTGACATTTGGATTTCACAGTAAAACTGTATTGATACCACAGTAAAATTCTGAATATGGTATCGTAATAAATTACTGGTAATTACAGTACAATTCCTAATTCTGAGGAATAATAGGGTTGCTTTCTTTAGCATGCACCACTAAGAACCAAGAAGAGCTAAACTGTAAGTCAAATTTGACTACTCAGCAAGTATAAAGAAATAGGGAGTGTCTGGTTCAAAGTCAAACTTTTAACCACCAAATATTATACTCTCCATTTCATAAACCAATAAAATCTTGATTACTCCGAGGGCAGGAGCGACTTCATCCAAACACTCTTGTTGATCCTCCTGTGTAAGCGCTAACCCTCTCATGCTATTTTTCTCTTCACCGCACAGGACTGTTCTGGAGGCCCTGGCATCCTCTGGCCCCTGAAACCCCCTTCATTCCCATGGAAACGGCTTAAGAAGTGGCTTATATTGCTCTTGTCTATAACGGCCTGTTATTTACTCTTTGTCTGGCATGAGGCGTCTGAATTTGCTTTGTCCAGCTGACACAGAAATAACTTATGCTGTTGGGGTCAGTCCCACAGCACCAAACAAATTGTTTCTCTCTGCAGTGATCCTGTCCAGTACGTGTAAAATATGTGAGGTTGTCCTGATCTGCCGGGGCACAAATGAACAATAGCTTCTCTTATTAAGGATCTGAGCCATGTTGAGAAGCATGCCCCGTTCAGCTGTTGCCATGGTAGCGCTTGTACGTGCACTCAGGAATTTAGAAAGGGATTGGCATTAACAATTATTTAGATACAACAACCGAGCATGCACACACAAAAGTAAACACTTTTGGAAATCAAAAGTTTGGAAAGTCTTTTTTCATAGAAAATTCTGTAAATAATCACAGAAATTGGGATTCCCTAAAGCACAGCATTTACTGGCACTATTTCGAACATTTATAACGGTTTTTGAAAACCATGTTATACCCATCTAACAAAATACGTTCCCTTTGAATTTTCCAAAAAAAGTTATTTCTGAACTTTCTTGGTCATTAAAAAAAAGTTAAGGGAACATTTCTCTTATCATTTAGCAAACATAATGGGAAGGTTACTGTAATGCTAGTGCGAACCAAAGAGATGGCAGGCGTCAAGCAGATCTATGTGCACGGTTTATCTGACCAAACAAACAAAATATAAAATGAGACAAAGGAACACGACAAGCTAGGAAACACAAAGAACAGAAGAACGCAAACCATCTACATGTAACAGCAAACATTGAATGACAAAGAACACAGTGTGTGTGTGTGTTTGTGTAATAACCTGTTGACTTCCCTTTACTCTCTTTAAAGGCACAGTATATAATATTTTTGGATTAAAATATCCAACAACCACTAGAACAATTGTTATGTATTTTGTTGACTTCTGTACTTATCCCAAATGTTTCAAAGAATGTTTAAATCCAGAGAAATAAGCAGTTTTTAACCAGGACACGGACCATGTCTGTGTGTTGCCTATCAATGACATCATACCCATGTTACCCTCAAGTTTTATTTTAATATATTATGTTTTATTAGACAGGTAAGCAACTGTTTTGAGACATTAATCGACAGGAAACTAATCATTGTTATACAGCTCAACACAATTAGTCTTATTGTTTAAATCTCATTCTCTTGATTTACCTCAAGTACCATATTTTACAATGCCTAATATCAATCTACACATGACTGGAAAAAGCGGAAGCGTCAGTCTGCGGCATAATAAAAGCTCTGCGAAATCAAGGCGTCATCAAGCTACACCCTTTTTGAATAAGCAACCTCTAGCAGCAAAAAATTACATATTGTGGCTTCAATATAGTGTTAGTACTAACCAATTTGGAAACAGTTTTTTTCCATTAAATGTTACATTTTGAAAAAAATGCGCTGACTGTTACAGTTTGTCTTAGTTCTGAAAAGATATAAAAATAAACTATAAAACATCAACCTACTTGAAGAATGTTTCTTCATACCTAACTAAAGTTCTGAGAACATTTACATTTACATTTACATTTAGGCATTTAGCAGACGCTTTTATCCAAAGCGACTTACAACATAGGAGTACAGGAAGCGATCGATCATGAATAGGCGCAAAACGCAAAAAGTGCCTTAAATACCAAGCTTTGGATATTACATAGAATAAGCTTAAGCTAGAATAAGGAAGGAATAAAAGAGAAGAGTTTTTTTTTTTTTTTTTTACCCAGCTAACATTGCCTGTTAGCTGGGTACTGAACTGACATTTTTTTGTATTGTTAATTAAGGCTTTTGAAAAGGATGTGTACTCGTGAGACTCACCCTGCACCAGTAGCTCCACCTGGTCTTCATTTTTCCCTTCCAGATCGTCAGCAATGGTCACCTTACAGAAATACACACCGCTGTCGCCCCACTGCAGCTGTCCAATGTGCAGATCTGCTTCTGAAAAGGCCAGGAAATATTATACCCATATTATTAACCCAAACTGAACAATTAAAAAATTACATTTAGTTTTAATAGTTTTAGTTTTCGGTTTACATTGTAACATTGATTAGATGTCAGTTGTGTAATTTGTTTAATCTGAATGACATCAGTCACTTTTAGCACTTAACGTTCATTCATTCTCATTATCTATCTGTAATATTTTGTCAGAACAATCATAGTCTTTGTTGAAGAGGTGACTGGAGGAGGGAGAGCTTTGATGGCTAAAGTCAGAGGAGAGGGTGTTTGCGTTTGATAAGGAAAGCCGTGGGGGTGTTTTGTGAGACCTTTATGAGGTACAGCCCCCTGACCATTGTGCAACCTAGAAAAAAAACAGCCCTATTTAGGAACAGGAAAACACAGCACAATCGGCTGGGCTTCCTAGGGAGAGAGTGAGTTTACACACAAAGTTGCAGACTTGAGCAGAGGAGGCTGAGGAGGCTCAAAATGTAATAATAATATAACAAGATGATTTTATTACACATTAAGCCAGTTAAATGTCATGGTCCTAATTTATATTAGGTGGCCTTAACTACTATGTACTTACATCAAAAAATAAGTACAATCTACTTATTGTGTTCATATTGCACTGCAAAACAATTTTGCTGATATTGAGGTGGGATACGGGTAAAGTTAGGGACAGGTGTGGTGGTGTGGGTAAGTTTAAGGGTAGGGTTAGGTGTAAGGGAATTGTCAACAGTGCAATTATAATTGTAAATACAGAAATTAATTACAGATGTAATTACATGCAAGTATTTTTTAAATGTAAGTATACTGTAAAAACATGTATGTACACAATAAGTGCACTGTAACAAATGATTAATTTAAATGTTAGTACATAGTAGGTAAGGCCACTTAATATAAATTGGGTCAAATGTCATTTATGAAGTAATTGCATTAATAAGAAAGTGGGATTTGAAAACATATAATGCTAGACCTTTTGAACAGCATTGGTTTAAACCTATCAAACATAACAATCAATGTTTCTTTGAAATAAATTCCACTTAGTTTGGTGTTTTTCTTCTTTTTCCTAATGCAATGAAATTCATACATTTTAAGTGTCAGTTAGATGTAATTATGCCAGCATTGCTTCATAAATTCCTCATTATGTTATTTAACTGACTATTAGGTTGCAAACTTGTTGACATTTTTACCCTTTTGTGTTTTGGAATTAACCTGTTGAATTATCTAGTTAATAAATGACCATGGAAGTCCCCTTTGTGAGTCATTAAGTTTAGAATTTCACTTTCCAACTGACTAATACTGTCATTTTACTGTGCCCGTATTGATCTGTAAAAACTGTAAAGGTTTATAAGGTAATTCATGACAATATTCTACCTAATATTTGACAGAACTTCACCTCTAATCAAGCTAATCAGCCTCCAGCAAAATATTGCACTTATAAGACAACAAAGTCATTACTGTTAATGATGGAGATATCTCTTCCTTTGTAGTGTTCTGCTAAGGTCATGGAAGCTCCCTGTCCTGAGGCCACGATGCGGACCGTGCGGCCCTTGTCAGAACAGTCCAGATGAGACGTAGCTCCCAGATCAGATACGCGGACCCCCATGGACTCAGGAAAGGTGAAGGAATCCCGAGTGCGGTCTGTACAGTAAGACTTGTACCACCACTGTACCACTGCGGTTTGAGTGGAGTGGGTGGTGTAATGACACGGAAGTACAATGGAGGAGAACAGCATGGCAAACTTCTTTTCATCTTTCACAGTCACCTGTACACCATTACAACTTTGCACTGTGCCAAAAAAAAAGAAGAGAAAAATGTATAGTGAGAAAAAAGACATTTTTAGCAAATGACAGCAACATAATTACACTTTAAAATACTATGGTAGTCACTGGCTACCGTCAACTGCCTGGTTACCAACATTCTTAAAAATATCTTCTTTGGTGTTCAAGAGAAGAAAGAAACTCATATGGGTTTGGAACAACATATGGCTGAGTGAATAATGACAGAATTTTTATTTTTGGGTGAACTAACCCTTTAACGGAAATCAAAGCCAGTCTGCAGATTTCACAGAAAACCGTGTGCAAAAACATGGTTAAAAAAATGTAAGTCTGTGCCCATCTTAAATTTTGTAGCTTCAGAGGTATCAAATGTTTCATATTTTTGAGCCAGTTTTAGAACACTTTTGTTCTGCTTGTCATTCATCTCCTAATACCAAGGAGCATGTGTGAGTTTGTTGTGTTCAGAATTACTTTTGCCTATTAAACTATTGGGACAACTAGAATTAAGACAAAAATTTATTATTTTTTAAGACATCGTTTTGTGTGGATTTCCCCCCCAGAAAATAAATATAAAAAATAAAGACAAAAACTATGCCAGAACTATGCAAATGTTGGTTTGTAGTTATTGATAAATATTATATTTGTTTTGTAATAACTTGGGTAACAGTCCTGCAGGTTGATCTTGGTGACAATAAAGTCAACACTTTGTGAAAAGCATTGAGAATCTTCCTGTCGTGCAAGTATGTTATTTCTTTGGTGTCACAATTATAATAAATGTGTATTTTTTGTATATTAAAATTAGCTGATTGTTACAAAAACAATTGAATTGAAAAATATTTAGACAAAATTATTATCATTTAAATTTTTGCATACGGTCAAAAATAAGACAATAAAATCACCATATTAAAAGCACAATATGTAGTTTTTCATCGCTAGAGGTCGCCTATTCAAAACAAAGGCGTAGCTTGATGATGCAGATATTTTCACCTCACAGCCGGTGGAAAAGAATCGGGATGGGACTCGGGCATAAATCATGTTCATGGATGAGATTATTAACGTTACTGTAGTATAAAGCAGAGCAGTGTGCTGTGGGAGCTGAACGGAAAACAAGCGTGACACACGGTGACAACAGCGGAACTTTTATCATGCCACAGTCGACGCTTCTGCTTCTTTCGGTTAAGCGTATTCGGGGTAACGCAGCACTGTTTTATCACATTAGACATATTTGAGTGTTAAAAAATTATGTTATAATGTTACTCTGCGTTAGCTCCACGGCTGCTATGAGACACTTGTTGCACACTGCAGTAAGCTAGATTGATATTAGAATATTATATTAATAAATGCTGGATGGCTTGTGTTGCTAAACGGAATGCAATTAATTAAAAAACATATTGTATGATGGAGGAAATGCTGTATTACTGTTACTAAAAATAAAGCTGCATCTTATTATGCTATGTTAGCCACTTGACAAAATAGTGTTTTTGGTCAAGTTAAAACAGTTAATGTTGCTTATTTCTCTGGATTTAAACATTCTTGGAAACATCTGGGATAATGTAAGTACACAAGTCAACAAATATATATAACAGTGTTCTAGTGTTATTTGGATATTTTAATCAAAAAATCTTATATATTGTGCCTTCAAGTGGTTGACATTGGATGTTTAAAAGAAACTACTTTGGCTGTAGGTTAATTTTGATAGGGTCATATATCTAATTTATCAACAACAAAATTGTTTTTTTTGTGCATCTAGTGTGCAAAAATGAGAGACAAAACTGTATCCTTTCCTTTTTGTGAAATTTAGTGGATCAGCAAACACACCCATGAGTAAAGAGAGTAATGCAAATTCCAAGATACAGTGAGCTTTTAGCTGCAACTGTAATGACTACTGACCTGTTCATGATTAGTATTGTGGCGTTTGAGTCTAATGGTACGTTTCATAGTGTCAGAGGCAGGCATGTGTTCATTACCCAAAGCCCTTTCTCAGACTAGGCCTAACTAACCAGTGCATAAAAAAATACATTTTGCTCAGTGCCTCTTTTCGAGAATGCTTAGTCACTCCATTCCAAAGAGAATCAGCTAGAGATTACAAGGTGAGATGACCTGAAAACAAATGTCTAAAAACATCTGGATCCAGTCAGTCAGCATTTGTGTGTGTGTGTGTGTGTGTGTGTGTGTGTGTGTGTGTGTGTGTGTGTGTGTGTGTGTGTGTGTGTGTGTGTGTGTGTGTGTGTGTGGACTGGTAATCCCCTACGGTATGGGGACAAAATGTCCCCACAAAGATGGCAATATCCAAAATCCTTGTCCTTGTGGGGACATTTTTTGGTCCCCATGAGGAAAACATCTTATAAATCACACTAAGTGATGTTTTTGATAATGTAAAAATGCAGCATGTCTCCTGTGATGGGTAGGTTTAGGGGCAGGGGCAGTGTAGGGGGATCGAAAATACGGTTTGTACAGTATAAAATGCATTACGCCTATGGAATGTCCCCATAAAACATGAAAACACAACATGTGTGTGTGAGTGTGTGTGTGTGTGTGTGTGTGTGTGTGTGTGTGTGTGTGTGTGTGTGTGTGTGTGTGTGTGTGTGTGTGTGTGTGTGTGTGGACTGGTAATCCCTACGGTATGGGGACAAAATGTCCCCACAAAGATGGCAATATCCAAATTTTTGTCCTTGTGGGGACATTTTTTGGTCCCCATGAGGAAAACATCTTATAAATCACACTAAGTGATGTTTTTGAAAAAGTAAAAATGCAGCATGTCTCCTGTGATGGGTAGGTTTAGGGGCAGGGGCAGTGTAGGGGATAGAAAATACGGTTTGTACAGTATAAAATGCATTACGCCTATGGAATGTCCCCATAAAATGGAAACACAACATGTGTGTGTGTGTGTGTGTGTGTGTGTGTGTGTGTGTGTGTGTGTGTGTGTGTGTGTGTGTGTGTGTGTGTGTGTGTGTGTGTGTGTGTGTGTGTGTGTGTGTGTGTGTGTGAGAGCATGAAAGAGTGTGTTTGTCCAGCAGTGTGTGGAGATTATGGAACAGAAAGCTGGACAAAATCAGAGAAGCACCCAGGAGGAGGATCTGCTGGTGTGAGAAACACAGAAAGATAAGTGTGAGTAAAGAAAGTTAAATTCCATGCTATGCAGGGGGCGCAGAGAGGTGGGGGCTGTAGTTTTTTGTTGAGACGTCACCGTCTGTAGCACTGACTGTTTGGGGTGGAACATTCTAAAAGGATCAAATTTAGTCCAAGTAGAGCAGAGGTCTCTCCCACAAACACAGATACACCCTAATTCTTGTCAAAGGGTGGAGCACACAGCATATAAATATACAACTGCCAGTCATCACAGATGTCTGGATGAGACACTCATTCATTGTTGCCTTAGCCTTAGAGGAAACAGAGCAACTTCCTGAGCATTTTCCAACATGAGTGTAGAACGATCACGTTGCTGAGGGAAATGTAGGAGAGATTATATTCATTAATACACAGTTCAGGGTAGATGGGGTCCTCCTTTTGTCCTCTCTTTTGCCTGTTTGAATCATTGTTTGGCATTATGGTGAACCCCCACACACTAAGACTCAGACTCAGTGTAGAAGGGGGGGGTTTAGGTCCCACCAATAAGATACACTCATAGACTCAGCCATCCATGAACACCCAATTAGGTTAAAGAGATTTAAACCAAGCCGTTAGTAGCAGGAAACTTTACTTGATTGTATGTGTTAATGAACTGCTGATGCTAACTAAATCATTATAGGGAGGTGTATTGCATATTACTGCAAATAGTATTCAGCTCTTCAACAGCTCAAAACAACTTTTCTCTACAATATTTATACAAATTCACACATATACTGTCTACTGAGAGGGACTTTTTAAAAGTGTCGTTTTAGATCACATCATTTCACAAAGTTGGCCACTGACTTGCTCATAAAACAACCATCATATATTGTATTGTCTCTGTTGCATCCACCCTTCAAGAAGTGATACAATGCAGCTGCACTCCCAGACACACATTCCAACAGCACTTCCCACAATTCTCTCCCACAACAACAACTTTGGGATGTTAAATAGTTTCAAATGTTCATCATACTTTTTATGCAGTATAATTAAAGAAGGTTAATACAATCTTTTATGTGTATATACTTTTATAAAAGAGCATACATGTATGTATTTAAAGTCATTTTATAATAATCAATAATCAATTATATTATTGTTGAACAGATGTAGGCTAAATTTATATATATATATATATATATATATATATATATATATATATATATATATATATATATATATATATATATATATATACATTTAGTAAATTGCAAATGCTTTGTCAGGTGTTAATGTAAATGGATTATAGTAAAAACCGTTGCGAGGACCCGTGATCAATCTAAAAATAAAGCCGGGCTCAAGGTTCTCTAAGCTCTCAACCTGTTGCTTTAGTTGTCTGTCTCAGTTTTCTATCTTCATATCGTGATCAAAAGGAAAAGAGATGAATAACTTACGTGAAAATAATATGAATAAAATCCAGGAACCGTGTAACAAAACCATGATCTAGTTTAGTGCGGTTTGGTTTGCAGGTATCTAGTCCATCTTCTCCCGGACTGTTATTCGCTTGCTTCATCTCTGTCTGCGCTGGTTAGAATGAGCGGACTGTACCACTTTACCAAAGGGGGAAGAAACTGTGAAAATTGGAACTAAAACCAAAATAAATGGCTAAATGGCTGTTGCTGCGCTGAAAGTAGTTTGATTAAAAAATATAAATGATTTAATGAAATATTTGTCAAAGAACTATAAGAAACTACTTGACATAACAGGCACCGACACGGTCTCCCAATCTTCTAAAGTGGATGCGTCTTTCAGAAAAATACTGGAATATATTGCATTCAAAGTAAAAAGTATAGAGCGGTTACATTTACAATTTTACGTGGTATATCCAGCTAAAAGTGTTAGAGAGGTTTAATTTAGATATTGATTATTAATGTGACTTTTATTCAATGGAAAAATAATCTATTATCCCTCTGTTTTGTAATTGTACACAAAGATAGGAATATTTGGAATATTTCATTAGAAGGAAAACAAATGTTATATTTAAATTAAATAATTTTGATGTATGTATTATTTCAATGAAAGTTATTGTTACAATAATTTTACTTTTATTGTACAACATATTATTATTTTGTGAAAATGTCATATAAACAAGAAGAAATGGTCAGGATCCAAGCCAAATTGTATTCATTTTCTTCAGCAGACAAAGGACTATTGCACCGGTTTGGTGAACATTATCAATGAAAAAGAAAGGAAGACTTGTCATATTTTAATGAAGATATATATTTATTGATGGATGGATTAATGGTTTGTACACTCTGGTATGTTTTGTTTTTGTTTGTTTATTTTGTTTTGGTTAGATTTTTTTGTGTATTAACAGTAGACTTGTATACTATACTGTTGTATACTACGAAGTTTCTCTGTAAAAAAGTAAAAAGTATTGAGCTATAACGGAGACTTCCATTATGATTTGTCTGAAAAAAAAACTGAAATAATTTAGCTGAAATAATTTGACTTTACAAAGACATATTAACAGGGAAAAAAGGAATTAAACACAGTCTACATTCAATATTTTAAAATCACTTATTTATTTAGACTATGACAAGCAGGTGTGTAACATTAATTCGTTCTTCATTTTATAAATTCCAACATTGTGCCATAAAATTACTAAAAAATCTCCTAATCAGCTCTTAAACTGCACATAAAATGATTCAGAATTATAAGTTACAATTAAGTAGGACCTAATTCATTGGATTCAAAACATATGCATAACATACAAGGTTAAAATGTTTTTTTCCATTCTTATAATAATATAGAAATGTACAAAAAAAGTAGAGAAAAGTCACCAAAAAGTCACCCCCCTCCCCCCACCCCCAGATTCAGAAGAATAAAAATGTGAAGTAGCCTATAATTACTTTAGATGATAGACAATACAGAAAACTATAGGCTGTATATACAGTACTAGTATATCCTGTAAAATAAAACAAAATAGTAAATAAAAAAGGGTCATTTGTTGAGGTAAGAAGAATCAGAATCATTTGGCACTGCAGGGATAAAGCACAATTATATTTGATAATTAACACAGAAAAAAATGGCTCACTGCCATCCCCCTTGTAGCAAAATTTTGATGGTTATCATAATAATTCAATGGTTCATTACTGTTAATATTGATTATCATACTGAGCTTAATGATTTTATCTATAGCGATCTCTATGGTCATCATACCGATCTCTGCGATCATCATACCTATCTCTGAGGTCATCACGGCTACCTCTGCGATCATCATACCGATCTCTGAGGTCATCACGGCTACCTCTGCGATCATCATACCGATCTCTGAGGTCGTCACGGCTACCTTTGCGATCATCATACTGATCTCTGAGGTCATCGCGATCTCTGAGGTCATCACGGCTACCTTTGCGATCCTCATACCGATCTCTGAGGTCATCACGACTACCTTTGCGTTCATCATAGTGATCTCTGCGGTCATCGCGATCTCTGAGGTCATCACGGCTACCTTTGCGATCATCATAGCGATCTCTGAGGTCATCACGGCTACCTTTGCGATCATCATAGCGGTCTCTGAGGTCATCACGGCTACCTTTGCGATCGTCATAACGGTCTCTGAGGTCATCACGGCTACCCTTGCGATCAGCATAGTGGCCTCTGACGTCATCACGGTCACCTCCATTGTCATCACTTTGAGCTTTTTCAGTTCTCTCTTCAGTGATGTTCGTATCCCCTACCTCAACATATGCTAGTTGTGGTTCGTCATGGTATTCCACCACTGGAGTTCTGAGGCAATCATTAAACACACAGATGACAAAAACATCATAACAACCAGGACCTAAAACCTAAAAACAATGACATAATTTCTTACTTCCAGAGCATAAATGGAGACCTACTCCACTTACTTTTTGGATTTCTGTTTCCGTTTGCGGCAACAGCAAATTATTATTATTATGAGCACTATAGCTCCAGCAATACAACCAGCAACAATGCCTATTGTGGCAAGATTCATAGAGGCTGTAAAAACAGAAAGACAAGAGATTGAAATCCAGCAAATGAACCCTTAAAGGCATACCTCGGGTCTCTAGTGATCCGGGATGTCATTCACTACCCTCCTCCTTAATCGTTTTTTAAAAGTTAGACATCAACGTTCTTAGTATTCCTCAAGCAATTCATTATAAACAATATAACAAGAAAAAATATATAAAATTATAAAAGAATGCCTGTTTCCCATTCATTTTTTGTAAAAACAAAAAATATATTTTTAATTGTATAGGGTCATTAATGACCCGGGGTGTGTAATAGTGTAAGTATATTTTTTCTGCACAACAATAATTGAATCTTTGATGACTGAATAAGTGCAATTCACCTTTATTCTACACGGTGACAATGTCTGATACACAATGACGAAGTGATGTTTCACTCATAGTTACCACAGACAGAAAACAAAAGAATTGGAAATATCATCAGCAAAACTTGAAATGGCTCAGCGATTTACTGCAGAGCACTGAGCACTGTCACTTGACGGTGGTTTTGGTGAAGAAGCTGTCAGTGATCTAATTTGTGGTTTTGAAGATGCACAGCAACTACACAGCAACTACTTGCTTGCCTCCATTACACTCACGCCCCCTAGACCTCACTCCCATCCAGGTCACGCCACAAATGTAACCCTTGCTGTTCGAACCACCCGCTCCAAGCGGGACTCAAATCCGGGTCCGCCGGCATGAGAGTCAGAAGCTCTAACAAGGAGGCTAAAGGCTGCAACCCCTAGCCTCAGTTGCTAGAGCGTCTCTTGAGATCAGAGGAGTGAGGTTTACTCGCACAGCAACTGCTAGCTGGCCTCCGTTACATATACATAGGCCTAATAGATTTGTTCAATTGTCATGTTGACATATAAGCTGCAGTCTTTAAGTTTTGCCTCTTTGTTTCACCATCTGTGTTTGAAACCTGCAGTTGCAGTTATTAGTTGAATTATCATCTTTACGTGTGTTGTGCATCGGCACAGCTCCTCAGCGAGGATGAATCTAATGTTTTGAGGAGTATGTGTGGCCAGCTGTCAGTCACCGCACCGGTGTGGATACTGTAGCTACTTCGGAATCACAGATTCTAAATTTTGGAATTATGACCAAAATAAGAATTTTCACCGGAAAATCGTCTGAACAAGTAAGTAACATATCTGAAAAAAGCATGACAATAAATCGTGCTACCAACAGTGATTAAATCTAACAATCGCTTTGCTCATATCACTTTGTTCTTTAATTGTTAATGTCAACAACATCAGCATTGCGTGACTGTGTATTTAGTGTGTATTAGTGGTACCTGTAGATTTCAATTTTGGTATATTCTAATCTTTTGCTTTTGACTACGGGTGAATTTCCAGTTGTCACTGATGATTGTCGTTTGGACCTATCTAGATTTCTGTAAGTTTAATTATTCCAGCTGCTGTAATGGCTATAAATGATCTGCCACCTGCAGCATCCTTACATGCAATACAACTATACTAGCCAGACTCCTTCTTTATTTGTACAGACCCTTACGTACGGGAATAAACATTTCCCATGGAAATCCACCAGTGCCACTCAAATTATAACACATTATTTCAAGCTTATATTTGTGAATAGAGCTAAAGGTAAGGAGATAGTTTTGAACAATGTCTGGTTATGGACTTAAGTTTTATTTTGTATCATTTTTAACCAAAAAAGGTTACGGAATGCAGCTTTAAGATATAATATCAAGATCTTTCAAATCAAAACATGGGAATAAAATAAATCTGAAAGGTACACACACTTGAAAGGTACAACATTTCAATTTATACAGAAAGAAAGCAGGCAAATGTGGCAATACTCACATGGTACTACAGACAATGTCATGTTACATTTGGCAGATCCGACCTTATTGGTTGACTGGCAAATATAGTAACCTGATGTCTCCATGGATACGTTGACCAAAGTCAGAACTCCATCCTCTGTTACACAAACTCATATGTAAACTTTAGCATATAATGACAAAAAGTAATACATCTTATGAAAGCCAGGCAGAACTTACTTTCAGTGGTTTTAAGAGGAAATGATTTTGGGACATTTTTTACATCATATCTCTCCCATTTGTATGTGGGTGTTGGTGAGCCCTCTTCAGAAACACAGGTTAGGCTAATATTGTGTCCGTATTCTGCTGTGCCTACCACCTTACAAACAGGGTGTGATGGTGCAACTGTAAGACAAATGTAGATATTGAACATTTTTAAAAGGATCCTATTCACTGTGCAAAATTATATGGAATTTGTATTTATTTATTTTTATTATTAAGTTATAAGTTGGACAAAGTGCCAGAGATCTTACCCTGAACCAAAAGAAAAGTAGTGTCAGCTGTTTTGCCTTCACTGTCTTTAGGAATTTGAACATAACATTTAATTGTTCTGCTTTCTTTAAGAGTGACTTGTTTGAGTGTCAGTTTCGATGTTTTTGCATCAAGGTCAGTGACTATCTCGGCTCTGCCTTTATACTGTGGTCCAATGTCTACTTCGTGATTATTGGAGTAATAGGTACCAAATATTACCTATGAGACCAAAACAAAGAACCAATTAATGGCTCAATGGTGATAGTTTATTAATTATTAAACAGTTATTGTTTTTAAACTTTAAAGTAAAAGGCAGTGGTATTTTGGTAGACTGTTAAAGTTATCAATACTGTCCATTTTCAGGCTTACCTTCTCTCCAGATGTCTCATCAGCAGCACCACTCCATGTTATAATGGTAAGATCATTTAATTGACTTTTAGGTTTAAAGTTACATGTAAGGGTGACATCATCACCCCTGGCAACCTCCATGGAAGCTTGACTCATTGTCACTTCCAGTCCAAAAGTAGTCAACATCACTATGAGGCAGAAAGAGAGAACTTTGTGAATATCACACAATGTCATTTATTTTTAAAACTCAGTCAGAATTCTACCAGAGTAATGTTTAAATGCAGAATTCAAAAATAATATTTCACAAAACCTAAAAAAGAAAAGAAAAAAAGAAACAGAATTTAACATTTTTATGATAAGAGAGAATGATCTGCCATAGTAAAATTCTTTGTCTTTATTTGAACATAAGTCAATGATTGATTTCTCACCGTATTACAAATCTACATCATAACTTAAGTTTATTTGTAAGCGTCATCAGCAATACATTTGGTGTGATTATATTATTATACATTCTGCTAAAATATGAATGTATTATTAATACAATTTAATTATATGAATTAATAATATATGAATATATTAATTCATATGAAATCATTACAGTAGGAATGCATAAGTCAAGCTTATTTGTAAAATGTTTGCTGATATTGTGTGTCTAAAGAGTCTATTGTAAATGAATGAATGAAACAAGTAGCTAAAAAAGCCGCCATTTTGTAGCCCTGGTGAAAACATTAACAACATTATTACTTAAAAACACATATTTTAAATAAAATGTAAGCGTCACAGGTAAAATAACAAATTTTTGGACCCACACTGTTATCTAGCATATAATGCCATTGATTTTATCTTGCCTACTGTACTCAATGTAAACGTCATGAAAGTGACCTCACCTGATATTAAATATAGGCTGCTGAAAATCAGCTTCCAGTTGGTCATTTTGTCGTTGTCTAGTCACTCTGCAATAGATGGTGTTTTGCAAAATTTGTATGTTGTATATATAGGGAATATATATATATATATTTTTTTATATATCCTTATTTCATGGCTTCCTGTGTGCTCACTGAAACAGTTTTGCTTCTGTATCTGTGTCTACCACACCTTTATTGCACTTTGGACCCTTTCGTATTCTCTTTCATAAAGTTTTACAAGTTAGGTTGTAACAAAATGGCAGATGTGATGTCATATAAGTAAATAGTGGGAGTCATTGCTGGGGAATGAATTGACATACATGGGGTAGGGGTTGTTAAATAACTGACAGTATAAGGTACTTACATTTTAATGTGTTACCAAATAAATTTAATTCTGAACTTCCCTACATTTTATTCTGGATGATTAGAGTAGCCTACAATATCACTTGATAAGTTTTACATACATAGTGTCACTAACTAAATAGCTTTATGTGATTAAGTAATATTAATAATATTGTAATGTTTCTGTCTTCGAAAAACCCATCTTGTTATTGGTCTAACAGTTTAACCTCAAACCAGCTGGATTGTGTATTGCCATATGTGACCAGCAGATGGTAGTGAATGAAACATAATTGAAATCACAGGCACTTCACTTCGAGAACAGTTCATTTTTCCATTTGGTAAAGAACTATTCATATTTACCAGACACCATGCTGACAAAAACCGCTTATCTGTGCTAGTTAACAGACTTGTTCTCACTCTTTCCATATATTCCATTTAAGCCCTTTTGAGATCAGACTTTTTAAAAAAAAAAAAAAGTAGGCCTATTATAAATATTATTTTTGGTGTTGGAATCAGATTTTTTGACGTTGTGGAAAAATATCTAAATAAACGGTTTTTAATATATATATTTATTGTTTCATTACAGTCAACGTGTTTGTTTACAGTCATATTTGGCCTATAATTGAAGAAGTAGACATGGCATCTCACTTTTGGTCTTTCAGTGTGTTATACAGAATTATTATATTATTTTATTATATATTATATAGTTTAAATAGTTTAATAATACGTTTTATAATATCTGAGAATAAAAGCCTAATATCTGAGAATTCTTTTAAAACCGAAAATTAATTTCCATTTATCACTGAACTGAGCTGAATAATGACACTATTATCTTGCAACAGCTGCATTACAGCAGAATAAAACTGTTCTCATCATATTGTTTGCATCATTAATAATTTTACTTTCCTGTTTCCCCTACCTTTTGCCAATGTTGAATGCAGATTAACTTCTGGCGAACCGTTGAAGTCACGTGTCATGCAAAGATCTTAGACAAATGCATTTGCAATGACCCGTTGTAATATAAGCATATTCAGATAGCGTATTATTCATCACGCCAATCCATTTCATTCTTTGCTGTTTAATTTTAATTTCAGTGGCTAATTTTACATATAGCCTAACATATGTTTTAAACATTTATTTATTTAATATTTTCATTTCACTTCAATGTTCATATTTCATTTAGGCATTTAAATGAAATATGACACATATCTGTAATGATGTGAACAAATAACAGTGATGTGTTTCTTTTTGTAGGTGGTTCTGGGTTCAAAAACGCACTGATGGGAACTCTCAGATCTGCCATGCTGATGCTGTGGGTGAGTGCATCGGTGAGCCGCTGTATTGTGTTTTGAGGATTTGGGCTTAAATATTCAAAATGGCGGACGGAGGAGCAGCGAGTCAAGATGAGAGTTCAGGACCAGGTAATCATTACTGCATTTTACATATTCATATTCATATTCAAACACTCTTTCTCTCAACCCAGAAAAGCGCGGAAGAGAAAGCGTAAACAAAATACTCATGCCCGATGTTGCAGTCATATGCACCCTTTAAATAAACGTATCGGGCAATAATTCTCTGTCTGTGCGACGGTGAAACTGGCGATGCAGTGCGACGGCAAATTAAAGGAAAAATGCCTCCTTTGTGTGATTAGAGCAGTCGCGTTACATATTCATACCGTCGCCGAGCTAACGCCGCTTTGCATATTTTATTAGTCATAATCGGCGACAACTCGCGGGGTTTTGTACTGTCCCCGGTCAGACGTTGTAAGAATTTTACAGTTAATCTGAACTAAAGGCTGCTGTGTGCATGCTAGGCGGCTAATGCTACTCCAGCGGCTTTGTGTTGCTGTATTGTGCCGTGAGCCAATCCCACATATAAAGCTTTGAATATTCATTCGCTCGCAATCAGCCGGCGTCTGCGCAACGTGTTTACGGTGAAAATATGAAAGAACAGACCAGCGACTACTTGCCTGGTGTACTACAGTTAGGACACGGCGTGATTTTTTTAAATATTATTTGTATGCCCATTCTCTTGCCTTTTGTGCCCATTGCAGGCGTGTAGCCTGTTATGTTATTCATGTGGGCCTTCTAGAGATCAGAATGCGCTGTTCAGCGTATTCTATCAGAATGAATCCATTTCATTGTCGAAGGATGGTGGAACGTGCCAAAATGGAACTCTGACGGCAATTGATACAATGTATCCAGTACAGTTGCGACAAATTGATACTTTGTAGCACAGCCAGCGTGTCTGTAACATTGTATCAGTCGGGCTGCTTAGAGAGATGTATGCAGGCATTATGCCAGCTGTATTTGCTAGTCTAATAGGTAATCCTCATATAGAGCCCAGCTTCCCCACTATTGTTCCTGCAGCTGTATGCTTGTGTATTTAGTTTATTATGCTCCATTTGTATTTATTTACTGTATTTAATTGTCCGTAAGCAAATAAAAACATTTTTTTCTCTCTCTTATGACAAATAATCTTTAGTGCTTTAGTTGACAAATTGCTTACAGTAATCATTTGTGAGTTATAAATATATCTGTGATTCGATGTAGATACACGGCCACAAGTAATCGCAGTCAAGCTGATTTTCAAAACTAATGCACAGTTATTATGCAATAATGCACAGAGTATCATGTCAGTTTTGTTTGTATAGCACTTTTCACAATTTACGCTTTGTATGTGTCTTATAGCGCACATTTAGCAGTTTAAAGCTGGGCAATAGAGGCTAGTTTACATTTGCTGATGATATAAATGGTCAACTAGATTTGCAGTAAATATCACTTATTGGATATATGTATAATAGTTGTCAGTTGAAGTTAGTCATTTGTTTTGTGGTGATATTGCGAATTAAGTCTAAAGGATTTTTTAATTTGACATTTTGGTGTAGTGATATAACCTATAGTCATGATTAAAATAACACCATTGTTATGTTAGTATTGTTATACTATTATTATTAATAATTAACTTTTTATATTTTAAGTATGTTTATATGCTAGTATGTTTTGTTCTGTATTTTAGTTATTATTGTTTTCATATTTAGCCTTCATTTTATTTTTATTTCAGTGTTAATGTTATTCCTTCTGCTCTATTTTTTCCATCAAATTTTTAATGTAATATTTTATTTCAGCTTTATTTCAGTTATATTTAATAGTTTTAGTGAACAATAACAACACTGGGTGGTGCATATCCACCCAGTAATATCGCTTTTATACAGTTATCCCGTTAATTAATGCAGAATATCTTGCCTTTAAGGCAAAAGATTGTCTGGGCCAATCAAGTTGTACCAGAGCTAACTGTTGAATAATTTTAAAACTTATATCACCCTGGTGTCTCACAACAGGAGAAACTTAAGAGAAACAAATGTGCATTTGCTTTTGTAATTCACTGCATGGTTTCATGTTTTGTTAAATCTGCTTTGAAATCATTTGCATCAGCCTTAATTCTCTTTTAACGTAAATTCTCTGATACATGGAAATTATTTGGTTTACAGTTTAAATGAGAGTATAAACGTCTGTTTTTGGACCTGTCATTAAGTCAGGTATAACAGATCCTGCTTTTAAACTGATAACAGTTGCACTCTGTGTAGGGCCTAGAGAAGCAATGACGTGTTGTAACTTGTTTGTTTCCTGTGTCCGCAGCTCATGCCTATAGTGTAAATTACCTGCATAAATTCTTACTTTTATTTCAGTAGTTACTGACACTTTTCAAACGTACCAGTGAAACTTCATGGCATTTTGCATCTCATTTTGACCATCTCTCTATGTTTTTTTTCTTGTTCTTGTGCTTTTCTTCATGCTCTGATAATGTGAACATCCAGAAACACTGCAGCTTAACAGTCTGTTAATTACAATGATTATAGACCTAATGTCAAGTGAGAGTTTGTGGTGTTTTGCAACAGTCATCTTTGTATTTAGTTGCGGAAAATTCAAGTGACTTCATGTTTTTTTCTCCTGTTAAATGGTGAAAATTGTGGTCTGTGAATAGTCTTCATCATGTTATCAAGTGACTTTAGTTTTTCATCAGTAGCTCTCTAAAGACTCAAGTGTAATGTTTTTAAATGTATAATTTGAATATTAGTTATTTATTCATGCTTATAATGAAATCTTGAAATTAGTTTATCCTCTGTGCTGCATTCAGTAATCTATTTTCATAAAATGCTCCAAATGCCTGTTTAAAAAGTACAATATTTGCATAATTTATTTTCTGCTCATTTGTATATTGTTCTCCAGGTTAGTTTTGCCTTTCAACTAAATTGTTGCATGGTTTTCATGCAAGTATGCCTTTGTCTTCTAAAGAAAAATGAACAAATATAACCTATGAAAGTATCTGTTTTGTTGGATTATACTAGTCTTGATTTCCTCTTTGTTTGAGTACATTTTAGCACTCTGAAAGTATTTTAAGTGTCGGCAAAAGTTCCTTTTGGATGGGCTGATTTCAGATCTTTGTTCTAATATGTAAATTTCTGTTGTAATTAGGCTGAGCTCTGAAAATATAAATTAATGAGGTGCATAGTTAATCTGAATATGCAAAGCAGACATCATGTACTTTTCCAGACAATATGGCTACAGAAGTCACGGAATTTGATCCGTGAAGTGTTTGGTCCACAGGGGGCTGTGAATAGGTTGGTGGAGAATGGCAAGCAATTTACTTCCCGAACAGCTCCATCCTCAACCTCTGGTGCTTAGAATGCGTAAGAAACACTTTCTAAACGCAACCTGCTGTCTTTATGTCCAGATACAGACCTCGCCAGTTTGTGCGCTTTGATCGCATTGACAGAAAGCTCACCTGTTTCACCTAATTTAACCAGCACTCCATAGGTAATTGGGCTTGTGCATTGACACTCTGGATTTTTCTTTTTTCCATTCCTCTTTTTTTCCCTCCAAAGCGATCCAATTAATATGCTAATGAGATGATAAATATTTATGAACATTTAAATTAGGGAGAAAGCGCCGTGTGAAATGAATTGCTTGCAGGACTTCAAAGTGTTGCTTGTCTAATGAAGTGAGGGAGATTTGCATATGGCTTTAATCAGCCGCATACTGATTATGCTTTATTACGGTGTTGGCAGGCGCTCCGCTTCTGTTTAGTTCCAGAATGAAAACGAACTTCTTCACACTCTAGTTGTTATGACAATCATGGCACAGGGAGAGTGAGAGAGAGAGCAAATCAAGCAAGCCGGTGAGACTGAGAGAAAGGCAGCCACAGTTTCGGCGAAGCTTAGCTGTGCTCTACACGCGTGTTGTTTTACCACTCCAAACCGTTCAGTTAAACAGACAACTTTGCTTTTGAGGGTTGTCTGCGAAAGGGGTGCTAAGTTTGTTGTGATGCTTTTAGAGACGCTTGAGAAGGCAAGTGCAGCAGCTGCTGGTAAGTGATGTTTGCAGTCAGCAACAACGTTTTTTTTTTAAGGTCGGTTCGCTCGTGTAGTGATGCTATACGATCAAGGGTTGAGTAGTGGACAAGTCTGGTTTATAAATCCAAATGGTCTAATTAACAATCTAAACCAAACATGTCCACTACTCAACCCTAGAAAAGTGTTTTTAAGTGTTCACCTTAAAAAAAAAATTGGGTCATCTGTTTGAAATAATAATATTTTTTTTAAATGATGCTGTCTCAGATTTGAAAGTCACTGAACGATTGGTCTTTGAAGAGAAACTGAAAGTCCGGTCTTCCTCTGTCTGTTTTAGATTCTAGAATGAGTAATCCATCGGAAACAAGTAAATGTGCAATGGAGAGCGGGGACGAAAACACTGGTGAGTTACCAAAGGAACGGTTGGCTCTTTGGAGATGTCTGGCTTGCATGTTGTGGCTTTTATGTATTTTTCACCATAGAATGCTCAGATAATTTGGCCTGATCCATCCAACACAGTTTTCTTTGACATTTTCATAAGTGAGTGAAAGACACTCAGTTCACGGCTCAAGTTCTAAAGGGTCGCTTGTGCGGCTTTGTCCGAGGTAGAGCAATCAGGACAATGTCTCTTAATATATATCACCGTCAAAAGTTTGAAATAAGAAAGGCCATGGAGCTGAATAACTTGGCTGAAAAGACCTTTTTGTGCTCTGAGCTATTGTGGCATTGACTGCTTTTCTTCTTCCAGGTGCCCAAACAAATGGACTGGACTTTCAGAGGCAGACAGTGCAAACAACAAGCGCAATCACCAATGCACACGCACAGGCCTTGCTCCAACAGGTATCTTTTTCTCTGAGCTCTCACACATTTGTGGTCTGTGTCATGGATGAAAGAGCTATAGGAATTTAAGGATGTCCCCAGGGAAATAGTTCTCCTGTGTCTGAGTCACTAAACTGCCACTGTCTTGACCTGCATGTGTGATTATCATGTCTCGGAGTGACTGCTGAGGCTTTCCACCTGATGTCATGCATTGTTTTGTCTATTTGAGTATAATGTGTGAAATTTGTCACAACTCTGAAGATTAAAACTGAAAAGCACAATGTTTTATCTCCTGGTTACAGGGGAAATTATTGGGCCCCATATGCTAATTAGTTTCTCTGCAGTTGCTCGGAAACAGATGGCTGAGAATATGCAAATCTATGCAGAATTTACATGTACTGCATAACCGTTTCGTTAATTAGCATACCCGCTCTGCTCTCCGCTTGAAGTCTCAGAAGGCTGCGGTATATTTATATCACCATTCATGAGCATCGAACAAAACATATTTGATTTTTGCAAAGGAGTTTTGGGATGGTCTTCATCTAGATGTGCATTCTCTGACCCCAAATATTTTGAGCAAAGAAAAAAACACTCTTTATTAGCCCTTATTTGCTTCTACTACCGAACTGGAACATTTAAGCCAGAATAAAAGCATGACCCACTTTGCGCAATGGAGTGCAACAGTGCCCCATCCGCTTTTTGTCAGCGGCCTTGGTTTCGGAAGTATTTTTCCAACTTTTTTTTTTTCTTCTAATGGGATTTTTAAAAGATAGGGTTAGGGTTCTAATTCTTTGCAGAATCATAGGTAATGTAGGTTGTCACCTAGGATTCTGCTGTTAAAAATTATTTAAAAAACAAGTTTTGGGCTGACGTCTTCAACAAAACCATATGCCATTGATTAACCTCGTAGCTCACAGTAGGTCTGTCTTTAAAGGTTTATAAGTTATCGTTAAAAATCTATTCCTCTGTGGTGAAAACGAATTGGATTTTTACTTCCGGAACCTTACTATTGCGCACTATCGCTTTGATTCTAGCCGTAGAACACCTCACCGTCAAGAATATTTTATTATGGGCTGCAAACTGGCCCTACCCAGTGTTTTGTCCCTAGTCTAAATCAGTTTTGACCTCCAGAAAGCAGGGTGTGCTGTCTTAAACCTTTCTTTTCTTTCCTTTTTTTTAAATGGTAAAGGGCATTTTTGTGTTATGAACTATCACCTTTAGTTTGAAATATACTAGTCAATAGCGTAAAATATATATCACATATCAGGTATGTTAAGATCACATGATCAGCCAAACACTACTGACTTTACCTATGTGACCCCCATATTATCAGACACTTTAATAATTGTATATTGAATATAAACAATAAATATATTATAAATAGGGATAGTTACTGAATTAATCTGTAGTTTTTAACAAATTGAGTGAGTCAATGATTCAGTGACCCATTCATAAAGGCTGACACTTGTATTGTTCCTTGTTCACCCGTTTGAATAAAATCAGTTGAATGAATGACTCACTAATTAAGACACTGACTTGCCACCAACTACTGGCGGTTGAAGATTCATATTTAGATTATTTAATTTTTCATTCATATTCATGCCACCTCTGAGCTTCTGTGTAAATTATACCTAAATGGCACTTAAATGCAGCTTCTATGTAATGTGTAATAAATATTGTGCTGAATCAAAATATTTAATTATAGCTAGTTTTTGTAATGTCTATTCAGTGCTTTTCTCGTCTAACACAATGCCTTTACATGATCTTTTGGGGGGTAATTTCTCAGTACAAAATTGATGTGATTAATCAGCACATTGTGTAATTAGATTAAACATTTTAATGATTAATTATGGTTATCTGTAAATGTTGCATTTCAACAAAGGCAACTGAAAGCATGTGGAACTGCCATGTCTGCCTAAAATGACTGCTTATGCTTTTTAGTAAAATATGCTGAAGTTGGGGTAAAGCTTTGTGAATAATGGATTCATTTCCACCTTGAGAATTCCATGGAAATCTACAGAATTTAATTTGGCCTTGTGAAAACTGTGGTCTTTAGAGATGAAATGAATTCCTGTGTTCGTTTCTTGTCTGTCTCTTTTCGTCCAGTTGACATTGACTCCAGCGCAGCAGCAGTTATTGCTGCAGCAGGCTCAGGCTCAGCTCCTGGCAGCAGCGGTGCAGCATTCAGCCGGCCAGCAGAGTAGCACTACAGGAGCCAGCATCTCTGCCTCCGCTGCCACCCCCATCACCCTCTCTCAACCCATCCAGATCACACCTGTAAGAGAGCCACATTTTGATTCGGTCCTAAAATGGGCTTGTTTTATTTGAAACTATAATGAACGTCTTATTTTTGAAGATTGATGTAAATTATCCAGTGGTCTATTCAGCGTTTTTGCTTAGGGCTTTGTGCTTTCTAGTGCTGTTCTTTTCAATCTAGAAGACCCATTCTTACAATATGATGTTTTCCTTTAAATAAATGGCATTTCAGTAAAGGCAAAACAAATTGATTGCAGACATTTAATGAAAAAGCTTTTGAAATGTAATTAACAATTAATTTAATTACATTACATTTAATTACTAATACAAAATTCAAACTAACTGTAATTCACAGAGCTCAACAATAAGGATTTGCCCTGGCAGTATTTTCACCTGTCCTGGGGATGTCTCAAGTTTTAAAGTGAAGTGTATTTTTAATTAACATTAATATTTAGGCATTTACAACAAATGAAGTTTTAAAGATTTGGCTTTTATGAGAATTTATAATTTGCAGTAACAAAATCCATGTCCTCCAGCTCTTCAGCTATTTACACAAAAGAAAGCGGCATCTGAAGTTCTTGGAGATTAAAATTACTCAAAATAAAATTATAACATTTTACAAGTTTACAAGGGATAAAATAACATATTTTATGCTTAAATGATTTACTTTGCTGGTTGTCATGGCAACAGCAATTTATTTTTCAAACAAAATTTAAAAAGTCTACTGTCAAATTCATTGTAAATGATGAGGTTGTCATGGCAGTCATAGCTGCACTGGTGCACTCTGGAATAGTGACGCATACTAACATTCTTCTTGCTATGTGTGTTTGTGTGAAACAATGTAGCAGTTACAGCAGCTGCAACAGCAGCAGAACCTCAATCTGCAGCAGTTTGTGCTGGTCCAGCCGGGCCACCCTATCGCAACACAGCTGCAGCCCACGCAGTTTATCATCTCGCAGACGCCACAGGGCCAGCAGAGTGAGTCCTGTGTCATCTCAACATCCTCAGATCTTTTTGTCCCTCATTATGAACAGTCTGTCTGATTTTGTCCTTCCTCTTGCTCTAAACAGGCCTCTTGCAAGCCCAGAACCTTCTAACTCAACTACCTCAAAGCCAAGCCAACCTCCTGCAGACCCAGCCAAGCATCACACTTGCCACACAGGTCAGGGATATCCCATTTACCCACTGGATCCATTTTTATACAGTCAAACCAGAGAGTGCACATTCTATTTATTCTATTTTAATGGTGGTCTTTGAAAAAAAAAAATCCTTCAGAAATCATTCTGATTTCAGTACTTATTTGGTGCTTAAGATTTTTTAATTTATTATCAGTGTTAAAAACATTTTTCTGGATTTTTTGATGAATAGATAGTTTAAAGAAAATATCAGCATTTATTTGAATTTGAAATCTTGTATTAATGGCTTTAGTGTCACTTTTGGATAATTGAATGCATCCTTGCCTGAAAATATATTTTTCCCACTAAAAGGCAGAAAAAATTCTGTTAGACAATTACTGGTTTCATAATTGTTTCCATATTATTCAGCTGAAAAAGTCCAACCATCCTTGTCCATCTCTATAAATGTATCTTTGTGCTTCACAGCCTGCGACTCCCACACGCACGATAGCAGCGACCCCCATCCAATCCCTCGCTCACAGCCAGACGACACCAAAGCACATCGACACACCCAGCCTGGAGGAGCCCAGTGACCTGGAGGAGCTCGAGCAGTTTGCCAAGACCTTCAAACAGAGACGCATCAAACTGGGCTTCACGCAGGTAAACCAGGCTTCACTGGACACAACGTTTGTTGTCTGTCTGTTGTTCACTACTCAAAAGTCTCTGCTGTTTAATCATTCAGGTCATTGTAGAATGTGTGACTGGCTTTACATTTTTTAAAGACATGACTCATTAGGTGACTCGAGTAACTTCTGCCTAACATATTTACAATGTAAACATTATTTTATGCTGTTTTGTTGCATGTACCAGGGGGATGTTGGCCTTGCCATGGGAAAACTTTATGGAAATGACTTCAGTCAAACCACCATTTCTCGCTTTGAGGCCTTGAACCTGAGCTTTAAAAACATGTGCAAACTGAAGCCTCTGCTTGAAAAATGGCTCAATGATGCAGGTATGTATTTTCTCTGCTCTGAGGCCCATCACTCCTTTACCCTCCTTTCTCAAAATAACTGTACATACCATGAAGAATGTTAGAAAGGATATGAAGATTCCTGCTGCATTCCTCTTTAGTTTTAGAGCTCCTCTCAGGGTACTCCGCTCTTTTTTCTAAATGCGTCGGTGGTTTGTTATATAAAGCAAATCTTTTACTTGAATAGTGTTGCTAAGTAGTAGAGCTGATGCTCTGAGGCACGTCTGCATTGCTGTTTGCCACAGGTGCTTATATCAGTCTCTCTTTGTGCTTTTGTGCGCGCTGTTTGTGCAGAGAACCAGACATCTGACCAGTCCCTGTCCAGTCCCAGCTCTCTTGGATCGCCTGGGCTGGGCATGGAGGGCCTGAACCGCCGCCGCAAGAAAAGGACCAGCATCGAGACCAACATCAGAGTGGCCTTAGAAAAGAGCTTTCTGGAGGTGAGCGACATCTTGCATCAGAGCTTATTCGAAGACAGTGGTTTGTTTTAATGGCACAAAATCATCCTTCAAGTTTCATTGACAATGAAGACTAAACGGTTTAACCTGACCACATTAACCTATGATAATAATAATAATAATAATAATGTAATAAGAAACTTAAATAATCATTTCTACTATTTTATACTAGTAATAATTCAGTGTAATATAAATGTAAATTAAAAAGCATCTTCTTTAACTGTAAGATGATTTATGTACTGTTACAGTATGTATGTACTGTTGTTTAAATGGATCGTGTGCCAATCTCAAATTTTCCTGCTGAATTGTTACCTCCTCAAACTGTGGACTGCTGGCTTTTAGGTTTTTGTGAATAGTTTTTGCCGTAAGGGCGTTTCTTGTGCTTTTGCCCTTTTCAAGCAGAACCAAAAACCTACCTCTGAGGAGATCACCATGATCGCAGACCAGCTCAACATGGAGAAAGAGGTGATCCGAGTATGGTTCTGTAACCGCAGACAGAAAGAGAAGAGGATCAACCCTCCCAGTAGTGGCAGCATCGCCAGCACCCCTATCAAAGCAATCTTTCCTCACACACCTCTGGTACGTGACATGACAAACTGGGGCCCTCCATTCAGGTCTGACTGCTTAAAACAGTGCTAAACCTCTTCTTTCTATCCCCTGTTTCATGCACAGAGTACAGCCAGTCTTGTGACCAGTAACACACCGACTACGATGACTGTAAACCCAGTTATGTCTCTCACCAGCACTAGTGTCTCCAACATCGGTTTCACTGGTAAGCAAGACTGAAATGATTGAAAAATGCCTGAAACTTTCCTATTGTTCAGCTTATAATCTTTAAAAGATCCTTTTCTTCCTGTAGGCACAACTATTGGCTCGGCCACCGCTAACACTGCATCAGTCATCTCCACTGCACCTGTGATCACCACCGCAGCATCCTCTCCTTCGCTCAGCCCTTCCCCCGGAGCAGTGCAGACATCCTCGGCAGAGCAGGCTTCAGCTCAGGAGATGGTGACGGCAGTAAGTCAGGCCCCTTCCTCCCTGGCGCACACTCTAGGCACTGGGCAGGTGATGGTGGCGGCACCCAGCCTTTCGGCTGCTCTGCAAGGAGCCGCCCAGCTGCCCACCAGTGCTAGCATCGCTGCCATGGCTGCAGCCGCTGGCCTCAATCCTGGGCTCATGGCATCCTCGCAGTTCACTCCTGGGTAAGTGTATTTTTATTTCTTTGACAAGCTTGTAATGGGACATCTTTGTGTTTAATGTTAATTCCATCTCTTTTCTGGTGTTTCCTGGGCAGCGGGGCTCTTCTAAGTTTGGCACCAGGTGGTCTCGGAAGCGCTTTGAGTCCAGCACTGATGAGCAACAGCACCTTGGCCACAATCCAAGGTGTGTGGAGCGGCAAGTACACTTGTATTTACATTTATGGCTTTGCATGCGCTTGTTTGTCTTGGCATCACCAACTAGATAAATATGTCTTAAATAACATAAACTACTTTTTAAATGTTTAAGGTCTTTGATTATTAGAAAGTTCATAAGAACAGCATTTTGTTAAATTGGAAATCTTTTGTAGCATTTTAAATTACTTTTATTTTTTTCAATAGAGGAAATTGAATAGAGGGAATAATTTCTTAAAAAATGTACTGACCCCAAACTTTTGAATGGCAGTACAAGTTTTTTGTTTGTTAAACAAGCTTGTTTATAGTTGCACTGGTGTCAGTCTACACCCTCAAAAGATTTCTGCATGCAACATATTTGCATAAAATTCAAACATTGTAAATTACTTATTTGCATACAAGGCTAATATTGTAAACATTGTATTTGCATACAATTCAATCTGCCTAGGTGATTTTGGTATGACATTTTGTAGTTTTGTTAAACTTTCTTGTGGGCTGTTGATTTATCACGTTCATTTGGTGTGATTTAACTATGGAAAAAATTATGTGTAAAAATTATTAGTTTTAATGACCCAGACATGACATTGTCTGTAGTTAAACATATAAACAAATTAGACTGATGATTACTCATCAGTCAAAATTCCTATATCACTGCATCTCTGTTCTAGTAATTTAGTTTGTATAGTTTCGATGTTTTGAACACCTGGAGTTAAAGTTGTTCATTGTCTTCCTCTTTAGCTCTGGCATCTAGTGGCACTCTGCCTATTACATCTCTGGACGGGAGCGGGAACTTTCTGTTTGCCAACACCAGCGCTGGCAGTACCCCGAACCTTGTGACCGCACCGCTCTTCCTGAACCCTCAGAACTTGTCACTGCTGGCCAGTAACCCGGTCAGCCTAGTGTCTGCGGGAGGGGCTGCGGGTGCTGCTGGAGCCCTCAACCTGCACATCACCGCCGATGCCCACCAGAGCGCTGTTACCACAGCAACTATGCCCGCCTCCACCATCACCACAGCCTCTAAGGCCCAGTGAAAGCTGAACCCACTCCTCTCCTCTTCTAGACCCCTTTCTTTAATCTCTTGCTACCACCAAAAACAAACCCACTAGAAAGGATTTAATGTTGTTTTAACTTTATTTTTAATGTTTAAGTTTGTATGTTCTAAATTTACACATATCTTTTACACATTAATCTTCGATGTTTGGACCTCATTGATGGAGGTAATAAGCGAATGTTGGCATCACCACAGAGCTTGCATCAGGAGAGCAGAAACCTCCCTGGACATTGTTCAAAGTCTCTGTGCGATGCAAAAGCATATTCGTTTCAGCGAACTCACTCTTTCTCCCATTTTCACATTATACCTCTTCTTCAGAGGTACTTCTGAAATGCTTTTAACCAAAAAACTTTGTTTACTCTGTGTTGAATGACACCTTCTTACTGCTGACAGTAACCTCCTCTTCTTTACCGTAGAAAAAGGACACCTTATATTCTTCTGTCTATGATCTCTTCTCTTTCTCTCTGGAGATCCTGCTTTACAGATGTTCCTGTCTTCCTGGGACATCTCCTTTTAGATGCACATCGTTTATTTTTGTCAAACAGTGGGTTAGCTTTATGTCCTATATCTTACTAACTTGTGGTTACAAGGCTTTAAATGGAGTAATAAGCGGCTGTGATGCGGTTTCATTGCTTTAAGGAATCGTTCGACTGGCCTTTCTTTGTAGTGAAACACTTTCAAATATTGTTTTCATATAATTTCGTAGTTTACTCAGTAGCAGAAGACTAGTTAGGATCTGAATCCTGACCCAGTCACGGGCTCACTTAATACTTAAAGCTTTAACGAATTATGAGATGATTCGTCAAGGAGGAGTTGTTCAGCGTGGGCAACAGTGACTGAGCAGTACCGTCTACTTTTGAAGCTTCAGTAACTGAGAGCTCACTCTTGCGTTAGCGTCAGGACTGTGTAACCACGTAAGGTAAACCTCCTCAAGGTCTTCCTAACATGGGATGTACTTTTGGTATCACCACCTGATTGTGAAGGTGTAGGTCAAGCGAGATAAAGTTGAGGTGGATGATATTCAAGGTTTTTTTTCTTCTCGTTTTTCTAGGGTTTTCCTTTGATTTTCTACTTGTGCACAGTATCTGTACCAAAAAACTGGATTTGAGAACTGCAGTCTGCTTGGTTTTTAGCAGAACTTCTGTCACGCTTTAAGAGGTCTTTATTTCGGAGGTCTTTGTATTGCCTCTATTTCAAGATATACCAAAAATCTTTGTTATACCTGTTGCTGTATATTGCTACTGTAGCGTAGTTTAAGCCTAAATATTTATGAGCAAAGGCTCTCGGTAGACCACAGGAAATATAATGCAATATTTTGATCTTTTCCAAAGACGAAAAGTTTTTTTTCCTTTCTTTTTTTGGGAGATGACTGTCCCTCCTCAAGTTCGTAGTGTCATTGCAACTAACCAAATAGATCCCAGTCGAGGCGAGAGTAGGAAGTGATGCTACAGCAAAGTACCAGTTTGAGGTTTGGGATTGCTAGTCATTCATGAGGACTTTGAGTAAGAAAAATGGGGGAGTCTTCTTCCCATTCTGTTCAGATAATTGAAAATTATAAATGTGCGTGTGTTGGAAGTAATGCAAGTGTGTTCTTACCTGACAGGCTTTTTGAATATTTCCCTTTTTTGTAGTTACAAGGTGCCAGATTCAGTCCTCTGTAATCTGAATTCAGGGCTGTCTCTAAAATTCACAGAGACTTCTCATCCCTCGGGCCCAATGTGCTGGCAATACCATAGAGCTGTGGTTTTCAAACCTGGTCCTGGGGAACCGCCACTCTGCACATTTGCATGTCTTTCTTATCTGACATCAGTTGAGTTCATCATGGAGCTCTCACCCAGTGAGCTGATTCATATCATCAGCTCATTAGGTGAGCGCTCCATGATGAACTTAACTGATTGTGTCAGATATGAAAGACATAAAAATAGGCAGAGCGGTGGGTCCCCAGAACCAGGATTGAAAACAATTGCCATAGAGCAGTGGTTCCCAGCATTGGTTCTAGAGTACTCTAAGCACTACACATTTTAGAAGCCTCCCTAATCAAACATGCCTGATTCAACTCATCAGCTTGTTAGTAAAGACTTAGATGGGTGTGTCAAATAAGAGCGACATCAAAAATGTGCCGTGTTGGGGGTATTCAAGGCTCCGGGATGGCAACCACAGCCATATAGGACAGTAGTGGGCCAGAAATATCCGTTATAAAGGGGCGAGAACATAATTAGGGGGTTTAGCTGGATGGTCTTTTTTTGTTTTTCCCTACCAATATAATGCAGCCATGATGTAAAGCTTGAACCAAAGTCGATTTCTCACTAGCTGCTGTGCCTGTGTGGGCCAGTGCAATGCTGACCACACTTTCACTACTGACAAACTTTACCATCTATTACACTTCTTTTAAACCCTATTGTTTCAACTCGCATTGATCAACAAATCGTGTTCGGCTTTATGAAGAAATATAGCTTCTCTAGCGCAGCGCTAACTTGCTTTAGCTCTCGATATTGAAGCATTTAACGATCCAAAGAGAATCTTAAGGGCCTTGTGTTTAAGTGCTGTTGAGATTTTGGGAGTCTGTGTCCTTCGTTTCATTCATTTACCTACTCGGTGAGGCTTTGTTTTGGATGTGATCTCTTAGGGCTCAACACCGATGCTGTGTTTCAACGAATGAATAGCAATAGAAATATCAGGAGTCCACCAAGATCTTAATTTAAAATTCAGAAAAACCTGTGGAAGTGTAAAAAAAGGCCCTGAAATTACTCCATGGGACAAGATTTCTGAAGTGTTGCATTGGTACATTTGTTTAGACTTAGATTTTTCTTAAATGACCTATAGATACAGGCATTCTGGGAGAATTACAGTAGTATTTCATTACCTCCATCACATTTTGAATTCTGTCACAAAGAGGTCTGAGTCTCCCCTCATGGTCATTTTCGTCATTTGTTATGGTGTCCCTTTCTGTCAATTTTTTTTTTTAAATGACTTTTTTTTTTTTATTATTAGCAACGCTAGTTGTTTTATTGTAATATGATTTTAAATACCTCAGCAGCACTTACATGAAAGGTTCACTTTAGGCAAAAGACACCAGTAGTCAACTCCAGAATGTACAAAAGCTGTTTCTAACAGTCCATTTTTAAATGACCAACGTGTAAAACAAAACTACACAAGTTTAAATCTGTAATAATAATGTCACAAGTCTACTACTGCTATTTCAAGTACTACTACTTAAAAGGTTTGTCCAGGTTAACTTGTAATGAATATTTTGTTATCCTACTTGCCAAAGTAAAAAAAAAAAAAGCCTTTGTCTTTGCGGCTGGGTCTTGTTGCTGCTCATTCCGCTGGTTCTGTCCGGAAATTTCAACGTAGCCTCTCTGGATGTGTAGATTTATGTGTTGTTTTGCGCATTAGTGTCATTACCCGGTGGTCGCCGGGACTGTGGGGAGTTACTGATATATTTATCTGAGGAATGACTCAAGATTAGAGAACTTCTTTTCTAAATTCTATATATATTCACTTATGTAAGATGCTCATATTTTATATTTGAACTAATATCTAGTTTGAATGTAGTGTTTTTGTCATGCTTATTCACTAAAAGGAAAAAAAAAATACAAAAAATTACTTCATTTATATTATAGCTATTCTAAAAAAAGTCAAGACCAAAAATTGCAACCACACCCTTGTGATGTGGGAGTGGCTGTTATGTGCCCCGCCCATGTTGACATGTTTGTTTGAATGGGAGGGGCTTGTGATGGTGCTCTAAAGGAAAGCCCCAAGCTTTTAGTTGATGTAACAGACTTGATAGCACCAAGCTACTCTTAATTTTTTATTTTATTTTTTGGTTGTTTTTGCTTTTTTATGGTTTTCATTTGCCATGTTGCTTTTTAACAATCTTTAACAATCATTTGAATTTAATTACTTTATGCCTTTTTTTGTATATCGTGAGGGAGCAACGTCACTGGCTTTCTTAGTTTGACAAACTTGCGTTTATCATTTATGCCTTACTATTATTTCAGAATTTGACACATTGTAGCAAACTGTAGTATGTTGATGTGAGAGGATTTTGTTTGGTTGTGAATTTGTGTGTGCGTGCATGTGTGAAAGATGATGCAACAGAGCATGCACCAATGTCAAAACTCACATGGTGCATATCAACCATGAAAATAACGCTGTGAGTTTTATTTGTGTTTTGTGATATTTTGGAAGTGTTGCTACCTATTATGTAGGTATAATTCAAGGTGGTTGGATACCTGTTAAAAGCTTTACTAATAACTCAACTCCAGCTGATATGTAGGGGGCGCTAGTGGTGCATTACTTTGAAAGATGATACTTTAGAGAGGTTCTGTCTGATGTCATATCTCAAAAGTGAGACTCGTTTGTTGGAAATATAGGATTTGTTTTTCTTTATTGGATATAAAGAAGCATCATACAACATTTGATGCAATTGACCACTTGTAAATTATATCCTTTTGAACCTGTGTGCACATGAGATGTTTCAGATTTATTCAAGGATGTTGAACCTAGCAACAGCTCTGTACTTTTGAAGTTGTTGCGGATCCTGTTTTTGGCACTTGATTTTGGCGTGTGCGGATGCTCTGACTTGTGATTGGATAGTTTCTTGATTGTAGCAGGGTTTGCCACTGTAGACCCTCAGTCTAGTGACAAAATAGGATAGTTGCAGAAGAGGTCATGCACCAGAGAGCCGAGCGAGAGCTGGTTTGAGTAAAGGAGCTGTTGTATACCTCATTTATAACTCGAAACTGAGTAAAAACTTGCTTTAATCTACTTCAAAAGATGAAATAAATAATAATAATAAAAAAAGATCTGTCCTAGAACAGAAGCCTGCAGATGTCTATTTAAAGTTTGGAGTGAGGATCGAACCGGATGATACCCAGAAGGCTGCACAAGCTCATGCATATAGGAAGCCCATCCCACTTATTTATATTTTACTTTAATAGAAATTTAAGTTCACATTTATAGCTCCTTATTCATTTTGTACCAAAGCTTTTTTTATGATTTGACAATCGTCGTTTTATGAAACCCCAACAACTATTGTGGAATTTTCGTAGGGTGTACGCTGTTCGTTCTGGGTTTGCGGTCTACTTGTTCCTCACCTTCTCTGTGGTAACCAAAGACTTTCAAAGTGATTGTATTGACTAAATTCTCTATCTCCTAGTGCCCTGCCTCAACCATTAGCTTGGGGTTTGAGATCATCGGTTACGCATGTGGCTGAGTGGTCAGGGTTTAGTAGAAAGAGGAAGAAAAACAGCTCTGCCGGCTTCTGGGAAGGACTTAAAGTAACCCCTCATGGGCTGGGTAATGTTTTTTTAATATATGCGCTGAAGGATGTCCTGGGCTCACTGCAACCTGCTCAGGATAAACTGTCATCTGGAGTTCCACTCTGTGGCTGCAGCAAGGCAAAACTGTTTCTATGATTGTCTACAGAAAACATGCAACGTCTCTCCATAGTCTTCTTTTTAGGTGCCGTTGTCCCGTGGTTTTGCTGTTCTGTCGATGTCTTTAGCTTTGCTGTTTCCACTACCATGATTTCAATTGGTTTGATCAGCTGTGCAACTATGCATCGTTGTCCTCCATCCTGCAAGGGCGGCGTCTGTGTGACACGGTCCCTTTCAGATGGATTTGTGATAGTTTTATTGCAAGTGGAGGGTCGAAAGCAACTATAAGCTCTATCCCAAAGCAAAAATATCCAAATATGAAATGTTTTACAAATGCAGATACCAAAGATTGCTCTGTTATTTTTCCTCTTCCTTCCCAAACCCTTCAGCTTGTGTATTAAGAAACAGAACCCAGCTCTGACAGTAGTCCTAACCTCAGTAATTCCAAAGCTTAGATGTATATTTTGGTATTTTTCTGAGATGCTTATGGGGAAAAAAAGTTAGTCGTTTTTAATTTTCTTGTTCGTTGGATCTGTTGCTCTTTTTCTGTCACAGCATGGAATTTAACTGCAAAACTGTCTTACTGTAGGTTAAAGAAATAGTATTTTTGTATGTTTTTGGATGTGTCTGTGTATGTGATATCAGTTTCACTGCCCAACTTATCATTGTTTTTAAAACAAAAAGACAGAAAAAAGATTAAGTAAAAATAAATAAAAAAGACTGTACATAATACTTTAGTCATTGATTTCAAACGAAATCTCTCTATACTCTCATTTTCATATTTCCTATGGCTGAAGCTCAAGGAATGTTCCATTTTTCATCCTGTCTCATACTGTAGATTGTACTTCTATATCTCCCGTCAGAATGCTGTAACTCACTGTTGTAATAGTGATGATTGGTTGGGTTCTGAGTATCACTACAGACTCTAGTGCCACTCGTGGCCTGCTATCAAGCGAACATACACCCAGGACTGAACGCTAAATGGCTACATCACTGTAGCTTAGAACTGAATGATTGTGTAGAATATAAGTATGTGAATCAGGATACATGGTAGATTTGATGCATTTGTCTGCTGTATTTTTGTTTTGTTTTTTTATATATATATAAAGATAATCTTTTACTGTAACTGTACAGTTCTCTTTTGTTGTAAACATCATTAAACCATTTTCCAAGTGTTTTAATATTCTAACGTGTCTTTGGTCTTTTTAATATTTGGCATATTTTAAATCATCATGATGAACTTAGGGAGTTAATATCAATTTTATTTCATTTTAGTCTTATGTTTTACAGTAATCAGTCAAATGGACTATTTTACACATGCAAAACATGTAGAACAGCACCGCCTCTTACCTCACCAGACAGAGGTCTAGCTCTTAAATTGCCATGTAAAATGTGTCTGAAATTATCTGTTCCTGACAGCCTGACTTCCTGCTATGCATTAGAGTTCACCCAAACATGAAAATAATCCCACAATTTACTCACCCTTATATGGAAGCCTGTTTCAGCCACTAAATAAAAAATAGAGTTATTGTGACTATCTAAGAATTCTGACTTTTTTCCTCATAACTGTGTGATATAAAATCACAATTCAGTCTTACTTTACAATTACAGTTATAAAGTCACAATTCTGTAATAGAAACTCACAATAGCATGATAAAATCAATTCTTTATTGTGAAGAAAAACTTCTCACAGAATTCTGACTTTATAACTCGCAATTGTGAGAGAAAAAAAGTCGCAATTACTCTTAATTTTTTTATTTAGTGGTGGAAATGGGCTTCCATATATGACATTCTTCTTTGAGATGAATACAATCGATGTTATAGGCCTACTAAAAAATGTCCTGGTTAATCCCAGCATTATAATGGCAGCGTAAAATTTGAAGTGCAAAAAAGTGCATCCATCCATTATAAAAGTAATCCATATGGCTCCGGGGGGGTTAATAAAGGCCTTCTGAAGTGAATCAATGGGTTTGTGTAAGAAAAATATCCATATTTAACACGTTCGAAAGTAAAATATCTTTCGAACGTGTTAAGCTTCCAGTGGACTGCCATCCGTGATCAACTCAGAAAGTGTAATGCCTCTTGCAGTTCAAAAATCTTGCGCTATGTCCGACGTCGTCATCACACCAGTTACGTTTTTTTGTAAATTGAATATTTTTACTTTATGTGTTAAATATGGATATAAAATTTAATTAAAAACAATTGATTTGCATCAGAAAGCCTTTATTAGCCCCCCAGAGCCATGTGGATGACTTTTATAATAGATGGATACACTTTTGGACTTCACATTTTGGGCTGACATTCACTGCCATTATAATGCTTGGAAGAGCCATGGGGTAATTTTCATTTTCGGGTTAACTACCCCTTTAACATACAAGATCCTCTTGTCTATTATATATATATATATATATATACACATACAGTACATACATCACACTCACACACACACTACTGTTCAAAAGTTTGGGGTTGGAAAGATTATTTTAAAAAGTTTTTGAAAATTCTTAAAGCTTGTTTAATGATTTGATTAAAAATGCATTAAAACAGTAATATTCTGAAACATTAATAATTTAAAATGACTCTTCTATTTTTAATAATCTTTTAAAATGTAAATTATTTCTGAGTGGGAAAAGCTGAAGCCATTACTTGTCTCCAGTGTCACATGATCCTTCAGAAATCATACTAATACCGGTATGCTGATTTGGTGCACAGGAAACTTATCAATGTTGAAAACAGTTGTGCTGTTGAAATATTAATCTTTTGTAACATTATAAATGCCTTTACTGTCACTTTTTTCAATTTGAAAGTGAAAGTGACATGTGAAGGCCAAAAATGTAACCAAAACTCTGAATTTGTCCTCTGCATTTAACCCATCCAAGTTAATGCACACACACCCGGAGCAGTGGGCAGACATTTTTAATTTGGGGCACGGGAAGTGCCTTGCTCATTTCCTGCCAGTATTGAGAATTAAAACCACAACCTTTGGGTTACCAGTCTGACTCTCTTACCATTAGGCCATGACTACATAATGCATCTTACTGACCCCAAACTTTTGAACGGGATAAGCAAGACACATAAATGCATCCACAATATAATACAATAAAGAACTGATCTGCAAGTAGGAAAATGTAAAAGTTGCTTCTGATAAAAGTTTGTGCTGTGTGTTAATTGTGTGATGTGGGAAACGTTTCCATCTCCACAGCCTCGGCTGCTTCCCTTTTTCTCCCTGTTCGAGCCTTTAAAGGAATAAACCAATAACATGAACTGATGAAGTTTGGCTTTTCACAAAACAGCAGCCAGTTAAAAAAACCTACCAAGCAGTGCAAGGTTGTGATTACCATGCAAAAGCCTCTAAGTCTGTCTGATGTTTTTCTTTAAAATTAGCATTTTTGACAGGCGCCTGTACCGGTACTTCTGAATGGGCTGAGGCTGGGATTTAGGGGTTTTGAAGTGAAAGTATTTGATGAACATATATGTGCAGAGAGTATTCACACAGTATTGTTATTTCATCTTTGACCCAGGTAGCACTATTAGTCTTTATATATATATATATAGTCTTATATATATATATATATATATATATATATATATATATATATATATATATATATATATATATATAATGTAATAGGCCTATACAAGTTGGCCCTAAAAAATTATGAATGTCATTGCAGTATATATCAAACCAAGTGTTTAAAACAAATTGGTACATTACCTCATCAGATTTGTTCTTGGCTTTGCGAGGCTGCAAAATGTAGAAATATAAAATTAACACTTAAGCCAATTTGCCAACTGAGCATAGTATGGATGATATGCCTCATCATTGGGTGAGACTCACACTGAAATCAATTCCTACCTGGCACAACCCACACTCTTTTTTTTCATTTTCGTGGGCTTGTACTTACTTTGTTTCCTTTAGGTCTTATTTCCTGGTATTCATCATTTCTTGGTCCTCTCAGTTCCTACAAAATACATCAACCACCATTGAGGGACGTTAAAAAACGTAAGTGCACAACTGTAAACAACCACAGGAGGGCAGCGAGGATTAAAGCTGTCGCATTATTTACCATGGAATGTAAAAAAAACTTTTATCTGGTTAATTTTATCTGTTTTCAGATCTGATCTACGTCTTTTTTTCCTGACAAGTGGTTCTTACCTGATAATGTGTCTCTGGCTCCCGTCTTCTAATCTGAAATATGTTGATATTGGGTATATGTAGTTAGCTTAGCTATATATAAAAAAACTTTTAATATTATGCACTATATAGATTACGTTACAGGGTTGGAAATCATGATACAAAGTAAAGTCTGTGTACAACACGCTATATTTGCACTGATGTCTGACATGCGGCTAATTATATGCTTGAAATACATAAAAACATAAAATAATCTCACCGGTCTATCTAGTTGCTGATAATCGGAACTCATCTGAGGCAGATCCAAGTCCTAAGAAATACAACAGATGCATTTTTTATAAAGTCATTATTATTCGGGTCATTCCTAGGTAACTTAGTGCTTTTTGAATGTTGTCACGTAAAAAAAAAAAAAAAAAATTCGGTTGTAATTTATATAGATATTTGAATATATGGTTTAATCATGGGTTTAATGCTCGCGTGTAATGAGAAAGCGCGGGCAAAAGAAAAACCTTAAAGGGATAGTTCACCCAAAAATTAAAACTCTGTCATCATTTACTCATCCGTAAAGTTGTCCCAAATGTCTTATGAATTTCCTTCTTTTGCTGAACAATCTTTATGAATTTATTTATTTTGCTGAAAAAAAAAAAAAAAAGAAAGAAAAGAAGATATTTTAAAAAAAGGTTACCCAATTGGTTACCCATATTCTTCAAAGGATCTTCTTTTTTGGATATACCTGCAGTACCCCCACCATTAACCACAAATGTTAGATAAGTTAAGCAGGGCTTTCAGTTCGCGGTAAAAAAAAAAAAACTCTAGCGAACAGATATCAGGTTCTCCTAATTGTAACCATAGCAAACGCTCATATGTTTTCTGTAAGGATCAAAATAACTCGAAAAAACATTAACACTGCTATTATGTATCACTTTTTTGCTTTCTTAAATGTTAAAAATACATCCCAAAAACTTAAGTGTTGTGTTCTTTAAAATAGCTGACTGTTAGTCTTTTAGGGGTGCAATTAAGACCATTTATGTTGCTTAAGATGAAACTCAACAGATAGCGAAAGTAACACTTATTGTTTAAATGTTTTTGATTATAGTTATTATAAAGGTAAAAGGCAACTTAATACCTCTTTATTTTCAGAATTGCATAGCAACAATTCACATCACAAATATAACAACACCCGTCCAAATAAAACAATACAAAAAAGGTATGTTTGAACATGAACTTCTATCTGGGAGATATGTATTAATGATAACTCACTGTATAGACAGGCTCGTTGGGGTTACGGGGCGTGGTTTCAGGCTCTGGAGGAACAGGCCCTTCCTTTGTAAACTAAGCCATAGGAGGCAGAACACAGGATAGTGGTTAACCGTGAGGTAGCCTACATTTCTTCACTTGGAACAAACTGTGCATCTTAGAGCTCAACTTACCTTCTCTCGGAAGTAGAGAGCAGTAAAAATGATAGAATACAGCAGGAGAAAAACATCTAAAATATAGCAATTTGTTGGGTCGCTCAAAGAGGCCTCTGTGAATAGAACAAATTATTTTAAAAGACTTTCATAAAGCAAGTACACAACTAAAACATAGTGCTTAGACTTAGACATAGTGCTTAGTGTTTTGAAATGTTTGTCTCCTTTCCCCGCATAGTTCGTTTTGTAATGTAAAAAAACAACAAAAAAAAACCTTTACAAGAATGGGAGATTTAGAAACACAGTCAATTTATGAGAAGCACCAGAGCCTAAACAGCCAGAGAGAGACAATTTTATATATTTAGATTGCATTAAGAGGTTAATTTAATTTTGAGGCAATTAATAATTTCCCTATCCCAAGGCTTTCATGTCTAGTTCTGGAGTCACTGATTAATATACAAAGACTTTCTCTCATGTTAATTCTTGCAAGGAATATTAAATGTGGGTTTAATCCGGGGCATCCCAATAGTGGCAGACAAATGATCTGCTAGAAAATGTCTAACACATAAACTCATCGATTATCAGATTGGATGAATAGAATTACAGAAAAACCTCTGAGACCAGATAAAACTTATTTCGATCAAAATCGATCAAAGCTTAATGTAACACATTTTACTCAAAGTATTATAGATGGTGTCTTAACAGCACACACGTTAGGGAACATTTAATCGGATAATAGTCTTCAATATGCCATCGAGTTTCTTATAAACAAGCCAAAATAAATCTATAGACAATTAATGTTTGAGTTTATTAGATGTATTAAATGTCTTGATTGGGCACAAACAAAGTATAAATACCTTTTCTTATAAAACATAATTATTAGCCAGTGTGGAAATAACTTTAATGTGTATATGAAAAACTTTTACGAATATTGCATTTCAATCTATTCATTTAGCAAGGTTTTATGGATAAACTTCAATACCAAACTTGAAGTTTAACTTTAATCAATTACTTTTAACTGTAATAATTTCTTAAAGATGTTAAGACATACCTGCACTAATAATACTATCATTAGGACAAATAAAAACAACATCGAAATAATTAGACAAAGATAATTGTGTAATGCAATCAGGACTCGACCAATATACCAAATAAACATTGGTCTAGTCAACCCACCATGCCACTATACTTTTGAAATATATATATAATGTTTCGGATAGGTAGATAAATGCATTAAAAGAAAGTAAGTAAAACATGCACACAGCTTTGTCAACATCGTATTATGTGCAATCTGTGATCTCAAACTGCTTGTTTGGTAGCGTACTGAAATATGGTCCAGCAATATTTTAGACAATTCTTGCATATTTAAGAGTGTAATTCCTCACTCTCCTCCTCCTCCAAGATCATTGAGTGGTTCACAAAACAGTCCATTATGATAAAAAAAACTGCACTCATGCCTTCCTGTTAGAGGCGACATGGGCCCAAGCTCATCTACCTGTCTCGCTGTGATCTCTGTGTAAATGTGTGTGTGTAGTTTGGTGGTTTCTGTGCATGTGTCTAAGTGCAAGAATGAGCACAAAACAGTGAAAACCCTGTTGCATCACTGCAGATCAAATAGGTGTTTATGGGGGCCGGTGGATGAAGGTTAGCAGACTGACCACACACTTTTCACATGCCTTAAAGACACAAACTATATTTATTCTGCAAGTTCATTCCATGCAGAAACAAGGACTTCGTAATAATCTACATTAAGTATATAGGTCTAGACATATCAAATACAATCTTTATACAGTTATCACTAATGCATTCCTCATCATAAGCTGTGTTTTAGTCCATTTTCATATAAAAGAATGATAGACACAATGATAGATTGCAAATTTAAAAACGGTAGTGAAAAAGATTCTAGGCTTTATAATTATAAGACCCTATAATTATGATGAATTAAGAAAATGAACAATAGTTTTTTTAATTAGGCTGTACTGACTGTTGAGAGGATTATTATATACAAAAGATTCAATGATTTTGCAGTTCTTTCCACATGACAGAAATATCTAGTAGTTGTGGATTTGAATTTGGGCTAAAACGGATGCACATTCAAAACTTCTATGTAAAGGGATACGCCGTCTACGTTATCTATTTTCTCTCTGTTGCCTCAAACTTGCAAGCAGATTTCAAACATTTTTTTTTCTCCTTTTATAAAACTTAATCCCTTAATTAAAAATAATTATTCAAATAGCCTAATTATATATTACTGAATACATAATTGGCTTTTGCATGTTTTGTTGCTGTATTTGTTTTAGTATAACTTTTAAAATAATAATTACAACAACCACTACACATATAATAAAAATTATAATAATAATAATAATAATAAATTGCTAATTATTATTTATTTAAAATGAAATATGGGAAATAAAAAGCATCCTATACTTGGTGAGTCTAAGCGCTCGTTAATGTTGTTGACTTTTGAAAAGCCTCCATAACTGATCTTTTCAATTTTGACTTCAAGTTTCGCAAAAAAGAGAGTGTAGGTTTCAGAGAGTTGCTTTTGTTGGCTCCTCGTTTTTTTAATCTCAGGAAACAGTATTTAAACATGAAGATGACAGTTACAAACCATCATAGCACTACTGGAAAGCCTTCATCTTTTTAGACATTATGTTGCAAACACAAGAGTATATTGCACAGTCGTCACTTAAAACTTGTTACATGGCATGCTACAAGTCTTGCTGGTTGTACATGGAAACTAAAATGGCCGCATGAAGAGGTGTTTGACCCCAATCTTTCTTTACAGGAGAAAATGCTCTCACAAAACTTTAGAAAAATATCTGATATTCAATTTCTAAACACTTAATCCAGACAATGAAATAGTACATATTTCACAACCACTGAGACAGTAAACCATCAAAACTCTGCACTTGAATGTTCTAGATATATGACACCCTGTGCAACAAATATTCAAAGAGCAAGAGAAATTTTACCTGCAGAGGACACATGTGTGGCCAAGAACAACAGAGTGCTTGTCCTGCTCATTTCCATAACATTCCCTGAAACTATATTCCTGTGGATGCCGTTCCTGTTGCTTGGCCTATAAGTGATGTGCAACAGTTTTTAGTCTTTCTGTTTTGATTGCTTCTACTGTCAACTTTTACCTAACAGGAAGTGGCCCTAGCCCTGGGTTTTCTGTTCTAGTGAATGACAACCACTGCCTCCACCAAAGAGTCTCTTGTCCTCTCATCTCTAAAGTCTCACCGGCATTTCCTGTATATTTTTAGACCCTCACACAAACAGTTTTGTGTCTTTCACCAGTATTGCAGGTTACTCCACGCTCCACAGCCACTGTCTGTTGAATTTGTTGTTTCCATTTTAACACTTTTGGGCTGTTAACAAATTTTAATAATTTAAAATAATTAAATACCTTAATTAAAATGTTTCTACAGTAAATTGATTTGTTCAAACTGCTTAGGAAAAACATAACCTGGCAACAATTTCAGAACAGAGATCATAATTTTCACCTGTAATTCATATACAAATAAAGATTTTTTTATATTAAAAATACAAAGCAAGTTACAATTGACATGGTAGTTTATGAATGTTGTGCCCCCTGCTGTTTTGCATTTGCTATTGGTGTGGTTTTGTATGTTGGTTTCACAAGCCCAAGACCAGTTCAAATTACAATGTTTTTAGCAAGGGTTCAGAGATCTTAACCTAAATTCTGAAATACTTTATCATTTCATAAATGTAAGATCAAGCAAGTTGTCACATGCATTTTAAATGTATGCTATTGTTTATTTATTTATTATTTACAATATTTGCTTCACATTACTTTTGTTTTTGCTGTTTTATTTTTTTACTGTTTAAGTCAGATTCCACTGTGACAACATACTTCATATAGAGTGACATTCCACATGATTCAATTAACTGTAGGGCCTATATATTTTAATTTAATCAGATCATCATATCAGGCTCTTTCAGTATACCATTGCAATTTAAAAGGGCAAAAGATCAGGTATCACACTTCTGTGTTGGCATTCTGGAATGGTCCTAAAATCTTTAGCCTCCTTGTAAATTGTCTATGTAATGTGACACTTCAGTCACATGCATCCTCATTCCATTGCTCTTTAGGTAGGCCTATCTTATGCGTGCTGTTAAATCTATGTAGCATAGCATCTATATTTTTATCACCATATTTCACCATTGTTAAATACAGCTTAATTGCGTAACCACGGGAAACATACAATAAGCAATAACTCATTTGTTCATTATTGTCAACATGACCAATTTTAGAATAAAATTAACCATGTCAGAATAAAATGCAAAAAAGCAGTCGTTTTTCTTTTGCAGTCGTTTTCTATTGCCCATTGTAGTTATTCAATAACACAATGAAATGCTTAAAGTAAATTATTTTATGACTCACTGACTATCCAGGGAAACATACATCACAACACTCACTGAAATATAGTATATAAAATGTGACAAATCATGAACTGTCGTGCGTGAGAGATAGGAGCTAAATATGTAGGCCTATAATAAAAGTCATTTTATTTTTTAGTTTATTTATTATCAGTATTGTTCGAAGCAATATTTGTCTTCTTTTTGTTCAAAAACAAGACATAAATTAAATTAAAATTAAAAACAAGAAAAACATGCGCATGCGCGTTGTGGTCGTTGCGTGTTTGTAGCAGTCGCTCACATGACATGACGGTGGCGTTTTCCTTCTGCGGTTACGATAAACTAAACAAATCTGACCTACTGCGTTTATCAGATGTAGATTTGGCACAGGGGCAGCTCAAACCGACCGTATACATCTGCGCCATAACGAGAATTATCTGAAGGGTTTGAAGACGCAGATTGCACAGTCTGGTATCATCTGTTTTTGTATCGAGTGTGTTTTGATTTACTTTAGCGAGAAACATGATCATCCGCAAACAAAACATGCCCGCCGGGGCAATTTTTAGCCTGCTGTTAGGTAAGTTTGATATTAATGTAATGTATTTTGTGCAGCAGGACTTTGGTCTGGTTATATTTTTTTATTAATTATTCAAGCAATAAATTAATAAATCAGAATAAACAAGTCCATGTATTTCTGAAGGACGCTGTGTGGGGTAATGTTTCTTTAATTTGAAGTCAGTTTTCCTTTAAATAGCCTAATAATGTTTATTCCTGCCAATACCTTGCCCTAAGTATGTCTGGTTTGTAAGGAAAGGTGAGAATTGCTTAAATTTGTACTTACTAACAGACATGACTTGTAAAACTATTCATTATTTTCGTTACTGAAAATCATTACCATCATGTATTTGACGTTGCTACCTGCTTCTACACTTTTAAAGGTGCCCCCAGATACTTCTTTTTGCCGATTAAAAAACTTTTACACTTTAAGAAATGCGAAATATAATGGACATTTTGTATTCATAAGATTAATTATATCAGTGAACAGTGAGGGGGCCACCCTCGTCAAAGGAACATACCGGTAATAATGATGATAATGCATTATTAATTGTAATGTAAACTAAATAAATCTTGCATACAGGCCGATAGGTGTCAGTATACATTCGAAAACCTCTTATACTATTGGAATTAATAAACAAAGTATGACAAAACCTTACTGAGTACACCTTTAACCCCAAATCATGCTACAACTCATACATTTTCATTGCAGCTCTAACTATACAACAGACTTTAACCACTGATGTATCACCCACTGTGGTCACCCATGAAACAAGCTCTCCTCCGGCCTCTCCTGCAACCCCTGGCCCTCCTGAGCGCGGCAACTACAATGTCACCAACGCCACTGACACTCTCTGTCTCTTGGCAAGAATGGGCCTGCAACTCAACATAAGCTTTATTTCAAGCTCTCATGGCAAGGTACTACATGGCACATTTAACTTTCACTTTCATGGGACAAAAGTAGCTTGAAATATTCTGCCTCTTTTTTTGCTTGGTGGATTACAAAAATATTTTAAATGACATGAGTGTGTAGACAATCACAGAATTTTCATTTTTGGTTAAACCAAAAATCCTAAAAAATGGCACATTTCTATGACAAATACCATTATATACTTATTATTAAATTATTAAAATTCCTTGTGTTATGTAAATAAAGGGATTTGCTGGGATAAAGGGATATGTATGCAATTAATTCAGAGTAATGAAATGGTCCTCATTTCTAAATGTAAACACACTTTGCTTTTCAGACGGTCCAGGAGGTGTTGAACCTGCATCCAAACCTGATTAAATTCTCTGGATCCTGCTCTCCAGACTTTGCAACTCTGAAACTGACTGAGGACAACATTACTCTGACGTTCAGCTTCTCTTTAGTATGTTTTGAATCTAGAGATGCTGTAATTATGATTTTTCAAGGCCGATTCCAAATAACAGTTATCGATTTAATTACTTTTCAGAATTCTACATCAAACAAATATCATCTTAGTGGTTTGGAGCTCTCAGCTGCATTGCCTGATATTGCTGGTAAGTCAGTTTTAAATTGCTCATGTATGATGGAAGTTGTGAAAATGTGTCTTTTTTGTTGTTGCCTAGAGCGCCTTGTTGTCAGTAACACCAGTCTGAACTACATGGTGGGAACATTGGGTCACTCTTACATGTGTCAGAAGGAGAAAACCTTGAGCGTTACACAGGACTTCTCTCTCAACACTTTCCAGCTTCAAGTGCAACCTTTTGGCGTCAATGGAGATTTTGGAGCAGGTATTTTTTTTCTTTCTCTCTCTTACCCTTTCTCAGTTTTGTCCTTTCATTCTTCAAGGAATGTTCCAGGTTCAACACAGAATCGGCAACATACAAATCTTGGTTGTCATAACATTGTGAAGCTGATAAAGCAGATAACTTTTGACAATGTCCACACAAGTGTACTGAGTCGTTTATCCGCTAAGAACAGTAGCCCCATTCAGGATTTTTATAGTTAACTAAAACCATTTTCGTTACCTCAAATAAAATAAAATATATAAATATAAAAAACTTATTTTTTCATCTCTTTTTTTCCCATTTAGTTTAACCTGATGTTCCAAAATATTATAATTATAATAAGAACTATAACGCAGACCAAAATTATTGAAACTTTAAAGTGCCCTTATTATGGTATTTTAAAGGTTCCTAATTTTGTTTTGGAGGTCTCCTACAGTAGGTTTACATGCATCCAAGGTAAAACGTTAATTTTCTCATCATATACATTGTAGCATCAGCTAATTTCTCACCGTGTCTGAAATGGGATTAAAGGATTCAGTCTCTATACCCCTCTTTTCCTACAGCTTCCTCTGCTCTGATTGGTCAGATAGCCCAGTCTGTTGTGATTGGTCTACTGCTTGCAGTGTGTGTCAGAAACGAAACGGCCATTACCATATCTGATTTTCAGCTAGACACCTGCATGGGAGGGAATTTTCAGTCCCGTCCTTGCAAAAATAAACGTTACCTTCTCCCACTCCCTCGCGCAACATTCATGTTTTGCCCCGCACCCGCCCGCATAAAAGTATGACATCCATGAAATAGTTTCAAGTAATTTAACATAAAAGCAACTACATGTATGAAAGAATGCATGCAAAATGCTTTTTGCTTTTAGGCCCTAGTTCTTATTTTAGCATAGCTCTTAGTTTTAGACATTTCTAAACTTTAGAAATGTCTAAATGCGGGGAGTCCCACAAATCGTTTTATTCTCCCACAAACACGAGTACTGTAAGCCTGGCGTACATGGTGCGATTTTGGCTGTTGCAGACTATTTTTTCTCTCTCTGGAGAAATCGCGTGAACATCGTGGATGCTCGTATGGTCATGTCTCGCAGGTCTCCCAAGCACGTTACGAGCACCTCCCGAGCTCACAATAATTTTTAAAACATGTTTAAAAAATTCGGGGAGTCGGCCCGATTTTCACCAGTGTATGGCAAATCATGCACAACCACGTCACATAGGCTAGATCTATGAGTATTATTAGGCTATAACTATGGCTGCGACCATACAGCGCGCGCCCTCTCTCGCTCTCTCTCTGGTTGTTTCTGTTGAAAGGAATGGCTGCTGTTCTCTGCTTTTCAACAAATCATTTGCACATAAATACTTTTTCTTTATTTTTTCTATCTGAAGCTATAGCAGCAACATTGAAAGCTCCAGTCTCTGTTTAACGCGAAAGCTCGTGTGATTGCCGCCGGCTCGACGCACAGTACAGTCGTGTCGTGTTGCCTACCAGCTGCTTTGATGCGATTATCTAGGTAACCGACTCGTAGCGTGTGCAATATCTCACGACCTCCCGAGTGTCCTAATTTGCATGGTATACGCCCGCGGCCACGCCTACCCTCGGCCATTAAATTTAGTCCCATGCCGCACTCTATTGCGTTAGTGCTGGTCTCTAATTTCAGCTTCCGTATCATGCCCAACGCGAGTCTTCATCCTTTGGAAGTGCATGCAAAGTGGGTACACAGCACAGAACAAGACATGTTTAATCTTGTCTTTCATCTTCAAAAAGACATGTTGCTACAAATTGTTGCTTCTCAGCTACAAATACAGTGTTTGAGGGCGGGTTAAAATAGACATTGTTCATGAGCAGCCAATTCTTTCTAAACTATTTTCTATGATAATCAACATTATATATATTTAAAATATATTTTTCTTTGTGTAGGTACATACATTATGATCATTCATTTAGATCCTGAAATACTGTATAGGTTATATTCCTGAACAATTTCAAATTTTTCTTTTGCCACTCTCTCCCATCCCTCCTCTCGCCCTGTCTCTGTTCTATCTCTGTTCTAGCTGAGGAGTGTGAGTTGGATGAGGACGACATGCTGATTCCCATCATTGTGGGTGCTGCCTTGGCTGTTCTAGTGCTCATAGTGATCCTGGCCTACCTTATTGGCAGGAACAGAAGTCATGCAGGCTATCAGACCATCTAAGCCCTTCTCCTGTAATCTTTAAGACAGGATGTGTCGACACCACCGATTTCTGCTCTAATTTGGACTTAACAACACTACTACAACTGCATCTGCCTAGTTTTTAACCTGCCCTGCCCTTTGCTGATGTCTCACGCTGCCACTGCTCAGGTGGATCTGTGTTTCCTGGACTTTCTGTTGGATTATGTTAAACGTAGTGTAATTAATGCATACATAAGGGTACGGGATAAAAAAAAACTATGGTGTCTAGGTCATGCTAAGGCATTGTTTCCAGGAACCAGATTATGTTTACCTAGAAGAATCTTTTTTTTTTTTTCATTTATCCTTAATCTGGGTATTGGAAAACATGGAAAACAAACGTTTTGGTACCTCATATTCTTACATTTAACGTCATGAGTTTATTTATATAAATAGGAGGATTAAGCGGAGCTGATAATGTTGTTACCGTTACATGCGCAGTCTAAAAGGGACTACATATTTAACACTACATTCTGATCTTGATCCTGACTACCTTTTTTTATTTTTCAGCTGAAAGTTAACATTTGGAGTTAAACACTGTAAAAGACAGGTCAGCTTTTGGGATTCACCAGATTGGAGAAAAACACTTCTTGTTGTCAACAAAGCTCTGCTTAAGTTTTGATTCAGATGTTCAATTGGTACTATGTTTTAATGAAGAATGAATCCACATCTAGCCCACATCTCTCCAAATCTGCTTTGTGACTGTAAACTGATGTTAAATGGAATATACACTTTCTAGAGTAGAACACCCTTCAATAACACTAAATAGCTCAGCTTCCCCCTCATACTACATATCAAAACTATATAGCCTGCTTGCATCCATATAGCATTGTATTTGCACTCATTCAGAAGGGTTAGAAGGGAAATTTTACTAGAGTGGGGAAATATTATGGTTTTGCACTACTGGATGGACAAAGGGTACAATTGACACTAACACAGGAAGTTCTGCATAACTTGAAGTAGGTTTAGACTATTATAGACCTAGGTAAATGGTTAACTGTTACAAACTCGAGTGCACTGAGAGAAACATGCTTTATCATATGGCGGCTGAATCTCTCTCCTTTCTGATGGGCCTTCATATGGAATGACTGCATAAATGGTGTTGTTGTGGATATTGAAGTGTTGCCTTGATTGCTATGAAGTTCATGTTGTTTTAAGGGAATGCGATTCTAAGTTTCTAAATAAAATGAAAAATAAAAGACAAGATGAGTTTGCCTCCTATATATCTATTAGTTAAAAATTGCATTTCATAAACAGTAAATCGGAACAGAAAGCCAATTGTTATAGTTACACAACAAAGCAATAGGCAAAAAAAAACATGTATTCCAGTAAAAGGGATGGATTGCAAAAAAAGAAAATAAATTATAATTTACTCCCCATTAAAATATCTTCCACATTTGTTCAGCAAGGTTGCATAAATGAATAAAAAATGGCATTAAAGAAATTTACAATGTTACAAAAAAAAAAATTTTTTTTTCAAATAATTGTTATTTTGTATTTACAAATTTCTAATTGTATTTTACAGTATTTGTAATCAAAGATATTCAGTCTTGTGAGAATTTGGCACTTCTAATCATCAAAACATTTATGCACCCTGAACTTTTGAACGGTAGTGTATCCCTTGACACTTTTTTTCTTAAACCTTCATATAATTAATTATTGACATAGAATATTTTTTCCCCATACAGTAAATAATAGATCTTGCATGCAGTCAGAACTTTATTTCCATGTTCGCCATTTAGTGTGAAGGAGGGTTTTTGGCAGAAGTAATGCGATTTCTACACATCTTCCTGAGTTTAGTGATAGTCGCCGTGGAGAGACCTCCTGGTTCCATAAAGATTTTCTAAAGTTAGAGAACAAATAAACATCCTTCAGAAAGATCTGTAAGCATTAGCTTAGTTTGTAAATAAATAGGATCCACAGAATGTACCTGCATGAATGTATGGCAGTCCTCTACAAACTCCCCGTGAGTGATCTGTTTGAAGCGTTCACAGATTTCTGGGAGACTCTGTGCCTGTGAGATGAGGTTCTGATGGTGACCAATCAACGTCAAAGCCACACGGAACAGGATCTTAGATCCCTCATAGAAAAGGCAGTCCCATATTCTCAGCACTGTCTGAGAGAAGCACAGTTACCGATTATCATATTCAATATTGTCATCAAAAACATAAATCTGGTCTGAAAATTGTTCAATGATTGCAGTTTACCATTGACCTCTTTTCACCAAGAACAACCTCTGACTTTCATCCTCACCTCTACAGGAAGAATATCAACGTATAGGCAGATGAACCAGCGGGAGACCACTAATGTCCACATTACGTTGTGCCGATTCATGGCTTGCCAGACAGCAGGCACCTTCATCCTGACAAGCTCCCCGAGCACCTCGTGATCCATTTTAAGCCCCAGCATAGTTGCTGTGTAATAGTCTAAATAAATAAAAAATATATGTATATGGAACATGATACAGAATGGAATTATTTATGAATATTCAGATGTCCATATGTGTGTGGCAGGGTGATTTGAGCACTATTAAAATTATTAACAACTTTGAAGATAATGAATTACATTGATGTTTATTTAAACCAATGATAATTTATAGTGTTAAAGGGATAATTCACCAAGAATCAATTAAAAAAACCTTTCTTCTATGGAACAAGATATTTAGAAGAATGTTGGTAACCAATCAGTTGTGGTGATCATTAACTTCAACTGTATGGACAAAAAATAAAAAAAACTGAGCTATTTCTCAAAATAGGAGAAAGAAAGTTATACAGGTTTAGAACGACATAAGGGTGAGTAAATGATCATTATTGGGTGAACTATCCTTTTAATTAATGGCAAGATTTTGGGTTAAATTACATACAACAATAGCCTAAATTGGTTATTTTATATATAACAGTATTGTCCATGATGACTAATGATTAACCTATTCTTGATGTTTTGAAAAAGTCCTGGTTAAAGTGTATACAATAGTGGGTAAAAGTGACAGACCTGGTAAGATCTTGCCAAGTAAAGCATCCATCAACCAGAAGGACTTCTCCTCATCTTTGGTGATGAGGAGGAGGTATCCAGCAATAAAGTTCATTCCCTAAAAAGGCAACAATGGATACATTTCAGTAGAGCCTACTAGTTTGAATGCAGACGGGTACAACAGGTTCAGTGATAATATTGACAGGGTAAACAACACAAAATTACAACACTGTCTTACTTCCTCTTTGTTATAGTTGACTATTCACTAATATCCTTACACAACAATAGTTTTAGATACTCATCTGTAGGAAGTTAAATACATCCTGGATTCAAGTAACACTTCAGTGGCCATATGTGTAAAAGGGCATGTGTATGACAGTAGTAGCTACCTGACAGTAACCAACATCCTTATTGTGGTGTCCATAACCCAGGAGTACATTAAACAGAGCTTTTTGTAAACATGGTTGGGAGGAGTCACGGAACTGAATGTTGTCAGGGAAGGTTCTGTGCATATCTGGGGGGAAAAAATGAATCTTAAAAGTATTTTATTTCCAATATGACCTGTTCAATCTCTATTCAGGATTGAATTAGAATAAAACTTTCAAATAAAATTTAATTTCATGAGAAGTAACTTGCCAGCACGTATAATCTCCTCTATTTTAGGGTCATGCTCAGCCTTTAATATAGAATGATAGTACCCAGGATTCCTCTCCAACTGGTCCTGGGCTCCACTAGCTGCCATCCAGATCTGAGTGCGATGTTCACACGGAACCCCCTTCCTCACATATCGCTTCACTGCAAATCCGAATGACAGCTTCACAAAAGTTCTTTTTTTGTAAAAAGTAACAAAATAAATATTAAAATAAAATATAAATGCCCACCTTTCAGATTCTTTTCCACTTTCACAGTGCCCTGCAGAAGTTTAGACCACTTCTTTGACCTTCTAGTGGCAACAGCTAAATATTCAGACATTAGCTCCTCATTGGATTCAAAATTGAAATCCTCCGATCTCTCAAATCCATATTGGTCTACCCTACAGACACATTTAAAGACTTGGTTTACATAGGGAATACTTTGAAAGAAGAATAGAAGGAAACTTTAAAGAAATACAAGCCATAAAACCATTAAACTGTGAAGTATAAGTTCAGTATTATTTTCTTTAAATTACATTTTCCTTTTAATTATTATTATTTTAAAGTGTTTCTATGAGTGACATTGACGCAAACATCACCTGACGCACAGGTGTTTTGGACCACATCTCGTGGCGACCGACCGTCACACTTTCAATAACAAAGCGAATGTTATAAGTAAGCACTATATCACTTCATCATATGAATATAAATTGACTTTCATACCTCTTGTCTGAACTGGCAGTGCATTCCCTGCTTTGATCATTAAAATGATTCTCCATGTAGAGTTTAGCGCTTCTCTTGCAGCGGACACTAGAGACAAGCTGTTTACATAAACTCCTCCCCTAACCTGTCATATACAGGTTCATTTTTATATAGCGTTTTGCCTGTTTGGGTTATAGTGTGCAATTGAATAAGTAGGCCTACGTCTAATTTAACTCGAGGGCTAGACCATTTTAAATATTTGTTTTATATGTTTATATTGTAATGATTAAGATTGGAACTTGTGTTCTAAATAATAATCTTTGCATTTAATCGACTGACTGCCGATCGACCAGCAGTTGATTGGTTGGTTGAAAAGCTATAAAAAATATTAGGCTAAAACCAACCCTGTTAGAGATATTATGTTAGTTTTGAATATAATATAATAATATAATATAATATAATATAATATAATATAATAATATAATAATATAATATAATATAACTGTGCATACTTATTATTTTGGCAAAGTATTTCATCCATATTTTTCTTAAATCAGCCCTCTATTTATAATATTTAGAAAGGAACGGAGTTTTCAAAAGTTATTTGTATTATTAAAATAAAAATACAACTACATTCCAAAACGGATATTCTTTTTGTCAGTTTGCTTTGACAAAATAAAAGTCCCTCGACTCTCCTATTTTAAGCAGCTTTTGTCACTTAACATGTTTTTTTGACTAAAAATAAATGTATTTTTAGAAAATAAGTTATTTTTTAGTTTGTATGCACTGTGAAAGACATAAAGAGAAATAAAAACAAATGTAATACTTTTAAAGTCACGTATTTGGCTTTCAGACTTTTATTTTAAATAATTCATCCAGCGCCATTTAGAAGAGTTTTGTTTCCTGCTTCAGCTCCAGTGGGTGATGGCGGCACTCCATCTCTCCACATCTTACATGTTACAGGCTCATTTCTTATTTTCTCCATGGGTTGAAATCGTTTTAGCACAATAGAAACATTAGGACGTACGCGTACTAATATTCTTTCGGGCTATTTTGTGGTAAACGCCAGTAAAAAAAAAGGGTCGGACCCGTAACCGTACATTGCTCCCGTTTTATTTAAAATGGCTCCGGTTCAGATCGGTTCGGACGGGCAGCTGGTCCCCGCCGGGGGTCCGACCTCAGCCCCCCAGCCTCCTCCGGGAGCCCCGGCCACTCAAGGAGTTCGACTGAGCCTCCTGATCGAATTTCTGCTACAGCGAACCTACCATGAGATCACTCTGTTGGCTGAGCTGTGAGTTCACGAGAGAGAGTCTGGATGTTTTGAATGGTCATTGGTCAGGCACCGCTAAATAAAGTTAGATTTAGTTTAGCATTTGCCCATATGTTTACTTTACAACAGTCTTGATTGTAAGTTGGTAATAAATAATGTGGACGTGTTGCTGCAATCTATTATTGACCCATATCTGACTTTTTAGTTGGTTAACCTTGGCAAAGTGATATATAAGTATTTTGTCATAAAGCTAATATGTTTAACTGGGTTTCAGCAGTTACACTGCTTATTGTAGCCTAACGTTAGATGAATTGTGGGAGACCCAGACATGAACTTTTATTTTGTAATATTTTGTTGATATATTGATATCACTAAGTATATTGCGTTGCTTTAATCAGAACATATGCAGATATTTGCTTTCATTTCCTTGTTCTGTGGCAAAGGATCTTTGTTACTTCTCCCAAGTTGTCTAGATGTAAGATGTAAAATGCTTTGTGCTGTCATTTGATATTATTTAACCATATCTTTATTATTTTCACAGACTTCCACGAAAAACAGACATGGAAAGGTAAGAAACTGCCCTGCAATTTCCATTTAGAATCTCCCAAAATGTTTAAATATTGGTTACACTACAAATAAATACTTTAATTAATTTTAATTTTATTAATTAATTATTAAATAAATACATCTAACAGTACAGTACTATGAGTAGAAAAAAGAAACATGGTAATATAACTTTAAAGAAATTATTTTTATTATTTATTATTTATTTTCCTAATAATACTTTAGACATATTTATAATATATATTTTTTTAACTTTTTTGAATACAAGAAAAATATTTTTTATCATCTATTTATCTATACTGTCTTTGAATAAAAAATTCTGGCGTACATTAAGCTTGCATTATAAACGTAACTGATTTAACGTCTCTTACAGGAAAATTGAAATTGTTCAGTTTGCCAGTCGGACACGGCAGCTCTTCGTACGTCTGCTTGCTCTTGTGAAATGGGCAAGTAATGCTGGGAAAGTGGAGAAATGTGCGGTATGCAAGTTATTTCCAACCTTCAATCTGAGTTATTTTCATTCTTGTTTATGTAGTACTCATTTTCAGCTCTGTTTGCAGATGATCTCCTCATTTCTGGACCAACAAGCATATTTATTTGTTGACACGGCTGACCGACTGGCATCACTGGCCAGGGACGCCTTGGTACATGCACGTTTGCCTAGTTTTGCCATCCCTTTCGCCATTGATGTACTTACCACAGGGTCTTATCCACGTCTGCCCACATGCATCCGAGTGAGTAGTCGAACATAGTGCTCAGCAGCTCTGAGTTGATGTAGAAAATGGGAAATAAACATCAATGGGGTTATTTATTTTCAGGACAAAATTATTCCCCCTGACCCTATAACCAAAGCAGAGAAGCAGACCACACTAAATCAGCTGAATCAAATCCTGCGACACCGACTAGTCACCACTGACTTACCCCCACAGCTGGCCAACTTAACTGTGGGTAAGTTCCAAGCTCTACACATCTTCAGGGAAAGACTTATTCTGCTCTGTAATAAGTATGTTATATATTTCCAAACAATGTTATGCTATATTTTCACTGTGTTTTGTTCTTACAATACATGATCTTACTTGTTTCTATGAACTCATCACATGTTAAGCCAACGGGCGAGTGAAGTTTCGAGTCGAGGGAGAATTTGAAGCCACTCTGACAGTGATGGGGGATGATCCTGATATCCCCTGGAGACTTCTTAAACTAGAGATTCTAGTTGAAGACAAGGAAACTGGAGGTAAGATGTTCTCAGTGTGTAATAAGACATCAGAACTAAGATATCATGGAACCCCTCTCAATGTACCTGAATGTACTTTTTCATATAAATATATTTTTACTATATAGTTCAAAAGTTTGGTGTTGGTAAGGTCGTTTTTAATGTTTATTTATTTTAGTTTTTTATAAAGTTTCTTTTATGCTCCCCAAGGCTGCATTTATTTGATCAAAAATACAATAAAAACTAATATTCTGTAATACTGTTAAATGTTATTACAATTTGAAATAATATATAAAACGTAATTTATTTCTGTGATGGAAAAGCTACATTTTCAGCATTATTTACTCTAGTCTTCAGTGTCACATGATCCTTCAGAAATAGGGGTGTCACGATTCTCCAAATCCTCGATTCGATTACATTTTCGATTCTAAGGTCACGGTTCGATTCGATTCTCGATTTTTACATTCTTTCTTTTTTTTTAAAGCACTGGTTTCAATGCCATTTTTAGACTTTTTTTTTTTTAATTCAATATAATATCTGACCTTTGTTCGCAATGCACCACACTACATTGTCAAATTAAAAAAATATATATTAACAACATAATGTAACAATAACTTATATCTTCAGTCATTTAAAAACTTAAGCAAAATAACCCAGCAATCTGTAGTCAAGTCAACTAAATGTGTGCTGCTCAGACCTTCAATAACTTTCTCCTACATTATTGTACATGGATGGACATGGAATCACCTTAGCTGTGAGATGAGTTCTACTTGGGATTTCTTAAAGTAGTTCTAGCACGCTAATTAAATGCCTAAATACACATTGACTCTTAATTTGAAATGCCTGCGCCTTACTGGTAGGGATTTCAAAAGTTCATTCAGTTCAGATGAGGGAGATAAAATATGCTTTACAACCGTCTAAAACGTTTAACTAAACATCATTAAGTAAACATTGTCATTAATCATCAGCATTAGTTCATAAACAATTGCCTGCCATAAATATGAGCTATTCATTGATTGAGCCGTTCTGAAGCGCTATTTGAGGGTTTCCCCGGTTAGTTCCGGACGTTACAGTTCAAATGTGTGCGTCTTTTACATCAGTTCTGACTGGATCTCTTCCCTAACCTTATCGTCCCTCCCTAACATATTCGTCTCGTTTTTATTCGTTGATGAAAATGACAGTAGATTTTCGTCATAGCTTTTTGTCATCCAACACTAGTTTTTATTTAGTTTTCGTCTGTGAAAAAAGGTTGTTGACGAAAATTATTTGTCAACGAAATGTACACTGCTTCAGTGAAACAGGAGGGGGTTCAAGTTATGTCGATAGGTCTCCTGCATCTGCAGTTGCCACGCTATCTTTTGAGTGGCTGTACTCGCAGCACTTCAACACGTGCGTGGCAGCATCAATGATTCCATTTTTTTATTCGATGTTCGAGATTGTGACTTAATTTCGGTCGATTTTGATTTAAAATCGTGACATCCTTAGAGAAATCATTCTGATATGCTGATTTGGTGCTCAAGTAACATTTCTTATCAGCGGTTGTGCCGCTTAATATTTGTGAATATTGTTGAAACCATGATACAATTTTTCTAGATGCTTTGATCAATAGAAAGTTCAAAAGAACAGCTTTTATTTGAAATATAAATCTTTTGTTACACACTAAAAGTCTTTAATGTCACTTGGCCAATTTAAAAATATTATTTCTTAAAACAACTGAACAAAACTTTTGAATGGGATTGTGTATTTATTTATATTCAAAAATGCTTGTATTAATGTTATCTATATATCTATGTATTTATATATATTTTTAGATGGACGGGCATTGGTTCACAGCATGCAGGTGAATTATATCCATGAATTGGTACAGTCCCGCCTGTTTGGAGATGACAAGCCTCTTCAGGACATGTACAGCTGCCTCCGTATCCTTTCAGCTCAAGACTAAGATTTTTGTTTTAGTAGAACATTTGTTTGATTCCTTAAAGGGGTACTTCATCACTGGCAAAATGGGCTTTCAATAAATTTTGGATGCTTGAATGCTAAGCAAAAAAAACTGTGCTACCTGACCAGAGAAAACAGAGAAAAAAAGCTGCTATGTCTCCCATTCTGCTATGGATACGCTCAACCAGAGTCAATTGGCTCCTTGCTTTAGTAGGAAATACTTTGAAAACTTTTAGTCATAATGGTGTCATCTAGTATTGTTCCCGGGTGCAATAATTCATTATTAAGAGGTATTTTCGGTTTCCATTGAAGAATCCAGTGCATTGTATGCAGTGTCTAAAGGCTACAAAGAATTGCATGGAAAGAACTCCGTAATGGAAAATCTGAAAAACCTCACTGTTTGTATCCAACAAATGGGTTTTAGGCCAAATTGATGGGAAGAACCATCCGGCTGACTTTGGTGACAAATTAATGGGAATTTCTTGGTCCCTCTAACTGATGTAACTGCCGCTGCTGGGGATATTTTGTGGCATACTAATAGTCTCGATGGGAATACTTTTAGAATTAAAGTCATCAAAACTATAAATTGGAAATGTGTTAAATCAAAACAGTTTCCTTGATGACTTGTGTCAGACTCGTTTTGCCTTTCACTACAGCTGGAGGTGTTGCATTCCCAGACTCTAATGTTGATCAGAGAGCGGTGGGGTGATCTAGTGCAGGTGGAGCGCTATCTCCCTGCTAAGTGCCTCACGTTGTCAGTCTGGAAGTAAGTTTCAAAATTCACTACAGAGTTTGTGTAATTTTTTGTTTTTGTTTTGGTGTTGCATCTCATGAATTTTGACTTGCAGTCAACAGGTCTTGGGTAGAAAGACTGGCACGGCACCTGTGCACAAGGTCACCATTAAAATTGATGAGACTGATGGTTCCAAGCCATTACAAATCTCCCATGAGCCTCCACTGCCTGCCTGTGATTCCAGATTAATGGAAAGAGCCATGAAGGTGAGTGTCACTGGTTAAACTAATATCCTTTTTTTATAATGATATTATAATAATGATAGTAGGGCTGAAACAACGCATCGTCATAATCGATTACGCACGTTCATCCCTTCTTGTTTCACACAAAACAATATAAATGCATTAAATTGATAATTTATAAATTCTGTTGTTTTAAACTTTTCTATACATCAGTGTTTTCATCAAGGTATTTCATTTTTTTAATTACATTGACAATAATAAGACATGTTTCTTAAAAAATATTTCTGAAGGATCATGTGACACTGAAGACTGAATGATGACTGAAAATTCAGCTTTACAATCACATGAATGTATTCACATTTCACTATATATATATATATATATATATATATATATATATATATATATATATATATATATATATATATATATATATATATATATATATATATATATATATATATATATATATATATATATATATATATATATATATATCCTAATAACAGTAATGAGTATGAGAGCTTATTAGGTCTGTTTGTGGGCTGTTCTTTCAGATCGATCATCTCTCGGTGGAAAAGCTTTTGATTGATAGTGTGCATGCCCGCTCGCATCAGAAACTGCAAGAACTCAAAGCCATCCTGAAAAGTAGCAACCCTAGTGATAACTGTGAGTATTTTACACCACTTCAAATGGATTTTAATTTTATTTGTAATTTATATCAGTCACTTTTTTGGTCATAGAATGAAACATCATCTTGTCAGTAACCTCCAGAATTTGAATATTGGTGCATCCATAATTAAAACATTATTCTATTGAGTTAATTTTCTTTTTATCTGCCGTCTTTCGACTAGAAAACATGTACCTGACATGGAAACTAAGGTTAATAATAGTTATAAAACACATTAAGGTTTAAACCATTATTTGTTATATATGCATAATGCACATGTGCATTTTGTGTTTTTATTTTTCAGCCTTCATAGAGACTGCACTGCCCACACTAGTCATACCGATACTGGAGCCCTGCGGGCGATCTGAGTGCCTCCACATATTTGTCGATTTGCATTCAGGAATGTTTCAGCCAATGCTCTACGGAGTCGGTTAGTCATTCATCTATTGGATTCTACCCACATCTGATCATTTGAACGACTTAACCTGCCTTGCTGGTTTCTTTCCAGATCAGTCCATGTTGGACGACATTGAAAAGAGTATCAACGATGACATGAAGCGCATCGTCACCTGGTTGCAACAGCTGAAGTAATCAGTCAAGCTACATGTTCTTAGTGTGTTTCATATTATGACAGTGGCTGATGTTAATCTATTATGTTTTGAACAGATTCTGGTTGGGCGAGCAGAGATGTCGACAGTCTGTGAAACATCTTCCCACACTGTGTGCAGACACTCTCCACCTATCTAACTTAACCACGCATCCTGTGGGCAACTTGTCAAAACATCGCCTCTTCATTAAACTCACCCGCCTCCCACAATACTATATTGTAAATACTTCAATATTTAATTTACTTATCTCACAGATAAAGATTTTTATAAACTGTAGACATTTAATGAATTAACTCTTGCCTTTACTCAGGTGGTCGAGATGTTTGATGTGTCCAACAATCCCACAGAGCTTCATTATAAGTACTACTTCCTATCTGTAAGTCAGATGGAGAGTGAGGATGGGCTGCCTGCTGCTCAGCTGCTTCAGCAGTTTAAGCCCAACCTCGAGGATCTTGTGCAGGACATTTCATCTGGTCGGATGACTCGTCCTGGGTCCAAGAGGAAGGTGGGATACTCAACAAAATATAAATCTAAAATATTTCCTATCTTTTACTTTAACATCTAAAATCACTTTGTGTTGTATTTAAAGAGTTGAGTGCCCCTTTAAAGTCGGCATGAAATGGAAATTCACCATTCCTATATTCTAAAGGCATGTTATTGATCTTATTGTCAGCAATTCATCCATGTTTAATTTTTGACCATGTAATATTGATTACACCCCCATGCTGTTCCAAACCCATAAGACCATCGTTCATCTACCGAACACGAATTAAGATATTTGATGAAATCTGACATGGACACCTCTCCATAGAAGGCTATTTAATTAACACTTTCAAGGCCCAGAATGGAAGTAAAAGACATTGTTAAAATAGTCCATGCGACTCTAGTGGTTCAACCTTACATTTAAGCGACAAGAATACTTTGTGTGCAAAAAACAAACAAAAATATTGACTTTATTCAACAATTTCTTCTCGTCAGACTCTGCACTGTTTTCGCAGTGTAAACAATGCAGCACTTCCAGAACGCCGGCTAACAACGCTGTTCACGTGAGCACCACGATGCATACGCACAAGTTGTTCTGCCACAGAACTAGGAAGCGCCACACTGTTTACACTGTGTCAACAGCGTAAGAGTTTGACACATGCTAGAAGAAATTGTTAAAAAAAAATTATTTTTGTTTGTTTTTGCGCGCACAAAATATTCTCGTCGCTTCATAAAATTAAGGTTTTATGATGTCTTTACTACCTTTCTGGGCCTTGAAAGTGTTCATTAAATAGCTGTCTATGGAGGGGTCAGAGAGCTCTCGGAGTTCATCAGAAAACATTTAGACATGAGGGAGAGTAATTAATGACAGAATTAAAATTTTTGAGTGAACTAAAGCGACAGACTTATCTGTGGTGAGATATGCTGGACTTCTCCAATCATTTAGTCCGCTTTAACCCCACCACTTTCTTACAATCATCTGCAACCTTGCATTCAGATCTGCCTCCATTCAACTGATGAATAGAACCAATGAATAGCCCCTACATTTTTTTTTCTTTTTCTGATAATACATTTCACTTTGATGTACATCCCAATACAGAAAAAAAGTTAATGTCTATTGTGTTGTTCAGTTTTTTTATTGTATGTAAATAATATTCTTGTTTTGGTCACTCCGTAGTTGTCTGGAGAGCAAAGTGCCATTGAACCGAAGAAACCCAAGAGGTCAGGAGAGATGTGTGCTTTCAATAAGGAGCTGGCCCACCTGGTGGCTATGTGTGACACCAACATGCCCCTCATCGGGTTACGCTGTGAGGTACTGTATGTCTTTTAGATGCTGAATGCAGTCTTGTATTATCTGAAGTATTGTATTATCTATTTCTTGTAAACATGTCACGTCTTGTGTTTACTTAACGATATTTGACCCTCGCAGTTGTCAAATATGGAGATTCCTCATCAGGGAGTTCAGGTCGAAGGAGACGGCTGTAGCCATGCCATACGTATTCTGAAGTAAGATTTGTCTTTGGCTGTCATTTCAGAATCTCTGAAGTTGATAAACCAGACTGGTACATGTGGTAGATGTGCATATAGCAATTGTTTTTGTTCATGAGTGCCACCTTTGTCCCATGTACATTTCAAATAAAACGTTCAAATGTTAAGGGTTGGTATGAATATAATTTTTTTTTTTTAAAGAAATGAATGCTTCAATTCAGCAAGGATGCATTCATTTGATCTGACAGTAAAGACATTTATAATGTTACAAAAGATTTATATTTAAAATTAATTGCTGTTCTTTTTAACTTTCTGAAAAAAAAAATGTAACCGTTTCCATTTCAACTTTAATAATAATAATAAATCTTTCTTGAGTGGAAAATCTGCATATTAGAGTGATTTTCTGAAGAATAAACTATATTTTAAAATGTATTCAAATAGAACAGCTATGAATTAAGTTATGAAATAATTTTTTATAATGTAATTTAAAAAATATATAACTTTCTTTTTTATCAAATAAACAGCATTGATGAGCATAAGAGAATTTTTAAAACACTGAAAATTTGTACTGACCGGAGTACTAATTGCTTTTCTCCTCTCTCAGAATTCCAGCTTGTAAGGGAGTGAGTGAGGAAACGAGAAAAACTCTAGAGCGTTCCCTGCTGGACTGCACGTTTAGACTACAGGGCCGCAATAATCGCACTTGGGTGGCAGAATTGATTTTCTCCAGTTGCCCACTAAACAGCACATCCAACAAAGAGCAAGGTAAAGAGAATAACTTGTTTGGTAATGGCTTTCAAAACAGTACAGTGATGTGTGACTGATAATTTTTTTCTTTTGTTTATTTCAATTCAGCTTCCACACGGCATGTCTACCTAACATATGAGAATCCCCTATCGGAGCCAGTAGGTGGCAGAAAAGTGGTGGAGATGTTCTTGAATGATTGGAACAGCGTTAGTCAGCTTTATGAATGTGTGCTGGAGTTCTCACGCTCTTTACCTGGTATGTAACTAACTCTTCAAACCTGGTGGATCACTGGGCCCGGTTTCACAGACAGGGCTTAGATTAAGCCAGGATTAGGCCTTAGTTCAATTAGGACATATATATTTAGCTTTTATAAACACTGCCTTAGAAAAAAACATTACTGGTGTTCATCCTGAGACAAAACAATGGCAATATTTTAAGATATGCTAGTGCAAGTTGCTTTCAGTACATTAAGCTTAAGCCTTGTCTGTGATACCGGCCATAAGAGTTTTCCAGCTCTAACTTCTTATTATATTCCTTATGTCATAGTATTAAGTTATTAATGTGATCGGTTATTTACCGTTGTTTTATAATTTAACTGACAAATTGAACATTTTGTATTGATTATGAGATATTGACCTGCACTACCTGACAAACGTTTGGGGTCGGTAAGATTTTTTTCCACAAAAAAGTACTAAGCACACAATTGTTTTCAACATGGATAAGAAGTCATTTTTCTTAAGCAAATCAGCAAATTAGAATGATTTTTGAAAGATCATGTCACACTTGCTATGTTTACATGGACACATTGTGTTTTACAAAATGAAGTTACATTTTGAATTAATTCATTCCGATTGATGAATCTGAATGTGATCGGGTTGATGTGTGCGTTTATGTCACAAGCTTCAAAACGGAATCAAATTTTTTTGACATGCTCACACTCCACAAATATACAGTTTCCTGTTTGCGCATACTATTCTCCTACATTGATTTTCTTTGTTTTAAAAATCAGACTTAATATTTATCTATTTCGGATCCTAATTTAGAGACGACGAGCACATGAACCGTTATGCCATGCTGCTTCTATTTATCAAGCAGTAAAAACGTCCCTTCCCATGCCCTAAAAAATGGCACTTCATTCGACAACAGCTCGTTCCACGCATCATACATCATTACGCCTTCTTTACGTTATTGCACATGTGCACTACTTTCCATGTGTACTGCATTATTTCATAACATTAAAAAACGTTCCATCTCCAAAGTTTTGAACATTGTGAAATAGGTATGTGAAAATACATGACTTATGACTGGTTTGAAGAATTTCTTGAATTGGTTGTAATTAAAAATTTATTATCTACATTTTCCAGAGATGCCCTCCTATTTGAGCCTTTTCTCAGAGATACGACTGTATAATTATCGGAAGCTGGTTCTATGTTATGGCAGTACCAAAGGCAGCTCGGTAAAAAGCTTTTCATCTTATTAAAATGCACCTTAAGCCCTTTATTTAGTGATTTAGTTTAAACCAGAATTGTTTTATTTACTACAAGATCCATCTTGTTTCTTTTAGGTGACGATACAGTGGAATTCAGTAACCCAGCGTTTCCATCTGGCCCTGGGGACGGTGGGGCCCAATTCAGGCTGTAGCAACTGTCACAACATAATTCTCCACCAACTTCAAGAGCTGTTTAACAAGACACCCAATGTAGTACAACTTTTACAGGTATCTAGAGCCTTGGAACTATAAAACTCTCACTTTAGTGTTCACTAAAATCCAAGCAGTCACTGGTCAACAGTAGTTATATTAATTATGTTGATAAATATAAATACTATGTTGGTATTTTCAAAACAGAATGAACTGACCAATTTGAAGTGTATTTATTAGTAGCTGCTTGTAATATTTTTTACATACTTGTCTCTTCTCAGATTCTCTCAGACACTCTAGCTCCTCTAAATGCCATCAACAAGCTACCCACAGTGCCTATGTTAGGCCTCACCCAAAGGACCAATACGGCATACCAGTGCTTCTCCATCCTGCCCCAGTCACCCACTCACATCCGCCTTGCCTTCCGCAACATGTACTGCATCGACATCTACTGCCGTAGCAGAGGTGTGGTGGCTATCCGTGACGGGGCCTACAGTCTGTTTGACAACACCAAGATAGTTGAAGGTTTCTACCCTGCCCCTGGACTGAAGGTGGGTAGAGAATATCATATTAGTAAAGGTATAGTCCACCCAAAATATTGTCATCATATACTCACCCTCATGTCATTCCAAACATGACATGACTTCCTTTTTTTCTGCACGCAAAATATATTTTGATGAATGTTTGGTAATCAAACCATTTTGGGTCTCCATAAAATTGAAATGGGAACCCAAACTATTTGGTTACCAACATTACTGAAAATGTATTTTGTGTTCTGCAGAAGAAAGAAAGTCAAACAGGTTTGGAAACAGGGTGAGTAAATGACAATTTTTGGGTGCATTATTCCTTTAACCACTGCAGTAGAGGTGTGCATGAGTGTAATTGTCACTTTTCCATTATTTTCCACAGACGTTCTTGAACATGTTTGTGGATAGTAACCAGGATGCACGCAGACGCTCGGTCAACGAGGACGACAATCCTCCGTCCCCAATAAGCATGGATGATACCTTCATGCCCCATACACAGGCACAGCCTCCAGGCAGAGGGGTGTACCCACCCCTCACATCGCCCCCCAATCCATACCACGTGCCTCCCTCGCCGTCCATGATAACAACGCAGTCTCCAGGTGTGTATATATTTATATAGTATTTATGTGTGTCTTTCTCGTGTCAAATGCTGTCATTTTGCTGTCCGTGCCATGCTGGTCATGCCACCATGGAGTCGGGAAATCAAAAGGAAAGGAAACATTTTCTCATTGGTGTCCCACTCATTGCAAAAGCGTCCCACCAGCTCTTCTTGTCTGTGGACATGCATGCTTTTATTGGCAGTCTGTTTGATGACACCATCACCGTGCATCCTCACAGAGAAGCATGCCCAGTCATACACGTGTTTACCCAGCCATCTCCATTCGGGGCCTGCAGCTTCTGTCACGCTTTAGCTGCAGCGTGTGTGAAAGTGAGCGTACAAGAGCGTACATTGATTGGTTAATTGTGTGCAGGGAACATCCACGCAGCCAATTCCCCTAGTGGAGCTCTGCGGGCCCCATCTCCTTTTGGGCCCACCCCTTCTCCCTCCTCTCTGGGCATTTCTATGGGGCAGACCTCCAACTTTGCCAGCCCACATGGTAAGTGTATGGGAGGCCTGGATCCAGGGCTTTGTTGATTAGCCTTCCTTCTTACCTTTGCGGTCCAGGGCTTTCAATCTTTGATGGGCTTGTGAAAGACATCTGATTTGTCGCTAACACTTGACCTTCTGTATGGAGGATGTAGTCTGCTTAAATGGGCACTTGCTTCTTGTATTGTTTCCTGCTTCTTTCTATTTTTTTGACTGGTGGGACTTGAAAGACAAAATATCTATGTGTAAATCATACTCAAAATTATATGCAAGACAAAATATATTCAGCCTGATTGACTGGGCCACTTCTTTTGATTTTACTTTTTGATTTTTTTTAAGTGTTCCATTATATTTGTACACTTCCATTCAAAAGTTTGGGGTCTGAGTTTTTTTTATTTTATATTTAATTTTAAAGAATTCTCTTATGCTCACTAAGGCTGCATTTATTTTTTCAGTAATACAGTAAAAACAGTTGTGAAATATTACAATTAAAAAAATATTTTTTTTAATTCAATTTTATTCCTTTAATTGCAAAGTGTTAAGCTACTTAAAGAGAGAGTTCACCCAAAAATGCTGTCATTAATTACTCACCCTCATGTCATTCCAAACCTGTAAGACCTTCGTTCATCTTCGATTTCATCAGAAATATCTTAGTTTGTGTTCTGAAGATGAACGAAGGTCTTGCAGGTTTGGACATGAGGACAGAATTTTTATTTTTGGGTGAACTACTCCTTTAATATTTTTGTTAAACACAATATCTTTTGAGTGATATTGTGAATTTTTTATTTATTTTGTAATTTAGGGCTGGGTATTGTCAACTACCTCACATTAGTCACAATATGCCACTATGCAATACATTTTGATGTGTCAGAATGTCATATCTGGTGTTTAGTTGGAACGGTGTGAAGGAAAGTGAATCAGCAACATAATTTTTTCCCCTTGTTCGTATGATTGAATGGTGCTTCATTGAAGCAGCTCTGACTTCACAGAGAAATGTTGGTTTCAGAGTTTCTCCCTGTTTCGTAGGGATGTGCATTTTAAATGCTCTGGAATTTAAAAAAAGTCACTGTGTACATTGCCAATGGAAGCTGCCCATCTCAAGATGACGAATTATGGTCCAAATACTTTTCTTTATTTTGTTTTTTTCTTGTAGGTACACTTGACCCCAGTTCACCTTACACAATAGTGTCCGTCAGCCCAAGAGTTGCCCCCTGGCCAGGTTCCCCGCAGGTTCCTGGACCCTCCCCCGGTGCACGAATCACTGGCATGTCACCAGGCAACCCTTCTTTGCACTCACCCATTCCAGATCCATCCCACTCCCCTCGAGCTGGTACCAGTAAGTCCATAGAGTCTAAAGACAGGTCTTAAAACATGTTTAAAGTCAGAATTTTACTTAAAATTTTTTCAAATAGATGTGCACTACCACATATTTTTTTGTTGTTGTTGTTGTTGTTGAAAGAAATTAAATGGATGTTTCACCCAAAAATTATTAATTTACTCACCCTCAATTTGTTCCAACCCTATATAAATTTTTTTTCTAATGCTGAACACAAAATATATTTTGAAGAATATGGGTGACCAATCAGTTGACAGTATCCATTGACTTCCATAGTATTGAAAAAATAATGTCTATAGAAAGCCTATCAACTGTTTTGTTAACAACATTATTCAAAATATCATCTTTTGTGTTCTGAAAGGATAGAGGAAAGAAATTCATACAGGTTTGGACCAACTTGAGGATTAGTAAATTATTATTATTCAGCAAGGACACAACTTGTGTAGGAAAGTGACCAGTAAAGACATTTTTTTTAAATGTTACAAAAGTTTCTATTTTTTAATTTCTGTTCAACAAATAGTACTGAAAAAATGCATCACTGTTTCCACATAAATATTCCACTGTTTTCAACATGGATAATAAGAAATTATAATGAGAATATTGCAGTTTGAGTTTTTGTGCTTAATTTGTCTTGAAAATGGTCCTACAAATGCAAAATATCTTGATGATTTATTTTTTATTTTTTAAATAGACCGTTAATTTAAAAAAAAATCATGATTATTTCTTTCGATTTTGGGGTAAAATATTACCTAGACATTTTCCTCACAGTGTATGTGAGATTAACCCAATAATTATTATTCTTAAAATAATTTAATTTACATTTGAGTATTCCTTTGAACTAGTTCAGCTACTGCATATTGTTTAATCACTGTCTGTGTAGGTTCACAGGCAATGCCCCCTCCTCGTAAACTGCCACAACGGTCCTGGGCCGCTTCTATTCCCACCATCCTCACCCACAGCAAACTACATGTGCTGCTTCTGCCTTCACCCATGCCGTGTCCGGTGCCAGGGCTGGCGGGTAGCTACCTATGCTCACCCCTGGAGCGCTTCCTTGGCTCTGTCATCATGAGGCGACACCTACAGAGAATCATTCAGTTAGAACCCAACGTGAGTCAGAAACTGTTAGCATGTTATAACTAGGCTGGTTAAAAAAAAAATAGATTTCTCGATTTTAATTGGTGCTCCTTTTTATGAACCCATATCGATTCTTAAATCCCAATAATTGATCTTTTAGTCTTTCCTGTTTTCAGTTGATGAATGAATGTAACATTGTAGCGCGCATCCTGCCCAAGTTTTCGCAATAAGCTTTATTACTTTTGATTTTAAATTCTGTCCATTTTATTACGAAATTCAACAATAAATACAGTTTTGTCACTCTTTAATGTGGCGTGACAGATCGAGTGAAGCAACAGCAAGACATGCACATGAACGGATCATCTCTTCTAACATTAATGAACATCAGAAGAAGAATGTTAAAAGATCCAGTTCAGTAGACAGGCCACTGATCAGGGAGTCAGCCCATTGACTTATGTCCTGATTAGTGCCCTGACTACAGAACTGGGGAGCTGATTGAGATGGGCTCAACGCTAAGGATTTTTTCTACTGGCCCGGTCGGGCCAGTGGTTCAAATTTTTACTTGCCCAGCCAAAATTTTCACTGGCCCCACCACAAAAAAGTAATAAATAAAATAAAATAGGCCTAATTATTGTTTTTGATCCATGTAACCTTAAGGGTTGACTCCAACTCCAAAAAGCCTAACACAACAGAACAAACATACAAATGACAAATGAGAAAAGAGTTATTTTCTGTTTTTTCATGTAGGTCTAAACTAGTGTTGTCATGATACCTATATTATGACGATACCAGACTAAAATACCTCGAAATACGATACTGAATCGATCCCACGGCAAAAAAACAAACGAACAGTAAAAGGAACTGAATAATATGCCAGAACTAACTGTTCATTGTTTTATATATGTAACAAAAAAAACACAATAAAACTCACTTGGCCAGCATGTTCCTTCCCTGCTCATTGACCATTCCCTCGTCTTATTGCAATAATAATTACATGCCAGTTTTAACATCCTTACAGAGATGTTTACAAACATCACATTATCAGTCATGTTGACATTCACTAACCTTTCACTATTCTGAACAGGTTGGGATGACCAAAATCTTATTTCATAATATAAGTAATTTAATATTTTTGTAATATAATTACCATATAGATATTTATTTTAATTTTATCTTAAAAATTTTTTTAAAAATAAGCCCAAATGCAAATTACAAACAATATGACAAAATGCTTTATTTTTCAGCTACAGTCTATTTAACAGTAGCAATCAAGATAGAAATTAAATAATCAAAACAAAACAAAAAACAGCTTAGTCTTCACTCTATAAATTAATTGTTCACAGATTCCTAATACATATATTAAAGTTATTCAGTCAATCATGTGGTGATTTTCTATTTGTATTTTGTTGTTTGATAAACATTAATCACAAAGAATATTAGGTCCGGCCCTTTAAGAGCTGCACGGACCAAAATTAATTGGAACACCTCCGATTTCCTACTTAACTCTATTCATTCATCCGTAAAGACATACCCAACTGTGTTTACCTGAATACTTGTCAGGACTCATCGTGCATTTATTTGATCATTCAAACCCAATAATCCGTTAACTGACTCGCGATCACATACTGTCTCAGTGAAAAGCGTGTGCTGTGTGCGCTCTTCAGGTCAAAGTCCGGCAGCGCAAGCACATCCCACAAATAACTGCTGTCCCTTTAAGACCTAACCATAGACTGTATAAAAATGACCTAATGCGCGCATGGATCCTAAGCACTGTTCCTGTGTTACTCATTCTTCCTGAACTGTTTACGTTAATACTCTTCAAGATGTGCACTCACTGAGACTTTTTTTTTTTTAGTGTATTTGACCAATAATAAGCTGGAAAAAGAAGCAAATGTTTGCATATGTATTTCAGAGGTGGCTTTATTACGTTATGTGTGTGTGTGAGCTTCTAATGTGAGTGCGAAATCTGCGGGGATTAGTAGAATTACGTAAAAATCCAGCGCAAAATTTATACATACCGATCACACACTAACACTAACACACTGTCATGAGGAAAAATCCAGCAGAACGCGCACTTTCAGTGAAGTTGCAGCACTGGCCCGAGCGGGCAAGTGACAGTTCCGTAATCTGGCCCGAGTGTCTTTCACGCTGGCCCCGGGCCATCGGGCACTCCTTATTGTCGAGCCCTGGAGATACACCCTTAGTTACCACATCATTTGACACATCAGAATGATTCTGCTCGTAATGTGTATTTGAATCACACTTGACTTTCTCTTCGCAGCTCACTATTGTGAACTCCAATGAACCAGGCGTCATCATGTTTAAGACGGACGTGCTTAAATGTAGAGTGGCTCTTAACCCCAAATCCTACCAGACTCTGCAGCTAAAAGTCACACCAGAAAACACTGGACCCTGGTCGCAGGAAGAGCTGCAGGTCCTGGAGAAGTTCTTTGAGACCAGGGTAGGAAATTAACTCAATTACTATAATTTAATTTGATGTGATGTTCAGTGATGCTCAAATTTCCCCTTGTTTAGTACCTTTTGAAAAGTGGCACAGAATTGCAATCTGTTTGTTTGATTGTCCTTATGGGCTTTGGCTCAACTAATGTCATGAGTTTGGGAATATTTGCTTAACTTTTTTAAAAGCACTTAATTTTGCTATTCTGTTTGGTGCAATAAGTGTTTTAACCTTCAAAGAAAATCAGTTCACTCAGCCAAATGGACTGAGCCAAGTGAAATCAAGCCAGGTATTCTCCAGTCATGAAAGTGCAAGTCATTCTCTTTCACTTTCACCTTAGGTTGCAGGACCACCCTTTAAATACAACACACTAAATGCCTTTACAAAGCTGTTGGGAGCTCCTACCAACATACTCAGAGACTGTGTTCGCATCATGAAATTGGAGTTGGTAAGCACATTATGTTAATTAGAATTTTTTTTTGTGTATATGTCATAAATTTCAAACCTGATATAATATTTTGACATGTGCACATTGCACAAATACCTTTTAAGTAATGATGCTGAAAATTCAGCTGTACCACCACAGGTATAAATGACAAGAAGTCAATTACTTTAAATAGAGAGTTCTTTCAAAAATATAAAAAAAATCCTACTGACCCCCAACTTTAATCGGTCCATCGTTTTCCTCTAGTTCCCAGACCAAGCGGCCCAGCTGAATTGGAATGTGCAATTTTGTCTGACAATCCCACCCAGCGCTCCTCCCATTGCCCCACCAGGAACCATTGCTGTGGTGCTGAAGACCAAGATGCTCTTCTTTGTAAGTGATTTAGTTACGCCTTTCTGATTTTATTTTTCATTAATGCCCACTTTTAGTGTACAACCAATTCCCCATGGATAAAATCAAGTCCTGCACTATTGCTGTTTGGTCTGTGTTTGGAATTTACTGTTGATTCCTGACATGTATTAAGAGATGCTTTTCTACAGCTCCAGCTGACCCAAAGGATACCGGTACCCCAGGAGCCCATCAGCATCATAGTGCCCATTGTGTACGACATGGCTACTGGACTGACCCAACAGGCCGATATCCCCCGCCAGCACAGCTCCTCAGGAGCCGCTGCCCTGATGGTCAGTTCCATCCTCAGGAGGTTCAATGAGCACCATCCACCACGATCAGGTTCGCACAGCATTCTATAAATCAGTGCAATTTGAATGTTCAGATATATATATTATTTGTTTTATTTAATAGGATTTTTTTCATTGAAATGGAAATCAGTATATAATATGTCTCAGGTACATTTTATTTTTCTTCATTCACATTCAAATATTAACTCTTAACTTTTTTCTAACAGGGGAGTGCACAATATTTGCAGCAGTTCATGAGCTTATGGCTAATCTCACGCTGAACCCTGGTGGACGGCCATAACTTCTCAAGACTTATCAGTTAATGAATTCAGCCCTAACTCTGGCGAGATTCAGGTTTTCTGCTGCAGCCAATGGACTCTTCTGCTGGTGTATCATATTGTCAAAAAAGGGAGCAGAAATATGATGGAACATTTTTTTATTGTATTATGAAGCATGTAAATTAAAAATTGTAACAAGCAGGACTTCTTTTTTTTTTTTTAAGTAGCTTGGCAAAGTTCTGCTGACGCATTTATTTTTTTCAGATGCACTTCTTACGGAAATGATTGTGATAGAAAAAATGTTTAACTACAGCTGTATTTTTTTTATTTGAGACTGCAGAAAAATTATTGTCTTTTTTGTAATACAAGATATCAGTACTGTTTAAGTATTGATGTTTTCTTTATCAGCACACTATACTATTATTTAATGTTTGTTTTGATAGCATTTCTTTGGTCACTTGAAATATGAGTGACAAACCTCAATAAGCCGTGTTTTATTGCAATTCATTGCAATCATGGAAGAGTTTAATTGTTTTTTTGTCTGTGTTTATTACAATTTAATAAACATTGGAAATAACTCCACCCTTTCATTTAATAATCTCTTTTTTGTTGCTAAAGTTAAATTAAATATATTTAGAGAACAAAATGATGTTATATTTGCTGTCACTGCAGGTGCAACTGTATTAATTATTATACAGATCTCGTTTTATTATTTATACATTAAATAATACATTAATTTAATTAATGTTCAAAACAATGCTCCAAAGAAAACGCTCAAAAAGCGTCAACCAAACCACAAACAACTGCGATTGGTCCATCCTGAAAAGCGCATTGAAAAGTAACCGGTTCCTCATGACAAGTTAGTTATATGAACGAACTGCTTCACTAGCGCTCTATATAAAATTCTAAACCTTCCTAAATAATACAACTGAGAAACATCAGAAGCATATTAATTAAAAGATACACAACGTTAAAATAAAAATAACCAATACATTTATGTGGATTCTCGTCGTTTTGACCACGCCTTTTATTTACATCTCATGCCGCTGTGTGAATGAACAGTATGGAGAGGAGGACCTCTGAAATACCCCTTTGCAATGAGAGTAACAAACGCCATTAATGGATAAATAAACCAATGATTTCAGTATTAATCATATGAATCTGTGTCACTGGTGGGAGTATTACGGTGACAATGGCAGCTGTGAGTCTGACGGATCCGCTTTGCAAACCCTGTTCTTACCGTTCACATTTCAAAGGTAATGCCGGTTTCTTCAAAAATAGTTGCTTCTTCTTTTTTAAGAAATGGTGACCTGACTGAATATGAAGACGTTCATGTTTTATTCCTCGGTTGTTGAATGTTTACAGTTGAGGTGTGCGTGAGGAAGCCAATGATGCCCATTCACCTGAGCAGTGATCAGGTGGCACTGGAGATGCTGTGTCTCTCCAGTCAGCTGGATCTATTGATCAGAGCTCAGGTCCATCAGGTGAGACACTTACACTGATGCTGAGATCTTTGAACACTGAATATACTTGTGTGTTTTTCTCAACATTCAAACATCTAATCTCAGGAGCAGCTTAAACAGGACACTTGCCCTGAGGAGTCTGAAAGATTTAAGAGACAAGGTAAGCTTAAGACTATAATATGACAACTTTACTGTAAACCAAAAATAGTATAATTGCTATCAAATATATGCACAACCTCTTAATCTGGTTGTGTCAATAGGGGCTGAGATAATATATCAGATGAACCAGTGCCTTGAACAATCGTCTGAATCGGTGCTTCAGCTTGAGGTAATAATTACCAACTAACCATTCCTCTTAACAAAAATGATACTTTTTGGATAATGTGTTCCTATTTATTTCCATTTCTTTAGGAATATTTGGATGTTATAAATGTATTCGATGTATTCCCTCGAGTGGAAGTTTATATGATACACGGCAGCCCTATTGACATGCTGGAAAAATCGCTTTCCGATGGTGAGACCACAGAAGTAGAATAATTGGCTAGAATGGTAATTATTTTGGTTTGCGGTACTGTAACATTCAACACCCAAAGGTTGAGACCCTACCTGGGGGATAATAAATAATACACTTTATTTGTATTTGACCTTTTATGCAAGAAATGCAGCTAAATTGTTCTACAATAAAAAAGCATTACAATAAGCATCAAATACTTCACATGAAAAAAGTAGGCTACAATTTAATTCCACTTCATGATAATACAGAATTAAATTAGTATACATAAAATTCATAAAATTTGTTTTAAAAATTAAAACATAATACTAACAAGACAACATAATACATAGAATGCTTCAGAAAAGTAATTTCCTATTTAAACACTAATATAAAAAAAATACATTTTTAGCTTTCTTTTAAAAACATTTAGCAAGCTAGCTTCCTTAATACATGTATACTACATTTATATATATATATATATAAAAAAACGAACATACATATTTAAAAAGTGCTAGAATCTCACATTCTAAGTGGAGGAAGGTTTGATTTATTTAAAGTAGTGTTTTTTAATGAAGCAAAGCCGGGTAATCAGTTTGATTAGAAATGTTTCATATTCCAGCTTATTTTCCTTATATTGGGAGGCTGAACCAGCTGCTGGTTCTCAGTCAGCAGGTAAATGAAGATGTGAAGCATCTGGGCAGTCATAAGTACATCGCACATCAGCTATCAGCAATTTATGTGAGTTTGTTTGACTAAATCTTCATTCACTTAATATTATCTGTCCATAAAAAGCATAAAAAAGTTAGATTCTGTACAACTATTATTTGTTTGTTTCTGTTACAGCAAGTGCTTAAGTCTTTCAAAGACGTCGTTCCATTATCCATCATAAGAAAGGATATTGAGGCCAATTTCAAGCAGTTGAAGATGTCTCTTTCAAAAGAGAATGGGTCCAAGCTGGATCCTCAGTTGCCAGCACATCAATTGAGCTGGTGAGAATGGCTTGGGTTTGCACAACATTTGTTAGAATCAGATGAAAGTAATCCTGCATAAGTAATGGATTTACTTTTCACAGGGTGTCAGAGTTAACCCAAAACATAATATCAACGGTACTGTCAATCTCAGAAGAGCTCAGTGGAAGGTTCAATCCAGTCAAGAAATCTGTCTCTAACCTCTCCTAACAGCTGGATCCACAGTGCCTCAAGTGGATGGCGAGAAATTGTCACCAAATAAAAGTGATTATCTCGAAAAATTATAATTTAGAGTGTCATTTGATTTTGTTCATCTGTAGACCACAGATAAGACTGTGATCATGTGATACAGATTTTTTTGAGACCTTGAAAGATTGTTGTCATAAAGAAAAAAGTTCACATTCTGAGTACTACCACCATTTACATAACATTTTAGATATTTTTTAGAGACGATATAGACAATTCGTTAACACTTTATTTTAAGTGTCCTTGTTACATATGTTACATGTACTTGCTATAGTAATAACAGTATATTACATGCAACCAACCCTCAACCGACCCCCTACCCTAACCCTATAAGTACATGTTGTTAATTAATATTACTCAGTACTTATATAATTGCACTGTAACAAAGACACCTTAAAAGAAAGTGTAACAGAGTATTCTTTCTTTAAAAAATGCAATGTCTTTTATAATGCATCTGTACTTGAAGTGACTGTTGCCCATATTCTTCCCATTCTGTACATGATGGTGCTAGCAGTGATCATCAGCATCACGCGTGTGATTTCATATCTCCACCCTTCTAATGTGTAGTCTCCTGGTCATTGTCTCAAAATAAACTCAAACGAGGTGATCAGGAGAACTGGATATGTTGGTTTATAATTTAGTGGTCATTAAAATATAGTGGTCATTAAAGGCCGTAAAAACTGCTAGATCTGCTTATTTCTCGACTCTCTTAGAAGCAAACAAACACAAACCTAGGTATTTATTCGATACAGTGGCTAAATTAACCAAGAATAAAGCTTCAACTTCTGATGTTTGTAAACAGCACAGCAGTAATGACTTTATGAACTTCTTTACATGTAAGATTGACAATATTAGGAAGAAAATTATAACCATGCAGCTGTCTACTACAGTATCACATCAGACAGAGCATCATAGTGTCACTGAGGAAAAATTACACTCATTCACTGCTATAGGAGAGGAAGAATTGGCTAAACTCTTTAATTCATCTAAATCAAATTATTAAAAGAGATGCTACCAGAGGTCATGGATCCTCTTCTCAATATCATTAATTCATCTTTGTCATTAGGATATGTACCGAAAACTTTTAAGTTGACTATTATTAAACCACTTATTAAAAAACCGCAACTTGATCCTACAGAATTAGTCAATTACAGGCCAATCTCAAATCTACCCTTTCTTTCAAAAATACTTGAAAAGGCCGTGTCTTTACAATTATGTTCCTTTTTAGAAAGAAATGGCATCTGTGAGGATTTTCAGTCAGGATTTAGACCGTATCATAGTACTGAGACTGCTCTCATCAGAGTTACAAATGATTTACTCTTATCATCCGATCGTGGTTGTATCTCTTTGTTAGTGTTACTCGATCTTAGCGCTGCATTCGACACTATCAACCACAACATTCTTTTGAATAGACTCGAAAATTATGTAGGCATTAGTGGACCTGCATTGGCATGGTTTAAATCATACCTATCTGACCGTTATCAATTTGTAGCAGTAAACAAAGAGACGTCACACCGATCACAAGTTCAGTATGGAGTACCGCAGGGCTCAGTGCTAGGGCCATTGCTCTTCACCCTGTACATGCTACCACTGGGAGATATTATTAGGAAGCATGGCGTTAGATTTCATTGTTATGCTGATGATACTCAGCTCTATATTTCTTCACACCCTGAAGAAACTAACCAATTCACAAGATTAACAGAATGTATAGGTGATATAAAAAATTGGATGATCAGTAATTTCCTGCAACTTAATTCAGAAAAAAATGAATTTTTAATCATTGGACAAAAAAGCTCCACAAGTAGTAACCTAGAATACTGTCTAACACTCGATGGCTGCTCTGTCAAGTCCTCGTCGTCAGTTAGGAACCTGGGTGTGCTCTTTGATACCAATCTTTCGTTTGAAAGCCATATTTCTAGCATCTGTAAAACTGCATTCTACCATCTTAAAAATATATCTAAATTACGGCACTTGCTCTCAATGCAAAATGCTGAACAGTTAATACATGCGTTCATGAGCTCAAGGCTAGATTATTGTAATGCTCTACTGGGTGGTTGCCTGCTCGCTTAATAAACAAACTCCAGCTGGTCCAAAACGCAGCAGCTCGAGTTCTTACTAGAACCAGGAAGTATGAACACATTAGCCCGGTTCTGTCAACACTGCACTGGCTCCTATTAAACATTGCATACATTTTAAAATCTTGCTTATTACTTACAAAGCACTAAATGGTTTAGCTCCCCAGTACTTGAGTGAGCTCTTAACACATTATACTCCATCACGTCTACTGCGGTCTCTAAACTCTGACCTGCTGATAATACCTAGAATATCAAAATCAACTGCAGGTGGTCGATCCTTTTCCTATTTAGCACCTAAAGTCTGGAACAGTCTTCCTAGCATTGTTCGGGAAGCAGACACACTCTGTCAGTTTAAATCTAGACTTAAAACACATCTCTTTTCTATGGCATACACATAAAACACTTTTTCAATTAAATGATTATTAGGCTGCATTATCTAGGTCAGCGGAACCGAACACTTCCCATAACACCTGATGTACTCGTTACATCATCAGAAGAATGGCATCTACGCTAATGTTAGTGTCTCTGTTTTATCCCGAAGTCTACTGCAGTCAGCCGGATCCAGGCTGTATCCAGATCAGACGGTGGACCTGCACCCAGATGTGACCAACACATGACCCTGAAGTGTCTGCAGAGACCGTGTCATTTAGACTCCCCCTTAAGCTGCCTCATTGACACGGCATCCTCAATAAACCTGTCTCCGGCGTGATGACTCCGATTGTTTGAATAGTCCTAGTTAACAATTCTTTAAATCGATGTCATCCTCAAAACAACCCGTCTCCAGCGTGTTGCCGCCGATCTTTCGAATATTACATTTTAGTAATTGTTTAATCAATACGGCATCCTCAATAAAAACCTGTCTCCGGCGTAATGACTCCGATATTTCAAATTTTTATTTTTAATAATTATTTAATCGATACATCATCCTCAATAAACCCGCCTCCGGTGTGTTGCCTCAGATCTTTCGAATATTCAGATCGATTATGACCTCTGACCTTTAAAATAATAACTTTAATAATAATAATACGCTGTTTGTTAATTGGCCAGAGGAGAACTGGCACCCCAACTGAGCCTGGTTTCTCCCAAGGTTTATTTTTCTCCATTAGGTCTCCTGATGGGGTTTTGGTTTCCTTGCCACTGTTGCCTCTGGCTTGGCTTGCTCAGTTGGGGAAAAAAATATTTTTCAAATATATTTCAAAATAAATCTAATTATTAAACTAAATTAACCATATAGACCAAATTACTTATCTAATTACTGATCTAAAGCCCACATTGTTACTGCATTATTTTTCTGTTTAACACTGTGAAGCTGCTTTGAAACAATCTGCAAGTTGACTTGACTTGACTATACAAAAATATTTGATATGCTGCAGAATCAATTATAGCTGTGAATTGAAATAGCTGTGAACACTGAATTTCTTAATGTATTTTATATATTTATATATAATTACATGTTAAAGTTTTATGATAGCCTATATTTTATCACCTAAATACTTTTTGTATTCATTTAAAATACTGTGGGCTAGACATACGTCTTTATTAATACATTTTAGCAGTATTTGTATAAAAAATATACCGTTTTAAGTATTATTTGATTAAGTTATGTAATATAGCATACCTCCCATGGGCCGACGTCAGACGTACAGCGCGCTCTCGTTGACGTGCACGCGGCTATGTTGAACTGGAAGTAGCCAAATCTATACGTGCAGACAGTTGTACATTAATCTTCTAAACCAAATAACGGCTGTCACTGGTAAGAATCATCAAGCTGTATTTGCGTTTTTGCATAATTGTCGTGATATATAAACAGAAAGTCTAAATCAGAGAGGTCAGCAGACACTTATATCCTGATTATCTTTTCTGTGCTTATTGGTTTTAATAATAAACCTAATTGCATGCGAGGTGTGTTCTTAACCTGACAGAATCGATAACGTTTGCGCCGTTCACACATTCAGATGAATGAAACTGCAGGTTCTTCTCATTCGAGGCTTTTGTTTCAAAATGACACGGTAACAGAGGAATGAGAGAATTCTGATTGACACTCAAACTAGCCAATCAGGCTTTTGGTTTTGTTTTGTTGACATGCATCTCAGCCAATGACATCTAAGAAGAGGTTACTTGTCTCTTAATGCTTTTTTGTGTGTTTGGGTTTTATCAAGGAAAATCGCTGCAACCAGCTCTTGAATTTGTTTAATCTTTTTATCTAGTTTCTGTGAATATAAAACATATGAAATCAGTTGGCGTTGTCAACATTAGCAGTACTATATACTATCGTATCGTATTTTTTCTCCCAAATATTGCTTTATATTAACAATTGTAGTCAAAAGGTTGAGATTCACTGGGTTAGACTGCATATTAACACTGAACATTTTATCTTGAAAAGTAACTCTTTTAAATGTATTAAAATAAAGTATTTAAGTGATAATAACATTATGAAACAATATAATGTATATAATCATTACATAAGTAAAATATAATAAAAAAATATCTAATAAAAACACAAATTCTAGGGTTCACGGATAGTTGTATTGGTATTTAATTATGTTGTATGTACTGTAATTGTATATAATCTTGCTATATATAAATAATAAAAGAATAGCCTAAATACAAAACTGAACTGTAAATAAAATTCAACGGTATGTGATATCTTTCTAGATGCTTAGCGTTGCACTTTATTACAAATTGCATATAACAACATCTTCAAGGTTTCTTCAAGTGTCTTCGAGATGTTGCCTCAGTTCTTCTCGATTTAGTCCTTCTCAGTTTTTTCTGTTTCTTCATGTAATCACCGACAGACTTGATGATGGTGAGATCAGATCATACCGGCTGCTATCAGACTTCTTGTGCATAAAAATAAAATAAAATTCTCACTGGATTATTACAATTCATTGCAAAATGAATGTAAACTGATATTTCCGTCTGACACACTACAGTAAAAGATTTTTTTTTTTTTTATATTTTGTGTGAAAATACCAACATGCCTAAGACTTTTGCACAGTACTGTATTTCATATGTATGTTTTCACATGTATTTCATGATTGGTACATTATTGTCAGTGATATAGGAACATTGAAGTACTCACATGATACTCATTTGAATTATCATTAACTATTATAACTGTTTTTCTTTTGTTGTAATTCAGAAGAGCATCGGTTCCTAGTCCAACAATGATCTGAGAGGAGATGATAGCAGAGCCAACTTTACTGTCCAGAACGGTGCAAAAGTGAGACATGTGAAAGCTACCTCTGTGTTTTCATTATTTTCATAATTACATTTTAATTCAAAGTGTGCTATGTGTACATAGAAATAACTGCCTGCCTGTTTTCAGAGAGAACTCAGTAGTAGACGTCTCTTCATGTGCATCGGTGCATCACGTCTCAAGTGAGAGAAATGAAAACAGACAGAAGACTGTGGTAAGAGCCACCACTCCTTTCTTTCAAAAACTAAAACTCACAAAAGAAAAAAAAACTAACTACAGGTTACATCTCATAGATTCATTATAGCACAGCCTCAGCACAGACACAATTTCCTTTGAGATACACTATGAGATCATTTGTAATCTGGAAGCATGTTTTATTGTGTGCAGAGGGGAAAGAGGAAAGCCCGGGAATGCTCTGAAAATGCCAAGCGAAAGCATTCAAAGAGCAGTAATGGCAGCCTGGGTAGAGCAGAGAACGAACAGCTCAAAAATGGAGATGTTGAAGCCGTCACCCTGTTTAAGGTGGTCAGCATGGGCAGGAGCGCCATGCAGGTACATCCATCTAGAGCAGCCCTGTTACAGATACATATTTGGGAGGTCACAAAGTTCTATTTAGGCCATATACATATAAACAAATGTATATTATATGGATGTTTGGTCTGTCTTGTGCAAGGCTGTGGTGGATGACTGGATTGATGCTTATAACGTCGACAGAGACACAGCACTGCTTGATCTCATCAGCTTCTTTATCCAGTGTTCAGGATGCAAAGGCAACTGTGCTCTCATTCATAATAGAATATAATTTCAAAATAGCATTGACCGCTATGTTTTGTGGCTTGTGTCTAACAAATTTTGTAGTTTAGGATATGAATGAACGCTGTGTGTTTTTGTAGGGATGGTCACAGCAGAGATGTTTCAGAGCAAACAGGGAACTGACGTCATGAGTAAAATGGTGGAAGATCTGGATGAGGTTAGACATCCAGCATACTCATCACTGAATGCTTTCTGCATGTTTTCTGCTCTTACTGATGACTTATTTATTTATTTATGTTGTTTTTTTAATCACAGGACACGGGTTTACAATACAAGAAGTTCCTCGCATTTCCGTGGATTTTAACTGTCACATGGCCTCTTGACATGGTATGGATCAGGTCACTTCATGTAATTTTCACTGTAATGTTGTCTCTTATGCTCATCATTATTTGTACAAAGCATCATTAGTCCAGTCTTCAGTGCCACATGATCCATCAGAAATCATTCTAATATACTGATTTGTCGCACAAAAATCTATTCAGATTATCAGTGTTGAAAACAGTTGTGCTTGCTTAATATTTTTGTTAAAACCATGATAATTTTTTTCAGGAGTTCAAAAGAATAGCATTTATTGAAATCTTTTGTAATCCTGTAAATGTCTTTACTGTCAATTTTGATCAATTTAAGACACCCTTGCTGAGTATTAATTTCTTAAAGTTCTTTAACAGTGTATAATACAATTTAAAACTAAAGGTATTTTTCCATCTCTATCCTCCTCAGGACAGTGGCGAGTATCCCCTCATCATGTCCGGCCTGTACTGGAAGAGGTTTCGTTCACACTTCTGCGAGTTCGTATCGGTGCTTGTGGCCCAGTGTCAGAACTCTGTAATCTTTGATGGCTACCTCTTGAACACACTCATTTCACTGCTGGCAGAGCTCTCCGATTCCAGAGTTCGTGCTTTCAGGCACACCTGTACGCTAGCAGGTAAGTTACCCCTAAGCATTAATTCCCCTTGACCTGAACCACACACACATCCCGAATCCTGATGTTTTGCCACTTTTGTGTGTGTCTCTGCAGCAGTGAAGCTGCTCAGCGCTTTGTTGAATGTGGCTCTTAACCTCAGTGTCGGTGTCGATAACAGTCAGCGGCTGTATGAGGTCGAGCTGTCTAAGATGGCCAGCAAACGGGCTTCTCAGAGACTGGAGAGGATCCAGAGAAAGATCAGTGAGGTTGGACTGTGACAGCAAGTCTTCAACATTTCTATATGTAGTTCTTTCTGAAGTATAGTCAGGGTCCAAAACAAAAGTCCCAAGTGCGAGTTAAATTTGTGTTTGGGTTTGAGTTTAATCACATTGTATAAATGATACTCTGACACTCACTGATGTAAGTGACATGCAAAATTCAAACAGACCGATGTCTATTAATGATAGTACATGACTCACACTTATAATAACTTTTAAGATACCCAATAATTTTTTTTTTTTATCACAAGACCTCCTGACGCATACTGTAGGTGGAATATTATAATATATAAATGATATAGACTACCTTTCAAAAGTTTGGGGATGGTAGGATTTTTAAATGTGTTTGAAAGTAGTCTCTTTTTCTCACCAAGGCTGCATTTATTTGATCAAATAACAGTATCCTTTTTATTCATTCCTTGGTGAATAAAAGTTTTAATTTTAAAAAGTCTTACTGACCCCAAATTTTTGAATGGTAGTGTTGATGTACAGGGAACAATAAAGTCAGGAAAGTACAGAAAACAAAGCAAGGATCGTGTGAATAACCAAACTGAATGAATTACTTTCATTCCTCAGTTACAGGACAGGAAATTTGAAATTGAGAACATGATGGATGCCATTTTCAAAGGAGTTTTCCTGAAGAGATACAGGTACTATTTATTTCAACCACACTTATAGCCCCCACTTCCTTGGAAAAAAAATAAAAACGATGTACCATCATTACTGTGTGGTGAATTTCAGAGATGTGATTCCTGAAATCAGGGCCATCTGTATGGAGGAACTGATGGTGTGGATGAAGCTGTATAGTTCAGTGTTTCTGAACGACAGCTACCTGAAGTATGTGGGATGGATGATGCATGACAAGGTGGGTGACCTAGTAGTCTAGTGTTTAAAGAACAATTCATTTTTCAGATTGAGTTGAGTTGATTTTCGACCACGTTTTATTTTTTGTATATTCTACAGCAACCTGATGTGCGTCTGAAATGTGTGCTGGGTCTACAGGGACTTTATCAGGACCAAAGTAGTTCCAAAATGGACCTTTTCACGATACGGTTTAAGGTAACAACTGCCTCCTCATTCACACACTAGTTGTGTCCCAAATGAAACTCTGTACACTACATACTATGTACAGTGTAGTGTATGCATTTTATATGGTTATTTTGTCACCTGAGTCTGAAAGCTCCTACTCCTCCGCTATGTAAGAAAAGTGTCCAGCATTCCACTTCATTTTTCTAAATTAATTAAGTGCATCATCTGGGTATTAGAAGCTCACTTTTTCTTGTTTAAATATGAACACAGTTTTAATGTGAACACACTACTCACTATTAATACTATAAAACAGCATAGAATAGTGCATAAATGCACAAATTAAAGTGAATACACGTCATCTCCTAACAAGGCACAATAACAATAATTTTCTTGCAAATTTGTCACAGCCAATTAGTGCATATTTGATGTATGATATGCAGTTGTGTGCAGCACAGCTGAACGGATCAGTGATATTGGAGTGGAGCTACTCAGCACTCAGTGGAGTTACTCAGCATGATGCTACAGAAATCAAGCAACTTCCAAAAGCTCTGCTTGTTGCAGTCGCCCGTGATTAGGACAAAATCTCAAATTTACAAGACTGTATTATGATTTTATTACACACCCATTTAAGACACAGTGACCGTTTTAAGCTCAAATCATACCTGAGAGTGACTTCTGTAAAAAAAGAAAGTGAATAGTTGTTTACTGGCTGTAAGTTTGTCCTCAAACTCTCGCAGTCATGCTGTTTTGCCCAAACTTCTGAAATGGTCACAGTCTGTAAGCTTTTTTGGCAGTATGTAAGTTCAGGTTCAGTGAAGCTATAGTGGGACAGCAGGAGGGCAGGTTTACTGATTGACAGGCTGGAAAGCCCCTCAGGTTTTGCCTTGGGCTCAGTGGCCTGATGGCTTCCCACAGGACCCCACCCTCACTGTACCCTCAATAACGACAGCAAGCACATTAGCACAACCGTAATTTAAAGAGCTGTTTAAGTGCATCGTGGGTCTCTAACTCAAGTCCTATTGTAGGTTTTCGAGATAAGATTGCTCTCATAGCGGGTAGTTAAAGTGTTTACATGAGCGATTGAATGCTGTTTCTGTTGAAGGAGAGGATGATCTCTATGACTCTGGATAAAGACCATGAAGTGGCTATACAGGCCGTGAGATTGCTCATGGTCATCTCCCAGTAAGTAACTCCCCCTTGCTGACTATTCCTCATAAAGTGAGAAATCCAAACTTTGACTTCTCCTCTGTAAAGCATATTCGTGATTGTTCCTTGTGTAATTGCTGAAATTATTTCCCTTTGTGCCAGATCCTGTGAGGATGTTCTGAGTCCTGATGACCACAAGAATGTCTTCCAATTTGTGTACTGCTCTCACAGACCTCTAGCTATCACTGCGGGTGAATTCCTCTACAATAGGTCTGTGTTCATCATATTTGTCTGCTTATGAGTTCTACAAAAGCCTTTCCATTTGTATCCCACATGTACCTGTAAATTATAGCTATGAACAATTTGCTAACATGGTGTAATTTCTCTGCTCTTAGGCTGCTAAGTGACCCTGAATTATCAAGGCCCAGAGAAGGAGCCTCCGATCAGGAGAGGCAAAGAGAGTTAGTCTTAGCCAGAGTGCGAGCCCTTATCCACTTCCACACTGAGAGCGAGGTTTGTTAGTTCCAAGTGTTTCTGTTTGTGTGCTTAAAAATAGGATATTGTGAGTTGTGAATGGGCTCTAAAAGCAGGTGCTTGTGTAGACAATAAGCATTTAAATTTAAATAAAAAAATAACCTTTTCTAAAGGTTCTAAATGTGATTTTTTTTATTTTTTATTTAAACATTGGCATTATCACAAACATCTTTATGATGCATCTGGACATTAACCAGGCATCTAAAAATATTGCAGAACGCAAGAATGAGTCTTGTGTTTACTGTAACTGACCTTAGCCATCATTAGCGCATCCAGATCCAGCATGTTTTTATTGTTGTGCCTTTGAAGAGAAGATAAAAATGTGGGATATGGGAATAACCCCAGCCATATTCAAACATGTGTCAGAGCATGTTTTGTTGGAGTATGAGGATTTTGGTTCGCTCCCTTGTGTTATAGCTGCACCAGCATGTACTGTATCTCGTGGATAGTCTGTGGGACAGTGCAGGAACTCTGCTGAAGGACTGGACCGGTCTTACCTCACTGCTCTTACCTCACACGTCCTGTCAGGAACAAGGCTAGTACAATTTAGTGTGTGAACTACAATATACACTCCAGCTTATTACAGTTTAGTAGAAATTTTCATCCTTTAATAATATTTACAATTAAATATACAGCTACATTCATTTTAATATTCAAACAACACTGTAGTTTTGACTAATATGTTTTAAAGATTACTAGAAATAAAAATAATAGTTTGAAACACATTGTGAGAAAAACTTTTTTTGTGTGTATATGAACCGCAGCTCTGAGCAGTGCTGAGGAGGCCTTTGTGATTGAGCTCATGTTGGCGTCAGTGAGGCAGGCAGCAGAGGGTCCACCTTTGTCTGGGAGAGGAGCAGGTAAAAAGGTGAGACTTCTTTTGAATCTCTCAGATACTTTCATTAGATGGCGCTGATAATACAGGGCTGTCAGATATATTTCAGTTTTATGTTTAGACTCCTGCTATTCACGTTCTTACAGATAAACTTTAAAGTCATTTTACACACTGTGGCTATCAATGTTTGTTTTAAGGTGATAAGTACTAAAGAGAAAAAGTTACAAACTGATGTCTGCACTAAACTCACTGAACACTTCATTAAAGTGCTACCTGAGCTGATATCTAAGGTAAAAGAAAAATAAGTGCACTGATAATTTTACCATGACTGCTTTCTTATAAATTTACCATGGCTGATCACCTGATATCTAATCTCATACTATAGTACTCAGAGGATACTGAAAAATTGACCTCCTTCCTAAGAATACCTCAGTTTTTCCAAACGGACACCTGTGATCTTGAAAACTCACAGGTGAGTGTTTGTGTGTCATTTGATTCACTGATGACTTCACTGTATACAATAATAAATCTGTATAAAAACAATATTATTGTGAAATATTATTTCAATTTAAAACAGCTCTGTGATGGCAAAGCTGTAATTTTAGCACCTATTACTCCAGTCTTCAGTCCTTCAGAAATCATATGCTGATCTAATCTAATATGCTGATTTGGTGTGTTTCTTATTATTATTAATGTTGAAGACAGTGATCAATTTTTTCAGGATTTGAAAAGAAACTTAAAGGATTAGTTCACTTCAAAATGAAAATGTCCTGATATTTTACTCACCCCCATCTCATCCAAGATGTTCATGTCTTTCTTTCTTCAGTCGAAAGAAAATACGTTTTTTTTTTGGAAAACATTCCAGGATTTTTCTCCCCACCATTGACTTCCATTGCAACCGAAATGTTCAAGGTCCAAATCAATGCCGTTTGAAGGCTTTGAAGGGCTTCAGAGGCTCTGCGTGATCCCAGGCGAGAAATAGGGTCTTATCTAGCGAAACGATCTGGCATTTTCAAAAAAAAATGATATACTCTTTTAACCTAATTTGCTCATATTGCTCATATTGCCCATATTGCGCTGCTCTGTGCTCGCCAGTGATTGTACAATCACGTCGAAAACTTCAACCTATTCCTCGTCTGGGATCGTGCAGAGCCTCTGAAGCCCTTCAAAACCCTTTGAAACTGTATTGGTTTGGACCTTCAACATTGTTTGCAATGGTGGGAAGAAAAATCCTGGAATGTTTTCCTCAAAACTATTTTTTTCATTGACTGAAGAAAGAAAGACATGAACGTCTTAGATGTGATGGGGGTGAGTAGTTTAAATAGTTTAACTAATCCTTTAAAAAGAACATAATTTATTTGAAAAATCAATCTCTACAAATGTCTTTAATGCCACTTTTGATCAATTGAATGTGACCCCAAACGTTTGAACAGTTCTCTAAAGCACTTCAATTCAATTCACATTTATTTGTATAGCGCTTTTCTCAATACACATTGTCTCAAAGCAGCTTAACAGAAAATGTGTGTGTCTGCATTACAATTTAGAGCAATTTGTTATCAGAGAAGATAAGTTATGGATTTCAGAAAATATACAATCACACAGTTAGCTAACAATGTATTAATAAACAATGAAATAATTTAAGGCAGAAACAATGGGCTCATTGAAGTAAAGAATACGTGTTACTTCATGAGATACTGGGTCCCGACTGGAGCTGACGGACTCTCTAGTTACCTTAGGATGGGCCTCCCGAGATAAAAGAGAACAGGAAAATAATAAGCGTAGCTGCTGTTCAGAACATTAAGCGAAGCCAATCTTGTGCACTGATATAACGGGAGTACTAGGTTATTAGATGCATTATGTGAATTATTGGCTAAAGAGATGCGTCTTTAATCTAGATTTAAACTGGGAGAATGAGTCTGAGCCCCAAACATTATCAAGAAGGCTATTCCAGAGTTTAGGAGCCAAATGTGAAAACGCTTTCCCTCCTTTAATGGACTTAGATATCCTAGGTACTACCAGAAGCCCAGAGTTCTCTTTTGTTTTTAATATACATTTTGTTGTAGTATGTGCAGGCATTGCTGGCAGAGTTGGAGGCTGTGGTGGACAGACACACAGACACAGGGCTACTGGAGACAGCTGCTCGATCTTACCAGAGCCTCTGTGCCCAGGATTCGGCCTGGCACTCCCTGGCCCGACCCACCTTTGACCGGCTCATCCAGCACTGGACAAACACACTGGGAACATGGTTAGGAGAATCACTGAGTGTGAGTATTCTAAAGAACCCTAAACTCTGATAGCCAGGGGTAGATGTTCTTTTACAAGCTTGCACCAGATACATAAATGGATTTGATCTGGATCTTGACATTAATAAAACATTTATTTGATTTATGACATTTATTTATGTTGACTGTACCTTACAGAATAGTCAAATTAAAAGTCTTAATTTCATGTACAGAGCGGTTGTTTCACTGGAAACGATGACAAAACTTTGGAAATTCTGTCCACACTGAAGAAACTTACTGCATTCAACATGTAAGCAGTTTCTGTTAGTTTATTCTTTCCACATACACACTGCAACCTTTGTATATAATCACATTTCATTGTACAAGCTAACCCACTCATTCTGTGAGTTTTACATACCCTGCCAAAAATGTTAGGTTTTGGAATGTTCTCCTAACATTCCCATTAGGTTATGAAAATGTTATTTCTGAAAGTTCTGCAAACATTCAAAAAGTAATTATTTTTATGTAATGCACCATTAACAAATAGTTATTCAACAAACAGAGTTATTCAAAATAAGGGCTGTTTCTTACATGTTTCTTACATGTGTCTGTCTCATTCTGTCGGATGCCATTTAAATATATGTATTGTTATTTTAATTGTGTTGCTTTATCAAATCTATCTAGTGCTCAGGATTTGTCTAAATGGAGCCTTTATGAGCTGGGGACGAAACTCCTGGAGGCGGAGATAAAACATGGCGGTCTTCCCATGGAGGTGACATTTATTAGCCCTGTACAGAACCGTCTACATTTTCTCCTTCAACAGGTTCAACATGTTCTCCTTTCTAATTTGTAATTCTTGTAGGTGACAATTGAGGCTCTGCGCTGTATGTGTAGCTGCATTCTGTGGAAGCTCAACACCTTTGGAGAAGGTGTGACCTCCAGGGTGAGCCATATACCTTTCTCTTCCACTCTGATTAGAGTGTGACTGCTGTCATAGATTGCCAAAATCATGCTTAGAATGGTAATATCTACTTGCACAGACATAAGCACAGAGTTTTCCCTTGGGTGATTAATTAATCAAGCATTTTTAAGCATGCGAGACTCTCTGTCTACAGAGTTGCCGTATGATCCATCATGAAGAGTCGTGTCCTTTAAACCTGCCACATTACATTTCAAATATCAACACAGAGGCTCTATGGTTATGTCTAGCGGATTTTAATAAGTGATAGAAAGCAATTGATCGTGAGTCTTTAAGAAAAGTAGGTTCTGGTGATGGATTGTAGGGGGCGTAATGGTTCGCTGTTGTGTGGACATTTCAACGCTAATAGCAGGGCTTTTTATTAGGCCTATATTTCCATGCAGTGCACGGGGTATTCATATCTTCCCAACTCTAACCTTTATGCAGTGAAATATCTGCGGCCATTAAGACTGCTGTATGTAAGAGGTGCTCAATGCTGGCTCAGGAATGGCCGCTTTCTCCTCTGGCCTCGTCATCAATAACTGACAGCGTAGGCGGCAATTTTTGGCCCAGGCGGCAGCTCGGCTCAATCTGCAATTCTAATATCAATGGCGACCTGAGGTGAGGGGGGAAAAAAGACGTGTTCAGCATAAAATTGGGATGTATGTCCATTTCAAAAAAGTAATTTAGCCAAATTGACATTGGAACTACGTGGGATGGAGGAACCGATCCAGCACGTCCACCTCGGAGCTCCACGTGCACGTAATTATGAAAAAATATTTTACACACAAGTCTGGCGGCACTGCTCTAAATGACGCTTTCATCAGTCTACATCAGTTAGAGCCCGCTGTGCTGATTCCTGATTCTGTTATTTTGCATAATTATACTCCCCTTATTCCTGTCGCTCAAAATTCATATTACTTTTTTCCCCCAAATGTCAAAGCTTTGTGGACTTTCTCAATCAGTATAGTCTTAAAAACTGCATGCATAATAATTAAATAAAATTAACAAAATACTAGGAAAAGAATTTCCATCGTTATGGATGTGTGGTCAAGGTTCATATGGTCATGAAAAACCTGTTTTTTTGGAATTTTGGAAACCAGAAAGTTTTGAAAAAGTCATGGAAATTTGTTTCAAAATCGAAAATATGTTTAGGTGATAATATTAGGTAAACAAACTTCAATACTTAATGTTCATTCGATCTATCCGATTGTGGCATTCCATCAGATTTCGTTTTGCCTTATAACCAATCACACAAGTTTCTGTTGAGCTTATGAATGTGATGGCCAATCAGAGGCGTTCAGCATGCACGCTCTCTGTTTGAATTCTAACTGAAACTCGCAAATTCTCCCATCATAAACAACAAAGTGCAGAATCGATGTAAGAGATTCATGTCACGTCTTCCGTGATTGTGATAGAGCTTAAACTTGCGCTAGACCCAAGTAACTGACAGCTTTACGATCAGTCACGTTCTCTGCTCTCTTTCTGTATTCAGTTTGTTCCATTTAATATAATTTATTCATCACGCTGATAAGATTATGTGAAGTCTTTATTTTCTAATGCGTAAAAAGCATTAAAATAATTCATAAATGGTTCTTGGATTGTTTTATCTGTGTAGCCAGAATATTACATGCAGTTTCCCCAAAAACGTTATTATGTATTCTATTAATCAACATAAATAATCATTATTACAATATCAAGGGCATTAATTGACAATAATGATTATTGTCAGTAATGAGTTAATTTGATCATTTAAGAATAACAATAAACAGTCTATATAAATAAACATTTATGCTATTTCAGTTGCAGCTTCATGTTCCACCTTTGCTGTGTAAAGATGGCTTGTTATTGATAATCATTTTATTGATAACAGTCCGTGTAGTATTCTGATTGACTTAAGTAATTGGTTAAATTGTTAAAAAGTATTTGACATAAAAGACAACACAGGTAATCATAAAAATTGCAGATATGAAGGTAAAAAAAATGGTCCTGGGAATCAATGGCAAGATGCCCCTTAATGGAAAAGTACATTTCTGACCCTGGCTTGGGATACCGTCTGGCATTTGCAGTTTGTACTTAGGAGTAAATTGCAGAAATGGAAAAAAAAAATTAAACTTGACTGTTTTTAGAGAATTCACATAGGGATGTTATCTTGTTGGTGATCTATTTAGATTAATGGTAAATAGGGGATAAAGCTTTGATGTTTTAAAATCATCTTATTTGCCATATTTTGTATTCTGAAAGTTTGTCTATGGCATTACAACCTTATTACTGTTAGTGTTACTGGACACTTTTATTCACTTATTTAATATTGTTGCCTCCTATTGATGTACGTTAATCCACAGAGTGGAGTTCTGAGAGTCAGACACAGTATTTTATCAAACCGTTTTACTGGTGTGTCAGCGTTATTTAAATAAATCTTTATTTTTTATTAAACCATTTGGCTTGTCATTAAATAGTGAATTTTTATTTTTATTTTACAAGACGTTTCATGGAACGTTAGGTCATGAATATTTGCCTCAAAAGTCATGGAAATGTATTGTTAGAAAGGTGTATGAACCCTGTGTGTTTGTGTGTGGTTTTAGGAATTCTCCCTCCAGCAGAGAAACCAGCTACGTGCGTTCTGTGAGAAATGCCACCGCTGTCTCTCGCACACTGAGCAGCTTGTACGAGAGCAAGTGAGCATCACGTTTCTCTCTCTGTTCACGGCATACCACTAAATTCAGCCCTTTCTTCAAAGTGGATTATTCCAAACACATCAGAGCGTATTGTCTGTGTGTTAAGTAGTAGCATGTGTGCCAGTGGGCCGATGCGCTGGCATTGTTTGAATCCTGTTTGTTTTGACTTTAATTTCTTGCAGAGTGCCCTTGGCACCTGCGTTGTGTTTTAATGAATCCTCACTTCATGCCAGGGCAAGCTGACAGCAGAAAAACACACTAATTGAAACTAAAACCAATGGAAGTTCCTAGCAATCTGTTTATTTCAAGACTGCTTCAAATTGTCAATGTCTTCAGTGAATTGTCATATTTTTGAGCTTTAATCAAAATGAATTAATCACATCAAATATGTTAGTTAATAGAAGTAATGTCAAAAAAGATTCCTAATAATTTGCAGACATCAGGTTATTGTGGCAGATAAGTAAAGCATTGAGTTTTAATTATTAGAAGACATCTTTGGCTGTTGTCACATGCAGTTTTTTCTTCAGTCATCATGAGTGCTTGATTAATTGTTGATTTAATCGTTTTCATAGAATTAATTAATCATACTAAATCATCAGTGTTTTGTTTGTGATGTAATAGAAATATAACAGTATTAGGTTTTTTGAATTCCAAAATAATTTAGTTAATTAATACATTCTTTGTGGAGAATGGTTATTCACTCTGTCATAATTACTGTAATTACGAGATGACAACACGTTACATTCTTCTCAGAGCTGTTCACGTCCTCAAAATTAAGCATCTCTTCAACACCTAAATGAATTTGCGGTGGTCAGGAGGTATAGTGGACACGTGTTATGGTGGTCACGTGGTACAAGTCAGAGCTCTCAAAGTTTACAAGTTGTAACAAGGACATGTATGCTTTTTACAATTCGGAATCTCGTAATTACAGTAATTCTGACATGGTGCAAATGCACCGTAATCAAATTAGTTTAAGAATTATAGTATATTTTAGATAAGAATTTGTTTTGTTATTTTCTCTACTTTATATCACATCTGTTGATCAGGCACCGTCTATTTTATGTTGTTTTTCACAAAGGCCTTCATGTGTCTGAGTGACGTTCTCATAGCTCATAATTACCAGCTTCAGATGTGGGATTCGTCTGCAGGCACTCCGTTGCTGTACACCCCTGATCCCAAACTTCAGAAATCTCTTCTTTCCTTCGTCCTGGAGCATGTCTTCACCAGCCCTGAGCTGGACACCCACAGCAGTAAAGGTTCTCATCTCTTTTCATTTACAGTAAATCATAATGGTCCTTGTTTTGCCTGTGATCTACTGCGGTCTGACATGTGGGCGGCCTCAACAGGTCCAGCGTTGTTTTTTAGATCAGAATTTTTTGCATGTTCATGAGGTTTAACTGAGGTTTCTTTGAAAATATGCATAAAACAGAAAACTTTCATGTCAAACTCTCAATGACGCATTTAACATGGAGTCTGCTCATGGGATGGTTTTCAGGAAGGGTCCAAAATTAACACTCATCAAGTGCTAAATGCGAGTAAAAAATGGCTGTGGCAAATCAATGAAATGGTGAAATTACCAAATCGCCAGTAACTTTATGAGTTACAGTATCTGACCGGTTACCTACAAGAAAACATCTGATGCAATTTTGTGTCTTTTTTTGGTGTGTGTGTGTGGAAAATGTATCCTTATAAGATTATCTAGAATACCTAAGGTTATCATAAAATTCTGCCACTAAAATTCACAGGGCCCGGGACAAACTTTTTATGTGTGGGTGTGGGCCCCCCTCTCCCCTGGGCCCAATTAAGCCACCGAGACGAAAACATGAGGAACAAAATCACAATGGCTCTTGATGCTTTTGTGGCAGACGTAGTTTCCCTGAGAGACAGAGACTGTCTCATTCGATATATGATGCTCTGAGTGACATAGTGACATGTGATGTTTGTCAGAAATATGCTAGAAAAAAAAAACAGCTACATAATTCATATTTCATAATGTTATATATTCATGTGTTGTTTTGTTAAAAAAGAAAAAGAAAAAAATATATATAGATAGATAGTAAAATATATATAAATAGCAAAATATGGTTGCACAAGCTGCACAACTGGTTTCAACATTAATATAATTAGAAGAAAAGTTACTTGAGCTACAAATCTGCATATTAGAATGATTTATGAAGGATCACATGATCCTTCATAAGTTAATGACTGTTGAAATTCAGCTTTGCCATCACACAAAATAAATTATAATTTAAAATATATTAAAATTATTTAAATATATATTAAAATATATGAACTGTTATTTCTGTAATTTATTTTTTTACTGTAGTAGTTTTAACTACATTTTTGATCAAATACATGCAGCCTTGGTGAGCATAAGACACCTAATTTTATTTAAAGAATCACACACACACACACACACACACACACACACACACACACACACACACATGTTGTGTTTCCATGTTTTATGGGGACATTCCATAGGCGTAATGCATTTTATACTGTACAAACTATATTTTCTATCCCCCTACACTGCCCCTGCCCCTAAACCTACCCATCACAGGAGACATGCTGCATTTTTACTTTTTCAAAAAACATCACTTAGTGTGATTTATAAGATGTTTTCCTCATGGGGACCAAAAAATGTCCCCACAAGGACAAAAATTTGGATATTGCATCTTTGTGGGGACATTTTGTCCCCATACCGTAGGGATTACCAGTCCACACACACACACACACACACACACACACACACACACACACACACACACACACACACACACACACACACACACACACACACACACACACACACACACACACACACACACACACACACACACACGTTGTGTTTCCATGTTTTATGGGGACATTCCATAGGCGTAATGGTTTTTATACCGTATAAACTATTTTCTATCCCCCTACACTGCCCCTGCCCCTAAACCTACCCATCACAGGAAACATGCTGCATTTTTACATTTTCAAAAAACATCACTTAGTGTGATTTATAAGATGTTTTCCTCATTGGGACCAAAAAATGTCCCCACAAGGACAAGGATTTTGGATATTGCAATCTTTGTGTGGACATTTTGTCCCCATACCGTAGGGATTACCAGTCCACACACACACACACACACACACACACACACACACACACACACACACACACACACACAAACACACTCTGTTTCGCTATCTTTGTGGGGACTCTCCATAGGCGTAATGATTTTATACTGTACAAACTGTATTTTCTGTTCCTCTACTAAAACTACCCATCACACAAAACTTTCAGCATTTTTATATTTTCAACAAAAAAAAATGTGTATGTTTATTAATCCATTTCCCTCGTGTGCTTGCTGGTCCCCACAATGTAGGTGATCTCAGATTTTACTATCCTTGTGGGGACATTTGTAATATAACCCCACACACACACACACCGGATAGATCAGAATAGTCTCAATTTCACCAGCAGATGGCAGTCAGTCACTACACCAGCATATGTCAGGCACAAAATAATCACATAAAACACAGTCACATTTGGTTAGTTAATCTAATTGCCCACCTTCTCACTGACCTATCAAACATGCCACTGAATCAAGGAGTGTAAGTCCAACAGATAATGCATTATGATAATAATCCATTATGATATTATTATGTGAAATCTTACAGAAGTTGTGCTTGTAAATGTACCGGTAATTAGATCAGAGCAGAGCCTTGTGGAATTACATTTAGAAGTCCACACGAAATACAAGAAGCTTTGGTAGGCATATAGAAAATGATTGTCTACTAAAAAAATCAATATTATCTCTCCTAAACTAGTTTTTATGTTGTGTTTGGCCTTTGTGTTGCTTTAAGACGAACACTAGCAGCAGATGAGATAACATCAGATTTAGAAATCAAGTCTGACTGAAGCAAATCAGATCAATTCTATAAATATTTCAGAGAGTAGTCGATTCGTGCTGGCACAAATTCCTTACCGCTTGAAAAATGCAATATAAGCTTTTGCTGGTAACATGTAATAAAAAGCAATTTAGTTATTGGATTTTCTTCACGTCACTAATGCTGTTATGAAACCTCTCTATTAAGTGATGGCTTCAGGACCAGGCAGGACGACGATAGACACATTCTGTTTCCAGAGCAGAAAATGTTGTTAACTTTAGCTCACCTCAGGAAAGCTTTTCATTTATAAGATTTGAGTATCATAATTATACCGCTCTTATTGAATCTGCACCTCTCTGTTACAACCTGTCTCTCTCTCTCTGTGTCTGTCTGTGCAGTCAGTGAGAGCGAGTGTGGAGAGGGACGGCTGGAAGACTTGCACCGGCGGAGAAATCTTCTGGCAGCGTACTGCAAGCTGATAGTGCACAGTGTACTAGAAATGAGCATGGCTGCTGAGGTCTTCAAGCAGTATGTGAAGGTACAGTATGACACTTAACTCATCATTCAGATTTCCTGCCTCTCTCGCTTTAAAGTAAACTCTCTAAACACCAGATCGTAACCAAAGAGATAAGCAAAGATCTGTTAATCAATTTGTTCCTCAGTGTAAGGTCTACAGATAAGCACAATTTGTGCGTAATTTGGTGGATCTCTAAAACATAGCACCACAAAGTGCATTTAACACTAAATAAGTGTTCACTTTTTTATTATTATATCAGAACATACTCATAACATTGTAGTTAAAATAAACAATAATTGGTATGTATGTATGTGTATTTAAAAAAAAAAAAAATTTTAATTGCATTTTATTTACTTTAATATACATTATATTTTAATGTTATTGTTTAATATTAGTGCTGGGCAAACAATTAATCACAGTTAATCGCATCCAGTACACAGACATATATTACATAAACACACACTTTAATTTTGGATGCGATTAATCGCGATTAATCAATTGCCCAGCACTATTTAATATATATTATTTATTTTATATTAATATATATTATAGACTATATATATACTACATATACTATATATAAATAAATTTTTATTTAAATTCTATTTTGGTATATTGATTATTGGATTAGGCTGCATAATCTTCCTTTACATTTTATCTGTACTATTTGATCTACTCCTCTGTTCATGACCTGAGCTCTTAGGCTTTTGAATTTACAAGCTAATATGAAGAATTTACAGTGCTGTGTGTTTGTGTATTTGTGTGTGTTTGACATGCTGACACGTTTGGAATGCCCGCATGGCTCGGCCAGCACAGAGCAGCCAACATTCTCTTATCGTCATTCTTCCTGATGAGGCATTCAAAGCGAAAACTACTGCTAATACTACACACACATTCTTACTCTGAATGACAGCTTTCAAAGTCGAGGCAAATTACGTAAAGTTGGTTTGCGTCACAAACCCTTCATTTGAACCGCTTGAACAGCTTCATCTCTGTAATAAGTACCGGTAGTCACTTCTTTTAACTGTGTCTGACATTGCCAACTTTCATGACCAATTAGAGTGTCTTGAAATAATATGTTTTAAAGCAAATAGAGGGTAATTAATGGAGGTTGTTGTTTGGCAATGAGTGTTCCATAAACCTTAAACCCGGAAACTGTGTAAACACTGAATGGAAAGATTCAACGTCCCATATACTACCGTTTAAAAGTTTGGGGTCAGTAGACAATAATACTTTTATTCTGCAAGGAGACATTACATTGATCAAAAGTGCCATTTATATAGAATATACATTTAAAAATGTTAAAAAAAATAAAGTAATAAAGTATTTTGAAAACTATTCAGCAAAGAATCCTTGAAAAAAATGTATCATGGTTCCACAAAACATTTAGTAGCATTACTGTTTTTAACATTAATAATAATAAAAAAAAGGTTTCTTGTCTGAGCGAATAGCCTTGTGGGCAGCGTTCCGACATGTACAGCAGTTACGCTTTGGGTTGACCCGAGTTTGAGTCCCGGATTGTGGTCCTTTCCCAGTCCAATCTCCCTCTCTCTCTCCACATCTTATCTTAATAAAACACCAAAAATAAACCTCAAAAAAGGAAATTTTTTTTTTTTTTTAGCACCAGATGTACCGCAATGACCAGTGTATTAGAATGATTTCTGGAGGATCATGTGACAGGAATCCTTTAGACAACTACTGTAACTCTTTATATAGCTCAGTTATTTTAAAGAAGAATTCATGTAATTGCTTTAACAAAAATACAAGCCTGATGGAGGGACCATCCAGTCATCTTTCCCTATAGATGATCATTCCGTAAGTGCATTACTGTAAGGAACTAGTAAAAATAATTGTATGCAGTAACTGATATTTCAGTATTCCTTAATATCCATTAAATAATTTCATGGAGTATGATACATTGCATGAAATACGTATGGTATCGGGGGCATGTTTTATCATAATGGTCTGAAAACCTTAAACCCCTCGTGACTAATAGGCTACACTAGTCTTAACACCAGAGTCGTATCCTGAGTGCCAGAGAGACTTATGGGTAATGTGCTCTCAGTATGCCACAGGCTTGCATTCCTAGGGGTGAAGCCATATGGCAGACATGGAGCCACATTGAGCGTTCTTCACAGCCTGTTTCGCTCACTGCTATCATTCTCCCCTGCAGTACTACAATGACTTCGGCGACATCATCAAAGAGACCCTGAACAGGACACGGCAGATGGACAAGATCGAAAGCGCGCGCACGCTGGTGCAGTGCCTTCAGCAGGTATGGAGGGTTCTCTGTCATGTGACGTGTGCCACATCTGTTCAGCCGACTGTCCCAGGCCCCTGTGCTCTCTGCTCCCCCTGCAGCTGTCGACACCTCTGAGACACAATGAATCCACTCTCCCACCATCCCATCATGCTCTGTGTGGAATGTTCTAGCAGCTCTTCCTCTCCTTGAATAGCTTAATAGTAGGTTGTGTGTTGAGGGAGAAAATGGAAGCAGTGCTCACACACATACTCATACATTGATCATTAGTCTTTGCTTTTGCTCTAAATAAATAAATATGTAACATTTATTTAATTTAAACATTATACACTAATGTACTGTCAAAATACAGTAAAAACAATTGTTAAATATTATAAATAATATTACAATTTAAAATAACTTTTCTATTTAATATATTATATATTTTTAATAAAAAAAATAAAATATTTCTGTGTTGGCAAAGCTGAATTGTCAGCATCATTACTCCAGTCAGTGTCACATGATCCTTCTAATGTGTAGAAATCATTCTAATGTGCTGATTTGCTGCTAAAAAGCATATTATTATTATTATCAATGTTGTGCTGCTTAATATTTTGGAATAGTAAGAGCGTGGAAACTGAGATGCATTTTATTCAGGATTCTTTGAAGAATAGAAAGTTTTAAAGTAACAATTTATTTGACATAATTTTCTTTGTATTAGTTTTTTCATTTTTTACTGTCACTTTTGATCAATGTAATCGATGTAACAACTATAAAATGCAAGTACACTGGAAATTTTTACCATAGTATCTTTTAATATAACACTAGCAATAGCAATGTCGATGCTGCTCATTGTAGAACAATGAAACATATAAAAAACATATAAAAAACTTATTGTAATTATAACTAAAGATTAAAAAAAACTATTTATGATATGAATCATGAATTTTTTGGTCTTGCACCAGTGAAATTAACCATGCTCGAGTCCAAATGTCCAGCATACTTTCCACATGAATATAATTAATGTATTTTGTATATATGTTAGTGGTAAAATCGATTAATCACGATTAATCGCATCCAAAATAAAAGTTTGAGTTTATATACTTTATGTGTGTGGATTGTATGATTATGTATATATAATTACACACACATTGTATGTATATATTTAAGCTGTTTATATACAGTAAATACATGCAACATTTCTTAAATAAATACATGAATGAGTGTGTTTTTATATATACTTAATAATTAAATAGTACACACACATAGTATGTAAACTCAAACTTTTATTTTGGATGCGGTTAATCGATTTGACAGCACTAAATATGCAGCAAATAAACACTGATCCCCTCCTCTGAACTGAGGAAAATAAAGCTGCAATATATTTGAATTGAGGGCAGATTTTCTATAAGCTGTATTTTCTGTGTGTTCAGCTGTATCTGAGACTGAAACAGGAGCAGGACAGAGGAAACACATGCAGTTCCAGGGTTCAGACTTACAGCAGCATCAAGGAGCTGGCCAGACGCTTCTCGCTCACTTTCGGATGGGACCAGATCAAGTCCCGCGAGTCCCTGGCCATGATCCACAGGTACCGCAGTCCACTCGACCGACTCTACTGCTGACTCCGTATCAAAGAAGTTCACTTCAGATGTCTGGCATAGTGATAAATGACTAAAACCAAATGATTGCTATGTTTGTCCTCAAATAAAAATAGTTACATCAAGATGCTGCACTGCATGGCTTCATTTAGCTAGCACATTAAAGTCTCCTCTTTGGTTATTTTCAGTGCTGAGGATTCATTTTGTCAGCTGCAGTCCTGCTCTCATATTAGAATTCAAATATAGATGGATAAGAGAAGGAATATTCAGGTCTTAAAAGGAAATGTCCTGTTGCTTGAATGAATGAATATATTGGATTTCTTTGTGCAGGGACGGCATTGAGTTCGTTTTCAAAGGATTCGTTCAGCAGTCTGAGAAACACTCTCCACCGTACATCTCATACCTCACCATCCTCAGCGAATTCTCAGGCAAACTGCTCAAACTGGACAAGAAGACTATGTAAGCTGAAGCTAAAACTAAATTAATTACATACATATGACTCTACACTTCTGGGTCCTGGTCTTCTCAGCCTATTTATTCGCTAAAACTATCTGTCATGTCAGTTAACATATTGGTTTTATAAACGGGTGGTTATCTTCCCTCTAGCTACAGTTATTTGCAGAAGTTTGCTGGTGAGCAGGTCATCAACAACAGAGAGGAGAGCTGGATGCCGCTGATCTACTACAGAGCATCTCTGATGGGCACGGCTGAGGGAGAAGATGCCACCTCCTTCATCAGCTCTGACACCAACAAACAGCCCTCCCTCACCAACCGCTCCAGATCACCCTCCATGAAACAAGTCAACTCTGAAGGTAAGAACGCTCAGTCGGTCATTTTCTTTAGTAATGCAATTTGTAAAAGGGTAACAATAACATCGGCAACTTCTGTAAATATTGTTATGAATATATAATGTTGAAGAAATTATGTGTTAGATGCTATTTCTGTTCACCAATATTATTTTTGTTTATATATATATATTTTATATATATATATATATATATATATATATATATATATATATATATATATATATATATAATGTACACACAGCACCCCATATAAACACATAATTGTTGACATTTTTGCAGATTTATTTAAAAAGAAAAACTGAAATATCACATGGTATCCTAAGTATTCAGACCCTTTGCTCAGTAGAAGCACCCTTTTGATCTAATACAGCCAAGAGTCTTTTTGGGAAAGACGCAACAAATTTTTCACACCTGGATTTGGGGATCCTCTGCCATTCCTCCTTGCAGATCCTCTCCAGTTCTGTCAATGTTGGTGGACAGCCATTTTCAGGTCTCTCCAGAGATGCTCACTTGGGTTTAAGTCAGGGCTCTGGCTGGGGGCCATTCAAGAACACTCACGGAGTTGTTGTGAAGCCACGTCTTTGTTATTTCAGTTGTGTGTGCTTAGGGTCATTGTCTTGTTGGAAGGTGAACCTTCGGGCCAGTCTGATGTCTTGAGCACTCTGGAGAAGGTTTTCGTCAAGGATATCCCTGTACTTAGCCAAATTCATCTTTCCCTCGATTGCAACCATTTGTCCTGTCCCTGCAGCAGAAAAACACCCCCACAGCATGATGCTGCCACCACCATGCTTCACTGTTGGGACTGTATCGGACAGGTGATGAGCAGTGCCTGGTTTTCTCCAGACATACTGCTTAGAATTAAGGCCAAAAAGTTCTATCTTGGTCTCATCAGACCAGAGAATCTTATTTCTCACCATCTTGGAGTCCTTCAGGTGTTTTTTAGCAAACTCCATGCAGGGTCTTATGTGTCTTGCCCTGAGGAGAGGCTTCCGTCAGGCCACTCTGCCATAAAGCCCTGACTGCTGGAGGGCTGCAGTGATGGTTGACTTTCTACAACTTTCTCACTTCTCCCGACTGCATCTCTGGAGCTCAGCCACAGTGATCTTTGGGTTCTCCTATTTACCTCTCTCACCAGGGCTCTTCTCCCACGATAGCACAGTTTGGCCGGACTGCCAGCTCAAGGAAGGGTTCTGGTCGTCCCAAACGTGTACATAATTCATGCTGTTCTTTTTAAGTCTTTATTTATATTTATATGTATATACACACACTAAAAGTTAATATATGTGTATATATATGTATGTATGTTTATATAATATATATATAAAATATTACTATACTTTAATAAATACAGATGTAATTATATATAATATAATTTGTTTTATTTATAAAATTATAGTATACATAAAAATATATTTTTTTATGTATCCTATAATATTACTATAGTATATATGTATAAAGTGTGCTGGGGAAAAATGAATCTTGATTAATCGCATCCAAAATAAAAGTGTGTATAATTATTATGTATATATAAATATACTCGCACACACACATATATATTTAAGAAATAATTCCCCTAATTATTTCTGTTTTTAAACAGGGGAGCAAAGGTTTCGTTCACCCTCTACAGAATCAAAAGGAAACAAGCTTTTAAAAAGGTGAGGTCAATAAACGCTTATTGACAGTGTGAAGAGTGTGTCATTGAGTAACATACTATTGTATTTTTCTTCCATGTTTAGTTCCGAAGACTCAAAGGTCCAGCCAGCCCCACTGAGCAGAGAGCAGCGAACCAGCAGTCTCGTGTCTGATAACGGTCCAAGGAGCAATGATGAGGTGGATGTTGATACTGTAGAGATTGATGTCTAATGTTGCTGTTCACTATTGCATAATGTCCTGTATATGAAAATTGTGCCATTTAAAATGGTAATAATAATTATGATCAGATTCAGAACTAGTATGGTGGTGCTAAAATATTTTGTAAAGAATGAAAAAATATGGTGCATTGCTGTTGTTGAAATTTTTTGCACTTAAGGACAGGACAGTGCACTTTCAAGTCTCCTTGATGTTTAAAACACTAACTGTATTGCTAAAAAGAATAAAATTGCAATTTTATTCTGCCCTATGTACTTTAAGACCACAAATTACACAATTTGTTGCATATTTCTGAATCATAATGTTTGCATTCAATCAGGTATATCGTCAATAAGCTACAATTATGTTGTAAATCGAGGAGATTTTTTTATCATTATGTAATATACATGTTTATCCTTTTTATATTTGTAGTATTTTAAACATTGGAAGGGAGTCCATACTCACTTCATAAATGTTTCAATCTAATTTGACTTGCAAATAATTAAACATGAATTATAAATCAGAGGTGTTACTGCATTGTCTTTAACAAACATTAGTTTTACAGTTGCTAGAACCCATTTCTCAGTGTACTTGTCACTTTCTCTTCATACAGTGAGCACAACAGTAGTATATATGGGATAAACTGTGGATCATTTTTCATTGATTTGGCACAAAATACATTAAATGATTGCATCTTTCAAATTAAACTAATTATTTTCTCACGCACCAAAGCTCTTTGGACCTATTAAACATTAAGGTTGCACTTAATTTAACAGTATGTGGACTTGCGTGTATTTACAATGTACTTAAGAAAGTACTGGGTAATATACAGTAAGGTTAAGTCCCAGCATGCAAAGTAAACCTTTTGCTAGTGACCATCAGTGTTGGATTTTTCAGCAGGAATACTGCATTGAATTCTGAACAGTAGAAGTCTGTCATTCTTGTTTTGTAAAGAAAGAATAAAGGGGTGTACCTTAACTGTATGTCAAGCACTTTTTTTTTTTACTAAACTACATGAAAATGTACAGCTGCTTTAATATTTTAAAATCTAAACTTGCCACTTGACTTAGTCCATGGTAAAATGCTCTTCAGTATATGCTAATGACATGAGCTCTACCATCAAGATACTGCAGAAAGATTTGCATTATATCCGACTGTTTGACTTTATCAAGGGAAAGATCATTTCACTTTTTTTGTTATTACAAGTGTTATGCATAATGTCTGTCATGGTTTTATGAGTGACAAACTATGCTTGTTGGGTGACAACCTTTGCTAATGTTATGGAAGAAAAAGTAGATGAGACACTAAGTTTTTTTATGTTTATCATTTAACATTAAAAATGCACTGCTGAGCTGAAAGTTGACATGGAGAACTGTGTGAAGAGGTTAGAAAAGGTGACCTATGTATTAAGAAATTGGTCCTAGAAAGTGTATGTATGTGTATGTGTGTATATATATATGTATGTATGTAAGTATGTATGTATGTATGTATATATATATAAATAAAAACCTAAAGTGTATACTTTATAGAGAATACATGAAAAACTTCAGTCTTAATACTTTATTGAACATTTTTACAATAAAAGCATTTTTTTAGGAAGCACTTCTATAGAAATGACAAACGTGATTTGTTGAAAACATTTAAGTGGACTAAGCCTAAAGGTTTTGAACAAACAAAGAGGCAAAAACAACAAATATTTACAAATATATATATATAAATACATAATAATTTAAAGACACCTCTCACAGACATGTCAGAGTCTGATCACTGCATTATTTCATATTAGCGAGCGCCTCAAACACATTAAGGCATGCCGACAGAGCTCCATGAGAAATAAGCCATCCATGAAATGAAGCTGAAATCACTTTGGTGAATCTCTGGAATGTCTTATAAACCAATTCTGAGTAAAAACTTCAATATTTATAAACTTAGTGCACATTCAATATTTCAAGTGTCCCGGTTTGGTTCCAGTGTAGTTGCTTGAAACCTACAGTGCAGCCACATTTGTTTTATAGACCTGGTTGTGCGTAGATGTCAGACTGACAGATTGGGCCAGCACAATCCATCTTGCTAAACAGATCCTCGCCAGACCACTGGTTTACTGTCTGGTATCCAGCGGCTGACGGTTTCCGTACGCTCGAGCCTTGGTTAGCTGAACCAGGCAGCATCAGTATTTGAGAGCAGGATCCGTCCACATCCTGTTTTACACACACTACCAGATGGTGGCCTTTACTTGTGTTGTTGTCATTCAAAATCGTCCTCGTATTCATATTCATCCAGGTCCAGGTTACTGTGAGGGTTGGGAATCTCAAAGAGATGTCTCTTTTCGTTCCGCAGGTCATAAGCACATGTAATGTGATCATCTGCGTCCAGAGCATTGTCATAGCTAAAAAACAGATTTTTTTAATTGTGTTACAAAATATATTAAGCCCAGTCCTACAAATAAAGTATGCTCTCAAGCGTACGTTTCAGTTTGAATACTTTGCAATATTACTTCAAACATATCCTAGTTTATACTTATATTCAATGTCTTAGTTCAATAATATAATTCACAATACTTGGGAAGAGCTGTTCAATCCTTTATAAAATAATTTGACATAGTCTCGTACTTTGATTGGAAACCTATTTTATTAAAATTAGACAACACAATACTAGTTCATAATGTTGTGATTCATCTCAGAGCTGGCCAGTTTGATGTGAATATTTATGGAGAATTTTTTTTTTATAACCAACTGAATGGCAAATGTGCAAGGAACTAACATGAATGCATCCCATTGAAAACACACCTGACAATACTGAAAAGAGTTTGTTGGAAATTTTAGCACGTAAAACATACTTTACTCTAATATCTGATGAGCATATGTGGAGGAACCCACGAAGGAACAGAAGTGGGGGAGAACATGGAAGGAACCTCAACCCTGCACCTACAGTGTCTTACCTGTTTCAACTCTACTCATCCTGCCATTAGAAGTCTGTGCTGATCCTAAAATTGTCACACAATACCTCATCAGCCCTCCGATCACTGACTCAGTGCAGTGACAATGCAGCAAATGACAAGTGGATTGATGTTATTAAACTGCTGCACGAGGTGAATGACTGAGTCTAGACGTGCAGTTTAGAGGCTGTTTCCAGCAGAAGATGAGTGCTGTAGATTCATTTATGATGCTGCACAGTGATAAAAATGTGGTCTGTTCAGCTGTGAGAAACATTCTTACCCATCGTTATACTGCTCGTTTGCAGTTTCCTCAGCCACCAAGTTATCATACTCCTCTGCAGCATATCTCTCCCAGTCAGAAATCTCCTGTCCCATTGTCTCAGCATCCTACACAATTACATACAAAGAACACCAGTATAATTACAGCATCTAAGTGAATTATATATGATATAAATAATCTGTTGTTCATTACCCTTGCAGCCAGTAAAGGATCCCTCTGTTCATGGTCTAGGTACTTCTCAATGTTGAAGAACGTGTCAAAGAAAATATGGGAAAGTTTACATCTCTTCAAGTCCCTGAGAGTGATCTTTCCTAACAAAAATAAGAGCACTTGGTTAAAGACGCTGCAGGCGATTTCACTGTTTTGCTTTCTTTTGCTAGGAGGAAGTGGTCTAATTCAGCAAGTTTGATCCAAGATGTTACGTTATTCATCATTTCAAATAATACCTGGGATTTCTGGCTTGACCATATCTAACATTTGGCACAGGCAGTCCTCAAAAGGCAGTGGTTCAATGGCCAAGGCCTCAAGCTTCTGACACTGTTCCTGGTAGAAGTACTGAAGCTCATACATGGACAGAACTCCATCCCCATCCAGATCCATACAGCGAAACCAGTACTCTATGCTACAAAAGCAACAAGCAGCAATGTTACTACAGGTCCTTCTCAAAAAATTAGCATATTGTGATAAGTTCATTATTTTCCATAATGTAATGATACAAATTAAACTTTCATATATTTTAGATTCATTGCACACCAACTGAAATATTTCAGGTCTTTTATTGTTTTAATACTGATGATTTTGGCATACAGCTCATGGAAACCTCAAAAATTAGCATATTTCATTCGACCAATAAAAGAAAAGTGTTTTGCAAAAGATTCCTGAGGCTTTTAAAAACTCCCAGCCTAGTTCATTACTCAAAACCGCAATCATGGGTAAGACTGCCGACCTGACTGCTGTCCAGAAGGCCATCATTGACACCCTCAAGCGAGAGGGTAAGACACAGAAAGAAATTTCTTAACAAATAGGCTGTTCACAGAGTGCTGTATCAAGGCACCTCAGTGAGAAGTCTGTGGGAAGGAAAAAGTGTGGCAAAAAACGCTGCACAACGAAGAGGTGACCGGACCCTGAGGAAGATTGTGGAGAAGGACCGATTCCAGACCTTGGGGGACCTGCGGAAGCAGTGGACTGAGTCTGGAGTAGAAACATCCAGAGCCACCGTGCACAGACGTGTGCAGGAAATGGCCTACAGGTGCCGCATTCCCCAGGTCAAGCCACTTTTGAACCAGAAACCGCAGCAGAAGCGCCTGACCTGGGCTACAGAGAAGCAGCACTGGACTGTCGCTCAAATTTTGCATGTCATTCGGAAATCAAGGTGCCAGAGTCTGGAGGAAGACTGGGGAGAAGGAAATGCCAAAATGCCTGAAGTCCAGTGTCAAGTACCCACAGTCAGTGATGGTCTGGGGTGCCATGTCAGCTGCTGGTGTTGGTCCACTGTGTTTTATCAAGGGCAGGGTCAATGCAGCTAGCTATCAGGAGATTTTGGAGCACTTCATGCTTCCATCTGCTGAAAAGCTTTATTGAGATGAAGATTTCGTTTTTCAGCACGACCTGGCACCTGCTCACAGTGCCAAAACCACTGGTAAATGGTTTACAGACCATGGTATTACTGTGCTCAATTGGCCTGCCAACTCTCCTGACCTGAACCCCATAGAGAATCTGTGAGATATTGTGAAGAGAAAGTTGAGAGACACAAGACCCAACACTCTGGATGAGCTTAAGGCCGCTATCGAAGCATCCTGGGCCTCCATAACACCTCAGCAGTGCCACAGGCTGATTGCCTCCATGCCACGCCGCATTGAAGCAGTCATTTCTGCAAAAGGATTCCCGACCAAGTATTGAGTGCATAACTGAACATAATTATTTGAAGGTTGACTTCTTTTTTTTGTATTAAAAAAACACTTTTCTTTTATTGGTCGGATGAAATATGCTAATTTTTTTAGATAGGAACTTTGGGTTTTCATGAGCTGTATGCCAAAATCATCAGTATTAAAACAATAAAAGACCTGAAATATTTCAGTTAGTCTGCAATTAATCTAAAATATATGAAAGTTACATTTTTATCATTACATTATGGAAAATAATTTTTCCACTTTTATCACAATATGCTAATTTTTTGAGAAGGACCTGTACATGCTAATTTCTAGGGGGAGAATAATGACATGAGTTTTATTGGGAGAAAAAAAAATACTATGGTTTTATGAGATTAATCAAATAAATAATTGATCAATTAATGATCAAGGCAGTTGTTACTTGCAGCCCTAACATTTACAAAAAAGAAAAAAAAGCACCCTATGTAATTTTTCGCCGGTAGAGGTTGCTTATTCAAAACAAAGGCGTAGCTTGATTTCACTGAGCTTTTAATATGCCGCAGACGACCACTTCCGCTTCTTCCGGTCATGTGTATTTGGGGTAACGCATCTGCTACTGGCAGTAATTTAAGAAAACACGATTTAAACAATAAGACTAATTGTGTTGAGCTGTATAACAATGATTTGTTTTCTGTCAATGGATGTATCCAAAAAGTTGCTTACCTGTCTAATAACACAATATATTAACGCGTCTTTGGTGTTTCCATATTTTCTACAAAATAAAACTCGAGGGTAAAGTGGGTATGATGTCATTGATAGGCGACGCAAAGACATGGTCCGTGTCCTGGTTAAAAATTGCTTATTTCTCTGGATTAAAAAATTCTTGGAAAAATTTGGGATAAAGTACGTACACAAGTCAACAAAAACTTAACAATTGTTCTAGTGGTTTTTGGATATTTTAATCCAAAAATCTTACTGAAATTATTTTCAGTTACCTGGTCTCAGTCCTTTTGTCCTCCTCAGATATGAGGAACCATACGAAGTCAGCATAGCTCAGCTTGGCCTCTTTATGAACCTTCCTGTCCCTGAGCAGAGTATAATTAACCACAGCACTCATACAATCTAACAATATGATACATCACACGTACGCTTTCAAAAATTGGAGGGAACATAATAAAGAAAGTCTGTAAAATGAAAGATGGTACCTGGATACCGCTCCTGAGAATAATCTCTCAATCATTCGCTGGGATATGGCTGCCAAAGAGAGCGAAAAAAATCACATCACAGTATGCTTAAATAGGGTAATAATTCGCTGTCAAAGCTTGTAAATATTGTAAATTGCAATAGCAAGACACAGTGATTTAATATCCTTATTTTATCATTTTAAAGACAACGATTATGGACCCTGCCTGAAAAGAGATAAAATTATTAGAGTGGCAGACATGCCGTCATGCTAGGGAAATTGATGTTAAAATTTCAGACCACTTCATTCAATTGACTAAACTCATACTGCAGCAAACAGAAACACATGCAGTCAAGTGCTGCTGGACGGGATGGATATTTAAAGTCAACTCCAGCTATAAGCAGCCAATCGTTAAACAGCATGTCAGAAAAGAAAAAGTCTTAAAAGTCAGAAAAGTCTTAAAACCGCAGCGGGTACCTTGATCGTTATGTCGCGCCAGGTCTCTCTGGTCTATGTACAAGTCGTGATCTGTGTCCAGCTCCCAGAACTTACAGTAGATGACATAAAAATGTTCATAGGAGAAGAACTCTGTCAACTGGTTAATCTCTTCCTCTTCTTCCAGTAATGCCACATTCTATTGGGAAACATTTTCACCATTACACAACAGAAAAGCTTAGTCAAATTATAGAAAATGCAGCACAAGTGTAAAATCTATTACTATTCCAAAACCAATTCATTTAACATAAAATCTACATATTTAAAATCTACAATAATAATAAATGTATTCATTTAATTAATATAAAATTAATAGATATCAATTAGTATGACAATTAAGTGTCAAAAAATTGGTATTACCTGTAAAAAAGTACTTCTCCTGAGCTCTGGACATGTTATTTTTCCAGTCCATGAGCGGTTTACATTATAAAATATCCTTTGGACTACCTGTTGGAAGAAGCAGCACTTAGTTGAACATCAGTCTCATTGAAGTCATTTAACTGATCTGTCAATGATCCATACATAAAGGGATAGTTCACCCAGAAATGAAAATTAGCCCATGTTTTACTCACCCTCAAGTCATCCTAGGTGTATATGACATTCTCCTTTCAGACGAATAAAAGTTGAGTTATATTAAAAAAGTCCTGGCTCTTCCAAGCTTTATAATGGCATTGACTGTTGCTCTGTTTTTGAAGTCAATAAAGAAATGCATCTGTCTGTCAAATAACATGCTTCACAGGGAGGTTAATAAATGCCTTCTGAAGCAAATCGTAGTGTTTGTGTAAGAAAAATATCCATATTTAAAGTTCCAGCCGATCACCTTCCATGGAAAAGTGTTGAAAGCGCCTTCTCGCAGTTCAAGATACATACATGACGTCTGACAAGCGTACCTGGTGGCTTAAGCCTTTGAACTGCAGAGGCACTTTCAACACTTTTTCCATAAACTGAATACTTACTTAATAAAGTATTAAATATGGATATTTTTCTTTTACAAATGCATCACTTCACTTCCAAAGGCATTTATTAACCTCCCAGAGCCGTGTGGAGCATGTTATTTGACGGACAGATGCATTATGGACTTCAAAAACCAATGCAAGCCAATGCCAATATAAAGCTTGGAAAAGCCAGGACGTTTTAAATATAACCACTTTTATTCATCTGAAAGAAGAATGTCATATACACCTAGAATGACTTGAGGTTAAGTAAATCATGGGCTAATTTTCATTTTTGGGTGAACTAACCCTTTAAGGAATACCAAAATAACTGTGTATACACTGATCAGACATAACATTATGAAGTGAATAACACTGATTATCTTATTCATCACGGCACCTGTTAGTGGGTGAAATATTTTAGGCAGCAAGTGAACATTTTGTCCTCAAAGTTGATAGAAGCAGTGTTAGAAGCAGGAAAAATGGGCAAACTTAAGGATTTGAGCAAGTTTGACAAGGGCCAAATTGTGATGGCTAGACGACTGGGTCAGAGCATCTCCAAAACTGCAGCTCTTGTGGGGTGTTCCCAGTCTGCAGTGGTCAGTCTCTATAAAAAGTGGACCAAGGAAGGAACAGTGGTGAACCGGCGACAGGGTCATGGGCGGCCAAGGCTCATTGATGCACGTGGGGAGCAAAGGCTGGCCCATGTGGTCCAATTTTGTCTGCCACAAAGCAAAAATTATTCAGGAATGGTTTGAGGAGCATGTGTTTGAGGTGTTGACTTAGCCTCCAAATTCCCCAGATATCAATCCAATCAAGCATCTTTGGAATGTGCTGAACAAACAAGTCCAAACCATGGAGGCCCCACCTCGAAACTTACAGGACTTAAAGGATCTGCTGCTAACATCTTGGTGCCAGATACCACAGCACACCTTCAGGGGTCTAGTGGAGTCCATGCCTCAACAGGTCAGGGCTGTTTTCTCAGCAAAAGGGGGACTAAAGCAATATTATATCATAATGTTATGCCTGATCGGTGTATATAGTCAGTTCATGTTATTTGAAGTTTCAGTTAATGGTGCAAATCTCTGTTTAATATACAAAAAGTGTTTCAATTACTAGAAAAATACACAACTGGAAGTATTCCTTACAGTTGTAATGTAGCGTGAGTGAAAGTCTGAAGCCTCCTTTAGAAATGCCAGACCTGTATGTGAATCCACCACATCCTTTAAAAAAGAGAGGAAAAAAAAAAGTATAAAAATGATTCATACACCAATATAACATCAAAGTCAGCATATAATATCTGACACTGCTTACAGAAGAAAAAAAATCCCAATGTTAAATCCATTTGTGTGTAAAGAGGCTCTGGATTAGATTACAGAGAAAAGACGAATCATTCTGTCCACTAGCAAAGGGTGATGTGTTGGTACAAGATGTGTGGAAATGTTAAAGGTATTAAACGTCTAAGAACAAAGGGCTGATTAAGGCCCAAGCTCAGTCTTTAGCTTGTGTTTCAGTTTTAGCCAGTATGGCCCACTGACTTTTTCCGTCTAGTGCATTCTTCAGCAGAGAAGCTAAGATTTTTCTCATGCATGTTTCATAGTCAAATATTGGTATATATGCGTAAAAGGTGATAAATTACGACAACTTATTTTGGGGGAGGTGTGAGACTCTTTGACCCTTCCCCATGTGAAATTAAACAATAGAAAAACCCATAAATCACTGCTGTAAAGGAGCAGACGGGAACAGGCCAATCTACTCCATAGCAATACTTTTTTCATTCATCAAAACAGTCAAAGCAATTGCTAAAGCTACACAATACAAATTAAAGTGCGGATGCCAGAATACATCTCCTCTACTGTGCACGGCCAATCCCGCCAGTGAATATAAATGATATCTCCATCACTGGACTCAAAGAATGCACTTCTGCGCACAACTATTTTACACCATTTAGCGACATTTGGAATTTTTCAAGCACATAAAAACAAGGAATGAAAGCAAATAATATGAAGCTATGAAGCAGTGTGTTTTGTCCTGTGCGTGTCTGTGTTCTCAGTGGTAGGTTCAGCACTCTGTACCTGGAGGAATGGAATAAAGTCCTCTTGTTCCAAATAATTGCAGCCAGGCTTGGCCAGAAGGTGAAGAAATTTGGATGCGTCATCATGACAGGTCTGAAGCACTCTGTGGAGAGGAAACAGATGGTTTCAGGCTCCCTCTCACCCTTTCAAAGAACAATATGGTCTCCAAAACCCTTCACTTCAAATACGTGGCTTCAGATTAATGGAATCTACAAATGAGGCGCTGGAATTTACGCTCAGCCAGTTCTGATGTACAATGAAGGAGGAATAAGGATTTAAAACAAGTATGTTTTTTATTTTTTTTTTACCTTTACAGACTCAGGGACCCCCCACCCAGATGCTCAGCCAAACCAGGTACTCTAATAATCACTAATGATCTAATTAAAAATATAAAATTATTTACATAGAAGTATTTTATATTTGTAAGGTAATAATGCTTTTTTATCCATTATATTTTAAGGAAAATCCAAGGAATTTCAAATATCTGTTCATGGAACCCCTGCAGGATTTTCATAGAACCACAGTTGAAAAATTGAATGAGTATACAAGACAGCTCCCTCTCCAAAAACCAAACCACAAACATCTGCAGGGACACCTAAAATGAACTGCAGTATCACACCAAAACTGTACACAGAGAGCTCATCAGTGCCTGATAAGAGGACATTTACGCACTTGTGTAGCTACTGATCACTGCAGACATTAATGTGAAAGGGCACTGTGAAGAGAACTATTGTCTTACTTTCGCCACATTGCCACAAACTTGTGAACGGACACATATCCCCTCCTGTCTCCTCCGGCAGCATGGAACAATGGAGCTTTCCAATAGAGTGGGCACTCACAAGCCTGCAAAGAGGCAAAAGTGTCATGCAGAAATAGACCTCAGGGTGACAAAATAGGTCAAGATGTCATGCACTTCAAAACAAACATTATATTTCTATCTAAACAATTAAGTGCCAAACAAAGAGATTCAGATTTTGAGATCTGGAAGTTACTGAAGAGTAATTTCTGCAACTCTATAATCATTCTCTCTTAAACAAGCAATTCAGCACAATCAGAGGTTTCTGCTAAGTGCTTGGACATTACGACTACATCTTTCACATGTGCTGTAGGAACTATAAATTGGGCTAATTAGCAAAGATTATGTTTATAAATCATTCTGTTTAAATTCCTGAATCCTGTCGTTTTCCTAGACGGGTTCTCCTCAGGATAAATAATTCGAAATATAAACAGAGGTGATATTTCTCCACTGTCTACAGGAAAACGTCTCGTTAACAGTTATAAGTTAGTTACACAAATAAACAATTTGCAGAACAGGTAAAAGGTGGAACGTTACAAACCACACTTACCTTGGCGACGAGCCCCATGTCTTTAATAGTGACTTTTTCATCAGGAAATTGAGAAAATGTTTGTTCTATCTTGGAAATGAGATTGTCTATGTTGATGTTGGCCTGGGGCTGTCCTCGAGGGAAGTAGAACTTTGGAATGCTTTCACTTAAGGCTGGTGTAACGGGCTCCTCTTTCTTGGCCTGCGCCTGCTGAAAAAGACAGAAATAATAACCATTAGCCACAAAACTCCACAATGAAAATTGCACCTTAATCAGCATTTCACAGTGATGGCTTAATTAAGCGTTACCAGTATGCATAAAACACAATTTGAAACAATTCTGACAGATGCACAACTTGCAAATCACTTTAAGGAGGCTTGCTATAATTTTTGGATGTGTTCCATGTGATGCAGTACCCAAGACAGGAAAGATAAGAACATGGTTAATAGTTTGAAACATAAGCTGTGATTAATTAATGAAATCAATTTAACAAATGAACTACTATGACTTTTGACTGAGTCTGGATGAACTTGAAATAAGAAAGCTTTCCGATGTGATACCCTCTGTTTAATGTGCGGATGCCAGAATACCCTTTTCTATTATTTAGCTAGCATGTTCTGAAAAAACGGTTTAAAACACAGCTGATAACAACTTGTGATGGATTGCATGTTCAGACTTGTAAACATAACGGTTGGATACAGATTAACTTAGTAGGATAAACAACATCAGAATTAAACTATTGGATTGGTTATACAATTTGTAATCAATCATTTAATTACACTGACTAAAAAATAATCAATCTAAGAGAGTTTATAAAAACAAGAGGAGGAACATTCAGAGATAAATGTTGATGATGGCTTGACAAAGCCATGCCTGGCTGATACTTTTAAGAAGTTTAAAAAGCCTTGAAATTTGTAGAACAGGCTGAATGACTGCAGAGTTGGGTGGTACTGAAGTTTGAAAGCTCTAAGAAGTTACTTTGTTTGTTTTTCATTGTGAGGGACTTTGAGAAAACTTGACCCTATTGTTCACAATAACTGTACGATATCTTCACCCAATGACAAAACGCCCTTCATGCCCAAATGTTGTGAACACTTGCGGTTAAATTCCTCATAATACTGATTTTCCAAAGGCTCAGCTTCCCACAGTAACTTAAAACCTCAACTATTTGAGTGTCAAGCTGCAGCTGTGAAGATCTTGACCCCCTAGAACTTCCACACAGAAAAAAAACAAAAAAAACACAACACTCCATCAAAGCCCACTTTACACTGAACAAAACACATTTAGCGTTTCTGTATTAGACAAACACTTGTAGACTTCAGACAACTTGACCCTTTCTGTTTTATCTTGAGAGATACAAATATTTTGTACATCAAGGCAATTAATTAGGTGTCATTATTTAGTTCTTGTGAAATGTAAGCAGATGATCATAACCTTCATGCATTTATTCTAGCAGACAAAACTATATTTGTAATAGTTTTAATATGATACTATGTCCAAATCCACTGTCAACATCTCAGTCCACAAAGCTCTGGTGCCTTCACATTACATTAAATCTATTTCACTAACTCAGCATTGCAAAAAACAAACATGAAATGTAATAAATAAATGAACATGGAGTGCGCGGAATACACAAATGCATTTAATGCTATAGAAAGCAACAGTAAATGCCCACTTCTTTAGTGGCCTTGGTTCCCAACATATTTTAACCAATTATTTTCTTCACTCGGATTTCAAATACTTAACATGGAATTGGACACAGCTGTATGTCGTCTCAGCAAGCAACACCTTCAGGAACTTTTACATGTCTAAAAAAAAACTGATGACTTTATAAGCTTGGATATCATGTAGTAATCTTGACTGTTTACTTTTTGCGATAGATTAGTCATTACACTACCGCATCTCATTCTAGAGACATCCATAACATGTTCAGATGCAAACCACTGCTACTAATCAGTAAAAACAGGGAGAACGTTAAATGCAAAGAAAATAAGCTTTTGCTTTTAAAAACAACAACTTATTTCCAAATAGGGTACTATATGAAAGTTTGGAAGCTTAATTTATTTGGAAAGTCTCTCTGATGTGGCATGCAGTGGATTCTGCTCAGTGTAACCCACTGTGAGAGATGAATGCATTTAATCTAGTCCTCTCCAGTCAGTGTCAGTCATGTCTATAAAAGGGAATGAGCATCAACTCCAGCACAGGGCAGACAGAGCCTCCTGCTCAATCCAAAACATTTGGATGCTCTAAAAACACTGATAACCCTCTAGTCTAAGTTATTGTATTTTTTTTCAATGACAATTTCTGCAAAATTCCATGGCTATAATCCCACGCCATTGTCACTGAGACCGACAGCCAGCAATAAGCAAACAAAAGCAGTTTGATTGTTTCACACAGAACATATAAGACAACCTGCCTGTCCTTGCTGAAAGGCTTTGAGCCTCTTCTTAAAGCGCGAGGGCAGCACAAAGTCGCAGCCGCGAGCCAGCAGTGCCAACTCCTTCCTCAGGTCAGGGTCCTGTCGTAAAGAGATCTCCTTCATTCTCATGCTGCTGTCAGCTAATGGAGCCAGCGTGGCAGACAGTATGCACTCTGGGGTCAGGATAATTTTGCTCAGTGACTGTCCCGCCACAGGACACTCCTCTGCCTGTCTTTATCAAAGCACCAGCTCTCTTAATGGTGAGCGGCAGCTGCTCTCCTCAGCCGTGCAGTACCCTGAATCACAACGCTGCCTGTTGCTCCACACATCCAATAGTGGCTGGTAGAGGTCACAGTCCTATCCTGAAAAGTCACTGTGGATAGATAGGACGAGGGTGTTTGTGTGAGAGCGGTGGAGGTGGAGGGGGGTGGATCTGCCCTTTTCAGTGTGCATTCCACAGCTCTCATAGAGATTATGTAAAGACACAAACCTGTTCACTTTGAACCCTCTGATTCTGTATACAGGAGATACAGCAGCTACCAAGAACAATCCTATTAATTGCAATAGGATGCAATATTGATATATTAGCATACTTTGCATCTACAAAAGCAAACCAAAGATGAACAATTTGGGATGCAAATTCTCTGACCATTATTAATTAGCTATTAAAAAGATAGTTTATCCAAAAATGTTCAACATTAACATATTTACTTTCAAAGCTGTGACTTCCTTCCTTCTGTGGAACATAATTTACTTTGAGAAAGTAGAATTTTTGACTATACAATGGTTTGGTTCCCAATGTTCTTCTTCAGATTATAATTTTTTTTTGTACCGCAGAAGAAAGTCATACTGGTCTGGAACCATCATTTTTGGGTGAACTTGTAACTGTTAAGCCTTCAATCAAATAAATGATCCAAAAGACATTAGCTAAACATGTTTTATCAAAAAGGGCTAAATATCTTCGTCCTTAGCCTTCATACTGCTGTGTAATCTCATTACACAGTTTCCTTGAAACATGGTTGAAATGCAGGGCTGTAGGCCAACATTCAAATTGTTCAAGTCTTGTGGATGTTTGTGGTACTGCATTGTAATTTAACAGGATTTTTATAAACATAAAAAATTTAAAAATCCAGTGGTTACCCAAATAAATTTTTCCCTGCAAAGCAAATTAATTCAATGCGTTCCATGTTTGGTACTTTTATATGATAAGAGCTGAATGCACTTTGCAACTGAAACGTGCAACATCAACCAATCATCAGCGTGGTGTGACTGAGATTAGAGGAAAAGCACAGATTGCAGACAACTATGGACCCATTCTGAATCTAAATCACTAGGCTATATAGAGGATGTAAAACTAGGGATGCACGATATTATCGGTACGACATCAGAAACGGCCACTAAACGCTTAAAATATAAAAATCTGCCGATGTGCAAAAATGATGCCGATATGATAGCGTGTTGATATGTGCCTGCAATAACTCAGATGTGCAAGGAGTGCTATAGCGATAAGATTGACCACACTGCAGACACATTCTTGAAGTGAACTTGTGTGTCAACAAGCAAAAACAAGCATGCAGGAACAGCAGCAGAAGCCTCCTCCAGGTCCTGGTGCCCGCCCAATAGAATGTTATATATATTTAGTGGGGACAATATTGTTTCAGTAATAAAATGAAAAGTAGAATATACAAATAACTTGAAGTTACTTTTTTTGGAATAAAGCTGTAATGATGTCAAATCACAACATTGACACTTGTAAATTAAATACTTTTATTAATCTGTAACAAAATTTTATGAAATGGATGATGAAAAATAATCCAAGGAGCTCTAAAATAATTGTAATAATTGTAAATATCGTTAATAATTGTTTTTTTTTTATTTGAGGCTAAAGACAGCATCAACTGATGTCATGCCACCCCCAGTTCATCTGCACAAACGTTAAATTCAAAAATAAAATATTTAGGTTAGAACTGCATCTTTCTGGGGTGAAAAATTACTGACTTTATTACTGTTATTTTTAGAGCTTTTAATATACTCTTATTATAAAAATAACTATTACCATTTATTTATCTTTAACAAGAACCCTTTAATAAGGAGACCTCAGAAATCTAAAACCAGAATGAATAAAAAGGGAAAAAAATAAACGTATATCGGCATCAACCAAAATGAATTATATCAGCAAAATCGGATATCGGCAAAAATCCAATATCGTGCATCCCTATGTAAAACATCTTAAAACAATATGCACTCAGGCTCGACAGTGTAAGCAAGCATTCAACTTGCATTTGCAACTAAAAATATATATGTGAATGTGTGTGAATAAAAAAAGTGATTGCGATTAGGGATTAGTGTTGTCACGATACCAAAATTATGACTTTGATATGATTGTACCAGACTAAATACCTCGATACAGATACTAAATCGATACCATGGCCAAAAAACAAAAAAAAATCCCTAGAAAAAGTAATTTAAATGACAACTTATTATTCATTGTTTTATTGATTTTTTAACTAAAAACTCACTTGGCAAGCATGTTCCTGGCCTGGTTTTTGACCATTCCCTCCTCTTACTGCAATAATAATTACATGCTAGTGTAAACATCCTTACAGAGATGTTTGCAACAATAACATTATCAATAATGTTAACATTCACTAACCTTTCACTATTCTGAACAGGTTGGGATGACCAAAATCTTATTTCATTATTCAAGTAACTTGTATATTTTATCAGAATATGAGTCTGGTACCGCTCCATTGGGCTTTGATTATAGGGCGTGTTTCAACCGAACCAGGAAAGACCTCAATTGGATAGACCTACAACCAATCAGAGCAACGGAACGACGCATAACGTTAGTTGTCAAATGTCAACAGAACTCAACTGCACTGTGTTGCCAAGTCCGTGTTGTTCTCCATGTCCACGGGTTGAAGCGACCCCAATTATGTGATATATAGACCCAGGAATGCGAATTTTAGCAGGCAACCTTGCCAAAATATTTTTTTTTTCCAGAGAATTTTACATTGTTGTTTGATTAACAATAAACACAGGGATGGCTCGATACCACAATTTTGGCTTCGGTACGGTACCACAATCTAATACCGAAGTACCGATATTAAATCGATACCATACAGGGTCTGAATTTTGATGCGGGTATTGCGCATAATTTTACTACCTCTCGCAAGTTTTGGGTTTATGAAGCGGGAAATTACATCAAATGTTTATTAAAATAATCAACAAAGATTATCACATCAATCAGTCATTTGGAAACTTTCTTGTAAGTAATTTCAGCATTACTGCGCGTCTCCATTCTCCCAAAATGAGCTATTTGCTTCTGGCTTCAAAAGACATCGCACCTGCACTAAAAACAATCTGCGCTTTGATTGAACACTTTCGCTCCCGTTGCGGGACAGCTGACGGAAATCACTGCCCACGTACGTCTTTTTAAACCTTGCCAATTTGAATACGCAAGCGATTTTATAGCATTTAGTAATACATATGGGATGGGAGCACTTTGAGAGTTTTCTTTGCGCTCATACCAACAACAAACACACAAGTCTAAAGAGCTTGCGCATTCCAAATTGTTTTTCCTTAGTCAAATACACACGAAATTATGTCAAAAATGTCACATGAGTATCCACATAAACACAGTTGGTTATGTCTTTCACGGATGTAAATAGTGCAATAGTATGTTTGCAAATATTATGAGGTTGAAAAGAACGCCGGAGATATTTTATATTTAGCTAACTTATACGATCTTATGTATGTGTGTTGATCAATGTTGAAAGAAAATAAATGTCTACATTAGATCTTTTGAATGATGCACTCACCTGTCGATCTCTTAATGTCTTACAAGTCAGGAATTAAGTGGCTGATGGTTGGCAAGGTTTGATGGTTCTTCAGAAGTTTTATAAGCAAAGTAATTCCAAATTTCACGTCTAACGTTACTCCTGTCTTTATTAATGAGTTTTGTGCGTGTTGAGCGAGTCAACCGCTGTATTAATTTTATTCTGTTGCCACATTTGCCGGTTTCAAGTCATTTTGGGTAGCGCGCTGCCAACTAGCGGTGAACTTTGGAACAGCAGCAAATATCGAAATGAGCAAAATCATAATATCCTACCGTTTGAAATAAAATATATACCGGTATTTTCCCAGTACCGGTATACCGCGCATCCCTAAAGGTCCGGCTTAAGACCTGCACAGATCCAATCACCTCAACGTTCAGTATACGTTTAGTATACGTTCACTAAAGACATACCAGATTGTGTTTACCTAAATACTCGCCAGGACGTGCATTTTTACATGTTTTTGACCATTCAAACCCAAACCAATAAATTGCATGTTGTCTGTAAGGCGTTTGTGCGCTTTCAGGTCAGTCCGGTAGCGCAAGCACGTCCCGCGTTGCGCTTCATTTTCTCATGCATTAGCACTCGTTTGCTTTAATTTCTATTTTGTTAATAGACCTCGAGTTAAATTCAACAACTGTGTGGTGTGCGTCTCTTTCTTTGTAGCAACATTTGGTTAATATATTTTAAATATAGATTAATCCTATTAAATAGCAATGAGTGATTTTCTGTTTGTCTTATTTTGTTTGATTTATATTAATGACACAGATGGCAGCAGGAATATTAGGCTTCTGTCATTTTAAGAGTGATTGCATGAATCCAATACTGATACATGTGCAACTATTTCCCAAATGTTTATGAACACTTAAGACAGAAATTGACTCGCAAGTTTTGCGTCATATGATCTGCCTTTATAGAGACCAGCAATCAAACTATATAAAAGCTATTATCGGCTGCTAACCATCAGCTATCAGCGCCCGATCAATCGGGAGCACCCTTATGGTTTACGTGTTATAGCACTCAGACATGTCACTTGACATACATACATTAAACAGTTGTTTATTACAAAACTACATTTAACAAATGGTAGAATAAAAAAGTATAGTTCCCATCTACATCCCCAAGGTCAATTTAAATTCTGTATAGCAGAACACAAAGCCTGAAATTGCCCTCCTTGAAATGCAAAAAAATTCTACACATGTACTACCGCCTATGTTTTGTTTATTTTGCTTTCCAAGGCTACAGCTTCCAGCCATTCTGTGGCTTATTATAGATGACAAGTCTTAGTTAGTAGCACAGTGTGGAAGTATTGAATTCAAAGAATGATGGCTGAAGCAGTTGGGGACTATTAAAAGACCCACCATACTCTGTTTGGGCAACCCCAAGAAACAAATGTATCTTTAGTCCTTTAACAAACATCCGTTCCCAGACTGACTGCAATTACATCAATTCCTTCTAACTGTGTTGATCCAAAGAAACTCAGCCTCTGAGGCTGGGCGTTGCGCATCTGAAAATCCTTTACTTACGCTCATATAGTACTGGAACAGTGGAACTAATTGGATTAATAAAAGCTGACTTTAGTGACAACTGATCTGCCATAAAAGTGAGTGAATATGCACCGAAAGGCTCGGAGCCAGAGCATCTAACAAACAAAGTGCTGCAAAAATAAAGCCCTGCCTGGCTTAAATAAGTATTTTTAGATGTCAGATCATCGAGTCCACATTCTTCCACTCATTCCAGTATAAACAGTTCCTGTTGTCATCCAATGGCAGGATACTGCACACATTTGATAAGCCTAATTTTCTCACTAACTGCTTTTGTTGTACTTTTGTTGCTCATCAGTCTATAAAAGAAATATGGAAAAACAACAAAGGGCCAAAGTAAACTCACTGGTGAACTTGTCAATATTTTTGTTTGTCATTGGGTCTATTGGAAAGTTTTCTCCTAACAGCACTTTCCCCTCCATTTGGCTCAGTGTTTGTGCTGTACGTAAAACAACTCTCCACTGTCAGAGTAAGCTGGTACTAACAGAACGAGAAAAAGATCTGCCTGAACAAGAGGTGGCAGCTGTCCGTGCAGACAGTGCCAATTTCCAAACAAAGCTGTGTCCAGTCAGTAGAGCCAAGTGGTTGAAGAGAGGATGACCAGTAAAGCAAAAGTGGGGAGCGCTAACAAACATGCTACGATTCAAATGCTGGAGGGGAGAAAAATATAAACACTGTTTGATAACTGTTCAAATAGGAGGCTATAATAGTTATGAAACTGTTAACAAAAGTTAAAACAAACTTCCAAATTAAAGCCACAAGTCAAAATCCATTAGCAGATGCATACAATTTCAACATTAAGAGACAGAAGAACCAACATAAGACTTCATCCAGGCCAATGAGCATCAAGGAGCACAAAATGCTCTTGATTTCTGATACACAACTTGATTAGAATCAACACTTCTGACAAAAATAGATCCTTTTAATTATCCATATTTAAAGGTTAGACACTAAACTGTAGGGATGGTACATGCAGAAGGCATTTTGGGCTCAAAAACAGAAATAAGACAGCACAATTAAATATGGATTTGAATTTAAGAATTTATGCATTTTGGCCATTCATTTACACAACAACAGCGTTTTAGGGGCCTGAAAATGATACCATTATAGTCTCCATGTTAAACTACCAAAAAGCAAATTTGTGAAAACAGTCACACGGTGGTGGCATGCATATTACGTGTTCAGTCACAGTGCAAAAAATGCAGTCATTATTTCTATTTTAAGTAAATTGTTGACGTGTAAATGTAGCCTTAGTATTTAAATATTTTTGTATGATTAAATTTAGAAAATTAAAATCTAGAATTGAAAGAGATAAAATTAATCTAAATTAAGAAAAACATGTCGCCAAGTAGGAAAAGTCTGGACCTTAGACATTAACAAAAAACATTCACATAAGCCCCATTTCCACCGAAATTACCCGGAACAATTTGTACGAGGAACTTTTTTTAATTTACAGGAACCTTCCCCCCTAGACCTGCTACTGTCTGCGTTTCCACTAAAGTACCGTGAAGATAAGGCAAATTATTAGTCCGGTAACGTAGGACCGCGCGTGACTGCTCCTCCCAGTCAGCGATGGACAGTAATCATTTTTGTGCGACATTGTCTGCAACAATAACAAGTATGGAAGAGATTCAAGCTGTACTAGTTTTTCTGGTTATGTATTGCTTTACTAAAGAGGTAATTAACAAAACAGTGGAAAAGAGACGAGCACTGATACTAAAGCATATTCTGAAAGCTCGTAAAGCTAGATTTAAAATGACAACGTATGTTATCAGTCATTCCGGACTTTGACCGTGAGATGGCTCAGATGAAAGCGCGCCGAGCAAGACTGATATTTACTGAACGCAGCACGAACCTCGCAAAAGACTTTTAAAAATGCTGCGTGAATGTCAAATGCAGCTCAACCAATCAGCATGTTCAGCGCCCAAGACCCACCCCTGAAAGTTCCTGAACCATGAAAAAGTACTACCTTGCAAGCAGGGACTTTCGGAGGGGGAAATATTTACCCAGAACTTCTTTTAGACCCTGGTTCCTGCTGTCGCAACACCCCAAAGTTCCTAGTTCCTGAGGAAAGTTTCTGCGGTGGAAATGCGGCTTTATATGTTTTTTGTATATTAAATTTAGAACATTAAATTCAATTAAATTCACATTTATTTGTATAGCGCTTTTCACAATACATATAGTTTCAAAGCAGCTTCACAGAAAAAGCATATGGCTACATTACAATTTAAAGTGATTTGTCAACATTATGCATTTCAGAAATGTTCAAAGGACACAGATCAGCTAAAACATGTAGCGATGATTAGGTTTAAAGAAAAGCAAGGGCGCGTACATTAAAATATAAAAAATAACAGAGAGGGGTCAAATTGATCAGGCATGACAGACACCAAATTATTCTGACCATCAGCAGCATCTGACTGAGTTTACGCATACTGTATTACACCATGGACAAATATGTAAACTGCCTATGAAGTGTAAGCCAAATTCCCAGTAGTTAATTCCTGCACAGAGGAACCAAGGCTATCTTTACTGGTGTCCTGTGTCAATGCTGGAACAGTTGCTCAGATGAGCATCAGAATGACGTTAATTAAATTTTTAACTAATACTTTAGAGAATGTGTTTGTATTCTGGAATTCCTTTAGCCTTTTAAAATAGAACACCCACAGGATCAAAATCTCTATAATACATTGTGACAAGTTGTGGGCACATGTTGATTGTACCATGCCAGAAAACATAAAATACCCAACAGTTGTTCTTTCAGCACGAAGGATTACCAAAGCATGTGAGAATAACTGGACATAGAAATCAAAGCTTCCAGACACATCTGCTTAGAATTTCACAATAAAGAAAAATCACACCGGTCAGATAACGTCACTTACTCAAGATTTACATTCACTGCAAACAGATGTCTTTCCTCAAAATGCAACTTTGTCATCCTTGACGAAAGTTTGCCTTTTCTACTTTCACATTTTTCTATATTATCTTCCCTCAAACTTTGAACAAATTTGGAATGTGACTGAAATATGACTTTTTTCCAAAGACAAACAAGATGAAAATGTAGTTGCCCCTGTAATGTGGACACAGCACATTTACATTTAATCATTTAGCACATGCTTTTATCCAAAGCTACTTACAAATGAGGAGAGCAATAGAAGCAATCAGACAAACAAGGGGCAACAACATGCAAGTGCTGTAACAAGTCTCAATTAGTCTAGCACAGAACATTTTTTTTTTTTTTAAATAAATAAAAAAGAAAACGAATAGAATAGTTGAGTGCTGGTCTTAATTGGTCAGGTGCTGCTGGGAAAGATGCATCTTTAGACTTTTTTTTGAAAATGGCTACAGACTCGGCTGTATAGCACAACAGTCTTCTTGTATTTCACAGCAGAAGCTAAATTTATCTCAATCTTTTTAATTTCCACAGGTGCATCGATGACACTTATGGATATGTTTTCTTAATATCACCTTCCTCTTAATAGGGCCAATAAGAGAGGTGTGAGTTTAATGACACTGATCTGATACTGACAGCAGGATGTATCGTAGAGGCATTACTTTAATCAGAGATGTCCCTGCATAATCCAATTTATGAGCTCTGAAACCTCAGCAGCAAAGTCCACCAGTATCACTGGACAGGGCATGATGACAGTCAATACCATTCCAGGGATTGATAGCATTGAGATTCACCCACCTCTGGCCAGGGTTGAACACATGAACAGGATTTCTTCACACACAAGACATGAGTTCAAAGAGCCCATCTGACCTGAGCAGTCCTACATGCACTGACCAAGAGCTGCAAAAGCCATTCAGCATCCTCTTGTGGCTAAACCGGGGAAAAGTAGTTTAACGCTCTCTAAAAACTGACATGTTGCACCATCATAGATGACAACATTTCTTGAAATTTCTACTAAACAGGCTGTATGTGCTAGATAAATTCTTTCAAATCAGCAGTTTTCTACAGTAAAATTTTTAAAACTGCATTTGGAAAAGGCTTTTTACCACAAGAAACATTAACTATTTGAAAAACAAAACAAACCTGGTTATGTTTGTATTTGTGATAGGAGGGATTGATGGATTTGAGACTGTCCCACATATGATAAATGGTAGAATACAAATTTCTTTAGACTGACTGGATACAACAGTCTGCAAGGTGATAGTTCAGGGGTCATGCTGCATTGTGAAGAGAATGTTGAGCACAGGTGCTTTACCTTTTTAGTGCTGACGGAGCGTCGCAGGGCCCTTGCATTCACACCCAGTCTGTTACTGCTGCCACTCGCAGATGGCAGTGTGGCGGAGGGAGGGCTGCAAGGAGCACCAAGGGCCGCAGTCATTCTGTCTGTCCCATTAATCTTTGATGCAATGTTGTTGTTTTCTGTTAATACCAATGTGCTTGTGTTCTTAAAATCGCCATGGCTTAGATCTATTTCTTCCCCGTTCTTAATTTTGTTGAGGTAGTCTTTTAGCATTGCCTGAGTACTCGGCTCGCTCAACCAAAAGAGAAAGAGCTCATCGACCTTCATCTTCAGGACAGGCTGAAGCGTTTGTGGTGATGCCATTTCTGGTTCGCTTCATGCAGCCAAGGAAAAAAAAGAGAGAGAGATTAAAATGACCTAAAGAATAAAGTAGAGGACATCCAAGCTCCTTTGCCAAATTTAGATGTCTGAAACATGCAATTCACAAATTATTTAATTCATAAATTATATATATATGTGTGTGTGGGTGTGTGTGTGTGTGTTTATCTTGTACATTTTTCTTTTGAAGTTTTTAATGTAAAAGCCAAACAGAACATAAACATCACAAACAAATGCATACTTATCTTCACTCACTACCACTATGCTTGTATCAATTTACCATTTACACCTTACCATGCTAACATGGTCCTAACAATAATAATAGTCACTTTTATTAGTAGTAACGTTACTGAAACACTGTGGTAACTTTGTATTCGCGTACAGTCAAAAATACTATAAATTAAATTATAAGATTTAGTTTTAGAGATTTCGTATTTTACTTTATTATGGTTTTACACTATTAACAAATGCGGTTGCTATGATATTGCGGCGTAAACTATGGTTACTAACGTTAAACATCCCACCGCGGAGGACAAAATTGGAGAACACACCGATAATATCCCTATTTTTCAAGCAATTACACACGACGCAGAAGAAAGTGTTAAACAGAACCATAGCTGAAATATAAGCTGGTTTATGCTGTTGCTAGCTGACTACACGAAGCATAGACTTTCACAGCTAACGGACAACGGGTAAATTAATACATAAACACCGCCAGTATTCCACAACATAGATAAAGAAACGTATTTTTAATCGGTAAACAGTGCAGAATTAAAGGTAACTAGTTTGCATTACTCTACCTGCAGTTATTAGAATGAGTTTTGGTTGTTATCGTTCATTCACTTTGAATCAAACTCTCGTTTCCTCAGGTAACCGGGAAAAGTTTATATCGCGAGAGTAGCGTCCATACGCGAACGACTCGTTCGTTTGAAGTGGTTCTTTTAAAGAATCAATCGAACCGATTCGCAAGAAGAAAGCGTTCGAATCGTGAGTTGCCGTTTGAATGCTACGAGTCACTGGTTGAAGCGAACGTTAACTGGTCTTGTTCGACTTCAAATGAATCATTTTTTAAAAGGAAAGATTTCTGTTTAAATGCGAAGATTTTACTATAGTTATAGAAGGAATATTACTAATCAATAGGCTACTAATAACGACACAGTTTGCTATTGTGCTCCTATTAAAATATAAACTCATTTTGACTTTGATCCTTGGACTAAAGGTAGGCTAACTTACCTGATATATAAACGATAAAACATGTTTAACATGACAAAAAAAGTTTGCTACTTTGCTTGCTCTGTTTTTAACGAAAAATAGATCATTTTCACTAAAGCTCTATAGTTTACTATCATTACTATCGTCATTTTACTATGATATTTAGAAAATGTTTTATTCATCTGATGTGTTACCCCATTATTAAATAAAAATAAAAGTTTTTCTTTGAATAATTTCACTTGCTTTATTTATTTAATATGTGGACATATTCTGTTTAAGAGTAGCCTAGAATAACATTTAAATGTCGCAGAACAAAAAGGTCTCAAAGTGCAGTGGAAATTGCATTAGACTACTGCATTAGCTCCATGTAGAGGTGTCCTGATAAATTAATTCTAATGGCCACAATGCTAGACTGATCAAACTAACAATATGGAGCCCCCTGTAATGTTCCTCAAATTTACAGTAACACCACAGTAGGCATTGTACTTAACAGAAAGCAACTTCTTGTTCATCTAATGATTTCCTTACAGCCATTGCTGTGTATAAATTGTTTAAACTAGACCACTGCTGTAATACCATTATGCTCAGGGAAACACAGAAAACCATATGATCTACAGCACAGTCTGAAACCCTTTAATAGTTATTCCACCCTGTACCTCATGATTTTTAATAAAAGCATAAAAGGACACCCTCTTTATTCAAAAAACATTTAGATTTGTAATTCACATAATAAATCAATGCTTGGTGGGAAGAATAGATTTCACAAGACACTTCAATTGCTCTCAGATGTTTGGATTCTTTATTTGAGATCACAATGGGGAATGGGAATGATGATCATGCCTTTGAAAATCCATGGAGATTTTCTCATGCTATATTGATGTTAACGGTACCTACGGAGGAGGAACTTTCATTGCCCAATATTTATTTTTACTTTTCCGAAAATGTCTGATTTATCAATAAATCACCTGCAGGGATCACCAGAGCACCCATACAAACACTACAATGTGTGTACTAAACTGCATTTAGTACACAATGATTAGATTAAAGTACAATAATATAGACTATGATAGTATGCCTTAAACACACACACACACACACACACACACACACACACACACACACACACACACACACACACACACACACACTCACACACACACACACACACACACACACACACACACACACACACACACACACACACACACACACACACACACACACACACACACACACACACACACAGGTTGTGTTTTCACATAACCTGCACATCATAGTAAACTTTCTGCATTTTTAAAAAAACATAATTTAGTCTGATTTATAAGCTGTTTTCCTCATGGGGAATAAAAAATGTCCTCACGGACAAGGATTTCAGATATTGGCATCTTTGTGGGGACATTTTGTCCTCATAACGTAGGGTTTACCTGGACCACACACACAAGAATATCAGACAGCTGGGCAGCAATATGAAACACCAGGCAAGACGGCAATGTCTAATTTTGCTTTTGAATTTGGGAAAACTTTCAGGTTTTGGACTTTACAAGTATGTTGCATGCGAACTGCACCAAAATACATTTCCATTTTGAGTTCACAGAGAAGTTTAATATTTGTTTTACAGCAAGGTACTGAACTGTAAACATAATTATGCGCATATTCCTTTTATTGTTTTATTTAATCACACTCAAGTACCAAGGTCAAGTAGCATGTCATCAATATTAATCGAAGAACATCACAGTACTTAAAGCTATTTGTTTGTTGATGTGCTATTAAAAAGCAGATAAGCCAGTTTCCTTTCAAGATAAAAAGAAATGGACATTACATCATGGCGTGAATTATTTCATGCATTAACTAAATTGCCCCCTAAATGCTTCCTACAAAAATGAGTAACCTATTTTAGAAAAATGTGTTTCATCTATTAATTGACTTGAGATTTCAATCTAGTTTTTTTCCTCAAACATGAGAAGAAAAGTTGAGCGATTCCCCCCCAATGCTGGACAAAGAGCTGTTTCTTTGCCCCCATGCCATGTGATTGTGGAAATAGGTTTTGGTTATTTTTTGCCAAAGACGTTGCAACATATTAATCTCTGGTTAAAAAGAAAGGTATAAAAAGAGGCTCGTTGAGCCCCCCAAGGGCCTGGGGACCCGGGCCCCACCTTTGAACACGCATCACATCAGTCTTTCATTTCAGCTCCCAGAATTTCATCATTCATTTCACATTATCTGAAGCTCTCTCACAGGGAGCTTTGCTCGCTGTCGAGACGCCTCTGTTGCTTCAAGAACTGTTTGAATAATTCAGAAAAAGCAGGAGAAGATTAGAAGGCATTGGATTTGACTGCGTAAAGAATCAGTCCAACAACTCCCATCATAGTTATCAGTGGATCCGTGTTCAGGCAGATTGTGGTAGTTGTGGTTCAGATGTATTTACTGTGGTGTAATATCTCATTGATGTGAGTGACAAGGTGTAGATTGAGAATTTAACTCACCTCCGCATCAGGAAAATCAATGGAAGCATAAATACAGTTTAAATGTTGTAATTCAGGGCTACAGTCTGAGCTCAGGACAGCTCATGTACAGATTTTTAGAAAGTGAATGATCTGAAGAATTTGAGCTTGAACCGTATAATGGACGACTTAAATGGCAATGGCTTGCACTTGATCTGCGATAAATTTTAAAATAATTGTTTTTCAAAAATTGTTTAAGGATGATCAAATTAGGCAGACAAGGTTAAAAATGTACAGTTATACATTAAACAGTTAATCTAGTTTTTTTGTGTAGGTATAATGCAACTATTATTCACCAATATGCACAGGAAAATAACTAGCTTATGCAATCAAATTAAAGAGGCTGCAATTAAAAACCATTAATGACCTACAAAATCAGAGCTTGAATTGAACATGAGACAAATTGTCATCAGTAATAAAACATTACATACTTTTTTTCTGTCTAAGTATTAATAATTATCATTTAATGTTAGATATTATGTTATTATTATATTTTAAACGGGCCACAATTTTGTCACGAAATTAATCACACATTGAAAATAAAAAAAATTTAATGAGAAAGAAAATTCAGTGATGTCTTATCAAAGGCCGCTAACTGTGATCTTTCAGTAGAGCCAATATTCTCTTTATCTCTGCCAAAGAATGTCTCCTTTGACCACAGCAGTATCTAATTTGTGCACATATTCTTCTTTATATGTGATTAAAAAAAAAGTTCTCCAATTCACCTAAACCACGTGTTTCCGTCTGGTTGGTGTCCAGGGATATGCGAATATTACACCTAAAGGTAACCAACATACTTAAAATTTATATCTAAATCACACACACACCCACACACCCACGCACACACACACATTGGGTTTTCATGTTTTATGGGGACTTTCCATAGACATAATTATTTACAATTATATTACAATGTATAAATTGTATATTAACCCTAATACTCAAATAAGCACAGAAAACTGTCTGGATTTTATATTTAAAAAACACATAAATTATTATTATGACATACAAATTTTCATCTTGGGGACCAAAAATGATTTAGGATATTGTCATCTTTGTTGGGACATTTTGTGTGTGTGGTAACATACCTGAACCACACACACACACATACTCCATTTTGCTATCTTTGTGGGGACTCTCCACAGGTGTAATGGTTTTTATACTGCACTGTATATTTTATCCACTAACCCTAACCCCACCCATCACAGAAAACATTCTGCATTTTCATAATAGAAAACATAATTTAATTCATTGTAGGTGATCTCAGGTTTTATCCTTTACATAATGTAATATAAACCTGCTCACACTAACATATTTAAAATTTCAATAAAGGTTTGAAATTTTGAATACATCTGCAGCTCCGGGGCCGTGTCTGTCAGATCACATGATCTCATGGAAACGTGTTCTGTCTTATTCCTAAAACATTATTCCAGCTCACCTTCTCAGAGACGTTGTCTTGACGTCTGAGATGTAAAGATCTGGTTCTTATAATTAGGCTGTGAGTCAATCCACTCAAAGTGCTTCAGTTACAGATATGGCTGACTGTATGGTAAAATGATACATTTAAAAAATAATCTCTCGGATGACAGAATATAACTACCCTTCTTCAGCCATCGTAGGCCTATCATGTGAGGAAGTATCTGTTTGATACGTGCTGAAAAGGACACACTTTTCACATAACAGTAGGCTAAAATCTTGGCACTGCTCCCTAGGATGAAAACAAGCAGTCTAGTCGGACAGAATCAATGTAAAGCCATTACATTAGCAACCCCGGGAGCATGTGTACCTGTGCAGCATATAGACAGTGGAGAAATCCACTGAGATACAAAATCACTCAGATGCGGATTATAAAAAAAACATGTCTTAAACTATCTACCTTTGTATGGGAGGCACAAAAACAATGTGTGCATGTGTGTTTGTGCTTATGCAAGGTCTGATATTCCACGTGTGCCCTCCTACCGAAAGTACATCCATTGTATGTGTTATTGCTAATCACTGACAGAGCACGTTGTTCACAGCAGGGAAAAAAGCGGGCCATCGAGGACAAGCATGACTGATTCCCACTGAACTAGTATGAGAAAAATCCTCTTATTTGCATGCTTGATTTGCAACATGTTTTGCTCATTTTTGCTGTTCTTTGTTCTTGTCTACTCAAATTGCGAGACAACTAAAGGACACCCATTGATACAGATCAACAGCGGCCTTTTAAAAATAGTTTTAAGCCACAGGACCATTACACATAATTTAATAATTGTTTTTTTGTATTTTTATTTATTGAATATTATAGCAAAAATGTGTGTAGATTATTCTGAATGGAACATCTAGAAGTTTAAGGACTAGCACATACCGCGTCTACAGTTCAATTGAAAACACTGTTGCACAATTACTCCACTAGATGGCAGTACACGCTATTTATATCTTCAAACAGACTACAGAGTAAAGATTTTACTTAATAATACTTTGAGACACCGAGGTTATGAAAACAAACCAACAAAGAAATCTCACCTGCCAAAATATTTTGATATTTGAATTAGTCAGCTATCCTATAAAAATTTCTTTGAAAATTGGATTAAAATGGCAATTGTCAACAGTCTGTAACACTCACATGGAGGTGAAAGTGCATTAAAATGCTTAAAATAAACTTGCAACAGAAAAAAAACCTCAAAGCTTTTATTACAACACACATCATACAAATTCTTAAAAAATTGTGGGTCAAGAACGAGCTGACAAAATTATCTCACGTGACTTTTTACATATCCCTAGATATCAAACATTAAAAGCATTTCTGTCGTACTCATTACTAGAGAGACAGGGTCACAGACTGTTTCTTTGTCCTGAAATGAAAATACAGGCTATATATAGGTCACATTTCTTTAATATTGCACGTTTTAATGTTTCTATATCTATAAAGCGAAGCTTAAAGTCTTAACTACAAAAATGCATTGAACATTTCTAAATGTTATTACCCATAAAAAAAAATACAGGTCTTTGAGTATATGTTGTCACAATTTGACGACTTTTCATAAAACATTCATGGAGCACACAAGAATTAATGAAAAAGAAAAGAATACTTTAAACTATAATATACAAAATAATCAAACTCCTGTTTTGGCCAATAGATATTATAATGAATTAGATCTTTAAAAAAAAATTAAAAAAAGGAGTACTCTTGTCTTATAACACAGAGCAACTTTTAGACTGATACAATTTAGGTTGATCAGAGCCTTGTATTATATTATAGAGCAGTTTATTTGGTCATCCTACAGCGTAAAAATACAATGATATTGTAGGCCTAATTGTGATTTGGAGGATAGGATCCATAAAATTATTCCAAGACCATTTTGTACCATTTAAACAAAAAGTTGTTTAATTGGACTTTAGTATGTTATAGTTATGACAACTAGTCCCAGTCTCCTCTTTACATTTATGTGAAAACATATATTGAAAGTTGAAACCATTCATTCTTGAATTATTATTACCCAGTATATATATATTTACAATTTCTTTTGTCTTGTGTCATTAAATGGTATCATATAACAAGATCTCACAGCTAGAGACAATCAGGGACAGATCAGTTGCACAGTTAAAAAAATAGAATCTTTTTAGGTAAAATTACTTTTATTATTCACATAAAAGTCCAAACATATGCTTAATAAAACTAGTGTCACTCTATGGTTCCAGCATGTCTACAAGTGAGAAAAACATGCCGAAGAGGCCGACTGTCCACGCGGCCAGACTGCTCAACGCTGCCTTCTATTATGATGTCAGCGCCTGGGTTGAATAGCATTCAATATCTCAAGGACGGCCGTTAGTGGAACATCAATAGAATAATACAGAGCAACACTAAACAGTAATTGCTCATAGTTGCCCAGTTCATTTGCCCATTGATTTATTGATATTTCACTGCTTAATGCAATTAAAGTGCAGCAATTAGGGGTGCTGAAAAACAGGTTGTTTGTGTTATTATGTTGCCCTGAAAGCATCTATCCACCCTGAGGCTGTGCCCCTCCCTGGATGTCATCTCTCAATATGATTATGATATATGTTGACCATATCATAACATTGGACGATTCTAACACAGCATGCAGCAGAGATCTTTTCAAAAAACTATCCATCTGCCCGAGGAATATAATTAAGGAGGAAATCTACAGTGGCCAATGTAAAATAAATATAAGCATAAAGCAGTCATGACACTCTCCCCAGCAGGAAAATTGGCGAGTGCAGTAATTTTCTAACCAGGTTTTGAGATTGAATTTTAACATCAAGTGTGAAGCTCCTGTGGTGAGAAAAACACAACTGTCAGTCCAATAATAATGCAAAATAAAACACAAAAGAATGAAGACGACAAACACTTTAAATAACACAAATAACAGCTTGTTGATCACTATAAACAAATAAAACTGCAAATGACTATCTGGAACTCGAGTGTTTAAAAATGATACAATACACTTCATCTAGGTCCATTCATTCACTTCCAACCCCGGGCAGCTTGGTTGAAAATCAAAATAAAACACAAGGAACGGTCGTGGAATGACAAAAAGTAAAATTGTTCTCTACAGCCGGCGTCGGTCTACTGGGGTTTGAGCTATCGAGGTACTCAGCTGTCAGAGTAGTAGATATAGGAAGATTTGAGAGCAGATTAATAGACTGCTTTGTGGGTTCTCTCCCTTATTTCTGCTCCCTTCCTGGTTTTTAATTCATGCAAAATTATAATAAAACCTTCGTAGTAACATGCAGATTCTTATGCAAAGCAGATTTACCTATGGTGCACGGACCGCTGCGTTTGGCTTTGATCTGTGTTTCTGACACTCTCCAACTATAAAGAAGAAAAGAACTTAAAAACTGTAAAGGCTCTTAATTGAACTGAACATAAAAGAAGATACATGGTGTTAATTGGTCTATGCTAAGAATAATTCAGGCCTTAGAGACTACTGTCCCTTACCGGCCCCCCTGCCAAAGTGTCAAGATTTACATCTTTAATTCAAGATTTCCCCGTATTAATTACCTCTCAGCAAGATGTGAATCCGTTCATTATAAAGTATAATAAATGGCAAATATATATATTTTTTTTCTGGTCTGTGAATATCGGTTTTCTTCAGTGAGCGCAGTGAAATGTTTCCCCTCTTATTTTTCCTCACATATTTTTGGGAGAAACTTGTCAAACTGATTGTATACCTCACAACGAAGGCAGATTTATTTATATAAATGTAAGCAGATTTTCACAATAAATATATGGAAGCTTTGAAACACCAAGTTCTTTTAGCTGCAGTGTTTATTGCACCGTGATAAAAAAACAGAATATGATAATGCCAAATGTAAAAAATGTTAAAATTAAAATATATAAATAAACAGCAAAGACATTCTATCAAGCATGAGCACCACTGAATATTCAATTTCAACTTTTCACAGGATTTTACAAAAATTAAGTCAAGGAATGAAACTACAAAAACAAATAATTTTCACTTACGAAAATATACAAAATGTGTCAACCCAAAACCCATGTGAATGTGTAATGGGCTTTGGCGTCTTCCATTCAGCGCAGTGTTGAAAACAAATCTATTGCCTCAGTGGCCATGAGACCATTTGAAATTCTACCTCTGCTTCAGACTGCATTCCTCGGCTATGCCATTGCTTGGGCTGAGCATGTTTCATTGTAAAGTAAAGCAATTTCAACACTCCACCCCCTTTGTGACCTTTCATTATCACAGCCCGGTACGTGGCTCCTCTATCCCAGAATCCTTGGCTCACCGTTGAAGATGATAGATGGGACAGTAGAAGCTGCTGGACAACACTAGCATTTAGGGAGGCAGAGCAACACACATTACCACTAATACCCCGCAATACAGGCGCAAGGTAACCGCATTGCACTTAGCCAGCAAGAGCACACTTGGAAGAGTTACTGAAACATTTTGAATAATATATGCAATGTATTACACAAACAGTTCTCATACACCTTAGATTTTTGTATTGTTTTTGATGCAGTTTTATTTTTAAGATTTTACAGTAATTTATTGACACAAAATGCGTGATTTTACGGGGCTAAAAATGATTTGATTAGGAAACCTGCAGGGACGTATTAATTGAAAAAAGAGAGAATCTAATTAACATTCTACAGTGACTTAAAAGCTGAATATTATTAGAGCTGCAACCATCAGTGTGATGAAAAGAGAAACATGACAGTGAAATTTAAATTCAAAGAGCTGCGAATAATGTACACACAGATCAAAAGAATAAACAGTGGGAAAAAAATAACACCACAAAGTTTAATTTCCCTGCCATGCGAGAACGAGTACAAAAGCACTAGGAGAGAGCGCTCTCACAAACAACAGTCTGCTCGTTGATGAGCTCTAATGCTGCCAATTAAAAGGTGTCACAAACAGACACGCTAGGAGCGCCACATCCCGAGATTCGTCTGCTCTCATGTGGCCTAAATTCTCTAGATCAATGGCTTCGCCTGCATCACCGAAAAACAAACCAATATGCTCATAATTTCGTCCACGAGAAATGTTTCATCCTTCACCTTGAGTTTGCATCGGCCCTTCGGCTAATCTGCCGCATGTTGAACCCGCTAGTCATTCCTAGCGGTGTACATTTAAAGCGTATTAGCATTTGTCCCTGCAGTGCGTCTGGGTGCCAAAGAGCCTGTAATTATTATTCATTAGTATTCATTAGTGCTGGGTCCTGCCCGGTGTGTAGCTCATGTTGAATCAGCTATGGTGTTAGATTTCTGACGAGGCCTGGGTGTGCAGGTCAGGGAGGATTCCTTAATTAGGCTTACAAGTCACAAGTTATTTTCCACGCTCTACACGCGAGGTTAAGAACGCAACTGTGCTATCACTCCACTAGGACGAGAGGAGAAAAAGCAAGGATAAAAAGAAAACGTAGCTCCTATCTCTCGCCTCTATTGCCTGTCTTGTTGCGTTGGACAAGCATGATTAGTTCAGCAGGCTAGGTTCATTATGCATTTGGCCAGATGAGGAGCTTTTTACTTTTTTTAATCTAACTTTAATTTAAAATGCATGTTCATTGCGAACGTCCAGTCTGTGAAAAAACCTTGGGATGGGTTGTGAGCTCAGAGTAGGTTGCTGAGAATTCTGGCTCGGCTACAGAGAATTTATCATCAAACTACTCAGCAAAACAAAAAGATGCTAATGCTCCAGAGAGACATGAGATCAAGTATGTATTGGAGGTCCACCGCTTGCGAAAAAAAAAAAAAGACTTCTTCCAGGACTCTGTGTCAGAAACTTGGGATTAAAAAACAAATGTGTGTCACTTGAGAGCAGCTGTTTTGTATCTCTGTACTGAGCAAGAACAAGCTGAGCTTGGGTGGTGGATTGAGCATTTTTGCGACTGTAGATATTGCATCATTTTAATTGCGTCATGTGTATTCAAGACAACAAATACATAAACATCTAAAACATTTTTATGGTGTCATCAAATGAGTCTCGTAGAGTGGTATAATATATTACACATTTTGAAGGCATAGTTCACCCAAAAATGAAAATTCTGACATAATTTACTCACCCTCATGTCGTTCCAAACCTGCAGGACTTGTAATGTGGAAAACAAAAGAAGCTATTATGAATTTTTTTATCTTACAGCTAATATTAGATTTTGCATTGATGTAATTGTGTTTGAAAGTGTCTGTACAATATAAAATAAAGAGCTTGATTTTATATTACAGGCAAAATGAGACCCAGTAAGGATCCTTCCGTAAGTAATCACATTCACAAGTGAATCTAAATGAAAAATATTGCTGCTGTTGACCGTTTGGACAATGTGTCCCTGAAGAGCATCTATAAAGCACTGAGAAAGGGATATTCTCAATTACACTCCCCATAATGGGAACGATTGTTTCTCGGTCTCAACTGTTTATCATTACGGTTATCGAGACGTTTATGGTATTCACAATGGAGCAGAAATAATGAGAGAGGAGTGGGTGGGTTAAACATCAGGGTGAACTCGCATTATTCCAACCCCCATCAGCATCAGAGAACCATAAAACCCCACAAATGATAATTGTTATGGTCTATGCATGTAGGAGGGTGGATTGTTAGCTGGAGCTGAATTTCCCTGCATGGTTTGCGCTGCACAGCTAATTGTGTAATTGTTAGCATGACTGAGTGCGCTTCTTCCAGGCACGCCGGTGGCTCTGGAAAGGACCAAAGTATAACTGAATTAATCTAATCAGAAAATAATTATGCTTGCCCCAGAGAGAGTTGGCTCAAATTTATCAAGCTCTTTTTTTTAAGCATGCCGCAGAGATGGGATTTACCCATCAGTCCGGGTCCCAGATCTTACAGCGGACATGAGCACGATAGGGGGTCAAGTTCGCGCAAGCAGTACACCTTCAGACAAAACGCAGTGGAGACGTTCCATTCCCAACGTCACTTAAGTTTAATCGGAGGCATATACGTACAAGGGTGTCACGTTCCTCGAGACCCTCCCAAAAAGACAGCGCCTCCCACCCGAGCCAACTGCAAGTCCCCCGTTAGAAGATTCCAAAACGCAACTGAACGGATGACATCTTCCCGCGTCTCAAGTGTGCGCGTCTTCCTTTAGATAAATGACACTGCTATATAGGTGCGCTTGACAGCTTTCAGATTGGAGCAGAGAAGAGAGAACTTTTTAAGTGAGATGGGTTAGCTGGGTAAATCTATCAAGGGGTCTGTCCTGGGAGAGAGGCGGGAGAGGGGGCTATGAAGAGCCCCGCTGTGCAGCAAGCTTCCATGCTGCGCACATCCTCGGCTCTCTGACAGTTGTGCTCAGCCTTCACTGTAATAATGAATAAAAGGAAACTCCCTGTAGATTACATATCTTCCATGTTTTGACATTGACCTTAATACATAATTTAACCACAAAGCCTGAAGTGTGTGTAACAAGATAAGATAAGACCAGAAGAAAACCAGCAAACAAGGGTGATGCTAAGTTGCAAATTGGATCCAAGAGGACACAACCGGAGAAATAAGGAGGAGAGGGACGAGTGACAAGGCGAGAGAGGGAGAGCGTGCGTGTGTGAAGAGTGATGCTCCAGAGGGCCTGCTGGAAAATATGTCTTGAGCTCCTTAAAGAGCTCAGGGAGCTGTTGAACAGCCTAAGCAGCGCTCTCGATGCCACCTAGTTAATAATTGCTGAGATTGGCTGCTCTGAGAGCAGACGTGCTACTGGCATCTGTGTTCCCATGAACGCCACAGAAAGGCTGCACCGTTTCACCTCTTTCTAAATTCCCAGCGGCTCAATGAGTGGTTCATCTTAATGCCACCACGTTTGTGCCATATATAAAACATGCATTCAGGTGCACGCGTTTAAATTGTTTACAAATATGTTGTCAAGTCTGTTCTCCCAGCATTATGAGGCCGGTGAAGCCATTCGCGTTTGTCAACGTGTGTGTGTGGCGATGAGACAGCCCCTTTGGAGCGGTTGTTGAACTCTTGTATCTGCTGTGCATGCACTATATGACAGGAAAGGGACAGCCGTAAAGAGCCATCACATCAAATTGGTGTCATCGCATGACAATACAGTGTGACACGTTACTCCATAAATTTGAAGAAAATGTCATGCGGAGCTCTGTCTTGACCTTCCTTTAGCATGAAACTGTCTCCCTGGAACAGAATGTTTTTCTTTACAGGACTTTTTAGTAAGTGAAAGAATAAAATCTTTATATTTTGACTCGATTCAGGGTTTTTTTTTTTCACTAAGTGGGAAAAAATAACTATTATTAGCATTATTTTTTTTCTTCTAATCCACATATTTTTCCCTAGCACTTAGCGTCAGCCCACATGCACTCACATACCAAAACATTAGGTGGCAGTGCGGAATATCCCATAATTCATGCTAATGCCTGACACTATGCAAATGAGGACTGCACATGCTAGTTTTAAAGGAATAGTTCCAATATGTGACTCTGACTACATTTCTGCAAAACTGCAAAAATGTCCCTATACATAAAGTTGCAGTTTACAGATGAAATGAACACTTGAGGAAGTAAAGCACTAAAAACTTTTGATTACAGGGGCAGATTATTTATTAATACAGACTTAAATTTGTGTGGTTTGTTGCACAATACTATGGCATGATCTCAAAACACTTTTACCACAGTCCACAGTGCATGATTTGTGAACAAATACATTTTGACATTTGCATCACATAACCAGCAGCATATGTAAGTCTTTTCTGACATACCAAACTTGCTTGTAAGTGCACCTAGTACAGTGCTAGGATATGAGTCCCATGAAAAACCCCAGACACAATACTCCAAAAAATAGCCCAAAGTCCCCTGGAAGAAAGCTAAAATGGCACTGTTTTAATAAAATGTTGCATGATACATGCATTAAACAACATAATAAAATGTTGCCACAGTCAACTTGAACTGTCTGAGAAAATTGAACATTCTATTTAGCACAAGCCACTTGTGAAACTGAAGTGAAACATTTTTTTTTTCATCACACTGAGCTTTTTAATAAACCCACATCTGCAATGGAGTACAACCCCAACTATATAGCTTATAGTGCCTCTTGTGGACATGTGACCTGAAAATGTAGTCACATTTCTAATGAGCCTAAATTATGTAAATGATGACACAATTTTCATTTTTAGGGGAACTATTCCTTTAAAGCATGCAATACCTTTATGTCAGGCTGGAATAATTAAGAGACCTTAATTGCGCGCCTTGTTGCATGTAAAAACAAATTCCTCAGGAGTTGCCCTTAAGGGCACAGCAAACAGCATAAAAATCAGTCATGATGCAAGTCATATGCTTCTTAAGATCTCCTTTGCATCGCAAGCAAGCTGGGATTCTCATTATGATGATGATGATGATGATGATGATGGTGGTAGTAATGAATATGAAGATGCTTGAATATGAGAGCCCCAGATCTCCCCTGCAGCTGGACAGTGACCTCCTCCCCCCTTTAGTTCTCAGCGGGGCGCCTGGCTGAGGAGCCCCCACCTCCCCTCCCCTAAACTCCAGCCAGCTTCACTCCACAGCGCCATTTGAAGTCCTGGAGCCCAGTCTGCATATTAACTAACTACTGCAAATGTGAGCCGAGCAGGCCGATAAATAAAACATTTGTGAGGCTCTGTAAGGTTTGTGGGCTCTCTCGCTCTTGCACTCTGTCAGCCAAGCCCCAGAGCCTGCCCTGTCACACCAGATGGAAGGCCCTCGAGACCCCCAACTTGGCCGCCTTACAACTGGCTCTGAAGCGGCTCCAAACAGCTCCAGCTGTGTGCCGGGGCCCTCGCCATCGGTGCGACGGTGGCCAAGGATGGAACGAGGCTTTCCAGGGAGAGGGAGGGGCACTGTCAGTACAGCACTCATCCAATCAGCCAGTAAACAGACTCATTTGACACCAGTAATTGGAGGGAGATCAGAAGGCTTCAGCCAAGAGGGAGTGGGGGGTTGATCCTATCAGAAAATGTTCTCCCAGATCAAAGATTTACACTCTAAAATCCTTGATTATGTGACATGGAGACACATTAGATGCATTTTTCCTTGCACTGGCAGGGAGAGATGAGCCGCATGGACAGTGCCAGAAAATCCAGCTGATCAGCCACATTCGTTGGCATAATGTGGCGTTTGAATGAGGAGGGGACTTCGAAATTGCACAAACGGCATTACGTAGAGGCCTATGATTTTGTTGGCAATTAAGTTAAAAAAGAGGCTTAGAAGTAGAAAAAGGCAGCGGGACGCATCTCGGAATTCATTGTTCTATCCAATTGATTTTGAACTTGTCAATTTTGTTTGGCAATGTTTTCTTTTCGTAACTTCATGTCTGGAAGCCAGCACATAATTTGGGCTCCTGATACTTGAGCACGGCGTATCATTGTGCATCTCCTCTCGCTGACTAAAACCTGTCCACTAATGATCAACCACCTGCACAATGGAGTTTCGTTGCCCTATTAGCTTTCATGTCTGAACCTCCAGACTCAACTTCCTCGTCTGCTTTATTCTACATGGACACACTCGTCTTCGTGTTTTTGGACTTGAATGGGAGCTGCTTTGCAAAGAACTTATTTTTCTGTGGAGAGCGGCGAACGTTATGAAGATTTAACTTTCTCCCTTTGATTCGCTCCTGACATTCATCCTTCAGCCTCTCTTTAAAGTCCCACTTTCAAACCCTAATGGCTGTCATGTCATTTTGTTCTCTAGACTCTTACTCAAAGTGTCATTGGCATAATGGTCGTCCGCCGTTGGCCTCTTTTGATCATCCATGCTGTGTGCGAGAGGTTCTAGTGTGGATACTGGGGGGTAGGAGGGGGCACTTGACAATCGCCGATCCCCTCACCCATTCTTGGAAGAGAGCGCTTTGACCGGAAATCTAAAATTCACTTTCAAATGGTTCATTTCGTTTAATAGCTTCACAGAAGTAGTACACTCATTAAAATGCGTGAGGGAGACACGTGTCAGATTCCTCCTGTATCAGCATCTAAGGCGCATCTCAGAGAGAGAGAGAGAGAGAGAGAGAGAGAGAGATGAGGCCCCACCCTCTCCTCATTGCTTTCTCTTCCAGATCCATCATTCTCATGTGCTGCCCACCACACCTGCACATCCAGGCATTGAGATGGACCATCTCACTACTTATATATATTCTTGATGTACTGTTGTTTGCACAAACAACAGCACATCAAGAATAATTAATTAAATATCAATCTTTTTTCAATCACTTCAAAAGGAGCGTTCACACTGACAGCAATTTGTAGCAACAAGAGTTTTGCCATTTCTGGTGACATGAGCAAAGTTCAACTTTATGCAAATGAGTAGCAGCAAATGTTATATGGCAACTACCGAGTGCAGACAGTGATCTGCTGCCTATGGCTGACATTGGTGACTTCCAGCAATTTCATTGATGCCAGTTTGAATGGGGTTAACTTCAACACAAGCTCAAAAAATAAACAGAACTATATAATTTATATAAATATATCTTTAACTGGTCAACCTAAAATCAGATATTTAAAAGGGTATCAATATATATATATATATATATATATATATATATATATATATATATATATATATATATATATATATATATATATATATATATATATATATATATATATATATATATATATATATATATATATATATATATATATATATATATATATATATATATATATATATATATATACATATATATATATATATATATATATATATACACTCACCTAAAGGATTATTAGGAACACCTGTTCAATTTCACATTAATGCAATTATCTAATCAACCAATCACATGGCAGTTGCTTCAATACATTTAGGGGTTTTGGTCCTGGTCAAGACAATCTCCTGAACTCAAAACTGAATGTCAGAATGGGAAAGAAAGGTGATTTAAGCAATTTTGAACGTGGCATGGTTGTTGGTGCCAGACGGGCCGGTCTGAGTATTTCACAATCTGCTCAAATACTGGGATTTTCAAGCACAACCATTTCTAGGGTTTACAAAGAATGGTGTGAAAAGAGAAAAACATACAGTATGCGGCCGTCCTGTGGGCAAAAATGCTTTGTTGATGCTAGAGGTCAGAGGAGAATGGGCCGACTGATTCAAGCTGATAGAAGAGCAACTTTGACTGAAATAACCACTCGTTACAACCGAGGTATGCAGAAAAGCATTTGTGAAGCCACAACACACACAACCTTGAGGCGGATGGGCTACAACAGCAGAAGACCCCACCGGGTACCACTCATCTCCACTACAAATAGGAAAAAGAGGCTACAATTTGCACAAGCTCACCAAAATTGGATAGTTGAAGACTGGATGAGTCTCAATTTCTATTGAGACATTCAGATGGTAGAGTCAGAATTTGGCGTAAACAGAATGAGAACATGGATCCATCATGCCTTGTTACCACTGTGCAGGCTGGTGGTGGTGGTGTAATGGTGTGGGGGATGTTTTCTTGGCACACTTTAGACCCCTTAGTGCCAATTGGGCATTGTTTAAATGCCACGGTCTACCTGAGCATTGATTCTGACCATGTCCATCCCTTTATGACCACCATCCTCTGATGGCTACTTCCAGCAGGATAATGCACCATGTCACAAAGCTCGAATCATTTCAAATTGGTTTCTTGGACATGACCCCACAGTCACCAGATCTCAACCCAATAGAGCATCTTTGGGATGTGGTGGAACGGGAGCTTCGTGCCCTGGATGTGCATCCCACAAATCTCCATCAACTGCAAGATGCTATCCTATCAATATGGGCCAACATTTAAGAATGCTTTCAGCACCTTGTTGAATCAATGCCAAGTAGAATTAAGGCAGTTCTGAAGGTGAAAGGGGGTCAAACACAGTATTAGTATGGTGTTCCTAATAATCCTTTAGGTGAGTGTATATACCACATGAATATGAAGATGCTTGAATATGAGAGCCCCAGATCATATACTTATATATATGTGTGTGTGTGTGTGTGTGTGTGTGTGTGTGTGTGTGTGTCTGTGTGTCTGTGTGTGTCTGTGTACTGTAAAAAATAAATAACGGTAAATAACGCAAAAAGCTTATTACCCGGACATTATCCAGTAATTTTACAGACATTTCTGTTAACCCTAATACACAAAGTTTCAAAATACTGGTAAAATACCTGTAAGTTGCGAGGTGGGGCCTCCATGGATCAGACTTGTTTGCTCAGCACATCCCACAGATGCTTGATTGGATTGAGATCTGGGGAATTAGGAGGCCAAGTCAACACCTCAAACTCATTGTTGTGTTCCTCAAATCAATCCTGAACTGTTTTTGCTTTGTGGCAGGCGCATGATCCTGCTGAAAGAGGCCACAGCCACCATGGAATACCATTTCCATGAAAGGGTATGCATGGTCTGCAACAATGCTTAGGTGGGTGGTACGTGTCAAAGTAACATCCACATGGATGTCAGGACCCAAGGTTTCCCAGCAAAACATTGGCCAAAGCATCACACTGCCTCCTCCAGCTTGCGTTACACTGCCTCCCATAGTGCATTCTGGTGTCACACGGTCCACCCTTTGCGCCCCAAGTGCATCAATGAGCCTTAGCCATCCATGACCCTGTTGCCAGTTCACCACTGTTCCTTCTTTGGACCACTTTTGATAGATACTGACCACTGTAGACCAGGAACACCCCACAAGAGCTGCAGTTTTGGAGATGCTCTTACCAGGTCGCCAAGCCATCACAATTTGTCCCTTATCAAATCCAAATTCTTGCCCATTTTTCCTGCTTCTAACACATCGACTTTGAGGACAAAATGTTCACTTGCTGCCCAATATACCCCACCCAATAACAGGTGCCATGATGAAGAAATAATGTTCTTCAGCATTCTTCACTTCACTTGTCAGTGGTCATAATGTTATGCCTGATCAGTGTATTTATGTTACATACACATTGCAATTATGTTACATATGCAAAATGATGTATTATTCAAAAGGAGTTGTTTGGAATGTGTACAGCACTAACTATAACAAAACAAATAAAGAAAATCCGCCTCTGAATAGAATTAGTTTCAAAAGGGCACCTTCAAAGACTCAAAAACTTTTGGCACTCACAAATTCTCAAATATTAATATGAGCAGATAAATCTGGGCAGTGTATAGGCTTCTTAACATATACTGTATGCATAATTGTCTATCTTATGTGATGAACCCATTTCACAGGTTAAAAAAGAGGATGAATATTGTTGATGCCATGAGGAAAAAATAACTTTTTTGCCAAACAAGTAAACTTTAGAACAAATACTTTATCAATCAATTTGTTTGTTTGTTTATTTATTTATTAGACCAAGTCTGCTGAATTTGCCCTGCCCCTCCCCTCCCCCTATGGAGAACAATGATCAGAGCATGTGGCCAAGTGAATGTGATGCAAGAGCTAGAGAATAAAAGATGTCTCTTTCAATAACACACTTTCAGTATGTATTGAAAGACATGTCAATTTCACTTTTCACACAGAGTGCTAGAGTTGGAAGAGAACAAGTTTTTCCATCGTAGACGCATTGCCATCCAAGTCACTATTGCGCAGTACTTAACCCGTATGACTGATACTTAAAACACAGGGAAACAGCAGGAGACGCAAGAGGATGGGATTTCAAAGCTCAGCAACATAACAAAAAACAAGGCAACACAATCAGCACATTCACCAGGAAAGCACACATAAAGGGCAGAGTGAACATACCTCTTCCTGAACCATCTACTCGATTCTGCGTTCGCATTGGGGGAAAAAATCCATCATATTGTCATGTAATTAGCGAGAAAAATAAATTCTTCAAATGGCGGCCGTCAGGGAGGAAAATCTATACAACAGGAGAATGATAATGTTTGAAAGGGGAGATCTCACAGCTTTTCAAGTGCTCATGTGCTAGCCTGCAGAAATGAATCTCCAGAATTGAAACCTACAACTTCCACATAAATCTGACAGAACTGCCATAGTCTTGCACTGTTGCACGAAATTAACTCAGACATGTGATAGGACAACTTAGACCTGAAATCATGTGGGGGCAAACTCCGTAGAGACGAATCGCCTTTGTTCACCGTTGGACACATTTTTCCTTTCCATTTGGGAATCTGACAAAAGTCATGTTCTGCCCTCTGACTGCTCCCAGGAACTCATCAGCGCTCTACCTGAGTTCTCCCCGAGCACGGTGCCGGTCTACGAGGCCACCTGGATTACATGCCTTGCAAGCAGAACGTCTTCTTGCGCTATGTATTTTATTATAAAAAGCACTTAAAACTTATAAAGACCCTGTTTATGAACTACAGTGCACTTTAAAACACGAAAACTGCACAATAGTTAGCTGAATATTGAATAAGCCTGATAGAGGACAGAGCTGACCGATATTGATCACAGTCTCCACTCCCAGCGCTGAGGTGGATTCTCTCACCAGCATATTTTTGTCAGTTTTCAGCTGTAAAACACATCCTTATCTGCTATGTACTGCGGTAATTGGCAGACATTATTTCAGTGGTAGACCTCTATTTTTTCTTCACTAACTTGAGCAACTGGGAATACATGCTAATGGTTCAACAGAGCCTCTGGCTCATACTTCAGCATTCAGCCTCCTGAATGTATGTTTGCTAAATGGCCTCAATTAGGAGTCTGGCAGGAAGACCTCCCTCTCTCCATATAAAGCACATGTTGTCCATCTCGCTCAAACCTTCGGTTTATGCCCTTCATTCTTTTCAATGAAAAAGTGTGTCTGTCAGCCGCTCGACGGGGGGAAAAACCCTCGACGGAAAAAACAAAAACAATTTAAAATAATGATTTTTACAGTGCATTATTCAGCATTGCTCACATATTAACGAGGCTGCGATTATCGCAAAAAAATAGCATCAAATATTTATCAGACCTTAATTACACTGCACTTAGTTATAATTGAACCTAATTAATTATAACCCACAGCCATCTACAATAAACTGCTGGAGTTTGTAAACCAGCTTGGTGCAGAACAAAGGCAACGGGACAATGTCACAGCATTTTTTATTTTTACAAATATGTTTGTTTGTGCATGATTTATAGGTTAGATTTAAACATAAGCCAGCAATGATATGGCTGCGATCATATGACCGCAGTGAATAATGTAGTGCCACAGCTATAGTCTGGTCTCACCTCTCAGTGGTAGTGATGCCAGTTTGTGGCATGGAGCTGCCCATGCAGTCGGACTTGTTGGCTAGTCAGCCTTAATGCCAAACCATGTCAAGTGGGAAGCCGTCAGCCATCATGTAGACAGCTGGATAAACACTGCCAGACTGACCCTCTGAGAAGAGCTCTGCTATGGACACTTTGTGCCGAGAAGTGTCCAAACAAACACAAAAATACAAGTGCATAAACTGAAAATAAACTTTCCGGCCAGCCGCGGCCTGAATACCATTAGACATAATAAACCGGTGGGAGACAGTATCAAAATGGCGTCATGTCAGTGACACCGACATGTATCTTGGTGCTCATTATTATCCTTGAACAGCACCAATTTACATCTAATGCAATGACTAATTCAGATCCAGTGTTGTCAAGAGGCATAGGAAATGCCCTGGCAGAGATGACAGTGTTCCTGTCAGGAGGTGCAGGATGGAGGATTCCTTGGGGCAATGATTTAATGCCCATGTCAAGTATTGCTGTCAGGCTTTCTTAGCCGACCATTAGGATTCAGTATACGCTGCAATGGACTTGGGCCCTGGCTAGTTGAGATTCATACTTGCATGGCAAGAACGCCCTATTCTGAAGTTATTTCCCTTTGGCTGTAAACTAGCATTAAGGCTGGTAAAAAAGGGTAAAAAGAAACAAAATTGTGTGACCTAGCAGGGCAACAAGAAAACCATGAGCTGTTCAACATCATGCCTCTTACAATGTTTGTTATTTCCAATTTTAAAACAATGTTTATGCAGTGTTTACAGCCTGCTTAGTTACGTTGAAACAACAACCGAATTCACACAAGCCTTTTGTGACTAGAGTTAATTTATTCCATGATATCTGATTCTCTCAAAAAGTGAGGAAAATAAAAGATGACATATTGCTATGTGTGCATGGGGATTTTCTAAAATGGAAAGGAACTAAATATATACATCTGTAAATAGAAATGGGAGTAAGGGGAGACTGTGGCTAGTTGTCATTCTTTTTAATTAATTTGTTTTTATTTAATTTCTAGCACCAAACCTTAAAGTCTTTATTACAAAATACTGTTGAATTGTTAAAGCCAAGAAAAAAAGGATATAGTTCAATTAAAAAAAAAAGTTTCAGTCAACAAATATTGTATTTAATATTAGAAAAATAAAAAGAGGTGATATTGCTATGTGGAAATATGGATTTTCTAAAATCAGTGAGGATAAAAATATGGATTTTTATCTATTTATATTTCTATTTATAATTTATATTTCTATTTATTATATTTTCTATTTATAATATTTATATTATAAATAGAAAATATAGTTAGAAGAGACAGAGGCTGGTTGTTTCTCATTTGTTGTTTAAAGTTAATTTCCATCAAGTCTTAATTACAAAATAATGTTGAATATATCCATTGTTAATAGAAAACAGAGTTCATTAAGCCACCAAACCAATTCAACAACATCAAAAATGTAAAGTGTAACATACAAAAATGTTAACCCTTTAATTGAAAAAAAAAAAAAAAACTGGGTTGTTTTGTGAGAATAGGGATTTTGTAAAACGCTAGTCACACAACTCTAGAAAAAAATCACTTTTTGTTGTTGAAAGTTTGAAACAGCTTTTGAATATTACCATTCTGACCAGTAGCGGGGCATGTTGTCACAAAGGAACCTGCCATTATTATAGGCTTTTAAGCAACAATTATGAAACTAAAACAATTGCAAAACAAATAAAATGTAGCATATATAAATATCAACCCATTATTACAGTTAACACATTTAGTATTTAATAAACCATGTTTTTTTTAAAAAACCTGCCAACCTGCCCCACCTTGACATTATAAAAACCACTGCTAAAGAAACCATACAATTGTGTAATCTGACTTTTGACAAAACCTTATTACTGAGATATACAACTACCCTCATTCTCCCCTATTTCAAAATATTCTGTTTCCTCAGGAAAGACACATCCAATGTAGACATGAATTTGACAGCTCCAAACATTATAATTGCCTGCAGTGTAAAAGTACTCAGTGACTCCATACACACATGTAATCTATTCAAGACACTGTCCATATGGACATACCTGTAAAATGACAACTTGTTCTTGTACCGGACAGAGCCAGACTGACTCTAACATATGGTAGAAGCTAATCTAGAGGTACTGTATGTCTTGACACATACCCTTCTCCAGAACTGTGAGTGGGCCAGGTTGGTCTGGAATGGCCATCAGCAAGCCCAACCTGTGGCATACCGGAGCTCCCTCTTTCCTTCATTAACCTACGAGCTCCGACTGGTTCCCTCTGGAGTCTTCGCCAAGGGTGTGAAGCCTTCTCATACGGGCCTATGATGAATGACTTCTGCTGGTTCTGCTTAATGAGTTTGTGGAACGTGTGCTTTGTTATGTTTTCATGTGGTTTCACTAAGTCCATGGCATTCCTGGGAATTTGCAGGATGTGGGCCTGTTTTAACCCTATTACTTTATCCACACCAAGTCCACCAATTACCTCTATAATAGTGGCAAGTTTTGTGTTGTGCATGTGGACTACATTGCCAAATAAATCCAACGGGACACCCCAGGATTTTGCTCAACCCACTAGGTCCCCTTACAGACCTCATTATAACTTTGCTACATAAACACCACAGCTTTGCATGGGGAGATTTGTGCCACCTGTTAAACATGCACTGCTGGGAAAAAAAATGGCACACTAAGGAACTTGTACAACCTGTAGAATATTCTAGGATATAAGTCTCAGAGTACTTGAAAAGTAATTGGGGCTTAGTCAATATTTGACAATGAAAAACAAGAATAAAAATTCCAGCGTGAATGTTGGCATGTCATAATCTTATATGCCGTTGAAGTTTTGCACGGTCACTGTTCATAGGGTCAGAGCCAATTCATGAGCATTTAATAACGCGAAATACCCCAACAAAGCCTGGCATCACCTCCAATAAAGGCCAAAAATTCAGCACAAAGCAACTTGACTGTTTTTCTTCCTTGAAGTCGTAATGAACATTAATTGCCAGTGGAATGTGCTGTGCATGTTTAGCTTGATATTTTCTCTGCCCATATGAACTGGAGCTGAACGCAGCTGATTACTACATTCGCAACGCTTGAGCTGCAAAAGAAAGGACACATTCAATTTACTGCACCACATGGACACAGGAAACCAATTAGGGCCAGAGAATGATAAATGGCCATTTTATAAGCAGTTTGCTTGATTTTCCTATTAAATAAGACCCAGTACATTTTCCACTTCAGAGCCAGCAACAGGGGATTCACTTAAAGCTAACACAAGGGCCTCACACAAACCCTGCACAGAGAAAAATGACTTTTACAGCTTTAAACAGCCAATACCGACAAAAAAGACAATCACAGGACCATGTATCTTTTTTTGTTATTCTTAACTTTCAAAAGCAGGCAAAAAAATGAATTAACTCAAGCCCGATACATGTCAACAGTGGGGGGCGGGGTATTTTGCATCATTACTATACAGTATATACTGTATAATATATGAAAACACATGCGAGTCACATATGAGCGAATATATATATCGATTTTTCAAGTACAGATTTGTCTGCACAGTATACTGAATCACTACTTAGGAAGCTGTTTGAAACTTTACTTGTCGCTACTGATGTAATTATGTAACCTTGAGATCAATGAAAAATCCCAACCACTAATGCACAAACTCTGAGTCCGGTTCCACTTTGTATTAGGTGTCTTTAAACAAAACACAAAAATATACTCATCAAATATAATTAAAAAACATAACAAAAGACAGAAACACAACTCTGATTTGCAACTTACTTTGACATACTATCAAGCAAAAGTAGGACAAACAAAATTCAAGCAACTATTTTAATGTATCACTATCATTCCCCACATCTGTATTTATCAAAAATAAGTATTTTGAACCTTTTTTTAAATTGCAACATATTTACACTTTGTTTAATCGATTTGTTCAGATCATTCCACAAAAGCACACCACAAATCGAGATACACATACTTTTAAGCTTTGTCCGAGCCTTCTCATGTCTCAAAATCAGATCAGACTTATATGATCAGGTATTACATTATGACCACCGACAGGTGAGGTGAAGAACACTGATTATTTCTTCATCATGGCACCTGTTAGTGGGAGGGATATACTAAGCAGAAAGTGAACATTTTGTCCTCAAAGTTGATGTATTAGAAGCCGGAAAAATGGGCAAACATAAGGATTTGAGCGAGTTTGACAAGGGCCAAATTGTGATGGCTAGATGACTGGGTCAGAGCATCTCCAAAATAGCAGCTCTTGTGGGTTGTTCCTGGTCAGTATCTATCAAGAGTGGTCCAAGGAAGGAACAGTAACCAGCAACAGGGTTTTGGGCGCCCAAGGCTCATTGATGCATGTGGGGAACGAAGGCTAGCTTGTGTGGTCTGATCAAACAGAAGAGCTACTATAGCTCAAATTGCTCAAGAAGTTAATGCTGGTTCTGATAGAAAGGTGTCAGAATACACAGTACATCACAGTTTGTTGTGTATGGGCTGCAAGACCACAGACCAATCAGGGTGCCCATGCTGACCCCTGTCCATCGCCCGAAAGCACCAACAGTGGGCACGTGAGCATCAGAACTGGACCAGGGAGCAATGGAAGAAGGTGGCCTGGTCTGATGAATCACGTTTTCTCTTTTACACCACGTGGATGGTCAGTGACACATGGCACCAGGATGCACTATGGGAAGAAGGCAAGCCAGAGGAGGCAGTGTGATGCTTTGGGCAATGTTCTGCTGGGAAACTGTCCTGGGTCCTGCCATCCATGTGGATTTAACTTTGACACGCACAACCTACCTAAGCATTGTTGCAGACCATGTACACCCTTTCATGAAAACGGTATTCCCTGTTGGCTGTGGCCTCATTCAGCAGGAGAATGCGCCCTGCCACAAGAGGAGCACAACAACGAGTTTGAGGTGTTGACTTGGCCTCCAAATTCCCCAGATCCCAATCGAGCATCTGTGGGATGTGCTGAGCAAACAAGTCCGATCCATGGATGCCTCACCTTGTAATTTACAGGATTTAAAGGATCTGCTGCTAACATATTGGTGCCAGATACCACAGCACACCTTCAGGGGTCTAGTGGAGTCCATGCCTTGAAGGGTCAGGGGGACCAACACAATATTAGGAATATTGTCACAATGTTATACCTGATCGGTGTATTGTGTTTATGTTTAATTGCAACATTTAAGGTAGGATACGGTTAAGATTAAGGGTTTCTTGGTATGGTTAGGGTTAAGGGGAAGGGTCAATGTAATTATATTATATGCAGGTATTTAAAAAAATGTATATAAGTACAAAGTAAAAGCATGTATGTAGCCTATACAATAAGTGGATTGTATCAAAATAGCAAGGTTAGTACAGTTTGTGACACTTAAAGGGATAGTTCACCCAAAAATGAAAATTTGATGTTTATCTGCTTACCCCCAGGGCATCCAAGATGTAGGTGTGTTTGTTTCTTCAGTAGAACACAAATGAAGATTTTTTAACTCCAACCGTTGCTCATATAATGCATGTCAACGGGGTCTATTTCTATGAGAGTCACTATGCGAGTAAAAACACAGACATATTAATCCATATTAAACCCTGTGGCTCGTGGCGACACATTGTTGTCTTAAGACACGAACGATCGGTTTCTGCAAGAAACCAATCAGTATTTGAGTTATTTTTTACCATATATCAGACCTCATCTTGGATTCTCAATGCATACTTCCACCGGAAAAGCTCAAAACTGTGGCGCTATCATAGATTTATATAGATGCCTCATTAGTGTCTGCTTGGATTGCGCAGATCGGTCGAATGAGAAATCTATGTAAATATATATCTATGATAGCGCCGAAGTTTTGACCTTCTCAGGCGGACGTATGCATTGGGAATCCTAGATGAGGTTTGTCTGATATAAGGTAAAAAAATAACTCAAATACTGATCGGTTTCTTGCGTTTCGTGTCTTAAGACATCAATGTGTCGCCACGAGCCACAGGGTTTAATATGGATTAATATGTCTGTGTTTTTACTCTCATAGTGACTCTCATAGAAATAGACCACGTTGACATGCATAATACGAGCAACGGTTAAAAATCTTCATTTGTGTTCTACTGAAGAAACAAACACACATCTTGGATGCCCTGGGGGTAAGCAGATAAACATCAAATTTTCATTTTTGGGTGAACTATCCCTTTAATATAAAGTGGGTCCTGTATTTGCAGAATCACACACTGCACTGTTTTGTCCGCCTCAACTTGTTTTGACTGGCTAGCTCAACAAGAAAAGGATACATCTGTGTGGACAGTGTTGCATACACCCAATGATGACAAATATTCTAATAATCATTGAGTATTAAAATGACATTCCACATCAAAACAGAAAAGAAAGAAAGAATCATTGTGGCGGTGCAAAATGTTCATTCTTGGGCATTTTGACCGTTCGTTTGATCAGTTAGGATAATGTTGAGGCCTCTTGACACCTCCTACTGTGTATATTCAGGTATTTTTTTATAATTGTACTCCCTGCGCCAGCCAAAGTCTACCTGTTTTCTATGCAGTCTCATAGACCGGAAAGCCTGGCATTTAGATTGAACTCGGCATGGTATCAACATGCCAATACAGTTCCTCTACCGTCATGCCACGCTGTCAGGGAATTCATCGTCTCTAGCTACCGCTGTTATCCCTGCTTCCTTTCTCTGGCGTGGGAATGAGGAGGAGACAGGAGACAGGGAGAGCACAGGAGATGACAGCCACATAAAACACAATCTCCATTTTTGACAATGGGGACATTTCTGAACTGCAGAGAACATGGCGAAGAATTTAAACACTTTCATCTCGTTATAATTATTTCCAAGAACAGACATGAAAAGGAGAACCCAGTTTTTTTCCCTTTTTGTTTATAAATTAGGGAACATAGACACAAGTGTTGACAATTCTGATGTGTGTGTTTTTTTAAATTTTTTTATCAAGTTAGAGTCTAGGTTATATTAATGACTTGGTACTTTAAACTGGAAATATTTAAAGATTTTATATGGGCTATGTGATTCTAAAAAATAAAAAAATAAATAATATGAATTAACAAACAAACAAATAAATAAGATTTTTTTGTAAAACAAAAACATGAAAGAAATCAAAATTTGGAATATAGTTCACATTTGGACACAAATATGGTTATTATTATGTATTAGCACAAATTAAAACATATCTCACAGATGCAAAGTCAGCAGAACTATTGTCATTGGTCCATATAAATGACCAGTTTTATTTCTTGTGTTCATTTCCATCCCCACGCTCTGTACATCTTGACCATTTTCTGAAGCCCAGCATCGGCTGTTGTGCCCAAAGCCTGATCAACAAATGGAGAGCGAATACAAAGCCAACACCAATCAATACTTCCCTTTGTGAAGGACTGAAACGTTCTATATATCCATCAGTCTGAAGCAAGCCAATAACCCAGCCCTTTCCGAGCCTCGGTGGATTGTGGTCTGACAGTGAAATATGACATAATACCGTATCTGTGAATCTGATGTTAATTCAGTGTAGGTCCAGCTGTACACTTCCATTTTATATCGTCAGACTGCTCAGTTTAACAGTGTATGCTCATATACACAAACAATTTCACATAAATACCACAGGCGGGTAGGTCTGACATGCCATGGAGATTCCCTCTAGGGATATAATTATAGAAATAAATACAGTGGAGGCTGTAGCTGTTAATAAACGTGTGATTGTTGACAGTCAGAGGGTATAGTTTAACATGCATGGTGAGGGGCTGTGGTATTGCCTTTCAGATGCAACTCTGTGAGTGAGGCTGCAGGCGGGTCAAAGAATCACACTAATGCCCCTGGTCTTGGTTTTTCGCATTCCTGTAGACAATGACCTTGTTTATATAAGGACCCTGAGGACCTAAGTTGCATTTCAAAATCGCAACTGATTCTGACCTTGTAGGATAATGAACAAGGATCTACCTACAGATTATTTACAAATTTTAGTCGGTAACTGATTCCAAATTACATGACAAAAATTGTAGTTAACGTAATCCATTACATTACACATTTAAGGTAATATAATCGGACTAATTTTTTATTACTTTTGACCTAACTCGTTTATCACATCGATTTGAATAGGATAATCGTGTACTATATTGACATAAAAATACAAAGAGAAAGAAAATATATTACATTCTTATTCCGTCCATATTCCAAGCTATTCAGTAATAAATAATTCATAAAAATGTAAAATTTAAATAATTTTTAAATAAAAAAAATATATATATTCAAAATAACTTATTAAAAAAAACTAACATTTTATTTGTTTACCTGCATGTCATGAGACCATTAACAGACACCAGAGAACTGTGAATTTAATTCTATTATAGGACTTAATTTTATTATTGACCTAACTTATTAACTTAAAATCTCAGGGGGTGAAAAAGGTTCAGCTGACAAAAAAGCTGGGTAATCCCTGCATTGCATGTAAATATGAACTGATTTTAATGTGTTTGAAAAGACAGTACATGGTTAAATGACAATGAGTGATAATTCAAATAATAATTAATGTGCTCGTCAGGAGTTGATTAGATATGCAGTCTTGCAATGTTGAGAAAAATCTTCTTAAAAGTGCAAGTGATCAAGTGATCAATACATTTCTCAAACCCTGTAGACCTTCTGAACGTATATAACGTATTTTAAAAATAAAAAAGAAGTAGGGAGAATCAATTAATTATGAATAATTTACTGCCATTGTGGGAATAACATGTAATCATGTAATCAATAAATAAGTAACTGTAGTCTGATTACGAGTATTTTAAAATGTAATACATTCTAATTACAAGTACTTGTAAATTATGAGTACTTAATTTTTGGAATCTGATTATGTAATCCAGATTACATGTAATCAATTACTAATCAGATGTCTGTCTATCTACCTATCTGTCAGTCTGTCTGTCTGTCTGCCTACTGTGTCTGTCTGTCTGTCTATCCATCCATGCATCTCTCTGTCCATATAGGGCCTATAAACCTTCAAATTTGTTAAATATTTTAAAAAACTTTGTTAAGCCAAATTTCAAAGTTTGTCATGACATGCTTTTCTAGTTTTCGCATTACTGTACATACTGTGGAGTCATTAAAGATATAGGTAACTGCAATAATACTGTGAATTACATACAACATATAGGCTTCTTGGGTTTACAGCGGCTTGGATTTGGGGTTACAGCACTAGAATGTAGGAAAGTTAGAAAGTGTGATCAAGGAAAGCTTTGGGACGTATTCAACTCTAGTCAATCACAGATGAAGGCAGGAGATATTCGTTAGGGGACTGAAGCTAAACTAAGCTCCTTAATGGTCTTAAACTTTGAATGGACTTCTGGGTTCAATTATGACATCAATATTGCATGTTTCAGAACTAATAGATAAGACCCTTACAACCCCACCAAAAATCTGCCATATGAGTTTGGTGAGAACAAGCTTTGAGGTTGTACATCAGTAGAATATATCATAAGGCTTTGTATTAGATGAGATTAGACCTGCCAGCTCCGGCCCCCTTCGTTATAGTGGTCCCATTCAGAAGGGCCGATTGATCAGTTTGTTTAAGGGAATGTAAATAATGAATTCCCTGGGATTAATTGTGGCCTGGTCGGTAATTGCTGGAGATCACAGCCCCCAATTGCAAACTTCAAACTGCAAGCGTGAGGCGTTAGAGTGAATAATGATGATTTTGACGGAAAGAAAAGGAATTGGGAAATGTAAAGAGGCAGGTAGGCAAGGAGAAAGGAGACGGGGGAAAAAGCACAACTAATGAGGTACAAAGACCTAACGAGTTTGGTGGGGAAAATCAAGTGTTTCCAAAGTCATCTTTAAACTTGGCGAGATGAAACTGAGGCGCGGCAGTTGTTTTTGACAGCTGGGGATGAGTGGGGCCACAGCTCTGAGACAGGGGTAATTCCCTATTCCTTTTTTATTATCCCCCCTCTGTCTCACTGCTGGGAGCCCCCTCGTCTCTCTCCCGGTCCCAACATTGATTCTTGAATTAGACTGTTTTATTGAATAATTAATATGGCGCTCCTTGTGATTGATGATTTGCATGGCTTGAATATTAGCTTTTCAATCAAACACTGCTTGTTCTAATGTAATCATATTGAAAACATGTCAAGAAGTGTTTACCCACTTTGCGTGTGATGTCATCTTTTGTAGCGCCACTGCCGCTGTACAATGCTCTTCAGCGGGGAATAGCCTCGTTCGGCATGCATGCGCTGGTGATTACACAAATCTTCAGCTCTGGCAGCTCAGAAAAAGGCGGATGGATTTTTTTTTGTCCGCTGAGAGCCATCATTTCCTCTAAAAGTGCCGCTCACAGACAGAGAGAAGCAGGACTCATGTTGAGTGGCAGGACGGCATGACTGGGAATACAGAGTCTGTGAGGCATGTAGATAACGGCATGCCAAAATAAGCATGAAACACATCAATGAGTCTGCATGCGAATATTGAGAGCCTGCTTTAATTTGGGCCTGATTGAAGTGGCGCGTGTGTTTGTTTGTTGTTTGGAGTCCATTTCTGTGTGTGTGTCAGCTCTCAACTGGGGCTTGAAAGCACTTTGCCTCATTGAGTGTCGGTTGTGTTTAGACTTCGCCAAACATGTGCACAGCTAAATTATTTACGCCAAACACACTAATGACAGGGAGGGATCATGTAGAGCAAAGGAAGTGGGGATGAGTGATGATCAGGGACTGGGCCCGTCTGTTTGACTAATGCTCACAACCACGCGTGGCCCATCCTTCCCCAAGTCTCAGCGTTACAACTCACATGCTCCATATAGTCACTATCGCACACAGAAGAATCATGGCCATTCAAATTGAGGGGGAATGGATTTCAAAACCGACTTACCCAAAAAATGATTGCAGATTTGATAAATACTTTCCACTATTATCGTAGGTAAAGAATGTTTGTCTAATCTCCCACAGAGCACATAATTTGCTACCACCCTTAAGTCATTCGTCACACTGGTATGTAACACTGGTCAAGACCTGTTTTGCTTATAAATACATAATAAATAGATGGATGGACGGATTATCTGGTAATGTGGCCGAACTGCAATTAAGTTTGAAACATTGTCCTTTGATTGTTATTGGGAAAGCAATGTGAGTGATACTGCATCATAATCAATGCTTGAATATGCTTTGTAGCCAATTGCAATTACTAATGCAACATAATGTTATACAATATGTTGTGTTCTTTTAATGTAGATTTTAATGTCATGGCATATTGTTTCATGACATATCATGTTAGTTAGTTGAATAAAAATAATAAAGCTTCATGAAAACACAAAGCTCACTTACATTAAAGGCACCTTGAAGATAGGGGTCTGCTCCCTGGGGCTTACTGCATATCTCTTATATTATGCAAAAAATCATTAGGCTAAATTAAAAAGCTGTTTGAGAGTAACCAGATCCCTTAATGAGGCCAAAGAGGGGAAAAAGGCAACATTAAAACAGAACCCTAGAACAGAAACACAATACAGGCAGAGCGGGCAGCTATCGATTATCACTCGGCCAGGCCACTATCTCACTTTCTCTGGACACTGCTGCTGAGTCCATGAGAGGATGAGAGAGAGGCCAGCTAATACCACGCAATCTGAACATGGTTCCAGACCTTTTCATTATCAGACTCGCATTATTGATGGCAGAGTACTGCAGGAGAGGATCGATATTAACATTCAGCTACCCGAAACAGATGAACAGATAAACAAGGAAAGAAGCATTTATAGATATCAAAAATAGCTTGGATTGGATATCATTTTATACCTTTTATGTCACATTATATGAATTTATTTCAGGTTTCTTGTGCCAATAGCAATCATAATTTAGCTTCAAATACTTGCCACCAGTATTTTCTCCAGTATATGAAATGAGTAACAATGCTTAAAGATTGTGGGTTTGCTGTCAAATCTGGCACAATTGACTTTAAATACCAATTAGAGATCTAATCTTCTTCTTCCGGTGTCTATCCAGCTGTACACCACGACTGGACAGGCCAAGTATGTATAGTTGATATGTACATATGCGCAGTCTTGTGCTGATTTATTTGCGTTTATGATATGTCAATTTTCAGTTGGTATAATTTAAATAGTACAATGTACAATAGTTATTGCCGGTTCTCATGGGTTCCAGTTTGCAGTCATTCACGGTGCGTGTCCAGCATGGCACTTTTTAAGTTCATGCCTATGGAAGCTTAACTTTCATAGGAATTCATTGAAAACACTCGCTTTGCTCCGGACTGCTCCATTATGAATGCCATAGCGGCCATGCTCATTTTACTTTTGGTTAAAAATTAGCGATTTGATATCGCCGGTGATACTGGTTTTATCTGTGTTGTCACACGTCGATTAACCGGTGGGAAAATTTCCTCACGGTCACATCCCTATTCTCCACAAAGCAAGAGTCTGTTGGCTTCAAAAAAACAATGGCTGACACTATTTGTACATTCTGTGAGTGAGATCCCACCCCCTATGGACGGGTTGAAAACATGCGGAACTAGCACCTACTTCTGGCTGTAGTCTCTTGCCTCTCGCAAAAAAAACCTCCGATGACATTAAATGACCATTTTTGCTAGAAACAGAGTTTTTTTCCAGACACAAAATACAGAAATCTCTCATCTCAGAGGGACATGAGGGAGGGAAGCACGGTCATTCCAATATACTACCGGGTTTCTACTGATACAAAGCTTAATGCTAATCGTAGAAGTAACCCTTTAACTCCACATCAGATACACACATTCATCAACTAACCATTCAGAAATGTCCTGTTGCCACTTCTAAGTGAGTCTCTCCATCATTGTCCAACTCCGGTTTGAACATAAAAGGCTGAACAGTTTCAGATCTTTTCAGTGTGTCCGCCTGCGATAATCAGAGCTGCTAACAAGAGCTCTTGAAGCCCCAGGAGCAGCAGCTAATTTGCATTTAAAGGGACACACACAAAATGGCACATTTTTGCTCACCCTCAAAAAGTGACCATTTTAACATGCTATAAAAATAGGTGGGGTATTTTGAGCTAAAATGATATAGGATCCCTTTAAAAAAATGCTGATCAATTAAGAAATGAAAAAGTCAATGGGCCTGTCCCAATACCCACACTTGTGGTATTTACAGTTGACCACTTGTTTGCTTAAATTATGCATTTCCTGTATTTAGTCCAAGTGTTCAAGTGTGTGTACGTTTGATTACCCAATTGGACACACAATGCAAGCAAACTTTTAGCTTTATTTACAATTACGATCTTCAATACTTTGCACTTGTGGTGCTTCATTTTGTGATAAAAAACATGTTGCAAACGTTTTACAAAATACACATACTCATACGTTTTACTACTAAATTATATTAAATATCTAATTCTTTTAACTTACACAGGAAAGTTTTTCTTGTAAGCGATTTTGGGGCACATAAATTCTTGAACATTGATTGAAGGTTTACAATTAACCACAAATAAGTGTTTAGTGTGTATTAAGGGCAATGACTTTGCACTGTGTTTTTATGAGTGAGTCATTTACTCAAATGATTCGCTCAAAAACAATTAGTTTGGACTATTTGTTGTTGCCGGAACAAAATTAGGCAAATTAACTGGCAATAATGTGTTTAAATATAAGTTACTAAAAATTATTTCTTGCTTAATCATTAATAAACAATAAATTGAACTCTTGTTATAAAACAAGATATGTTTTGTCAAGATATGAGTTTAATTTAAATCAAGCTGTTTCTTCTTAGGTCAGTAAATACAATCTAATTGTAACATACAATCCTGTCAATCATGCAAGCAATCATTTCTAAACACATGTAACATGATTGTATGATCTAATTTTGAATCAAATCATCATGTCTGACATAACAGCAAATTAGTCATTGGACAGAACAGCAAATTAGTTGGAGTGGAGAGAAACTAATTGAATAGCATAGATGTTGTGTAAGGCAATATATCATGCAAGTATGTTCATATCTCTGGCACAGGCTGATGATACAGGTGACTGCAGCTGGCTGAAATATGTCATCCATGTTTGAGACACACACACACACGCTACAGGCAGTGCTGACTTTACACCCAACTGACAAGGTAATGGGAGAGAGAGAGAGAGAAAATAAAAAGTGTGAGGGTGAGAAAGGGAGAAAAAGAGTGAGGGAGAGAATTAGAGTTTTGATCCTGGGGTTAGAGATGTAACATGAACGCATGACATTCTGGTTTGGCTAACCCTGGCTGGAGGTGAAACAGGGTTTACGGTGTTAGTAAGTGGTGTGGTTGTCTGTTTATGGCTACTCTGCCAGATATATCATCTCTTATTTGTCATATTGGGTCAGCAGAGGTGGCCTTGTAAACCCTGCTGACACAAAGTGCACTGTCACTATAAAGTGCAATGTCAAATCCTTCCTCTCTCTGAGACATGAAACCATGTGATATAGTGAGACAACAAGCCATGACATCCTTACATACTCACAACTCAGTACAACAGTGTCTATCCACAACCTGTGTCTGAAACCAGAGCTGAAAACAAACAGCTTTGAATGAAATACAGACATACACAAATACAATCAATTTGCAATTTTTTTTCCAAATGAGTTCAAGCAGCTAGAATATATAAATATATGCCCAAACTGTTCTGAAGGATATTCCCCATTATTTCCATAAATATATAATCTGCAATAAATATTCTGCAACTTGTGCAATAACTGCATGTGGTAACAATGCACTGGTTTTATTTAAAGACATTATTATTATTATTATTAAATTATTTTTCATACTTATATATATATATATATATATATATATATATATATATATATATATATATATATATATATATATATATATATATTTTTTTATTATTATTTTTTATTAATAATAATAATTTGAAGATCATCCATTAAATGTATTATTCTTCAGTTATAAATTATCATATTTAATAAGAACTACTAATAATAGTGGTTACATATTTATTAAATGAAAATTAATACAATTAATTTACTACTACTATTACTACTAATAATAATAATAATACGAACAATAAAAAATGAATAATATTAAAATAATAATCAAATTATTTTGGTGTAATACTACATATCTATTTTATAATTATTATCGCTATATTATAATCATAAAACATTGTTTGTTAAATTTATAATAAATAAACAAATAAATAAATATTTCGCAATTATTTTGGTCTAATATTACATTACTTAATATGTCTATATTTTAGAATGATGATGAGAATTATGACTATTATTATTATTTTGGGATTAGGAAGAAATAGCTCTTTTCAGTAACATCTGGATGTTCACTTTTAACAGTGTATGAGGGATATAAACCGGCATATATCAGGATGACCTGGTAAGATGTCTCTGGCAGCATTTGTGTAAATTTTGTGAACTAAATGGATAACCATATGCCACAGTTATATGTATATTGTATATTGCATCAGTTCCATACACATACAGCACCATGTTCCTAATGACACATTCCGATACATTTGCTTTTGAATATATTAAACCTTTTTTTCCCCCCATTCTTTAGGAAAGAGATAGAGTTTCATCCGTGGGAGGGAGGCCTTCAGCTGCAGTTAATTTAAGCTCAATGTCATCCCTCATAACTGGCACACTACACTTGTTTTAAGTCAGTCGCGGGCATGCGGTGCCACAGCAGGTAGCGAGTGGAGGGATTAGCACTGAAAATAACCCTGCTGCTGATACGTCCAATCAATCACTGAGCCGCCCACCTCTGACCCTGCGCGTCTCTCAGAGCTCGCTGCTCCCGCGGGGCCTTGCCGCTGTCCCCAGGTCCCGCTCAGGGGGGAAATCACACACCTGCCACTGGAGCTGAACTCTGACCCACTTCCTGCATGCAAGCTCCCTATCCGGGGCGCTATCAAACGGGACTTTTGGCGCGGTTAAGTCAGATGTGATTATGGGCCTTGATCACGCCACTGTCAACAGAAAGCTAGGCAGAGAGCAGAGTGCTGAATTATGGAGGAGCTCTGTTGCACAAGAGACAAAACCTAAACGCAGGGTCTAACCCCATGTGCCCTGGCACCCTGCTTGTTATTCAGCCCAACAGCAGGGATGTTTTTGAAAGGGTGTTTTAGGGCCAGTGCAGAGATGGATTGGCAGATTTGCGTCTGTTCGAGCAAGAGCGCACATGCAGGGGTGTCATATTCATGGCGGAGCTGATGAAAACACAACGTTTTCATCAGAGACTAAAAGGGTCATACGAAAGCAACAGTTGTCAGTTGATCTAACGTCTCTGATTTAAGCTCCTGCTTAAGTCGTGTGGAAGCAAAGCTAAGGGCCTCGGACGGCACGAACACCCATCTCACACGTGTCGAACTCTGCGTCTTAATCACCGCAGGGAGAGCTTTTGGGTTCCGCGAGCTATTCCGTTTGGTCTTTTTCAGGCAGAAGAAATGGACAACCCGGGCCAATTAAATACCATCCCTGCCACAGTTACCACGGCGACAGGGAAAACACATCTCACCCGTCATATTTCTATTCTCAAAATAGCTATATCAAGGAGCAATTTGGCAGGTGTATGATTGTGGGCCGGGACGCAAGGAATTTAAGAGGAGCTGATGGATCGCCTTATGCTGGCAGGGTGTCTGGGTGCCACGGACACATACACCCGACTGGGGCAGGACACAGAGCGGGCCTATGTTTGATCCCAGAGCCCCTCCTCGTTAGGCGGACAGGCCTGCCAATTCTTCCTGCCCTCCTCGTGTGGCAAAGGAATGATTGTGAATGTGTATGTGTGTCTAAGGGTTTAGTTGTGGGTGAAGGAACATGACTGGGCTTCTCTACAGCCAGGTGGCTACTCTGAGCATGGTGGGAATCTGCCAGCTAGTGATGTCACACATTAAGCGGGAGACTAGGAGTGGCTGCTGTCCTGGGAGCACATTAATGACACATACTGCACATAGTCCGGCTCTGAGCTAACTTTTTCCCTGAACATCTCACTCATATACAGGGTAAGCTAGCAGCTATCTAAAGGGAGACTGAAATCATTCAGAGAAAGAAGCCAGTTTACTTACACTAAAGGGTTATGTGGCTAAAGGAGCCTGCTACATCTACGCTACTTCATATAAGGTTTATTATTATAAAATTTCAACCAAAAAAATTTAAAAATGAAGAGCTGTGAATGAATGATCTAATACCTGTTTATAGTTAATAGTTATATAGCTAAAAGAGAATGAACTATACTGCCAGACACTGTGTGCATCTTATAACAGCACAAACTTCTCAAATGTACCAAATGCATATAATAATATGTCAAAGCAGCACGGTACCACCATTTGATTCACCATTTGTATCACCACACACACACACTTTTTTTTTATTGAGCCCAAACTATAGTGTGTATTGTATTTTTTTTAACCCAACACTCTATTTGTTCAACCTTAGTCAAACCAAAGAACTGCCTAAAAAGTGTGATTGATACACAAATCGTGTGCTTTGTTTATCAATGCTTCTTAATAAAACAGATTAATTAATGAAAAGGTACATTATTTTAAAATTAGCGATGCTACCATGCTAACACAAAGTAAAAAAGGGGTTTAAATAATAAATCAGCTCCATAGTGAATTCCAAGTGATCAAGGGCTCATCCGAGTGCACAAGACGGAGGGAAGTTAGCGAGTGAAGGGCTTCGAAATTTGGAGTGGAATGCAGACTTTGTAGCCTGCATGCCAGCCGAATTTAGCCCCGCCCACAACATTTTTTGCTCGGGCAATTCGGTCTGGAATCGCTCCATAGAGAAGTTATTATGCCCAAACAGAAACTGTTCGGACCAATGAAATTGTCAGGGCGGGTTTTAGACGATGATGGACAGATGATCAACAGTAACGTAATCATCCACGTCATCAAAGGCGCTTTGAGTTGAATTTGCTCTTATCCTAAACGGAGAAATTGTTCGTATATGCATTCACCTTCACTATTTCTCTCAGAAACAACGATCGTGTTGGTAAGTACTCTGTGTATCCTTAAATTCTTTTATTACAATACTGGCAAAGATCGTTTACACTCATCTTTATCTTGTAACGTTACTTAATCCAGCGCGCGTGCAGACAGGGTTGCCACGTTTTTTTGCAATGTCGCACACAATTGCTACTCAAAACTATAGCCCAAAACAATAACTTTCTGGGGAGTTCTCTGGAAAAAAATGGCGTTTGGTTGGCAAAATATGTTATTTTGGCAAGGTTGCCTGCTAAAACTCGCATTCCTGGGTTATCACATAATTGGGGTCGCTTCAACCCACGGACATGGAGAAAAACACGGACTTGACAAGACAGTGCAGTTGAGTTCTGTTGACATTTGACAACTAATGTTACGCGTCGCTCCGTTGCTCTGATTGGTTGTGGGTCTATCCAATTGAGGTCTTTCCTGGCTCGGTTGAAACACGCCACATAATCAAAGCTCAATGGAGCGGTACCAGACTCATATTCTGACTAGAATTGAGTATGGCCACGCCAGGCTACAGACTTTGTGTAATCACTCTACTACCCTAGTTACCCCCTGCTGGTAGTTATTGTAACTACACTATCTGGCTGCAAAGAGCACCACCAGTGACAGCCATTCAAAAAGATCTGAATTCTGACTAAATGATTTTGAGCATTCAACATTTAATTTACAATTAATTATACTATAGTATATGTTTTACCAGTGCAGTAGCAGTTTTTTGGAGGGCTCTAAAAGTCTGAAATTGACTTACACTATGTTTGATTTCTCTGACGTATAGCCACTACTGAAATGTAGGACTGCGCATGTTTTTGTGGTGTCATCATCAAAGTCATTGTCTGTAGACCTCGAGAAGATTGGGTCATTTGCTCAAATCAAGCAAAAAATGGCAGATTTCAAATCACATACTTTGTGTTGATATCAATGGCCATGCTACATTATTAGAAATACTGGTTACACTTAATTTTGGTGGTCCCCTTTTGACATTCTGCTGATTATAAGTAACTTTGCACCAACAGTACATGTCAACTAACCCTCATTAGAGTATTAGTAGACTGTTAGGATTAGGGTTAGTAAGACGTTGAGTAAAGTATTAATATAGATATTAATAAGCAGTAAGTTAATACTCTAGTGAGAGTTAGTTGACATGAACTGTAGGTGCAATGCTACTTCTAGCCAACATATTGTCTATAGGGGACTTTCAGTGTTACCAAATATTTTGGTCCTACTTTATATTAGGTGGCTTTAACTATGTAGGCTACTTACATCAAAAATAAGTACAATGTTCTTATTGTGTTCATATTGTAATGCAAAACACTTTTGCTGATATTGAGGTGGGATACGGGTAAAGTTAGGGACAGGTGTGGTGGTGTGGGTAAGTTTAAGGGTAGGGTTAGGTGTAAGGGAAGTGTCAACAGTGTAATTATAATTGTAACTACAGAAATTAATTACAGATGTTATTACATGCAGGTATTTTTTAAAATGTAAGTACAATATAAAAACATGTATGTACACAAAAAGTGCATTAAATTAATTTAAATGTTAGTACATGGTAGTTAAGCCCACCTAATATAAAGTGGGTCCAATTTCTTTTATTGGCATTGATTGTTCCATGAAGAACCTTTAACATCCACAGAACCTTTCAATTGCACAAAAGGCTCTTTTTAGTGGAAAAAGGTTTTTTTATATTATTAAAATAATCTTTACGAGAATTAATTGTTTTATTTTTATTTTCTTAAGAACTATTCTCTGAAAGGTTCTTAGAGGAACCAAAAATGTTTCTTCTATGGCATCGCTGTGAAAACCCCCACTTGTAACCTTAATTTTAAGAGTGTAAGATACCTTGTTTCCATTATAAACTGTATACATCTTTGCTACTACCCAACTGCACCTATACCATCTGGCGGCCGGCTTCATGGCTACCCCAAACCTCAGCAGAAGCGAGCATATCAGTGTGTGCAGTGTAGTGTGTGTGTGTACTTTCCAATAAAACTCCAGCTAATGATCTACTAAGTGCTGGAGCTCGGTACAGAGCCAACGATCCAGTCTTGCTCTCACAGACTCTTCAGATCCTCTTAATATGGCACAGTAGGAAGCAACCTTGCCACTGTGTGATCTCACTTTCATGCAGCTGTGTAAAGTGATTTGTTGGCCAAACACTTGCAACAAGCAGAACTCTGACACAGGCTCTTTTCGGGATACAAATACAGCACTGGCAAAACGTCACTTCATTTTTTGGGTTCAGTTCCTCTAACTGTAGGAGCCATGCTGTAATTAGCCACTGGAGACTTTTGCTGTTATAAATAAAGTGACTTGTTTGGCGGGAAATTAAGCGGAGTCGCAACAACACGGGGGCGTTAAACCAACACAAACAGCATCTTTACAAAGAAAGTAGTGCAGTTGCGATTTGTGTTGCCGTTTGATGTCGCACTCAGAGGCGTTACTTTGTCGAGGTGTTCCTCACAAAGCTTGCTTAAATGAAAACACATGTTCATTAGTTAGGATTACGCCTATAATAAGCTCAAACGGCCGTATATAAGGTTTAAGACTCCGGGAAGATGGGAGATGAAGAGAGATGCTCTCGTACTTTCTTCCTCACATCTCTCATCTGTCTCGTGCATCTGTACGCCCCCACATCAGCGTTTCGATATGTGCATCAGTCTGAAAGTCTGAACTTCAACCAGTTGTTAAAACATGGCACCCTTGTGGTTGCATCTGGCTTTGAAAAATAAAGAAATTTGTGTCTTTGAAAGGAACGGGGAGAATACAGTTTCAACCCACCCATACACACACACACACACACACACACACACACACACACACACACACACACACACACACACACACACACACACACACACACACACACACACTTACACACAGACAAAAAAAAACAAAAAAACAAACACACAAAAGGGGAGGGGGAAAAAAAAAACAGACAGACACACTAATACACATTTTGTTTTTCATTTTGAAATCAAAAGGTTTCTGTATCACTGTTTGCCCCAAAGCATCATGCAACTGCTTTGGCGCAAGACTGCAGGGGTGTAAACCCACACTTGTTTTGCAAAATGCTGTGCATCTTTTGTAGAATAAAGGAACTCGTATGGATGCGCTCAAAGAGAAGAAGGCATTTTCTTCATCTGATCTGTACCGCAGTTCATGCACTCTCACAGAAGCTCGGCTTTAATCTCATCTCATGTAACATAAATATTTGCGGAGCTGTGATCTCGTAAACGACGTCTCATTGCCAAAGCGCGTGCCCCGTTTGCATGGATCACGTTTTGTGCACCTAACCACCTGCCCCACTCACATCAAAACACTCACCATGATACAGGTGTCAAATGTCTTAAAGGATATATTCCGGGTTATGTTTCACATTAAGGTCGTTTTCAACAGCTATACTCATTCTATTTCAGATTGAGGTAACCAGCTTCGCCTTCATTTGTGAGAAAAATCTAATTTTCAGTGATGCATTGGGATGATGTCAATGGTAGATTTTATACAAATTAATAGTGAGAAGCCCATAGGAGCTCATTTACGTTTTCGCACTGTGAACGAAAGTTTTGACAGGTTACATCAAGTCCTTGAGTTTGTAGTCCATTTATGGGCTGTATTCAGAACCACTTGTTTTTGCACAATATTTCATCATCATAGTTTGTGTTCATACAATACACTGTAGTGCATTTCCAACAATTCAGTATGACATAAGTATGTAAGTACGTTTGAAAAATGCAGCTATACCAATCGACATTAAAGTGACCAAAGTCAGCTCTGATAAACCGAATCATTCATCATTAAGCATATATGTGCAAGCAAGGTACACAACAGATGTTTTCTTCAGGATATGGTTTGTATCCTTTCGATTTAAATCATGCACATCTCTTACATCACGGTCCAAATGTTGTGGTTCCTAATAAAGTTACCGGCCTCTTGCGAACCCAAGTTTACTTGCATTTGGTGCTTGACGAGTGTGAGTTTTTGATTATTTTCAAAAACAAATCTGTTTCGGCAGAACAGAATCAACACAAAACAGTTATAGCAGCTCAAAACAACTAGCTAAACAGCTCATAAACAATACAAATTTGATTAAGTGAACCACACCCCACACGCACACACACACACGCCGAATGAGAACAGTTGGAAACAGGGACGGGGATTCTGCACCAGAGCTCCGCAGTGGGTGCGTTTTTCATTTCGAAGAAAGTTGAAAAGATCAGGTAATTGAAAAAGAGAAGACAATCCCGACAGCTTGTTCTCTGCAGATGCCAATGAAAAGCTTGAGGGGTATTAAAGCATTACACTTTGGGGCCTTTCTTTGGGTTTCTTTCACCAGGGCTATGGAGAAATGGCTTTTTAATGACAACACCTGAAAAGTGTTTTTCATCCCGCCATGCATCATTGTCAGCGGAGGAGATTAAACCTTATTGTTTCCTTTTGGAGGGCCGACAGAGAGGTGGAGAGCGGGACAGCCAAATGCAAAGTGCACAGAGATGAAATAAAACAGAGGAGAGACCCCCACCCCCCAGACACACCACCCTGAATACCATCACACCATTACACGTCTGCCAAAGTATGTCATTACCAGATCTTAGAAAAATTCAATTATCAAACAGGGCCAAGTGATCCAGAGCTCATAGAATCCACCAGTGTATCTTTCAATAAAAAAATGCTTCTGAATATACTAAAATGGTAAATTATGAATGGCCTAATCTATACAAATAAAAGTGACTTGAGAGAAAAACATACATTTTTAATACTAAAATATGAACGCATTAATACATTTGTTATGCATGTTCATTTTTTTTGTATACTTTCATCTTCACATTAAATTAAATGTAGTGTTTACACGAATGAGTGACCTTTTTCAGTGTCATATTCCACTGTTGACATTCAAATATGTGGATTTCGTCTGGAAAAAAGTAAAGCCATTTTTACATGATATTTCACAAAACTGGGATGAGATATATGACATTATGTGGCAATAATATATCTTCCATTTCCAACCCATATTTCTTGTTTCCTATCAAACGGCACATCATTTCTTTGGACCTGCATCTGTCTGTTATTAATAGTTTTATGATTTATAGGCAGAGGCTGGATGCAGCTCTGAACAGCCACATATACAATTATCCAATGCTCAGCCTATATGAATGCCATTTTCCTGCTGATCTCTACCTAAAAAGACAAGACCATTTGTCTCTCTTTCTCCTCAGCTCTGCTAATAATAAGCCATCTGGTGGATCTAAACATGAAAGATTAAAATGATATACAGTATGAAAGCTCTCTATTCAATTGCTAATGTCCAAGATTCAGGATCCAGAGGCCAAAGCTGTCATTTTTTTTCTCTTTCTGAGAGAAAGAGAGAGAGGGTTAATTATAAGAATTCCTCACCGAGATGTCCCGACTTTGGCCCGTGCCGCATGCGACTGGCGAAACTCATTTACGGCTAGAGAACAATGCCTACCAAATGTCTTATGGGCTAATCCCCTCAATCCTTTGTATTCATTGACGCCTGTTCGCGTGAGCTTTGGGAGAGGGCTGACTCCGGGGCTCGGAGGAATCCATCGTTAAATCTTTACGTGGGCTGCTGAGGGAGGGGGTATACATAAACAGAGAGATTTGAAAGACAGAAGGGGGAAACCGGGAGATGAGGGAGTTTGATCTCCATCTAAGCTGCGGATAAAGCGGGACCAAATTGGCCACGCTGTCTGAGTGGACAAACACTTATTTATTAAACGACAAATTGAATAATAATAATGACTTCATATTTTTGTTCTATAAAACGATATTATAATTATTGTTGTTAATTAACCGAATCATACTGCAAATAGCATTGTGATTGTGTGCATCATTGACCTCATAAAGCTGGTTAACTGCGCAAACCCTTGACCTTGCGCCTGCTATTATCTGCAGTTAAATCAAACTTTGACACAGCAGGA